>JARDYJ010000004.1:48294325-48895158 GCA_029215755.1 Spea hammondii
CAAAGACGTACAAGAGGGGGCTGAGGGGACAGCCCTGCCTCACCCCAGATCGGATTTTAAACGGTTTGCCTCTCCATCCATTAACAAGAGTGAAGCTTTCGGCCCCTCTATATAAAGAAATCAGCCAATTGATAAGTTTTCCCGGCAAGCCATACCTGCGCAAGACTGCCCACAGATAGTAATGATCCACCCGATCAAACGCCTTCGACTGATCAAGTGCCAAGAGATACTTATCCCCATCCTCTACCCTACACCGCTCAATGGCTTCCCTGACCTCGCAGACGGCGTCAAAGACAGTTCTGCCCTTCACGGTGCAGTATTGAGAATCAGACAAGACCTCACTTGCGACCCCCTGCAAACGTTTAAAAATGATCTTCGCCAAAACCTTCCTGTCGACATTCAAGAGTGATATGGGTCGCCAGTTCCCCACATCAGCCGTGTCGACAACTCTGGGCTTAGTTAGCATAAATCACTGCCGAGGATCTCATCGAAGGAGGGAGTATCCCCCTCTCCAGGCTTTCATTAAAACCTTCGGTGAGACTAGGGGCCAGGAGACCGCAGAAGGCATGATAGAATTCGGCCGTAAGACCGTCAGGGCCCGGAGATTTTTTCCTTGTCTGCTCTAATATTGTCTCTGTGAGCTCCTTGACAGTGATTGGGCTAACCAACTCATCCAGCTTTCCATGATCAATCTCAGGAAGGGAAAGACCCATCAAAAAGTCGTCCGCCTGATGTCGGCAGGGTCTCCTCTGTCCGAGGAGCTCCACATAGTAATCGCGGACAACCCTCTGTATCCCCCGAGGAGTTTCCTCCAGGACACCGAGGGTGTTCCGCAGACAGGTAATGATCTTAGCAGACTCCTTCCTTTTGCAACTAAGAAAAGGATCGGGTGAGTGGTAAGCCCCATGATCCCTTTCCTTGAGCAAGGAGGCATACCTGTCATACTGGAACGTCCTCATCATGGATTTGACCCTAGAGATGTCCCCGGGATCACCTCGTTGCGACACCAGACAGTCTAACTTGCACAGGAGCCCGAGATAAGTCCTGTACTTTGAGGACTGGATGTTCTGAGAAAGAGAGCGAAATAAGGCACGGGTTCTTACCTTCACCATCTCCCACCACTCAGACTTCGTCGTGCAGAATTCCGCAACGGTGACCTGGTCATGAAAGAAGTTCTCGAAAGCCTGCTGAACCCAGCCTTCTGTCAAGATGTCAGAATTAAGTCGCCAAATCCCTTTACCTCTTAGCGGAGCCTGCGAGACATTTAACAGACAGGTAAGAATAAGGTGATCGGAGAACTCCACCGGTTTAAGCACAAGTGCCGTCACCGGAAGAGACTCCTTAACATAAATCCTATCTATCCTACTCTGGCAATTACCTCGCTGATATGTGTAACCTGTGAGGTCTTGGTTGTGCTTAATATGCACATCTACCAAGCCTGCCTGCCTGACTATTCTAGTAAGGGCCAAAGCGTCGTATCCCGGTTTGTCTTTGCCACCTTTCCTGTCTTTGGTCCTAGTAACGGTATTAAAATCACCAGCAAAGACAATATGCCGGGACGTGTAGAGGAAAGGCTCTATCTCGTTAAACAGACGCTTCCTCTCCCACTTGGTCTGGGGGGCATAGATATTAATCAGACGGAGAGGCTGCCTGCCTACCGACACATCAAGAACTACGCACCTACCCTTCGTTATCTCAATCACCCTATTGAACGTTATGTCCACACCCTGGAACAGGATGGCAACTCCCCCGTAGCCCTCCGTGGCTAGTGAAAAAAAGGAGTGCCCCCATCTCCAGTCGCGTTTAGCTGCATGCAGGGCCCCCAGGGAGTCCAGGCGGGTTTCCTGGACAAAGATTATATGGTAGTTCTCCCTGTGCCAGTTATCATAGGCTATAAATCGGGCCCTGCACGTCTTAATACTAGCCACGTTATGAGTGGCTAAGGATAGTATGGGGAGAGTCGCCATCAAGGGTGATGAGAATGAGGAGACTTTCCCTTTTTCCGTACGTTCTCACCGTCCGAGTCTGAGGGGTACCTTTTCGCGGAGAGCCCCGCGGGCAAGGCGTCCTCCTCCGGAATCGGCACCTCTACCAACTCGCTATCCTCTGCCAGGTGTCCTCGAGCTTCCGCGGCCCTTCCACCCTCCCCCGCCACTGTCGCCACTACCGCCGTCGCCTCTGCCGCCTCCTCGACTTCCATGCGGGTACCCCAGTCCATCAGGGCACTAAACCTGTTCTGGACTGGTATGTCCCTGCACGTCTTGCCGATAGCGGTTTCAGCGACGGCCGCCGCCGCTGATGATTTTGCGGCAGCGACAACGATGGATTTGGGTTTCGGGGCCCCGGAGCTCCCCCGTCCCGAAGGGACTTTCTCCCCCTCTAGTGTGGAGGGTGGATCCCCCCGGGAAGGGGTCTTAGCAGAGGCGGAGGATCTTACCGGACCTCTCCGAGCTGCCTCCTGAGTTGGGGTCTCCTTCCTCGGACCGACAGTCGTCCACCCCGACTCATCCCGCGTGGTTGCGGCTCGGGGTCCTGACGCCGATCGTGTGGTGATGCCTGTGGAAGGAGTACAGACAGAAATGGGGTGAGACATTCGTTGTTTTGGACGGACAGGCAACGGGTCAATGATGTTACTTACGGGGTCGGTGCCGGAGGAGGTACCTGGGGCGTCGGGTAGAGCCTTGTCCCGAGCGCCCCCCACAACTGGCCGCGGGTCTTCCTCTGCGAATTCGCCCTCTCCTTCCCAGATACTGTCCAAGTTGTGCTGGGCTTCAGGACACGCTCTGTAGGAATGACCCAACACCCCGCACAGGTTGCAACGGATAGTAGTGCACTCCTGCTTGGAGTGTCCTACAACACCGCATAGGGTGCACTTGGTGACATCACACCCTATGCTGAAATGCCGGGGCGAGCCACACTTGTGGCACACCCGGGGCTGACCGGGATAGAAGCACGATACCCGGTCAGTCCCGATGAAGAAGGAGTTGGGCATGTGCTGTAGGAGACCCCGTACCTCCTTCAGACGGATGTTGACCGTCCAGCCGCCGTTCCAGATCCCGTCCTCACAGAGAGTCTTGACCGGGGTGGTCAAGACCTCCCCGTATCTGCGGGCCCACACCAGTATGTCCGCGACGGGTATGGACTCATTCCGCACCAGGAAGTTCACCTTGCGGACCTCCTGGCGCGATATGGCCTGGACATTGAACCGGGCCCATAGGCTGTCGCCGGACTTTGGCACCCCCTCCCAAAGGGTCCAGAACCTCTCCAGACCCCTCGGGGACATGAAACTGATGTCATACTCAGGGGTGCCGCTAACGTGGATGATGGCGAAAAAGTCCGCGACCGCAAAGCCCAGGTCCTTCAGGGCCCCTACCACCCGCTTCCTATCGGGCACGGATCCCTCCGCTACGTGCAGCAGGCGGACCACGTTCCTTCTCCGCATGGGTTGCCCTGCTGGGAGTCCCGTAGCCCGCCTGCCTGGTGGTGGCACCTGAACCTTCGGGGGACCCGCCGCCCAGGCGTTAGCGGTTGCGGGTGTCGCACCTGGGGCCACCGTTGGAGTGGGCACTATGGGCACTGTGGACCCCCCCGTGGCCCCGCTACCATGCCCGCCCGTGGACCCATCGGCGGGTACCGCGGCCACCGCAGCGACCCCCTGTGTCACGGCGGGGGAAGGTGTCACCCCGGTGGGAGTCCCCCCTTCGGCCGGAGCAGGAGCCCTGACCGCAGCGGCCGCCCCCGCAGCCCGGGCCACCGCCGACCTCCCGGGGTTCTGCCCCCCAGGGTTCTTCCCCACCCTGACTATAGGGGCCATCGCGGGTGGTCCCGCGGTCCCCTGGCATACAGAATGTGTGGTGTGCGGTGCGACTTTAAGATTACCGGGGGGCGCGGCCTGTGCCGCGACGGGGGCGGAGCCAGCAACCGGCATCACGGCTGCGGGAGCCCCGGGGGTCACCGGCACCGCTGCCGGAGTGACCCCGGCGAGGACCGCAGCCGCACCCGGCACTGCCTCCATTGTAACCGCCGCGGTTTCGGCCGTGGCGCCCGGCAAAACTCCGGACAGATTATCATCTGTCCGGGGTAGTTTGGACAGGGAGCGGGCCACCCGGGTAGCGGCGGCCCCGCTCACAACAACAGCCGCCTCTGGCTGCCCTCCAGGCGAGTCCTCCGCCCGGAGTAGTGGGGACAGAGGGCGGGCCGCCCAGGTAGCGGCAGCCCCACTCGCAACGGCAGCTTCTTTTAGCTGCACTCCGGGCGATTCCTCCGCCCGGAGTAGTCTGGACAGGGGGAGGGCAGCCCGGTTAGCGGCGGCCCCGTACACGGAGGACGGCACCTCCGGGGACACCGAAGCCGCAGGAGCAGCCGGGACAACTAGGTCCACCACCACAGGGTGGATGGGACCAACTACAACGGGGGGAGCGGCCACAGAACCGCCGATCCCTCTGGAGGGACAAGGAGGCGGGCACGCCGCCGGGAGCGCCGGCACGGATCCCGCGGCAGCAGCAGCCGCCCCGGCGGCCGCCGAAGCGGTCGCCGGTGCCGCAGCCGGCCGCGGGGGTGACAAAACCCGCGCCCCGATGGGGGCCACGGAAGACGGACGGACACAGACAGGGGAACGTGAACGTACTACAGAGGGAACACACACTGGGGGTGGGGGGACAACAGGGGACATGACAACAACAGGGGACATACCGACAGGTACATCGGGGAAGGTACTCACACAAGGTCCCCGGGGCTCACCGGCCAAACGCAGACCGGCGGGGATAGTGTCCCTGGCCCTCCGACGGGAAGGGCCCGCTCTCGGATCCTCGGCAGCAGCGTCGGGGACCCGGGCCGGGAGGGATGGGAACTCCTCCTCGGACATGATGGGGGGGGTATCCCCGACGCTCTCCTCCCCGGACGATTGGATAGCGGGCCTGCTCCTGGTGGTCTTCTTTTTCCGCCTCCGTGGCGCAGCTTGGATCTTAATGTCCTCCTCCTCGTCCAATTCCTCCATTGAAAAAATCAGCGGCCTTCGTATAGCGGACTTCTCCTGGGTCCCGTCGTACTGTGGTGGTGGCGGTGGCGGTGGTGATGTAGGCGCCACCGGTTCCGGGTCCTCCGGGGTTGGTGGTACCCCCGACTCCTCCACCTCCTGCTCCCGCAGCTTCTCCTGCAGGAAACGCACGCGGTCACGGTTCTGGGCTGTGCGTCTCGCCAACTCCGCTTCTTTCTCCTTCAGGGAGACGATCCGCTCCCGTTTGGGGCCGCGATGACGACTCCCCACCCTGTTGCTCTGCTGCCGGAGCTCTTTCAGCTGTCCGGCAACCTCCTCCTTCTCCTCCCCCAGGGAACGCAACTCTTGTTGGAGGTTAGCCAGGGCCTGCCTGAGGGGTTCCCCGTCTGACTCCGCAGGTACTGGGAGCCCCACCTTAGCCTTTTGGGCATAGGAAGGGCCCTGTTCCACCGCCTCCTCATCTTCAGGGTTCGTATTCACACTCGCCTCGGCGGTCTCCAAGGCCCTGGCCCCGGCGTCCCTGAGGGCGAGGGCCCGTAGATGGAGGGCCCCCAGCAACAGGAGGGAAGTCGGGTCGACCCTCAGATGGTGGGGCAGACCGACTCCCTTCTTGAGCATGGCTATTTTGGCGCTCAAGGCCGTGGTGTATGCCTCGAGCGCCTCCATGTTCCGACGCACAGCCCTGCATACGGTTCCTGCAGTCTCCCGGGATGGGAGTAGGATGCCGTCCTCCGTGTAGACCAGTTTCTCCGTGATTATGGAAATGCGGCCCCTCCACTCCTCAATGAGGGTGGAGGCCATGATGGGACCCCGGGGAGGCAGTTACCTTCCCCGGGGTAGCAAACGTCCAGCACCGAAAGTAATAAAAAGAAACCAAGTTCCACCAGCAACACAAAACCACCTCCTCTCCCCTCGCCTCCCAACTCCACAGTGAGCAGCCGACGCCCAGCCCTGATTGGAGCTGGAGATATTTTATTTGTTTTTTTAAACAGCCACCAAAAATAATCAAAATATAACAATAATAACAAATATAACAATGATAACAAAAATTATAATAACAAAATATGCAAAATTGTTTTTTTTTTTGTTTTTTTTTGTTTTTTTTTTCTAAAAAAATTAATCAAAATATAACAATGATAACAATAACAACAATTATAACAAAATAATTTTATTTTTTTTTTATTTTTTTTTTATATATATAAACCAACCCTCCCCATCACCCACCATCACCCATTTTACAAAACCAAACCTCCCCTTCACCCACCATCACCCATTTTAAAAAAAAACCCAACCCTCCCCTTCACCCACCATCACCCATTTTAAAAAAACCCTACCCCTCCCATCACCCACCCCTCACCCACACACAAACCCACCCACAGTAATTAAAAAACAACCATACACCTTCTTGTACCTTCCCACCCCCACCCATAACACATACCCTCCCGCTAACATTAAAACAAAACAGTACACACTAAAAATATCACATAAAACACCCCCCATCCCCACGCCCCATTAGATTCCGGTCCATGTGTGTTGGTGATCCGGGACGGAATCTGTACGGACGTGGCGGTTGGGGACACAACTAAAGAAAAAGAAAAACGGAAAAGTAAGATACATAAAGAAACAAAAACCCAATAAAACAAAAACTTCTAAAACATCAAACCATGACGGTGGCAACGTACGGTACTCCAGGTACTCATCTAAAACACGTAGCAGCCTTCCTTGAAAAAGTATGTACACCTTTCAACGACAAAACAGTTAACTGTTAGTTGCATGACATAACGCTAAAAAGTGCAATGACATGCCTAAAACAATAGGGGACAGTATGTGATAACTACTAACATGCTGGGCTCTTGTACAGAGACCATGGCCTCAAGGCGGGTGGACCTTGAGGTTTTTCCACAGCCGTTGCCAATGCTGGTTTTCCATGGAAGCCCTCTCTTTTGTCGCGATTGCCACCACCGCTGTGAAGATATCATTCACCACCACCTGACAGGAAAGGACCTTTTGTCGGATGGAAACCTGACATCTAGCGTGCCACGTGAAATATCTAATAACTGCGCTAACTAGAAAAACAGTGCTCAAATTAAACCTCTGCCCCCTGCTGTTGGTCGTCCCGTAGACCCACTCCGCGTATGACATGCGAGAGAGGAATGGGATACCTAAGGCGACTGACACCCCCCGGTAAACATCCACATTAAAGGGGCACTCAAGCAGAAAGTGGTCCATGGACTCAACTTTCCCGAAACATTCCACCCGGGGACAACCGCGATCCGCTATGTTCCGGTACTTAAGATTCCCTCTTACATATAGTCTACCGTGAAAACTGAGAAACGCCACGTCCTGATATTTCTCGGGCAGTCGTTCGGAATTTAGATTTTGTAATCCCGAAGCGAGAGTCCGTGGCGCGCAGTCTTTCAAGGCCAGCGAAACGCTAAAGTGAGTGGCCAGCACCCTAGAGTCAAGGACTCGCTTGGGTGTATCCCTGACCTCCTCAACCGTCACATTCCACCGGCGTAACAACCTCACTCCCTGGGCTACCGAAGTCGGGAGATAGGAGCCGTGCCGAACACGCATGCTTTTCACTCTTCCGCCCATAAACCAGTCCTGTAAAAAGGGGTCTCCCCATTTCCTGAAACTGTGCACCCAGCCCGGTGTCTGGGGGTCATCTCTTCCGAGAGGCCCGAAGTTCCTTTTCAGAAAGTTAGTAGTCAGGACAACAACTGGGTTAACCATGGCCAACCCACCGTGTCGCCGGGCTAGGTACGTCACTTCCCGCTTAATGAGGTTGAGCCTGTTCCCCCACAACATGCGAAAGAACAAACCGAACACCCGCGAG
The DNA here is from genome assembly GCA_029215755.1 of Spea hammondii. Classification (NCBI taxonomy): domain Eukaryota; kingdom Metazoa; phylum Chordata; class Amphibia; order Anura; family Pelobatidae; genus Spea; species Spea hammondii. Next base: position 48,302,161 of record JARDYJ010000004.1, read on the forward strand.
TGAAGGCTACATGGCAAAAGACAGGTGTGACTGACGTACGTAAACAGGGGCAATACGTAGGTTTTAATCAGGTGAACCCTTTCTCTGTAGGTCAGTTTCCACCGGCAACACTCGTCTACCTTGCTGCAGGCCACAGCTAAACGTTCGGTCCAGTTGACCAACGAGTAATCTCCCGGTCCGAACTTAACCCCCAAGATTTGAATTTGGTCACGGGCCACTGGGAAACCGTCGGGGAGAGGGAATTGCTTCCCCTCCTTCCCGCACCAGAAAACTACGCTCTTGTCCCGGTTAATCCGGGAGGAAGTGGCAGCAGAATAGCTCTTCATCATTTCATCCACTGTGACTGCCTCCTGTGTGTCGGACACAATCACAGAGATGTCGTCAGCGTAAGCCAGTATCCGTAAGGGCCTTCCTGGGGTTCGGGCCACTCCTCTTAAACGACTTGCATCAACCCTTCGGATGAAGGGATCTATAGCAAAGACGTACAAGAGGGGGCTGAGGGGACAGCCCTGCCTCACCCCAGATCGGATTTTAAACGGTTTGCCTCTCCATCCATTAACAAGAGTGAAGCTTTCGGCCCCTCTATATAAAGAAATCAGCCAATTGATAAGTTTTCCCGGCAAGCCATACCTGCGCAAGACTGCCCACAGATAGTAATGATCCACCCGATCAAACGCCTTCGACTGATCAAGTGCCAAGAGATACTTATCCCCATCCTCTACCCTACACCGCTCGATGGCTTCCCTGACCTCGCAGACGGCGTCAAAGACAGTTCTGCCCTTCACGGTGCAGTATTGAGAATCAGACAAGACCTCACTTGCGACCCCCTGCAAACGTTTAAAAATGATCTTCGCCAAAACCTTCCTGTCGACATTCAAGAGTGATATGGGTCGCCAGTTCCCCACATCAGCCGTGTCGACAACTCTGGGCTTAGTTAGCATAATCACTGCCGAGGATCTCATCGAAGGAGGGAGTATCCCCCTCTCCAGGCTTTCATTAAAAACTTCGGTGAGACTAGGGGCCAGGAGACCGCAGAAGGCATGATAGAATTCGGCCGTAAGACCGTCAGGGCCCGGAGATTTTTTCCTCGTCTGCTCTAATATTGTCTCCGTGACCTCCTTGACAGTGATTGGGCTAACCAACTCATCCAGCTTTCCATGATCAATCTCAGGAAGGGAAAGACCCATCAAAAAGTCGTCCGCCTGATGTCGGCAGGGTCTCCTCTGTCCGAGGAGCTCCACATAGTAATCGCGGACAACCCTCTGTATCCCCCGAGGAGTTTCCTCCAGGACACCGAGGGTGTTCCGCAGACAGGTAATGATCTTAGCAGACTCCTTCCTTTTGCAACTAAGAAAAGGATAGGGTGAGTGGTAAGCCCCATGATCCCTTTCCTTGAGCAAGGAGGCATACCTGTCATACTGGAACGTCCTCATCATGGATTTGACCCTAGAGATGTCCCCGGGATCACCTCGTTGCGACACCAGACAGTCTAACTTGCACAGGAGCCCGAGATAAGTCCTGTACTTTGAGGACTGGATGTTCTGAGAAAGAGAGCGAAATAAGGCACGGGTTCTTACCTTCACCATCTCCCACCACTCAGACTTCGTCGTGCAGAATTCCGCAATGGTGACCTGGTCATGAAAGAAGTTCTCGAAAGCCTGCTGAACCCAGCCTTCTGTCAAGATGTCAGAATTAAGTCGCCAAATCCCTTTACCTCTTAGCGGAGCCTGCGAGACATTTAACAGACAGGTAAGAATAAAGTGATCGGAGAACTCCACCGGTTTAAGCACAAGTGCCGTCACCGGAAGAGACTCCTTAACATAAATCCTATCTATCCTACTCTGGCAGTTACCTCGCTGATATGTGTAACCTGTGAGGTCTGGGTTGTGCTTAATATGCACATCTACCAAGCCTGCCTGCCTGACTATTCTAGTAAGGGCCAAAGCGTCGTATCCCGGTTTGTCTTTGCCACCTTTCCTGTCTTTGGTCCTAGTAACGGTATTAAAATCACCAGCAAAGACAATATGCCGGGACGTGTAGAGGAAAGGCTCTATCTCGTTAAACAGACGCTTCCTCTCCCACTTGGTCTGGGGGGCATAGATATTAATCAGACGGAGAGGCTGCCTGCCTACCGACACATCAAGAACTACGCACCTACCCTTCGTTATCTCAATCACCCTATTGAACGTTATGTCCACACCCTGGAACAGGATGGCAACTCCCCCGTAGCCCTCCGTGGCTAGTGAAAAAAAGGAGTGCCCCCATCTCCAGTCGCGTTTAGCTGCATGCAGGGCCCCCAGGGAGTCCAGGCGGGTTTCCTGGACAAAGATTATATGGTAGTTCTCCCTGTGCCAGTTATCATAGGCTATAAATCGGGCCCTGCACGTCTTAATACTAGCCACGTTATGAGTGGCTAAGGATAGTATGGGGAGAGTCGCCATCAAGGGTGATGAGAATGAGGAGACTTTCCCTTTTTCCGTACGTTCTCACCGTCCGAGTCTGAGGGGTACCTTTTCGCGGAGAGCCCCGCGGGCAAGGCGTCCTCCTCCGGAATCGGCACCTCTACCAACTCGCTATCCTCCACCTCTGCCAGGTGTCCTCGAGCTTCCGCGGCCCTTCCACCCTCCCCCGCCACTGTCGCCACTACCGCCGCCGCCTCTGCCGCCTCCTCGACCTCCATGCGGGTACCCCAGTCCATCAGGGCACTAAACCTGTTCTGGACTGGTATGTCCCCGCACGTCTTGCCGATAGCGGTTTCAGCGACGGCCGCCGCCGCTGATGATTTTGCGGCAGCGACAACGATGGATTTGGGTTTCGGGGCCCCGGAGCTCCCCCGTCCCGAAGGGACTTTCTCCCCCTCTAGTGTGGAGGGTGGATCCCCCCGGGAAGGGGTCTTAGCAGAGGCGGAGGATCTTACCGGACCTCTCCGAGCTGCCTCCTGAGTTGGGGTCTCCTTCCTCGGACCGACAGTCGTCCACCCCGACTCATCCCGCGTGGTTGCGGCTCGGGGTCCTGACGCCGATCGTGTGGTGATGCCTGTGGAAGGAGTACAGACAGAAATGGGGTGAGACATTCGTTGTTTTGGACGGACAGGCAACGGGTCAATGATGTTACTTACGGGGTCGGTGCCGGAGGAGGTACCTGGGGCGTCGGGTAGAGCCTTGTCCCGAGCGCCCCCCACAACTGGCCGCGGGTCTTCCTCTGCGAATTCGCCCTCTCCTTCCCAGATACTGTCCAAGTTGTGCTGGGCTTCAGGACACGCTCTGTAGGAATGACCCAACACCCCGCACAGGTTGCAACGGATGGTAGTGCACTCCTGCTTGGAGTGTCCTACAACACCGCATAGGGTGCACTTGGTGACATCACACCCTATGCTGAAATGCCGGGGCGAGCCACACTTGTGGCACACCCGGGGCTGACCGGGATAGAAGCACGATACCCGGTCAGTCCCGATGAAGAAGGAGTTGGGCATGTGCTGTAGGAGACCCCGTACCTCCTTCAGACGGATGTTGACCGTCCAGCCGCCGTTCCAGATCCCGTCCTCACAGAGAGTCTTGACCGGGGTGGTCAAGACCTCCCCGTATCTGCGGGCCCACACCAGTATGTCCGCGACGGGTATGGACTCATTCCGCACCAGGAAGTTCACCTTGCGGACCTCCTGGCGCGATATGGCCTGGACATTGAACCGGGCCCATAGGCTGTCGCCGGACTTTGGCACCCCCTCCCAAAGGGTCCAGAACCTCTCCAGACCCCTCGGGGACATGAAACTGATGTCATACTCAGGGGTGCCGCTAACGTGGATGATGGCGAAAAAGTCCGCGACCGCGTTCGGAATTTAGATTTTGTAATCCCGAAGCGAGAGTCCGTGGCGCGCAGTCTTTCAAGGCCAGCGAAACGCTAAAGTGAGTGGCCAGCACCCTAGAGTCAAGGACTCGCTTGGGTGTATCCCTGACCTCCTCAACCGTCACATTCCACCGGCGTAACAACCTCACTCCCTGGGCTACCGAAGTCGGGAGATAGGAGCCGTGCCGAACACGCATGCTTTTCACTCTTCCGCCCATAAACCAGTCCTGTAAAAAGGGGTCTCCCCATTTCCTGAAACTGTGCACCCAGCCCGGTGTCTGGGGGTCATCTCTTCCGAGAGGCCCGAAGTTCCTTTTCAGAAAGTTAGTAGTCAGGACAACAACTGGGTTAACCATGGCCAACCCACCGTGTCGCCGGGCTAGGTACGTCACTTCCCGCTTAATGAGGTTGAGCCTGTTCCCCCACAACATGCGAAAGAACAAACCGAACACCCGCGAGTGAAGGCTACATGGCAAAAGACAGGTGTGACTGACGTACGTAAACAGGGGCAATACGTAGGTTTTAATCAGGTGAACCCTTTCTCTGTAGGTCAGTTTCCACCGGCAACACTCGTCTACCTTGCTGCAGGCCACAGCTAAACGTTCGGTCCAGTTGACCAACGAGTAATCTCCCGGTCCGAACTTAACCCCCAAGATTTGAATTTGGTCACGGGCCACTGGGAAACCGTCGGGGAGAGGGAATTGCTTCCCCTCCTTCCCGCACCAGAAAACTACGCTCTTGTCCCGGTTAATCCGGGAGGAAGTGGCAGCAGAATAGCTCTTCATCATTTCATCCACTGTGACTGCCTCCTGTGTGTCGGACACAATCACAGAGATGTCGTCAGCGTAAGCCAGTATCCGTAAGGGCCTTCCTGGGGTTCGGGCCACTCCTCTTAAACGACTTGCATCAACCCTTCGGATGAAGGGATCTATAGCAAAGACGTACAAGAGGGGGCTGAGGGGACAGCCCTGCCTCACCCCAGATCGGATTTTAAACGGTTTGCCTCTCCATCCATTAACAAGAGTGAAGCTTTCGGCCCCTCTATATAAAGAAATCAGCCAATTGATAAGTTTTCCCGGCAAGCCATACCTGCGCAAGACTGCCCACAGATAGTAATGATCCACCCGATCAAACGCCTTCGACTGATCAAGTGCCAAGAGATACTTATCCCCATCCTCTACCCTACACCGCTCGATGGCTTCCCTGACCTCGCAGACGGCGTCAAAGACAGTTCTGCCCTTCACGGTGCAGTATTGAGAATCAGACAAGACCTCACTTGCGACCCCCTGCAAACGTTTAAAAATGATCTTCGCCAAAACCTTCCTGTCGACATTCAAGAGTGATATGGGTCGCCAGTTCCCCACATCAGCCGTGTCGACAACTCTGGGCTTAGTTAGCATAATCACTGCCGAGGATCTCATCGAAGGAGGGAGTATCCCCCTCTCCAGGCTTTCATTAAAAACTTCGGTGAGACTAGGGGCCAGGAGACCGCAGAAGGCATGATAGAATTCGGCCGTAAGACCGTCAGGGCCCGGAGATTTTTTCCTCGTCTGCTCTAATATTGTCTCCGTGACCTCCTTGACAGTGATTGGGCTAACCAACTCATCCAGCTTTCCATGATCAATCTCAGGAAGGGAAAGACCCATCAAAAAGTCGTCCGCCTGATGTCGGCAGGGTCTCCTCTGTCCGAGGAGCTCCACATAGTAATCGCGGACAACCCTCTGTATCCCCCGAGGAGTTTCCTCCAGGACACCGAGGGTGTTCCGCAGACAGGTAATGATCTTAGCAGACTCCTTCCTTTTGCAACTAAGAAAAGGATAGGGTGAGTGGTAAGCCCCATGATCCCTTTCCTTGAGCAAGGAGGCATACCTGTCATACTGGAACGTCCTCATCATGGATTTGACCCTAGAGATGTCCCCGGGATCACCTCGTTGCGACACCAGACAGTCTAACTTGCACAGGAGCCCGAGATAAGTCCTGTACTTTGAGGACTGGATGTTCTGAGAAAGAGAGCGAAATAAGGCACGGGTTCTTACCTTCACCATCTCCCACCACTCAGACTTCGTCGTGCAGAATTCCGCAATGGTGACCTGGTCATGAAAGAAGTTCTCGAAAGCCTGCTGAACCCAGCCTTCTGTCAAGATGTCAGAATTAAGTCGCCAAATCCCTTTACCTCTTAGCGGAGCCTGCGAGACATTTAACAGACAGGTAAGAATAAAGTGATCGGAGAACTCCACCGGTTTAAGCACAAGTGCCGTCACCGGAAGAGACTCCTTAACATAAATCCTATCTATCCTACTCTGGCAGTTACCTCGCTGATATGTGTAACCTGTGAGGTCTGGGTTGTGCTTAATATGCACATCTACCAAGCCTGCCTGCCTGACTATTCTAGTAAGGGCCAAAGCGTCGTATCCCGGTTTGTCTTTGCCACCTTTCCTGTCTTTGGTCCTAGTAACGGTATTAAAATCACCAGCAAAGACAATATGCCGGGACGTGTAGAGGAAAGGCTCTATCTCGTTAAACAGACGCTTCCTCTCCCACTTGGTCTGGGGGGCATAGATATTAATCAGACGGAGAGGCTGCCTGCCTACCGACACATCAAGAACTACGCACCTACCCTTCGTTATCTCAATCACCCTATTGAACGTTATGTCCACACCCTGGAACAGGATGGCAACTCCCCCGTAGCCCTCCGTGGCTAGTGAAAAAAAGGAGTGCCCCCATCTCCAGTCGCGTTTAGCTGCATGCAGGGCCCCCAGGGAGTCCAGGCGGGTTTCCTGGACAAAGATTATATGGTAGTTCTCCCTGTGCCAGTTATCATAGGCTATAAATCGGGCCCTGCACGTCTTAATACTAGCCACGTTATGAGTGGCTAAGGATAGTATGGGGAGAGTCGCCATCAAGGGTGATGAGAATGAGGAGACTTTCCCTTTTTCCGTACGTTCTCACCGTCCGAGTCTGAGGGGTACCTTTTCGCGGAGAGCCCCGCGGGCAAGGCGTCCTCCTCCGGAATCGGCACCTCTACCAACTCGCTATCCTCCACCTCTGCCAGGTGTCCTCGAGCTTCCGCGGCCCTTCCACCCTCCCCCGCCACTGTCGCCACTACCGCCGCCGCCTCTGCCGCCTCCTCGACCTCCATGCGGGTACCCCAGTCCATCAGGGCACTAAACCTGTTCTGGACTGGTATGTCCCCGCACGTCTTGCCGATAGCGGTTTCAGCGACGGCCGCCGCCGCTGATGATTTTGCGGCAGCGACAACGATGGATTTGGGTTTCGGGGCCCCGGAGCTCCCCCGTCCCGAAGGGACTTTCTCCCCCTCTAGTGTGGAGGGTGGATCCCCCCGGGAAGGGGTCTTAGCAGAGGCGGAGGATCTTACCGGACCTCTCCGAGCTGCCTCCTGAGTTGGGGTCTCCTTCCTCGGACCGACAGTCGTCCACCCCGACTCATCCCGCGTGGTTGCGGCTCGGGGTCCTGACGCCGATCGTGTGGTGATGCCTGTGGAAGGAGTACAGACAGAAATGGGGTGAGACATTCGTTGTTTTGGACGGACAGGCAACGGGTCAATGATGTTACTTACGGGGTCGGTGCCGGAGGAGGTACCTGGGGCGTCGGGTAGAGCCTTGTCCCGAGCGCCCCCCACAACTGGCCGCGGGTCTTCCTCTGCGAATTCGCCCTCTCCTTCCCAGATACTGTCCAAGTTGTGCTGGGCTTCAGGACACGCTCTGTAGGAATGACCCAACACCCCGCACAGGTTGCAACGGATGGTAGTGCACTCCTGCTTGGAGTGTCCTACAACACCGCATAGGGTGCACTTGGTGACATCACACCCTATGCTGAAATGCCGGGGCGAGCCACACTTGTGGCACACCCGGGGCTGACCGGGATAGAAGCACGATACCCGGTCAGTCCCGATGAAGAAGGAGTTGGGCATGTGCTGTAGGAGACCCCGTACCTCCTTCAGACGGATGTTGACCGTCCAGCCGCCGTTCCAGATCCCGTCCTCACAGAGAGTCTTGACCGGGGTGGTCAAGACCTCCCCGTATCTGCGGGCCCACACCAGTATGTCCGCGACGGGTATGGACTCATTCCGCACCAGGAAGTTCACCTTGCGGACCTCCTGGCGCGATATGGCCTGGACATTGAACCGGGCCCATAGGCTGTCGCCGGACTTTGGCACCCCCTCCCAAAGGGTCCAGAACCTCTCCAGACCCCTCGGGGACATGAAACTGATGTCATACTCAGGGGTGCCGCTAACGTGGATGATGGCGAAAAAGTCCGCGACCGCAAAGCCCAGGTCCTTCAGGGCCCCTACCACCCGCTTCCTATCGGGCACGGATCCCTCCGCTACGTGCAGCAGGCGGACCACGTTCCTTCTCCGCATGGGTTGCCCCGCTGGGAGTCCCGTAGCCCGCCTGCCTGGTGGTGGCACCTGAACCTTCGGGGGACCCGCCGCCCAGGCGTTAGCGGTTGCGGGTGTCGCACCTGGGGCCACCGTTGGAGTGGGCACTATGGGCACTGTGGACCCCCCCGTGGCCCCGCTACCATGCCCGCCCGTGGACCCACCGGCGGGTACCGCGGCCACCGCAGCGACCCCCTGTGTCACGGCGGGGGAAGGTGTCACCCCGGTGGGAATCCCCCCTTCGGCCGGAGCAGGAGCCCTGACCGCAGCGGCCGCCACCCCCACCTCTTTCGAAGCAGGGGCAACCACCCCCGCAGCCCGGGCCACCGCCGACCTCCCGGGGTTCTGCCCCCCAGGGTCCTTCCCCACCCTGACCGTAGGGGCCATCGCGGGTGGTCCCGCGGTCCCCTGGCATACAGTGTGTGTGTTGTGCACCGTGACTTTAAAATTACCGGGGGGCGTGTCCTGTGCCGCGGCGGGGGCGGAGCCAGCAACCGGCATCACGGCTGCGGGAGCCCCGGGGGTCACCGGCACCGCTGCCGGAGTGACCCCGGCGGGGACCGCAGCCGCACCCGGCACTGCCTCCATCGAAACCGCGGCGCCCGGCAAAACTCCGGACAGATTATCATCTGTCCGGGGTAGTTTGGACAGGGAGCGGGCCACCCGGGTAGCGGCGGCCCCGCTCACAACAACAGCCGCCTCTGGCTGCCCTCCAGGCGAGTCCTCCGCCCGGAGTAGTGGGGACAGAGGGCGGGCCGCCCAGGTAGCGGCAGCCCCACTCGCAACGGCAGCTTCTTTTAGCTGCACTCCGGGCGATTCCTCCGCCCGGAGTAGTCTGGACAGGGGGAGGGCAGCCCGGTTAGCGGCGGCCCCGTACACGGAGGACGGCACCTCCGGGGACACCGAAGCCGCAGGAGCAGCCGGGACAACTAGGTCCACCACCACAGGGTGGATGGGACCAATTACAACGGGGGGAGCGGCCACAGAACCGCCGATCCCTCTGGAGGGACAAGGAGGCGGGCACGCCGCCGGGAGCGCCGGCACGGATCCTGCGGCAGCAGCAGCCGCCCCGGCGGCCGCCGAAGCGGTCGCCGGTGCCGCAGCCGGCCGCGGGGGTGACAAAACCACGGAAGACGGACGGACACAGACAGGGGAACGTGAACGTACTACAGAGGGAACACACACTGGGGGTGGGGGGACAACAGGGGACATGACAACAACAGGGGACATACCGACAGGTACATCGGGGAAGGTACTCACACAAGGTCCCCGGGGCTCACCGGCCAAACGCAGACCGGCGGGGATAGTGTCCCTGGCCCTCCGACGGGAAGGGCCCGCTCTCGGATCCTCGGCAGCAGCGTCGGGGACCCGGGCCGGGAGGGATGGGAACTCCTCCTCGGACATGATGGGGGGGGTATCCCCGACGCTCTCCTCCCCGGACGATTGGATAGCGGGCCTGCTCCTGGTGGTCTTCTTTTTCCGCCTCCGTGGCGCAGCTTGGATCTTAATGTCCTCCTCCTCGTCCAATTCCTCCATTGAAAAAATCAGCGGCCTTCGTATAGCGGACTTCTCCTGGGTCCCATCGTACTGTGGTGGTGGCGGTGGCGGTGGTGATGTAGGCGCCACCGGTTCCGGGTCCTCCGGGGTCGGTGGTACCCCCGACTCCTCCACCTCCTGCTCCCGCAGCTTCTCCTGCAGGAAACGCACGCGGTCACGGTTCTGGGCTGTGCGTCTCGCCAACTCCGCTTCTTTCTCTTTCAGGGAGACGATCCGCTCCCGTATGGGGCCGCGATGACGACTCCCCACCCTGTTGCTCTGCTGCCGGAGCTCTTTCAGCTGTCCGGCAACCTCCTCCTTCTCCTCCCCCAGGGAACGCAACTCTTGTTGGAGGTTAGCCAGGGCCTGCCTGAGGGGTTCCCCGTCTGACTCCGCAGGTACTGGGAGCCCCACCTTAGCCTTTTGGGCATAGGAAGGGCCCTGTTCCACCGCCTCCTCATCTTCAGGGTTCGTATTCACACTCGCCTCGGCGGTCTCCAAGGCCCTGGCCCCGGCGTCCCTGAGGGCGAGGGCCCGTAGATGGAGGGCCCCCAGCAACAGGAGGGAAGTCGGGTCGACCCTCAGATGGTGGGGCAGACCGACTCCCTTCTTGAGCATGGCTATTTTGGCGCTCAAGGCCGTGGTGTATGCCTCGAGCGCCTCCATGTTCCGACGCACAGCCCTGCATACGGTTCCTGCAGTCTCCCGGGATGGGAGTAGGATGCCGTCCTCCGTGTAGACCAGTTTCTCCGTGATTATGGAAATGCGGCCCCTCCACTCCTCAATGAGGGTGGAGGCCATGATGGGACCCCGGGGAGGCAGTTACCTTCCCCGGGGTAGCAAACGTCCAGCACCGAAAGTAATAAAAAGAAACCAAGTTCCACCAGCAACACAAAACCACCTCCTCTCCCCTCGCCTCCCAACTCCACAGTGAGCAGCCGACGCCCAGCCCTGATTGGAGCTGGAATTACCGCGGCTGCTGGCACCAGACTTGCCCTCCAATAGATCCTCGTTAAAGGATTTAAAGTGTACTCATTCCAATTACAGGGCCTCGAAAGAGTCCTGTATTGTTATTTTTCCTCACTACCTCCCCGAGTCGGGAGTGGGTAATTTGCGCGCCTGCTGCCTTCCTTGGATGTGGTAGCCGTTTCTCAGGCTCCCTCTCCGGAATCGAACCCTGATTCCCCGTTACCCGTGGTCACCATGGTAGGCACAGAAAGTACCATCGAAAGTTGATAGGGCAGACATCCGAATGTATCGTCGCCGTCACGGGGACGTGCGATCGGCCCGAGGTTATCTAGAGTCACCAAAGCGGCCGGCGGGGGCGAGCCCGCCGGATTGGTTTTGGTCTGATAAATGCACGCATCCCTGGGGGTCAGCGCTCGTCGGCATGTATTAGCTCTAGAATTACCACAGTTATCCAAGTAACAGATGGAGCGATCAAAGGAACCATAACTGATTTAATGAGCCATTCGCAGTTTCACTGTACCGGCCGTGTGTACTTACACGTGCATGGCTTAATCTTTGAGACAAGCATATGCTACTGGCAGGATCAACCAGGTAGCTCCCGTCGTCACGCGGGGACCCGGCGGCGGCCGGGCCCGGACGCGGCCCCCGGCGGACCGCTCCCGCCCCGGGGGCCGGGGCGGGAGGCGGCGGGCGCCGGGGGCGCAGCCCTCGGATCGGGTCTGCGTAAGGGGGGCCGCGGCGAGGGGGCCGCGGGGACGGAAGGAGAGCGCGCGCTCCCCCTCCCTTCGTTCGGGGCCGGGAGAAAGGAAGGTGCGTGCTCCGCGGCGGGGGGAACCCGGGGTGGGACGTGGAGCGCCCGCGGGTAGCCCCAACCGGCCGCGGCTTCGGGCCGCTGGGAGTCCGGGGCCGAGCAAACTCAGTCGCCTGCGAGGGGGGTCCGGCGCCCGGGGCGGCTCTCCCCCGGCCCGGGGGAGAGACCTCTGGGCCGCGGGCCGGGCCGCGGTGGGTTGCCTTCCCCGGCCCGGCGCGGGGCACCAGATCGGTCGTTGTCCTGGTCGTGGCGGTCGACGCCGACCGCTCACCTATATATCCGGCGGAGGGTGCCTGAGGACCCTGGCGAACCGGGAAGGAGTTCCGCGACACCACCGGGAAAACCCGGCCAGGCAGGCCGACTTCGATGGAGCGAGGGTCGGATGCGGCCGGCAAATCCGTTCTCATAGACTTCCAGGGCTTTTCAAGCAACTTGGCCTGCCAGAAATGGGGACTTAGAGCGAAAACGCCGGCCGGCCGCGAGCAACTTGGGCGGCCGGGAACGGGTAGGACCGAGAGTGCGGCACACGGGCTGGGCGGCCCGAGGTCCGGGGTGCCCCGGGCGGAACCCTCGGCCGTCTACCTGGCGCCAGGTTCACGGGAGCCGGGGCCGGGCCGGGAGCCGCGGCCGGGACCGGGGCCGGGTAGGACCGCCGGTGCGGCACCCGGGCTGGGCGGCCCGAGGTCCGGGGAGCTCCTGGCGGGACCCTCGGAGGTCTACCCGGCGGCAGGTTCACGGGAGCCGGGGCCGGGCCGGGAGCCGCGGCCGGGACCGGGGCCGGGTAGGACCGCCGGTGCGGCACCCGGGCCGGGCCTCCCGAGGTCCGTGGAGCCCCTGGCGGGACCCTCGGAGGTCTGCCCCAAGGTGGGCTTCCCGGGACCCGGCCCGGGACTTGGGCGGGTAGGACCGCCGGTGCGGCACCCGGGCTGGGCCTCCCGAGGTCCGGGGAGCCCCTGGCGGGACCCTCGGAGGTCTGCCCCAAGGTGGGCTTCCCGGGACCCGGCCCGGGACTTGGGCGGGTAGGACCGCCGGTGCGGCACCCGGGCTGGGCACCCCGAGGTCCGGGGAGCCCCTGGCGGGACCCTCGGGGGTCTGCCCCAAGGTGGGCTTCACGGGACCCGGCCCGGGACTTGGCCGGGTTGGACCGCCGGTGCGGCACCCGGGCCGGGCGTCCCGAGGTCCGTGGAGCCCCGGGCGGGACCCTCGGAGGTCTACCGGACGGTGGGGTTCCCGGGGCCGGGACCTGGCCGGCACCCGGGCTGGGCTTCCCGAGGTCGTTGGGAGCCGGCTCTCTGGAACTCGCAGCAGCTTCCCTATATATCCGGCGGAGGGTGCCTGACGTCCCTGGCGAACCAGGACGGGGTTCCACGTCACTACCGGGAAAACCCGGCAAGGCATGCCGACTTCGATGGAGCGAGGGTCGGATGCGGCAGGCAAATCCGACCTCATAGACTTCCAGGGCTTTTCAAGCAACTCGGCCTGCCAGAATGGGGGACTTAGAGCGAAAACGCCGGCCGGCCGCGAGCAACTACCGGGGCGGGTAGGACCGCGGGTGCGGCACCCGGGCTGGGCTGCACGAGGTCCGGGGAGCCCCTGGCGGGACCCTCGGGGGTCTGCCCCATGGTGGTGTTCCCGGGACCCGGCCCGGGACTTGGGCGGGTTGGACCGCCGGTGCTGCACCCGGGCTGGGCACCCCGAGGTCCGTGGAGCCCCTGGCGGGACCCTCGGGGGTCTGCCCCATGGTGGTGTTCCCGGGACTTGGGCGGGTTGGACCGCCGGTGCTGCACCCGGGCTGGGCACCCCGAGGTCCGGGGAGCCCCTGGCGGGACCCTCGGGGGTCTGCCCCATGGTGGTCTTCCCGGGACCCGGCCCGGGACTTGGGCGGGTTGGACCGCCGGTGCTTCACCCGGGCTGGGCACCCCGAGGTCCGGGGAGCCCCTGGCGGGACCCTCGGGGGTCTGCCCCATGGTGGTCTTCCCGGGACCCGGCCCGGGACTTGGGCGGGTTGGACCGCCGGTGCGCCACCCGGGCTGGTCCTCCCGAGGTCCGGGGAGCCCCTGGCGGGACCCTCGGGGGTCTGCCCCAAGGTGGTGTTCCCGGGAGACGGCCCGGGACTTGGGCGGGTTGGACCGCCGGTGCGGCACCCGGGCCGGGCGTCCCGAGTTCCGTGGAGCCCCGGGCGGGACCTTCGGAGGTCTACCGGCCGGGGCCGGGACCTGGCCGGCACCCGGGCTGGGCTTCGCGAGGTCGTTGGGAGCCGGCTCTCTGGAACAAGCAGCAGCTTCCCTATATATCCGGCGGAGGGTGCCTGACGTCCCTGGCGAACCGGGACGGGGTTCCACGTCACCACCGGGAAAATCCGGCAAGGCATGCCGACTTCGATGGAGCGAGGGTCGGATGCGGCCGGCAAATCCGACCTCATAGACTTCCAGGGTTTTCCAAGCAACTTGGCCTGCCGCAAACAGGGACTTAGAGCGACGGCGCGAGCCGGCCGCGAGTAGCTTTCGCGGCCGGGAACCGGGACTTTGGGCACAAAACAGCGGGGGTACATAGGCAGTGGACCCCCCAGCATACAATATATACACATCTAGCTATATCTCGACATCTACAGCTATATAGATATAGATATAGATATAGATATAGATATATATACATATACATATATATACATATATATATGCTTATATATACACATATATGTATATATATATATATCGATGTATATATATATAGATATATATATATACATATATATATATATACACATATATACATATATATATATACATACATATATATATATACATATATATATATATATATATATATATATATATATATATACATATAGAGATATCTATCTATATCTATCTATATCTATCCATCTATATCTATCTATCTATCTATCTATCTTTCCGTATCTATATAGCTACATCTATATACACGTCTATATCTATACATCTACATCGCTACATCTACGGCTCCATGCCCACAGCTCTATAGACATATCTATACATCCACCCCATCGACTTCCAGGGTTTTCCAAGCAACTTGGCCTTCCGGAAACGGGGACTTAGAGCGAAAACGCCGGCCGGCCGCGAGCAACTACCGGGGCGGGTAGGACCGCCGGTGCGGCACCCGGGCTGGGCCTCCCGAGGTCCGGGGAGCCCCTGGCGGGACCCTCGGAGGTCTGTCCCGGCCCGGGACTTGGGCGGGTTGGACCGCCGGTGCGGCACCCGGGCTGGGCACCCCGAGGTCCGGGGAGCCCCTGGCGGGACCCTCGGGGGTCTGCCCCATGGTGGTCTTCCCGGGACCCGGCCCGGGACTTGGGCGGGTTGGACCGCCGGTGCGCCACCCGGGCTGGTCCTCCCGAGGTCCGGGGAGCCCCTGGCGGGACCCTCGGGGGTCTGCCCCATGGTGGTCTTCCCGGGACCCGGCCCGGGACTTGGGCGGGTTGGACCGCCGGTGCTGCACCCGGGCTGGGCACCCCGAGGTCCGGGGAGCCCCTGGTGGGACCCTCGGGGGTCTGCCCCATGGTGGTGTTCCCGGGACCCGGCCCGGGACTTGGGCGGGTTGGACCGCCGGTGCTGCACCCGGGCTGGGCACCCCGAGGTCCGGGGAGCCCCTGGCGGGACCCTCGGGGGTCTGCCCCATGGTGGTGTTTCCGGGACCCGGCCCGGGACTTGGGCGGGTTGGACCGCCGGTGCTTCACCCGGGCTGGGCACCCCGAGGTCCGGGGAGCCCCTGGCGGGACCCTCGGGGGTCTGCCCCATGGTGGTCTTCCCGGGACCCGGCCCGGGACTTGGGCGGGTTGGACCGCCGGTGCGGCACCCGGGCTGGGCACCCCGAGGTCCGGGGAGCCCCTGGCGGGACCCTCGGGGGTCTGCCCCATGGTGGTCTTCCCGGGACCTGGCCCGGGACTTGGGCGGGTTGGACCACCGGTGCGGCACCCGGGCTGGGCACCCCGAGGTCCGGGGAGCCCCTGGCGGGACCCTCGGGGGTCTGCCCCATGGTGGTCTTCCCGGGACCCGGCCCGGGACTTGGGCGGGTTGGACCGCCGGTGCGGCACCCGGGCTGGTCCTCCCGAGGTCCGGGGAGCCCCTGGCGGGACCCTCGGGGGTCTGCCCCATGGTGGTGTTCCCGGGACCCGGCCCGGGACTTGGGCGGGTTGGAACGCCGGTGCGGCACCCGGGCTGGGCACCCCGAGGTCCGGGGAGCCCCTGGCGGGACCCTCGGGGGTCTGCCCCATGGTGGTGTTCCCGGGACCCGGCCCGGGACTTGGGCGGGTTGGAACGCCGGTGCGGCACCCGGGCTGGGCACCCCGAGGTCCGGGGAGCCCCTGGCGGGACCCTCGGGGGTCTGCCCCAAGGTGGTGTTCCCGGGAGACGGCCCGGGACTTGGGCGGGTTGGACCGCCGGTGCGGCACCCGGGCCGGGCGTCCCGAGTTCCGTGGAGCCCCGGGCGGGACCTTCGGAGGTCTACCGGCGAGGGACGGGACCTGGCCGGCACCCGGGCTGGGCTTCGCGAGGTCGTTGGGAGCCGGCTCTCTGGAACAAGCAGCAGCTTCCCTATATATCCGGCGGAGGGTGCCTGACGTCCCTGGCGAACCGGGACGGAGTTCCACGTCACCACCGGGAAAATCCGGCAAGGCATGCCGACTTCGATGGAGCGAGGGTCGGATGCGGCCGGCAAATCCGACCTCATTGACTTCCAGGGTTTCTCAAGCAACTTGACCTGCCATAAACGGGGACTTAGAGCAAAACTGCCGGCCGGCCGCGATCAACTTATGCGGCCGGGAACGGGCACTTTGGGCACATCGACATCTACAGGACACCTAAATGGATAAATCTGGATGGAATTTTCTGTCTTTTTACCTAATTTTGTGAGGATTCAGAGGGAAAATGAAAAAAACACAGATTGTTTTTTCTAATTCTTGCTACTTTTTACTAAATTTCTAATTCGAAATTTTCAGCTAATCATCCAACTATGGTATCAAAAGAAAGCTCTATCTCTCCTTGAAAAAACAATATATAGTTTATATGGGTACACTATTCACAGTAAAAGAGAATCATCGCTGAACCGACATAGCGCAAAAATGGCAAAATTTCTCCGGGATTGAAGGGGTTAAGCTAATAGGCCACAAAGTAAGTACACTAAAAACACGTGACTAGAAACACACCCTAAAACAAAAGCGTCTCCATGTGGCCTTTATAAATGTAAGTTACAGTATATGACTATACAGTAAATTAAGTGATGTAAACATTAATTCAGTTGGGTTGTCTATAGTTCTGTTGTTTGTATACGGTGTCCTAGATGCTGCAGCAGGGACTCCTGCTTTTTTTCTATTTTCATACAGAAAAGTGAGTTTACCAAAAAAAAGGGGTCACACAAGTATGGTTTAGCATTTAGTCTTCTTTAAACAAATCTAGGTAGTTCAAATATTAGAAAATGAAATCATTTAAAACGCTGTTGGAAGATGTAGATGGCATAAAAATATTTAAGGTAATAAAGCCTGAGCAGGGTGGAATTTCTCTGCAAGGGGGCTTACTGTAGACATGATGGAAGAATAGGCAGTGAATTGACAGATGGCTTCATAAATAAATGAAAACATATGCACTTGGGTAAGAAAAACAAAAATGCTAATTTCGCTCTGAATTGTTGAATGTGGTGTAAATCCTCTATGGAAAACGCATTTGAGTGTTTTTATTTGCAATAGACTGCAGTCTATTGCCAATCTTAGGCAGCTGTTGGCAAGGCAAGCAAGATGTTAACATGTATTAAAAGAGGATAGGTTTAACAGATCAAAACATAATTTTGCCTCTTTATAAGTCGTTGGTAAGACAGTTTCTAGAATATACAGTGGAGTTTTTTGCACCAGTAGAAAAAATGGACATACTAGAAATAGAAAGGGTTCAGAGAAGGGCTAAAAAAATTATCAAAGGAAGGCTTTTCCTTATATAGCAGGGCAGGTTTTTTTATTACAAAAAAGCTGCATGATCTCTTCCATAAGAGGATTTGAACAGCGTTAACCCTATGATCTCAGGTTTACTAGAGATTGCATGCCATAGGCAGCTTTAGGGACAAAATGTTGGGTATCTCTGGTAGTAGCCCTGTAGCTCCCATATAGTGCAAGCTGCACTGAAGATGGTCTGTGGCTTAAGAGTGTACATGAATAGTGTGTATGCTATTGTGGGTGTGTTTAGGGATATTTTTAACCCCTTTAGTCTCAGGGGTTATTGGTACCTCAATGCCCGGAGCAATTTTGCCATTTTTGCGGTATGTCGGTTCAGCGATTATTCTCCTTTCTTGCGAATAGTGTACCCATGTAAACTATATATTGTTTTTTTTAAGAAGAGATAGAGCTTTCTTTTGATACCATAGTTAGATGATTAGCTGAAAATTTAGAATGAGAAATTTAGTAAAAACTAGCGAAGATTAGAAAATTAAACAAATTTTTTTTTACATTTTCCCTCTGAATCCTCACAAAATTAGGTAAAGTGATGGAAAATCCCCTCCAAGTTTATCAATTCAGGTGTCCTAATTTCAGAAATACCTAATTTATATAGAATTTCCATACTTTCCCAGCACTTATAGGGAACATACTATAAGGTGTACATTATTTGTAGAATTTTTACATTAGGTATGACGCAATTGCAACTCTAATTTTAAACAAATCAGTTATAGCTCCCTATATTTTGTTCTGATCTCCAGTGTATGACCTTGGCTACCTTTATGATCCTGATTTGTGTCCCAGACTTACCTACCTGTCCAGCCGTTTCCAAACCTTGTGCCCTGCCAGCGCTACAGTTCCCGTCCTAGCGACAGTTCCCCTTTATTCTTTCAATCCAGTCTGTTGTGTGCATGTCTGTACCTAGTTACCAGCCATGATGCATCAAGGGGTACAGACAGAACTCCTGGTATCCCCTGCAACTGGGCTCCTACCCGACCTGCTTGCCAGGGTCCTAACAACGAGTGCCCCTCCCGAGGTGAGGCTCTGGATCTGTCACTACCCTTTGGGTCTCTGCTTTGGCCCCAGGGTTTAAAGGTCCGTAAGAGCGTCTCTGTTGGTCGCTGGCAGGGGGCTCGTCTGGCTTAAACCAATAAAGAGTCTGAGCAGCTGACCGTTCCCATTCATTCTTTAGTATGACATGAATGCAGTTATGTCAATTCTGCTGCTAACTGTTACAGTGTAAAACCTTTTTTTTCTTTCTTTCATATACATCGCCAGAAGTGAACATATAAATCAATGACCTATCAATACAAATGTAACAGTTAGCAAGCAACATTGACATAACTGTGTTCACACTTAAGAATCAATGGGAAAGGGCAACTGCTCTCCATTGGTTGATGCTGGATGAGCCCCTGCCGGCAACCAATAGAGTTGCTCTTACGGACCTTTAAATCCTGGCGCCAAAACCAGGTTTTCCGCTTAGTGCTTCCCCGCCCTGATGAAGCCAAGCTGTATCTCGGTGAAATGAGCGGCGGGTTAGAGTGTTAGGGATTTATTTTTCTCAGAGTATTAGTTTTATAGGGTTAAAGTGCTAGGGATCTATTTTTCTCATATTAGCTTTTTCTCCCTTGTGGATTCCTGTATTAACCCCTGCTATACTACAAAAGACATAATATAGACTAGAAAATGAAGAACGTATACAGATTTTCACCCGGAACAAACACAGGAATGGGTGAATATTAGTAGAATACCAAGACTTACTTGCAAGTAACCTGAGGTAAGATGGTGGTTTGCAGAAAGCTTGGTGTTGCAGGAAAGATACAAAGGCTAACTATACCTAATGTGTCGCCTTATCTTGGTCTGTCATTTCTAGTTTTGTCATAACCAATGAGTGTATGCATTGAGAGAAGCGTTGCGGAAATTGTTTGCGATATATATATATATATATATATATATAATAGATATGAGATAATAACAATTGGCTTCCTGGCAACTTGCTGTATATCACTTTGTAATAGAGCTGTGTTCACTTGGACTTCCTGCTAAACTGGCAGCAAACTCTTCTAATGTTTGTCTCATGGCAGAGTTCCCTACACAAGCTGTTTTGTTTCCCTGTGTGTTTTTTATAGGCCTCCTGCCAACTGGTGTTATGTTTGACATTTCTAATTTTAGCTGTATTTATGTTTTTCTGCATAATTGCGTGATCCTGTTTGTATCATCTTCAGAAGTTTTATTTGCTTTTTCATTGCATTCTGCATAGTGGCAATGAATGCAGTGAACATCGAGAGTATCATTCATGATAAAGGTCAACTGTATTATAGTCCTTAGACATGTTATTAGTGCCCTCTAGAGTCTTTGTGTGTGAATTGTTTTATTTTCTCATGGATGATAGGTTTGCTACACCTAAACCAACAACAGACAACTTTTGGAGTGTGTAACACTCCGTGTTATCCAACCTAAGTATATTTTACTTTTTTTTTTCAAATTACATTTGCATAACAAAAGAAAATCTGTTTGTAGCATATATATCGGGCTTACTGTTACGCCAAGATGCAAAATTATAAAGTAAGTGTGTGCCAGTTTCCTCCTTTGGCCCACTGCTCGGCCTCAAGGAGCTTATCAGGATTTTAAAAACAAAATACATTGGTGGACTCATTTCAAAATATTGAACATGCATAGCATAACCATATGAATAGTAACATAACAATTAACAACCATCCCATCTGCCACTTTTTTCCACTCCTTAACCTTTGCAGTAATCATCACAGTTAATTGTCACCCTGTAATTTGTCAGATCTTTCCCTTGCCTCCTTGTGGCCCTTCCCTTCAAGGTGGTACCCAATGTCCCCCTCTGGGTTTCATATAGTAGTCACCCTGCTACAAATTTGGAATAGGAAGAATACCCTTGAGTACCTGGAAATAAAAAATTTTAACTTGTGAAAAATGTGGGTTTGCAATGATAGGTCTAATGTCACTTATTTATATAGCGCTAGCAGATTCCATAGCGCTTTACAATCAGTCGGTAGGATAAATTTAAAATCACGAACAATAACAAACTAGTACAAAAGGAGAAGATGGCCCTGCTCTTGTGAGCTTACAAGCTAGTCGTTTGAGGGGAAGTGAAACAGAATGAGAGATTTGCTTGGGTAAGGATGAGTTAGTTATGATGGCATGCGCTGTCGAGGTTGTGGGTTGTTCAAATGTTTAAACAGGATGTTGGCTTAGAATGTTATGAGGGAAGGTTTTATGCTTCTCAAAAAAGGTGGGTTTTCAGAAAGCTTTTGAAGTTTGCATACGAAGGAGAAAATCAGACAGAATGAGAAGGGAATTCCAGGTACAACATGGGTGAAATCCTAGAGGTGGGAGTAGGAAGAGATAATGGTAGAAGAGAAACAAGGGTCGTGCAGTAGGGCAGTTAAGAGTGAATTTGTATAGGAGCGATTGGCAAAGGGGCACAACAGACGAGTAACAGTGACAGGTTTCCTTAGAGAAAATAAGGATTCTTACACATTTGGGTTATTTTTATCTGGTTTAGGATTTTAAAGCATTTTTACATATATTTCATCCAAGTAGACACAGTAGATTTAGGTATGTGTTTGTATACAGAAGAAATTATCACAAAACTTTATACACTATTTGTTTCAGTTCAGTTTTTATCTTGACTGGCGTTCTAAGGTGATTTACTAAGCTGTGGCAATAATCGTTATATATATATATATATATATATATATATATATATAGTATATTCTACAAAGCATTATCTTAAAGCTGATGGACATACTACAGATATTAACCCATTCAATCCCAGGGGTCTTTGGTACTCCAAGTCCCGGAGCAATTTTGCCATTTTTGCGCTATGTCGGTTCAGCGATTATTCTCTTTTCCTGTGAATAGTGTACCCATGTAAACTATGTATTGTTTTTTAAAGGAGAGATAGAGCTTTCTTTTGATACCATCATTAGATGATTAGCTGAAAATTTAGAATGAGAACCTCATTTGGGACGTAATTTTACTTCCCAAATAACCCAACAAATCCATACATGGGGATATCACTGTGCTCAGAGAGATATTACTGAACACATTGGGGTGTTGTTTGACAGCGAAATATACCTGGTGTGGTAAATTCACACCTAATGTACAATGGATGTGAAAAAAAATACAAAAAAATATTACTACCATAAAGTTTGACAAAGGCTGATGGTAGAATAAGTGTAGGAAAGTGTTAAAATACAAGCTTTTGAAATACCCTTGAGAGTCTAGTTTTCAAATATGGTTTGCTGGGGTAAATTGCATTGGCCAGCTTCAAAGATACCCGAAATAGCACATGAGGCAGAATGGCCAGATTACGGGGAAAAATGGTTTTGAAATAGCAAAATGCTACTTGTAATTATTGCCCAATAACTTGCAGAAAAAAAGCAAAAAAAAACCAAACTCAGGACAAATAGTAGACTCTATTTAGCAGGTTTTTTCATTAATTTTTGCAGATGAGTAAAATACTTTTCAAATAAAAGTGAGAACATTTTATATTTTTTTTACAGTAAATTAGATGATATGATAAAAATAATGGTATCTAAAGAAAGCTCTGCTTGTCCTGAAAAAACAATATATAACGTCTGTGGGTGCACAAAACAGCAACACTGAAAGGGAAGGCTTCGGGTAGTCGGAGCTCAGAAGTTCCCAGGTATGCATATAACATGACCCTGCTGAGCCCCCTTCCTTTTGGCTACACTAGCCTCTACAGTGCAGCTTCTTACATTGAATAGATAAGGCAATAACTGGATGACAGGAGACAGAAGGTGTCACGGTCCGCGTCACGGACCGCAACGTAGTGATTCCCCCGAGTACCCGCGGCTAACTTACCTCTCCCGCAGCTCCGGGACCTTGCTTCGAGGTGCCAGCAGCCAGCAAGCACCCGGGGCAGGTCCTTCAGGGCATCCCCATCGCTAGTGATGGGCGGTACGTACGGGGGCGAACCACGCCCCCTCTCTTGTAGCTTGCCTCCCTGGAGACGACGTAACGTAACTAACGTTGCGTCGTCCGCTGGGGGCGGAGCCTGGTCTGAGCGGCAGATTCAAAAGCCGAGCACTGACTTCCATTCAGTGCTCGGTTATTGTTCCTGCTGAGTAGTTCGTTCTGAAGTTATACTTACCTGATTGCCTCTCCGTTGCTGACCTGTGCCTGTTCTTGACTTCGCTGCCTTCTCTACTCCTACCCGGCTTGTATGATAACCATCTCCGTTGCTGACCTGTGCCTGCCATGTCCAGGAGTAGCTGATCTAAATGGTATGTATAGGTTTAATTAAGCAATAAAAGTAAACTTTTCTTACCCTCATCAATCAAGGAAAAAAGTTTTACTAGTAAATGTTAATTCATGTAAACTATTTTTTTTTTCAAATAAAAGCTATGATGGAGAAAAATATTTTTTTTGTTTTTATTTCCTTTTATTTTCCAACCTGCCCCCCAGTTATGCACATCTGCCCCCAGGCTTGCCACTCTGCCCCAGAAATGCCTTATATACCCTATATGCCACTGTATGTCAGGATCAAGGTGAGGAACCCGAAATGCAGGAAACACAGCGAAGTCCGAAATCAACTCAAAGGGTCAGGATTGGAGACAGCAGTGTAATCGGTAACAATAGCCAGAGGGTCAGGATTGGAGACAGCAGCGTAATCGGTAGCAATAGCCAGAGGGTCAGGATTGGAGACAGCAGCGTAATCGGTAGCAATAGCCAGAGGGTCAGGATTGGAGACAGCAGCGTAATCGGTAACAATAGCCAGAGGGTCAATAACAGGAATCAGTAGCTCTGGACGGCACAATAACTGAGCACCGAATGATTCTCAGTGCTGATTTTTAAATCTACCACCAGGGGTCGCCCTGCCCCCTGTATGTGGTGACGGTGGTGCGCGTTCCCCACCTTCTTCATTCAGGAGCGAAGAAGGAGAGGTGGGAGCGCATCGTGGCAGGAGCGGTGATGGCGGCGAGAGCGGCGGCGTGGGAACTGGTACCCGCAGTCAGCGGGTACTCTGGTGAGTGACTGTGCTGGGGGGTTCTCCGTGGACCCTGACAGTGTGCCCCATTATATGACTTTTAACCCTATATATACCACTGTGCCCCATGATATACCTTTTGACCCCCTATGTGCCACATTAGGGGGCCATTCTGGCATTTAGGGGGTTAAAAGGCATAATGGGGCAGAGAGGCATATAGGGAGATAAGCCATTTCAGGAGGCAGAGTGGCGTATAGAGGGTTAAATTGCATTTCTGGAGGTAGAGTGGCATAAAGGGGGTTAAAACGCACTCTGCCTACAGAAATACCTTATGCACCCCATTTAACATTACCCCCCCCAAAAAAACTTACCAGTGCTTCTGACTCCCTGGTGTGTAGTCGGGGCAGCAGGTAGATGTCTACACGATTCACGTAGGCAACTTCCGCAGCAGCTGGAAGGAGGTGCCATTAGCAGCGGAGGTCGTCTGCGTCCATCGCGCATACACCCTCTGGCTGTCAGAGAGAATTCCCTGGTGCGGGGAACTCTCCTCTCTGACAGCCGTGGAAGGACTTCCCCCCCGCTGCTAACCGCACCTTCTTCCGGCTGCAGCGGAAGTTGCCTACGCGAATCGCATAGACGTCTACTCGCTGCCCTGACTACACACCAGGGAGTCAGAAGCAACGGTAAGTTTGGGGGGATGGGGATAAGACAGGAGGATCCGGGTCCCCAGCAGCTCTGCAGGGGATCTGGATCTTAGTCTCATAGTCAGACCTATTTGAGGTCTGATTATAAGACGACCCTGATTATAAGACGATGGGTATTTTTCAGAGCATTTGCTCTGAAAAAAAACCTTGTCTTATAATCAAGCAAATACGGTACTTACTGTACTTAGCATGGCTTTTATGTTTAGTTAAATCAGCTAATCATCACTGTAGTGCAAAAAGTTACTGCCGCTGGTGTGCAGGTTACTACAGGATTATAAAAATGTTTTGTTGTAAACAAATTTCACTTTTAAATGTATTTATAATGCACTGATCCTATATTTTATTTCAAGACAAAATATTTCGCTTGATTTTTTAATTTAATATTTGAATATTTTAAAATTGTTATTTTTACGCTAGATGTCAATACTATAAATGGTGAAAAATTGACAGTGCAGGTAATTAAGAATTGATTTCTAAAAAGGTAAAATTCTTTTTTGTAAGAAATAATAAAAGGCAAAAAAGAAATAAGTAATGCATGAGCAATCAAAGAGGGAGAGGGTATGGATGCTGCTATTAATTTTTAATTACTGGAGTGTGACAGATCAAAGTATATGTTTCAGATATACATTATGAATTCACTAACAAGCACCCGTTCCAGTTTCTTTCTATTTAGGAGATTATAGTTAAAAAGAGACAAGTTGACTGAACCTCAAATGAGTACTGAAAACAGATATTATATATTTGATTATATAACCTGACCAAGAATTAGAATACTATGTGCTTACTTAATGTAGCACATTTACTGTAAAATATTATATTACAATTTTGAAGTATAAAAAAGTAATGTAAAAATATAAAATTTATATTAAATATATTTTAATGCATTATACTTATTGTGGTATTACTAATTGTAAAAATGAACATTTTCACTGCAAAGCAAAAACAACTTTATAGTGGAAAAAGTCCAGACTTAAAGATTACGCCAAACTGAAAATGCATTATAGCTGCAAAAGGGGTGGGGGTGGGGCAACTACATATTGATGTATTTAAAATGCAATGCCATAAAAGTCCTTGTTGGTCAGGTGTCCCAATACTTTTGTCCATATAGTGTATTTGTAAAGTTTGAGTTGAACGTGCTTCATGGATCCCTTCTTGCCAGTTTAGACACCCATCCTAATGAAAGTGGGAGTATAAAGAACTTGAGGATATCTCTACAATAAAAACAAAGGTTTTGGTTCCTTCGTCTGACCTATTCATTAGCAGGGAGAGGGGCTCTGGGCCAGCTGATGTGTGGATATACAGCACATAAGGGTATAACAAATTATAGCAAGTTTAAAAAAAAAAATGATGTACATAAAGTGATTGACTCTGTAAAAAATATATTCTGGAATAGAAAATTGAAAATAACGTTGGCTAAATGGAAAAAAAGGTATTATAAATAAAACTTCTACAATCGCTTTCTTCTCCCAAACGGTGTTGCTATAATGCCTCGACGTTAAGGCATTCAATAGCATCAACATATGTAGCACAGGCATGTAGACAATCGCTCCACAGATTGTCAACATGCGCCATATTGTATATGATGCCTACCTTCTGTTTAAAAGAACTTAGGAGGCAATCAACAATCTCCTACTAAGCTGAAACATTCTCCCTGAAATACCTCAATGTCCAGACATTCAGAGACACTGAAAACCCACACAGTGACTGCTACAGAGAGTGATCACAAGCGCCATAACGAGAGACTTCTTGAAGATGGCGGCACCCATTAAAACAAAAAAAACAAGTCTCCAAGACTTTCTCTCCAGACTCTCCTGAGAACTCTGAGGAGGGTAGCTTACTAATCAGAATGTGATTAGTAAAATTAAATAAAAATAGTTTGTGACGGGACGCCCTGTACCCCGACTGCGTGCTCCCGCCAAGCTGTTCTTCCTTCTGGCGAGACAGCAGCGGTTAACTCCTTCAGTGCCAAACAGAACTAGCCTTGTAGAGAGAAGGGGAATGCTGCTACACCGGAGCTTAGCATATTCAGCGCATGTACTGTCCTGACCTTAACCCTTTTGAAAACCTTTAGGAAGAATTTGAACACTGGTTGTGACCTATGCAGTCTTGCCCAACATCAGTGCCTGACTTCACAAATGGTCTTTTGGCTAATTGGACATAAAATCACCCAGACACATGCAGAAAACCCTCCCAGAAGAGTGGAGGGTGCTACAGCTGCAAAGTGTGGGGGCAATCATATAGGTGTGATGGTCAGGTGCCCACATACTTTCGTTCATATAGTGTATGATTATATCATGGCTGTTCTATATCTATTTCAATTTAACACATTAATGCATGGCACCTGAAGTAAATCGTCAGTTACCAAAGAACTTCAATGATTTACATTAAAGGAATCCAATTATATTGACATAAAAAGCCTAATGTTTTCTTACATTAAAAATATTGTATACTATTGATATCTGTCACTGCTTACCTCTGTCTTGGCGCACCGCGATGATCCTCCATTTCCTCTTCTTCTAAGTCACGAGTTTGCCTTCTACTTGTAGCAAGGTTCCGGGCCATGTGACGTGCACATTCATGTGGTGTGCCAGGTACGCACACGCGCACCAGCATCACCACCTCTTAGAGGGACCTTTGATTGACCCTGCTTTAGCCGGACTATTTAAGTTGCAGGCCTTGACTTCATCATTGGCCTTTGTTGGAGTATTTTGGTGAATTGTTCATGTGAGTAATTTGGGTGCTTATTTGGTTCCTCACTTGGTCTGTTCCTGTGACCACTGTTTTGTCTGCTAAGTGGATTGGTAATGTCTAGTTGATTCTCGTTGCTGACCTGGCTGTTCACTTTTCACCTCCAGGGCTCTGTCTGCTAATTTAGCTTGGTGCTGTCCAGTTGAATCCCATTCCTACCCTGGCTGACAACTTTTACGGTTTACGTTTTAGTTCCACCTGAAATCCCTTGTTTCTGTCCTAGCCAGAGATAATTTAAGCATGTATGAGATGTATAACCGAGGGCAGACACCAGCTATACCTGAAAGATTTGTATTTTTCAGCTTTAGCCAAGTGAGCTCTACAAAGCCATATTAATCCAGACAAAATACAACAGTTGTAACGTATAAACACATTTTAAAACATTGTCATAAAATGTTAATTTAGCTTCTTTTATTTATGAGATACACTTTTCAATGCTAAACAAATGTAATAATATAATACTTTATTAGCCTACTGCACCTTATTTAGTGATGTATAAAACATCTAACTTTTTTAAAGATGAAAGAAATTTAAAAAAATAACAAAAGTTAATTATTAGTCACATATCTACACACTTAAAGACTAAAGGACACCATTAAATCTTTACAATGAAAATGTCATACGAATAGACATTTATACACAATTTTATGAAATGCAAAGCTCATTTGAAAGATGAAAGAATGTTGCGCTCAGGTAGTTAACTATCATCCTATATGCCATTATACACAAGTTTTACTTAAGTTGTTGATACGCCGGCACATCAGCTGAGTGCCGGCACCGGAAGTTGTGTACGCGTATTGCGTAGATGTCCCCCGCCGGCCCCGCAAGACACCCGGGAGTCTCCTCTGGTAAGTCGGGGGGGGGCAGAGTGGCAGCATATCTCGGGGGGGGGAGGACAGTGGCAGCATATCTCGAGGGGGGAGGAGGACAGTGGCAGCATATCTCGGGGGGGAAGACAGTGGCAGCATATCTCGGGGGGGGGAGACAGAGTGGCAGCATATCTCGGGGGGGGGAGACAGAGTGGCAGCATGTTTTTTTGGTGCTTTTTTAAAGAAAAAAACTTAAAGCACCAAACTTTTAGGGTGCGGCCTATATAAGGGGGTGGCCTATATCCGAGCCAATACGGTATATCGCAGAGAGC
Source organism: Spea hammondii (assembly GCA_029215755.1). Classification (NCBI taxonomy): domain Eukaryota; kingdom Metazoa; phylum Chordata; class Amphibia; order Anura; family Pelobatidae; genus Spea; species Spea hammondii. The sequence goes on from JARDYJ010000004.1 coordinate 48,330,248, forward strand.
TCAGCAGCAAGAGCGCCTACCACGCACCGGTTTGCTAGAGACATGTCAAGCCCCCAGCACTACTCGTTGAAGGGCGGCACAGGCGATTTTTGCTTAACCCTGACACTATGGATAAGGAATCGTTTCCTCTTTCCTTGCAAGATCTCTCTGCTACCGCAAATGTCACACAGTCAACAAGACTCTGCGTATAAGAAATAGTGCCGGATACTATAAAGGCTTGCTGGCCTCTCCTGGATGCTAATAGTCCTCCTTGGACGCAGCTGGTGTGCAAACTAACCCCAGTACTACAAAAATAAAAGACCTGGAGCAGTGACAAAGCACTTGTAGGGCAGTATCCTGTAGATCACTAACTAACTAGTCAAACTTCTACAACTCAATTCCTGCAGTAATCTGAAAATGAATTTACCAGAACCTTAAGATCATTCAATGATGATACCTTAAACCCTGGAACTATCCTACTCCGAGGACCACCCCTTAATGATCGAGAGAACCCACAGTATCAGACAGGAGAGAAGGGGTACTGATGCCTGACCAGAGCCAGTGTTTTTTAAGTTTTTTACGGCAAATCAAAGATCCTGGCACATACATGGAAGACACTTCAGAAAGCTTCTCGGAGAAACTATTTATTCAATTGCTCTGGAGGGTGGCTATGGGCAGACTAGGTACCATAATGTTTTTTTTGTTAATGTTATTAATTTTGTATTGTTTATAGAAATTGCTTTGTCTCCGGTCACGGTAGTATGTACATTAATGTTTACTGGCTTCCTACCATTATTGCACCCCCGTGGCTGGGACAAGGAGTGCCCCTATTCTGTGATTATTGTTAGTATTTCTAGCGATACCCCAACATGTATTGGATAACATGCCGCAACTCAACTGTGAATACACCACAGATTAGGACCATAGACACTCTGTCATTAATTACATGGAATGTTACACCCCCATAAAGTGTAAATTAATCTCAAATAAACGCTGCCAACTAAATCCCTCAGTAGTTTCCTTGCACAAAATGGACTAGAAGGTGGAGGGATATACTATTCAGAGGAGTGCATGGATCAGGAAATGTGTATATATCCTATTAGATATACAGTATCTCACAAAAGTGAGTACACCCCTTACATTTTTGTAAATATTTTATTATATCTTTTCATGCGACAACACTGAAGAAATGACACTCTGCTGCAATGTAAAGTAGTGAGTGTATAGCTTGTATAACAGTGTACATTTGCTGTCCCCTAAAATATAACACACAGCCATTTATGTCTAAACTTTGGCAACAAAAGTGAGTGACCCCTAAGTGGAAATATCCAAATTGGGCCCAATTAGCCATTTTCCCTCCCCGGTGTCATGTGACTTGTTAGTGTTACAAGGTCTCAGGTGTGATCGGGGAGCAGGTGTGTTAAATTTGGTGTTATTGCTCTCACACTATCTTATATTGGTCACTGGAAGTTCAACATGGCACCTCATGGCAAAGAACTCTCTGAGGATCTGAAAAAAAGAATTGTTGCTCTACATAAAGATGGCCTAGGCTATAAGAAGATTGCCAGGACCCTGAAACTGAGCTGCAGCACTGTGGGCAAGACCATACAGGACAGGTTCCATTTAGAACAGCCCTCGCCATGGACGACCAAAGAAGTTGAGTGTACGTGTTCAGCGTTATATCCAGAGGTTGTCTTTGGGAAATAGACGTATAAGTACTGCCGGCATTGCTGCAGTCGAAGGGGTGGGGGGTCAGCCTGTCAGTGCTCAGACTATACGCTAGACTTGTGCATTCGTCTTCGGGCGATGTCAGTATCCACTCTCTGCTGCCTGAACCATGGCTGAATTATACTTCAGGCTAATACTTCAGTTACCACTAGTGGCCACCCTCCTCCCTCTGGAGTGAGCTGAACCTGATTATCAGGTACAGCTGCGCCTCATGAACTGAGTGAAGCCTGCCTTTATAAGACCTGCCCTGCCCATCAGTCACGGCCTTGGCATTGAAGTTGTAGGACTGCCTTTGCTCTGAGCCGCTACCTGTGCCTGAACCCGTGCCTGTGCCTGAACCCATGCCTGTGCCTGAACCCGTGCCTGTGCCTGAACCCGTGCCTGAGCCTGTTCCTGTACCCGTGCCTGAGCCGGTACTCGTGCATGATCCAGTACCCGAGCGTAAGTCCGTACCCGTGCATGAACCTGTACACGTGCCTGGCCTGGTGGTACTCCGTTCCCGTCCGCCCTGCCAGTGGGCCTCCGTTCCCGTCCGCCCTGCCAGTGGGCCTCCGTTCCCGTCCGCCCTGCCAGTGGGCCTCCGTTCCCGTCCGCCCTGCCAGTGGGCCTCACCGTTACCTGTGCCTGAACCTGCCTGTGGGCTTACCTGCCAGTGGACCCGCACCCGAGCCTGTACCTGTGCCTGAACCTGCCTGTGGGCTTACCTGCCAGTGGGCCCGCACCCGAGCCTGTACCTGTGCCTGAACCTGCCTGTGGGCTTACCTGCCAGTGGGCCCGCACCCGAGCCTGTACCTGTGCCTGAACCTGCCTGTGGGCTTACCTGCCAGTGGGCCCGCACCCGAGCCTGTACCTGTGCCTGAACCTGCCTGTGGGCTTACCTGCCAGTGGGCCCGCACCCGAGCCTGTACCTGTGCCTGAACCTGCCTGTGGGCTTACCTGCCAGTGGGCCCGCACCCGAGCCTGTACCTGTGCCTGTGGGCTTACCTGCCAGTGGGCCCGCACCCGAGCATGTACCTGCACCCGAGCCTGTACCTGTACCTGCACCCGAGCCGGGACCTGCCTCGGCTCCCGTCTCTCTGCCTCAGCTCCCGAGCCTGCACCTGCCTCAGCTCCCGTCTCTCTGCCTCAACTCCCGAGCCTGCACCTGCCTCAGCTCCCGTCTCTCTGCCTCAACTCCCGAGCCTGCACCTGCCTCAGCTCCCGTCTCTCTGCCTCAACTCCCGAGCCTGCACCTGCCTCAGCTCCCGTCTCTCTGCCTCAGCTCCCGAGCCTGTACCTGCCTCAGCTCCTGTCTCTCGTCCTATCCAGTCCTGCTACTCTGTCTGTACCTATATCAGTGTCACCATGCATAAAGGGGTACAGACAGAGTTCCCCGTATCCCCTGCACATGGACTCCTACACGACCTGCTCGCCCTGGTCCTGACAGGCGAACATGAAAACGAACACGAAGAGTGCGTTTTCGTGTTCGTTCCGAAGACACGCCGAAGAGAAGACAGCGGCGGTAAAACGTAGACGAAGACACACACCACGAAGATCTTCGTGATCGTCTTCGTCTTCGTCTATCAGTCTCCCCCCCCTTCTAACTTACCTTGGCATCGCGGCATCTCGACAGTTCACGGAAGTGGAAATCCGCAGGTTCGCCGTCATGGGTTACAGGGCAGTGCGAATGAGTCTATTGGTCGCCTACAGGGATCTGCAGGACAAGTTACGGCACCAGGAGTTTAACAGTCTGTACGAGCGACCCTATTGGTCGCCAGCAGGGGGCTCGTCTGCCATCAACCATTGGCAGACGAGCCCCCTGCTGACGACCAATAGAGTTGCTCATACGGACATTTAAACTCCTGGCGCCAGAGCTGCTGCGGTACGCGTTAACCCCGTATTAACCCCTTAACCGGGAAAAACGAAGAAAAACCGTACACGAAGAATGTCCACGAATATTCGCCCGAAGAGAAGACAGGAACAGGCAAATATTCACGGAATACGAAGATTTTTTTCCCCCGAAGTCGAACACGAAGAGCCCCCGGTGCCCAAGTCTACTATACGCCACACACTGCATCAAATTGATCTGCATGGCTGTCGTCCCAGAAGGAAGCCTCTTCTAAAGATGATGCACAAGAAATTATTGGATTACTGGAACCATGTCCTGTGGTCCACTGAGACCAAGATAAACTTATTTGGATCAGATGGTGTCAAGCGTGTGTGGCGGCAACCAGGTGAGGCGTACAAAGTCAAGTGTGTCTTGCCTACAGTCAAGCATGGGGGTGGGAGTGTCATGGTCTGGGCCTGCATGAGTGCTGCCGGCACTGGGGAGCTACAGTTCATTGAGGGAACCATGAATGCCAACATGTACTGTGACATACTGAAGCAGGTCACCAGAATCAGGAATCAGCACTCACTCCCCACAGGAACTCAGGTGCTTAGCTGTGCCGGGAAGGGCCAGCTCCCCAGTAAATCAAAATAGAAAAAGGCTCCAGGCACTCAAGGGTTCCATCAGACAGATTTATTGAAGGAAACGGACAACAACGTTTCAACCTCACAATGAGGTCTTTATCAAGAAGCAGAGCATGATCTCCTCTTTCCGGAGACTGGGCCACAGGGCAGTATTCCAACATAACGACCCCGAACACACCTCCAAGATGACCACTGCCTTGCTAAAGAAGCTGTGAGTAAAGGTGATGGACTGGCCAAGCATGTATCCAGACCTAAACCCTATTGAGCATATATGGGTCATCCTCAAATGGAAAGTGGGGGAGCGCAAGGTCTCTAACATCCACCAGCTCCGTGATGTTGTCATGGAGGAGTGGAAGAGGACTCCAGTGGCAACCTGTGAAGCTCTGGTGAACTCCACGCCCAAGAGGGTTAAGGCAGTGCTGGAAAATAATTGTGGCCACACAAAATATTGACACTTTGGACCCAATTTGGACAAATTTCACTTAGGGGTGTACTTACTTTTGGTACCAAGGTTTAGACATTAATGGCTGTGTGTTGAGTTATTTTGAGGGGACAGGAAATTTACATAATATAATATATTTACAAAAATGTGAGGGGTGTATCTTTTAGATATACCCGTAGATGGGCAGCCCTTTTTACTGGCTAACGTATATGCTTCCAACGATTTTAATGACTTCCTTATCTGTAAAATGTTGGATGTTCTGTCTAACTTTGCTTCTTGAACGCTCATATTAGGAGGTGATTTTAAAACTGTGACTGACTTGACCTTGGACATACCGGGACCACCCACCACATCCTCCCCAACTCCGTCCTTCACAAGGTACCTCCCTGTTAACACACACAACTTATCGATCAATGGCACTACCTATATCCCACATATAAAGACTAGACTTTCCACTCTAGGGGGGAAAAATACATTGTCGAGGGTAGATTTGTTCCTTATCTTGCCCCATCTACTGCTGGATCATGGATGCTAAAATTCACAACATACAAATTTCAGATCACGCTCCAGCCACTATAACTGTCAGGCTCAAAAATGTCCCTAATTTCTTAGCTGGTAAACAGGACTTTCCATACTTCTTGGAGGGTGTTTGGGTAAATGCCATTGATGATAACAGGGAACATAGACAAGATCCCCTACCGTTTTGGGAGGTCGCAAAGGCAGTGATACGTGGCCGTGTCATATCAGTCCATGTACTTGGCAGAAAGGGACAATAGGGAGGAGGGCATTGCCCTGTTGCAACGAGCAAAGCTGCCTAAGCTATCAAATTTGCTGAATGACTCAGCAACAGGAGGTTTCAGCAGCCACTAAACGGTGAAAAAAATGGCAAGACACCGGACCCACATAATCTCATGAGACTGCTTAATGTAAGCATTTATAAAATCCCACATCAAAATTCTATAAAAAATTGAACCCTTTTTAGGTAATTCATAGAACTGAAGAACAATTAATATGTTCAGCTGCCCTTTAATATGAGTTGCATGCAGTGCATAATACTAACTGCTGTGAATTTACATTAAGACCTAGAGGCACATGATGGTACAATGTATCTGGATCTTCTTTTTCCTATAGCAGACTCAAACAGGTACCAAGAACTGTATCTCAGTATAGTTCTAAGTCTCTGGTAATATAAGCTACTGATCAGTATCAGTGGGTCAAATACGACCAAAACAATGCCATTTTGTGAAAAGCAATAGTTAGAAAGGAGAATTAGTCCCAAAGATCCTATAACCTATCTGAAATGCTAGAAAATATACAAGTGCAAGCATTACTGCAATCCCATTACTGGTATCTGAGGATAACAGACGGTAAATGCATGTGTTGAGAGATTACAGTAGTCATTATACAGAGTAATGATACCACTTCCATGGCACAGTGAAGCAAGGCAGCTCCGTAACAATTATTTTACAGTCATGAAAATCATAGAGATCTCTCTAAATATATGTATAGAAAACTGCTGCTTTAAAGTTCCTTCCTCCGATATGCTAACTTGGTCACTAATTATAAGATCAACGTTTGAAGAAAGCTGATTTACCATGAGTAAAATCACTTGATGAAGACTGGAAATTCCTTTAGAAACCATTTAACATACAAAATAATTGGAAATTACCTTCATATAATCGTATCTTCATATACATATTTCAAACCTGACCTGTTTTTCCAGAGATAGTTATATGAACCAAGGGGCACTAGTGGTCCAATCCCATATTCAATTGTTTTGGATTAATGTATACTAGATTTGCATGTTTTACCCGTCCTCAGCAAAACCATTCAAGCTCTGCCGCATTAGCTGGAGACCAATGGTGAAAAGTTCAAGTCTGGGATTTACTCGTACCCGAGACATTTAGATTCTTGGTTTTAAAACACTCCTTTGTAGGTCTGGATTTGCTTTAAGGGTCCTGATTGATTAAATCACAACCAATCAATTCCACCCTTTCAGAAACAAATAACGTATGGAAGGACTGCCAGAGATGAATGAAAATTGTTAATAGAAGACATGCATTTATTATACAAGGAGCATTGTCACTTTAAATGTTTAATAAGCAATCCAGTGTAACAATGAGTTAAGAGGATGAATTTCCATTACACAACAGATCAAAACAGTCATCTCTCTCATGCAGATTAAGTATCTGACGCAGGCTGATTTTAATTTGTATAGGTACAAAACAGCTGTTTGAGCCGCTCTCTTGTCAGCGCTTTCATTTAATGTAGTTAACCTATGCAAACTTAATTTTTTATTCCATTCTCCTGGGGCCTGATAGATGTTTTATCATCAAGGCATTTGTTCTGTATGACCAATGCAGCTATTGAGAGGTTTAGCTGTATATTACTTCATCTAAACTGAAACTCTGGCATTTAAAAACCTTGCCCTATCGTCTTCGAATCAGCGCAGTCTTAATTGATTGAGTGTAATTCATAAATCATCTGGCAACACTGAATAATTTATGAAAAATTGACAGGTGGTGAAAACAAATAGCTTGGCTCAGACCTAACTGGAAAATATATTAAAAAAACAGCATCCTGATTTTCCTGGAACAAGAACAAGATTGTTCTCAAGAACTTTGAGATCCAGGATGAAAGATTTATTCAGACTGTCTGCAAACTACATTTTATATATCCATTAAAAGATAATGTAATATTTATTTAGATGAAGTTTCAAAAGCCGTGTGTGTCCAACTTTATATCATGTATATTAATGTAAAATGACTGCTTTGCTTCTACTGGTTGGGTAAATCTTCATTGTTTTCTTGCATGACAGTTCCTGTTTGTCTATGGTCCCTTAACAGGAGAAATATACAGAATTCTGTAAAATGACATAAGATAGAAGCACATATGTTTAAGATAATTAATCTTTAAGGGATTTTTTAAGCAACTGAAAAGGTCATCATGTCTGATTTCATTAAACATCATCGCTGAGCGCCTGCCTTAGTGTAACTAGCTGAGGCTAGAAGTGGACCCTTGAAGATATCTTGCTGCTGCCAACAGCCTTTATGAGGGGTTCACACTTAAACTGGAAAACATGTATAAGGGGGTTGTTCTGCAGGTGAGGACAATACTCTTCATAAAGCACTAATTGATAAAAAATATTACAGTGAGAACGGTCACATCAGTACATCTCTTGACATTCAACAAGTTTTTGACCATCTTGGGCATATAGTACCCATCAGATAGATCATGTTTGGTCATTATCACTATGAGCATCATCAGAGTCAATCTTTTTAACTCTTTTCAGTATCCACACTTTAACCTGACGTGGATAATATTGGCTGATTTATGACTATCGTAACGTTCCACATACTACCTTGCAAACAGACTACGTATTGCATTAGATAATGATTATGTGCATTAGGAGATCTACTGACACATCTTTAGCCCCCCCCCAAAAAAAAAAAACCTCTTGGGTCTCACAAATGACAGCAGACATGAATTGATAAAATGCAGAATAAAAAACATGCAGAAACATTGATATCAAATAGAAAATGTAGCAATATTTAATTTGTGTTGTGTATCATATATTAACACTGCAACACACAGTAAGCTCTCAAAACTTACATAACGAGATGCACATCACAAAAGGTTCAGCCATACTACAGTTAATTAAAGATCAGCCAGTTTATTACCCTGATTGGGAGTCCTAGCCCCCAGTAGAAGAACCACTACAAATAAATGAGGCGGGTAGCTGCAGCTTTTCCATCAATTCTATAGCTTTTCTGGCCCTTGATCTGGTGTATGCACTATGCCTTGCACTGCTGCTATAATTAAGTGCTATTTCCCACTGTTTTACTGCTGTATACACCTGCCGTGCATCCTGTATCCTGCACTTACATTATGCATCACACCAACAGTTTGGATTCTAAACCCCAACACCTACTACACGTTGCCACCACAGTACAAGAGAGTACATTTCCGAGTACCAGAAATGTTAAGACGAGACTAAAACCAGTTTCAGTGGCTTGGATCATATCTCCCAACTGTCCAAAAGATTTATTATGGGACAATTCAGATTTGTGGGCACTGGTCTGCACCCCTTGTAGGTGCCCCACTGCTCTGCTTTTGCAGGCAGTAGTGTTCATGGGCCACTGGGGGAGATCCTAGGGATCTGGTCCAGGGAGCTATAAAAGGAATAGAGGTCTGTGCTGTTGTGGCTCTCACATGGCTCTGCAGCATCACACTCCTGGTTCTGGCAATTTCTGCCTCATCTCTCTCTCTCTCTCTGCCTTTAGCAACACCACCAACACAGATGTCACAATTTGGACTCTTGAAATGTTGTGGTGTTGTTTCACTGAGAAGATAGTACATCTCCACCAGCCTTCTAACAGAAGTGGTGGAGATCAATAGGCAATGTAAGCATGCAGGCGTAAGGCTATTCTAGAAGACAAAACCAAGGAACAGATAAGGTTTTCTTTACAGTAGGGAAAAATGGGCAGCCTCTAGTTTATAGTTTCATGCAGATTAGAACTATTCAGATTAGTAAAATCCTGTCAGCATTCTTTCAGATAAACTTCCCTTTTTTAAATAAACACTGTATTTCTTCTATTTGTACAGAGCACTCAAACTGTTATGTAGCATTTATTTTCCAAAACACTGGTGGCATGACACAGGAGCAATTAAGATTTTAATGCCAGACTGGAATTTATCATAATTTCCATTTCTAACATATCCAAACATGTTTTTGGTAAATTAGTGAACTCTATACAAACCACAGATCTGCTTGTGTCATTAATGTATGAGGTTGTCTCAAATATTGCCAAATACCAAATAAGTGCATGCTTCTGCTTTGTCATTTAATTTTACATGCTTGGGTCTTGACAGGACACACATATGTAATGGACAGATAATATACTGCTTCCTGACATAACCATAAATTCCTTAACCCTTTGCACTTTTTTTTTCAGTAACGTTGTGGAGAGAGAAAAACAGTTTAATCTCACCAGATTAACTATTTAAGAGGTGCATGTAGTAAATATTACACTTATTTACACATGTAGAAATTAAAAACCTACAATAAATACATACAATATAATATATAATATTTGCATCTATTAAAATGAGTAACTACTTTGGATTATTTTCTTTAGGTCAACACAACTGTCCCTTCCGTAAATATGTGTTCAATAAAATCCTTTCTGGTGGCTGTGCAGGGGCTGGCTTGTCCTGGGCCTTTTAAACTTTTTCAAAAACAGCCAATCCCATTTGGGCCAGTCAAATTTAGATCGTCCCACAAGCAGAAGCGAGAGCGCAGCAGGTCACATGATCCCACAGTGAAAGCACAGGAAGGTAAGGGGGTGCGATGAGGGATGGAGACAGTGAGAGGATGAGGGAGTGTGAGAAAAGATAAGGGTGTGAGGGCAGGAGAGGATGAGAGAATTGTATGTGTTACCATGAATGTATATGTGTGTGTTAGCATGAGTTTGTGTGCATAAGTGTGTGTTAGCATGCGTGTTATGTGTATGTGTGTATATTAGTATGAGTATGTATGTGTAAATGTGTGTACGTTTGTACTAAGATGTGTATTAGTGTGTGTGTGTGTAAAATATGTGCCAGTGTGTATGTTACCGAGAGGCCACTTGGCCTTGCCTGTCCTCCTGGCCAAAAGGTGCTATCCCTCCCCTGGAGGAGAACTAATTTGTGTCTTAATTTGTGATATTAAGTTTATAGGTATTTATTACACCTGATGATGTTAATGGTTTATGCCACATCTTACTTATTTTTAGGTGTTATCACACCTCCATTTAGGACTAAATTTGATCAGCTATTATCTCCATTGGACCATCATTTTTGTGCACTTGCCCAGTGGGACAATTGTACTATACGGGCCTGTCCACATATCATTTCCCAGTTAAGAATAAGAATGGCATATTTTTGCTTTGAGTGATAGAGGGCTCTCCAAAATACAACCCATTGGGCAAACCTTCTGTTTGGTGAAAGTCTATATCATAGGGATGGAAAGTAAGCAAGTATGATAAATATATGAAACTACAATGCGGTCTACTGTGAATGAAAAAGTACAGCTTTTCTGGGAAAATAATGGAGATGGGCTTTATCAGCAAAACAGTGGGCAAAAATAATTGAGGCAAGGCTTGCTCATAAAGATTACCAGCAGAACATAGTACACAGCTGCATCCTGTTAGCTAAACGGAAAAGAAAGTCATGCGCATCATAACAGACAGTTGTCACACACAGTATATGATAGCATCTATAACATTCAGATACAAATAGCTGGATCTAGCTTAAAGTGAATAGAGTGGGGCTGGTCAGGGTGCACCGCTTCTCTGTAGATTATGTATACAGCTAACCTTTATCCCTATTCTTTAACATCCCCCATTGTCAACTGCGGTCCTTGAGTTTCCTTCAACCGAGTATATGCTATATGACCCAAAGTAAAATCAAACACATAGGCAGCCATCTCAATAGACAAACATTGGTAGCAAAATTGGTTGTACTTAAGAGGTCAGTGACTTTCAGTGGCGTCGCTACAGGGGGGCAAGGGGGGGCAATTGCTCCCCCTAGGTTATTCCTTGCCCCCCCTGTTGCCCCCCCGCCGAATTTGTAACCACCCAGGACAGTCCTTGACTGCTAACGACGGCATGGTGCCGTCGCTAGCAGTCCCAGTGAGGTGCTAACGACGGCACCATGCCGTCACTAGCACTATCTTACCTTGATGGAGGTCTGTGGACCTCCATCACCACCTACCTCGGCGATCTGCCCCTCACACTGAAGGGCATCACCGGGGCCACCCGATCTGCCCGGTGACGTCTCGCGCAATGACGCGATGACGTCACCGCACAACTTTATTAACAACTGACAAATGTCAGTTAAAGAGGTATGGGGGCATGCTGCTTAGATGCCTGTATCTCACATACATACCCCCAACATATACCATTGGAAAGGTAATCGCCTCACCTTTCCAATGGTATATAGATTGTAAAAAAAGAATAAAAAATATTAAGTTAAAAAAAAAAAAAATTTAAAAAAAATGATTTGGGGGTCTCTAAAGGCAGATAAAAAAAAAGATCAAAATTGCCTAGAGACCCCCAAATTAAATTATTTAAACATAAAGTAGTTTTACTTTAAAAAAAAACAAAAAAAAAAACAAGTTTAAGTATTCTAGCTAAATGATCACTGTGGTAGCCAATGTTACCACAGCGATCATATAGCTATAAAAAGTCACATTCCCTTTTTAAAAATGGCCGATACTAATTTTTAATCCTATGATCCCTTTGATCATGGGGTTAAATTTAGCCAACGGAAGAGGGAGGCAATTTTTGAAATCCTGATGAACTGCAAATATTATTAAAATCAGCCATTTAGCCTGTGCGGTACGTGAGTAACCATATCATCCCTGGAGCGCCTTGCATTTTTACTGCAAAACTTTTTTTTGCTGTAAAAGTGATTTTTTCTTCTCCCTTTACCATCATTTCTTTGGGGTTGTAAGGGGAAAGAATGGCGTGTGCTACTGTGAGTAAATGTATGGAAACAATGGCGTGTGCTTCTGTGAGTGAATGGAGATATGAAAGGCGTGTGAATGATCAGTAATTAGGGTTGAAGCCTTGACGTGGCATTACTGCTCACGTAGGAAGTTAAATTATGGCACAAAAAGTACACATTTGCAAAAACGACATCCCTTGGCGCATCAAATGAGGGGCTGCATGTGTTTCTAGTACAAAGCTGAAGTGCGCAAGACACAAATGAACATGTCGTTATGGTTAGAAAAAACATATTTTCAAGCCAAAGCGACATATTCCATCATTATTTGTGCACTCAACTTTTGTCCTAGAAATACATGTAGCCCATCATTTGAAGCTCCAAGGGGTGTAGTTTCTTAAAATGGATGAATTGTCTGAATGAGGGAGAGCATGAGTTAATGTGATTGTGTGTATCATAGATGTATAATTGTGGAAGGGCAAAGATGGCACTAGCAGGATGTTTGAGCCTTGGGGAACAGGATGGCACAGGCAGGGTGTATATGGGACAAAGATGGCAAATCTTATGTGTGTTATCTGGGTGCTGGCCAGGTTCTATGTGGGCAGCGTGGTTGGGGTGTGCAACCTGTGATCTATCCCTGTAATTTAGGGGGTTTTAAATATACCTTTAATGCCGTGTTTTTATGTGAATTCCAATTGATCTGTACCTGCAAAGCTTGGTTTGTCTGTTCTTCTGTAGATCCATATCTGCTATGCTATGTTTCCATACATTATTTATGTATACCTGCAAATACAGGGTTTGTATGTCTTGTTCAGTTGATTAATACCTGCAATGCTGTTTCCATGTATTGATTTGATCTATACCTGCAATGCTACATTTCATATATTATTATTGTATACCTGCAAATACAGGATTTGTATGTCTGATTCTGTTTATTTGATATATACCTTCAGTGCTGAGATCAATTGAATTTCAATTGATCTATACATGCAAAGCTGGGTTTGTGTGTTAATCTGTTGATCTATACCTGCTATCGGCAGCAGGGTCTAATATTTATATATATATATTTATATATATATATATATATATATATCGGCAGCAGGGGCTAATATTAGGCCCTGAAATCATTTAGTGGAAAAGTTAAGGTATTGTGTTTAAAGGATTTCAAGGATTAGTCGTACTAAATTGTGGCTTCAGGCTTCCCATATTGAATGATCAAGTATTGTATTGTCCAATAACAAAAGTATCATTCCATAGGACATTACTTTTGGCAATATATATATATATATATATATATATGTGTGTGTGTGTGCGTTTTTTCAGTGGTATGATTTAATGGTGGAAATTATTAATGCCCCCCCAGTTTGACTGTGGTATCTTGTGTGCCCCCCCTATATATTGTTTCTAGAGTCGCCACTGGTGACTTTAAATGCAGCACTGTCATAGAATATAATATTTGGCACAACTCAGTTTAAACAGCTCAGCCATGAAGCGGTAGTCCACGCACACTCACAGAGTAAGGCTGCCATGTGCTGAAGCGTGTAGCATGTAAAAATTGCTTGTCCTCTGTAGCATCACAAATTACAGAGTTCCAGACTGCCCCTGGAAGCAACATCAGCACAATGTGTTCTCTGTAGCCTGGGGCTGTTTTTCTGGGTTTAGACTACATAGTTCATAAGGTTGAAAAAAGACCAAAGTCCATCAAGTTCAACCTATATACATATACATATACATATAGCCCCCTTAGTTTCAGCAAAAGGCTAATGTTAATGCTACAGCATATAAAGACATTTCACACAGTTGTATGCTTCCACCTTTGTGGCACCAGTTTGGGGAAGAAATTTCCTTGTTCCAGTATTATTGAACCCTGTGCAAAGACTTTGATGTGGAGGCATGTGTACTCGAAAGGCCTGCGCAGAGCCCTGGCCTTAATCCATACCTGGGAACTTCTGAGCTCTGGCTACCTGGAGCCTTCCCTTGCGGGACGCAGCCAGGGCTGGCCACTGACGCCAGCGGGCGGTCCCGTGATGTCGGTGTGCGGTCCCGCTGATGTAGGGGGTGTTTTCTATGACATCAAGGGTGTTCCCGCTGATGTCAGTGGGCATTTAAAGAGGAAATGGGCGGGGAGCCGCTCCCATGACCTGGAGGATTCGGGTGTTGACCTGGAGAACCGGTGCTTCACCCGGAGGTTTGCCTTAACCCCATTGAACACCTTGGTGATGAATTGGAATACAGATTGCCAGCCAGGCCTTTTCCTTCAACATCAGTGCCTGACATCACAAATGCTCGGGGAAGGAGCTCCCATGAAATAAGTAAATACAAAATAGATTTCTAGGCTTTGTTTTACATCATATTATGATTTTTTAAATAAGCCAAAATGCTAAAGTTTAATAAAATGTTCAATTTTATAGATTCATCAAACATCCACAGTATCTAAAAAATTATCTGACCTACACATTTAGGAATTATCCTAATTTTTTATCCTCTAGAAACACATAGACCAGTTAGTTGTATCCAATTTTTTCAATAAAAAAATAAAGTTAAATACAGAGATATTTATTGATATATTCATAGGTTTGCAGTTTTAAATCACTTGGCTTGACATTGCTTACTAATACATGTTGTCTTGATAATAACAGATCTTTAGTAACATGGAGGCCATATTTGTGTAATTACAAAATGAAGTAGGCCAAAGTCTTTGTCACAGTTAAAATCTTCGTGAATCTTCCCAAATTCACTTTTACAGTTAGATTGAGAGTATAGCAAGGCAAATATCTGACATGCATTAACCAGAAATGATAACCACAACGTATACATTATGTCCATAAAAGGACCTATACACCAGTCAAAACTTCCAGCGAGAAACATTTCAGACCATACAAAGAAAGTAGAAAACTTGGGAAATTCTAGATTTACTGACAACTGGGAGACATTTTAAAGGGACTGCTTTCACATTTACCAAATATTTTGCTAAAAATAGTGAATTATGTTTGTAACTTGGCCGGCCAAGTGTTCAGGCATTTATGGTCACGTTTTTAACCTTTTTACAATGGAAATCAGACATTTAAAGGATCCATTGTGGCTTTAGTGAAAGCACTTCCCATAAGTTAATAACACTCTTTAACAAAAGCACACCTGGTGAGCTATTTAAAGAGCTTAACTAAATGTTCTGCTAGCGTTCTTTCCCTGTATTAGTAACAATATAGTTTTACTCTATGTGAAAGTAAAAAGCTTAGGGGTAGAATATCCCAATGGAAAATTTGATCCATGTGTTATAAAATTGCTGTAAAAAAAAATCACCTTTACCAAAGCAGTTTATTTGGTCTATAGTTTAATAAAACGGGCAATAACTGTAGATAAAACCAAAACCAAGGAAACCAAAGAGTTAAAATATAGGTTTGCAATATTGGTATGGCCCTTAAAAGTTATAGGAACTGATGTGTTTATTTCTGGAACCACTGGGCACAAAAAGCACTGATGCCCCATTTTGAATTAGAAACAGCATTCAATTGGTATATGCATGATTAGACAGGGTATGATGGTTCAATATCAAGAAAATGGGCCCCCTATGTTTTCTTTTAGCTTGCAAAAACATGTTGTTCGATGCAGTAGTATGTCTACTTGCAAATCGCCCCATTTACAGAAAGGGGAATTATGAATAGTCATTAGTGAGAAATCAGGGTAAAAAGTGAATCCATAATGTAAAGGAATATATTTAATAGAGATTTAATCAAGATAAAGGCCTGGTATGCAGACCAAAACATCAATGTTTTTTTCATTAAATCAACGGATTTTTTTTTTGTGTATGGAGAAGCCCCGTGTGTGCATGTTTACTATGGATTTGTATTGATAGGCTACACAGCACCCAGGTGAGTATATATAGGTTTGTTTTTATACATACATACATAGATACATACAAAGCCCACTGGGCTTTCACCTGCCAGTCTGCAGAAATGTTGACTCTCACTCACAGGACTTGCCTATAGATATCTATATACGCATGCAGTACTGTGCAAATGTTTTAGACAGGTGTTTAAAAATGCTGTAACGTAAGAGTGCTTTCAAAAATAAACATATTAATAATGTGGTTTTACCATTTAATAAAATGCAAAGTGAGTGAATGGAAGAAAAGTATAAATCAAAACAATATTTGATCTGACCACACTTTGCCTTAAAAACATCATCATTATTGAATTTAGGTATTTACACCTGCATTTACAAACATTTGTGAAAAAAATGGATCGTTCTGAAGAGTTCAGTGAATTCAAGCGTAGTACTGTGATCATATGCCACCTTTGTAATAAGTCAGTTCATTAAATCGCATCCCTGCTAGATATTACACGGTCAAGTGTAAGTGCTATTATTGGAAAGTGGGAGCGTTCAGGAACAGCAGCAACTCAGCTACGAAGAGGAAGACCACGTAAAGTCACAGAGCGGGGTCTCCGGGTGCTAAGAGTAAAAGTCACCAAAACTATGCTGATTCCATAGCTGGAGAGTTCCAAACTTCCACTGGCATTCATATCAGAACAATAACTGTGCTTCATGGAAAGTGTTCCTATGGCCGAGCAGCTATATGCAAGACTCACATCATCAAGTACAGTGCCAAGCAGTGGAACGAGTGGCGTAAAGCACGCCGCTACTGGATTCTGATGCAGTGGAAAACATGTTCTGTGGAGTGACAAATCACCCTTCTCTGGCAATACGATGAGCGATTCTAGGTTTGGCAGATGCCAGGAGAATGTTACCTGCCTGACTGCATTGTGCCAAATGAAAAGTTTGGTGGAGGAGGGATAATGGTCTGTGGGTGTTTGTCCTTCTAGTGAAGGGAATCTTAATGCTTCAGCATACACAGACATTTTGGACAATTCTATGCTTGTGGGAACAGTTTGGGGAAAGCCCTTTCCTATTCCAGAATGACTGCTCCCCAATGCACAAAGAAAGGTCCATAAAGACATGGTTGGATGAGTTTGGCGTGGAATGACTTAACTGGCTTGCACAGAGTCCTGACCTCAAACCCATCGAATGCTTTTGGGATAAATATGGATTGGAGATTGTAAGCCAGGCCTTCTTGTCCAACATTAGTACCTCATCTCACAAATGCTCTACTGGTTGAATGGGCAAAGATTCCCACATAAACACTCCAAAATCCTATGGACACCCTTCCCAGAATAATGCTGTTATAGCTACAAAGGGGGGACCAACTACAAATTAATGTATATGTATTTAGAATGTGATATCATAAAAGTCCCTGTTGGTGTAATGGTCAGGTGCCCCACTTTTGTCCATATTGTGTAGTTCCTAATGTTGTTTGTATGTTTGATGTCTTCCTACACTGTACTATACAATATTTGATACACTGATAATAGTCTAGCTAAGCCAGGTTTAGAACCCTTTTGATTGCCTTATCCCTCCTACAAAATACACACACACGATGTGACCAGATTTACAGAGCACTGTGGCTTTATTGGCAAATGCCTGCTGTGCTTCTCAATGCAGGATCAACATGAGTATCATCAATAAATAAGGCACAGCCAAGCAGAATGACATTTAAGGTAAGTCCAAGCACACTTAAAATAAGCAAAATACTATGTATCTCAATAGACATCTGTGCATTTGTTTATAACTCATTTAACTGTTATGTTTGCTATAATCAGGTTTATAAATAAAGTATAATGATAATAATAATAATAATAAGCTGAGAAGGTGTGTACTATGTATGGTGTTTTGCAATTATTTAGCATGCTCCTTCTATTTATTTAAGATCTAACCACTTTCCAGTAATTTTCTATTAATGTCATGCTCATGTTATGCCAATGCTTATGGTCTGCTATGGCCCTGCTCTTGCCATAACACTAGCTTTACCCACATGCTTAACAAGAACTAGGTATGTGTGTGAGTGGTCAGACAGTCCAAAGGTCAAGGGCAGGCAGCTTTAGGTTCAATAATATTAAACAGTTACAGCGTAAGGCTAGGGACACGATTCAGGGTCAGGAAACAGTCCAAAGGTCAAGAACCGTAGGTACAAAGCAGATAATGCACTGATTATGATTATGAATCACATGCGGTGTTATTTTTATGAATTCAGTGGGGTAGGAGATATTTTCAATTCTTTTCTTTCCTGTTGGTATTACAAAACAGACAAATCAGTATGAATTGCAAACTGCTACTCATTTTACAGCAGCTTACGATGCTTCAAGAAATTCACTGCATGCTGTCACCTAATCTGCCAGAGACCGTGATTTTTAAAAAAAAGCTGTTTTTTATTGATTACATTACATGTCAATGTAACTCGTACAAACATTGATGAATGCAACTTCACTTATAGGAAGCCAAGATGAATATTGATCATTAGTCATGTGGCCTATGACTGATCTATGCTTCATTGTTACAAAAGGTAGTAACATTTTAATTAATCCTTTACCACGAAATAAGGATGATTTTCGAAAACTGTTGTGTTTGTTACATGAATGATAGCCTAATAATTTATGTGTGGTTGGTAGTAATTTCATTTTAAACAATGAAACTGTATAATAATATATGAAATCTTCAAATACAAGATCCTATACAGGGCGTCACTTATTGCTAAACCACTAAAACAAAAATCTATTTTTCAGATTGGAATCACTTTGGCTGAGTTTTTAAGGACTGTGATCTGGACTATAATTTTGGTAAAGTTGCAAAGAAAATCCTGATTTATCTCCTAAGAAAGCCGGTTGTCCGGCAAAACGAGAAAGAGAGGGATACACTGGGGAGTTCCTACTGCTGGATGGTGGACTGTCCCTGTTTTTTTGCTGATTCTTTTCTACATGGTTCACACTTTTTATTTGTTTTATGAAGAATTAAATACTTTTTTTTATGATGAGCCGTTTTATGTCCTTGGAAATGTGAGTGCATTACCTATTTGTACTACTGCTAAGCCTCCATTCCATATGGAATCACACTATTTTCTGTCCAAATTTTTTTTCCCCTATATGGATGTCCGCTCCCCAGTTGGAAGAGTGGTATACAAAACTATTATTATGAAAGGGAAATGCTACACTTAGGACGTGAAACTGCATATATCTGGCTCTTTGAAATGATGTCTATCAAATACCGTTAACGAGTCATTGAATAGGTAATAGATATGGGAAGAGTTTAATAATAATCAAAATACTGAGGAAATAATAGACAATAAAAGTACCATATTAGAGGATTCAAATCAAGAACATGTTTAACAGTAATTTCAATTCCACTGCTATTCATAATAAAGTGTTCTCAACTATGTATCGTAAACCATGAATCTTAGGCACTTAAGCATTAAGCATAGTAACTTGCTAGATGCAATATTTAATGTTTCACTTTAATAATTACTGAGTAAGGCTGGAATTATGCAAAGAAATGAATATTGCAGTAATTAGGATTTCTTGACTATACTTGGTAATGGATTTACATATGATGTCTCCATTGTTTATTACAGCGTAATGAAATTAATTCTCAAATCATTTATTATGGTGCCTTTCGAGTATCGAAGACACTGCAAGCGTTGATGTCAGTAGGAGTATTTGCAGAGCGGTTAACAAGCTTATAGAACTTTGATGTTAAACTTACGATCACTTTTGCTCTGTCTATACTCCTCACTGTGCAATAAATCATTTGAATGTTGTTTTTTCATCCTTTTTTATGTCTCTCATACATGTGAAATCCTTGAATACTAAAAAGTGAACAACACACACCACCAGTACTCAGAGTCATGTCTGGCATAGTACACATATTCATATTCATGTGTATGTAAATGTGCAAGGATGATCTAACACTAGGCTATCTGACACTAGACAAGTGTTAAAAAATATATTTTTAAAAAAATATATTTTTTTTAAATGAAATGCCTTGCCTATAGCCCATAACAGACTGGCCATCTGGCACACTGGGCAGATGCCTGGTGGGCCTGTGACCGGTAGGGCTACATGTTTACCAATGCTGCTGGTCCAGTGGAAGTGTGGGCCTTGCAGTGTGCAGGTATAAGCTGCATTGGAATAAAAATATAATGTGCTGCTGCACGTATCAAGCAGACGGCCATGCGTACATGATTTGATGTGAAGACTCTTTATTATTATTATTTAATGTTTTATTTAGCACCATCATAGCACTGTATAATGGGTAGACAGGACATAACTAGTAGCATATAACATAACAATTTGACTTCCAGAGACAACATGTGAGGATGGCCCTGCTCAAACAAGCTTACAATGTACAAAAATGTTAGACACCTTTATACACCCCCCCAATGTGACCAGCTTTTATCTTAAGTAAATTAATTTATTGAAATGACATACAGCTTGTGCTTTTTGTTTGTAAATCAGATATTTTGAGATATTTAGTATGAAAAGTATTATTACTGTAGCTGATTTTGGCAGCAGCCTATGGCACATCCAACATTGCTCAATTTCCTGTTATGAAGTTATCTCCCTTTATTTCAATCCACCCTTAAAACATTAACTTAAACATAGGACAGATATAATTTAATGGAGAGCAATAATGCAGATCCTGATTGGGCTTAGATGTATTCATTATTTTTTCTAATCTATTTTTTAGTATATAGAACTGTAAGATTTGGGAAAGATGGATGCAGATGCTTTAATAAGATGTAAATAAATAACAGTTCAGCAAACCATGGATTTATCCATACATTTCCAGGCATTGTGGATCAAAACTTGTTAGTCAGCTATATAATATATAAGATCTTGAAGATGGAATTTATTTTTTCTACTACTAGTAATTGGACTGGACATGATATGATTATGTATCTTTAACAACACCTAACATTAGACATGGAATCCACCAACTAAAAAAACTATATTGCTTCCCTAATTACATGTAACAAAAAATGAAACATTTTTGGGTTGCAGTTGAGTTAAGTAATCATAATGTGGGGTTTTTTTTTCTCTTCAATGTGCTCATCTATGGTCCTTAAACATATATTTTCATAAAAACATTTTAAATACAATTTAATATAATCTCATTGAGATTGCTACTTTGGGATGATCACAAAGTTGTGCAGTAAACTGACTCCTATTTAACTGTCTGCATGTCAATGTTCCCTGCCTGTTAGCGTTATAAATAATTAATTTGCTTTGCATTAAAGGTCATCAGAGATTATAAAGCTTTTTATTCATCCACTTGGTTTTTGAGTTAATCAGCCTTCTCTCTCTTCCGTAAAATTGAATTACAGTAAACTATGAAATAATAGGTTGGAGACAAGCTGTCTTTCTGAAGACTTTTAACTTAAAAGAGTGTCATTTTTATCCCATCTTTACTGGGAGACAAGCTACATATAAATCATCGATAATTCATTTGCCCTCCCTGACTGTTATTGTGTGTCTTTAGTTACATCAGTGACTTTTGAAACCATTGTTCACACAGAATTAAAAATAAATAAACTTTTTACAAAAAATAACAGATATATTTTTCTCCTGATTATTTGTCATATTTTTCAAGAGGCATGGAAAAGATTATTTTATTACTATTTTTAACTCTATTTTTGTTTGACAAAGAAATAAAAATAGCCAAGAGAAATTAGTTACACAGTTAATACATAATTATAGATGAATACAAAGGTTTTAACACATTCTGTAGAAGTTGGCTTTAGCCCAGACTCAATTTTTGGCCATTGATATAGAACCATCTGTTGATCCTTGACATCATCATTCTTCAAAAACAAGTGGCAGCCACAGGACCTTATTTATATGTTTGATCTCCTTATTTAATCATATATTGTTGCTCATAAAAATGCTTTCTCTAGGTGGCCTTCAGGGTAGAATGCTAGAATGTCACAAATTCCATTGCTCTAGAGTGTAAGCTTGCGAGCCCAGCCCGCTTTACCTAATGTATCTGTGTGTCTTAGTCTGTCAATTCTAGTTTTTGTCATAGCCCTTGAATATATGTATTGTAAGAAGAGCTGCATAAACGTTTGGTGCTATATAAGTAAAATATAATAATGAAATAATAATTGCTAGCTATTGTTAATTACTGAAATGACAGTGGGAATATGCATACTCATTAGTTTAATTTAACTTGATGATAATGTTGTGGTTCATATTGCCTTCTTTCTATATATAAATGGAAATATTCATTTGAAGTGTATGTACCAACATTCTAGATCTAGCATTCTAGATTTCAAATTCCACAATTACATGGTTTTCATTGAATTCTCTTGCAATATCTACATACTACGTGATGCACTCTTACTCCTAGTTTTTGGTTAGTTTTGTGGCTTACTTTATTAAGTAAAATTTGTAGGGATACTAAAAAGGACCAATGGATTTTCAGGCAGACTGCAATATTATCGAAAATCTTCTAAGGGCATATGGTGATCTATGAAAATCCATTGTTTTGTACATCCCATACAGACACGGAGTGAACAATAACACTAAAGAGAAATATAGCCACTTTCAAACATAACATAACTTCATGGTCCAATAAAAAAAATTACAATCTCCAACTGCAGTATCAAGATAATCCAGCAGACAATTGGGTGTATCCATGAAACTCTGAGTTACTGTGAATTGAAAACATCAATGTTGCCTCCTGTAAGAAGATGGCCATAATATGCGGTTAAGGCGGTAACGCATTACATTTCATTTGTCATTTTTATTGAAGAAAATCCCACATCTGTTCTCCAGTGTCATCTATTGGTCACTTAGACATTTGATCCAGTGTTCATCAGCCTTTTGAAACGAAATAGTCAATTGGTGTAATATGAGAAGTGGAATGTGATCTGCTGTATTTGTATCTCATAACACATTTTTGTTAGTTCTGTTGTTTCCACTGTGTGAAATTTCCACCAACAAATACTACATACTGCATATCATGTTTTCCACATAGACACCTTTACAATTAATAGTTTCTGTTTGATTATCCCTTTGCTTATGATTCTAAATTCACTGTTTTTTTCAGAAGACGTAATGCAAGCTGTGTTACACTCCCAGATCATTCCTGCTGAAAGGGTCTATAATCTGTGAAGATGCCCAATTTGCCACCGTACCGTACCGAAGTAATGTTCTGTCCTAAGAGGCATTCCTGAGAGGCTTCCGCGTCCCGGTCTCCTATTCCGCAGCTCCGCTTCTTGTCTTGCCTCTTCTAGTTCTTCTGTCTTCCTTCTTCTGTCCTCTTTCTTGGTCAGCTACTCCGTTAACCTAGCCTCCTTGAGTGCTTCTGCAAAAGAGCCAGAATAATGCAGAGTTGCAGAGAAAAGAGAGGTGCAGGTCCATCTATATTTGTTTCTGAGTTGAAAACGCCCTCATCATTTTGTCTGAACCAAAAGGCCAGGAAATTAAATTTGTTGTTCGAAAATTAATGGACCAAAAACTGAATCAAAAAATTAATTGGATAAAGCATGTATAAAAGGGCTAGAGCAGTATTACATACAAGCACATATGTTTTGGAGGAATGGGGGAGAGGCTGTCCATGTCGTGAGCGGAGCCTCTTACCTTATGCGGAAGCACTTCAGAAGTCAAAGTAAACAGAGGTGATACCAACTGTTGCTGTATACCAACATGTCGATTAAATGGCGGAGCACGTTCTGAGAAAGTAGAGAAAAAGATGGGGGGAGCTTGCTAAAGGCAGAGAAGGAATCCTTCATGTGTAATTGCCCCAGGGCCTAAAGTCCTTAATCTGGCCTTGGGTATACAATGTGTTACATCATCAACATCGTCTATTAGCTAACGTCATTTTTAATACAATGTGTCCTCATGCCATTTACATGTATAGTCAATTGGTATCAGATATAATCAAAGGAAAAAGCATTTGACAATGTATTTTGGAAAAAGATGGGATATTTCAGAGATTGAGAGAAACCTTTAAAATGTAACAGCCTTTTAAAGTTATTATGTCTTAGCTGATCATTTTTTATGTTGAAATGTACAGCACATCATTTAGTTTTTAAAAATAATAAAGGGTTGTCAAAACAGCCAAAAAAGACAAGCATCCCAGACATTCACTGATTAGTTTTTTCATCTCTTATTACGAGGAAAGAAATATGAACTATTACACTATAAAACACTATATGTAATGTTCTGTAATCAGCTGTGCATAAACTTTTAAGAGGGTAATTGAGATTTACATAAATGTGTTTGTGTACTTCCCTTATGCATCATCCTGTAGACATTTAGGATAGTTAATTATTTCCCGCATGCATTATTAACAGTGAGACTTTCTTTCAAAATAATATTTTTATTGCAGTCTTCAATAAACAGAACAATGATCTCTCACAGATGTCTGATTTTTTTAATCAAATGACATTTTGAATCAAATGACATGGAGCAGAGTCCATTAATCAGGTAATTAAATATTTTGTAAGTTTATTCATGTCTGTCTATTTCTGTATTGCTTTTTTGGAATTATAAAAAGACACAAAAGTAGATCTTTAATGTTAAATTTGATATTTTACTCCACTGTGATGTACTGTACATCCATAGTTATTTAGTTATTCTATGTACCTGTTTAAGTGGAGGACACAAAGCCTCTTGTACAGTGGCGACTCTAGAAACAATATATAGGGGGGGCACACAAGATACCACAGTCAAACTGGGGGGGCATTCATAATTTCCACCATTAAATCATACCACTGAGAAAATATATATATATATTGCCAAAAGTAATGTGCTATGGAATGATACCTTTGTTATTGGACTAACATAATACTCGGTCATTCAACATGGGAAGCCTGAAGCCACAATTTAGTACGACTAACCCTTGAAATAAATATTATAGCATAAATAACACAATACCTTAACTTTTCCACTAAATTATTTCAGGGCCTTGAATGTTTTGTCCCCTGAAGTCACTACAACTTCAGGAGGGCATTTTATCCCTGGATAAGTATAAATTAAATAATTCCAACTGCCAGGAAACAGATAACCAAACACACACACACCAACACGTGCTCTGTCACACCGACACCCAGACACACACACCAGGACAGGCTCTGTCACACCGACACCCAGACACACACACCAGGACAGGCTCTGTCACACCGACACCCAGACACACACACCAGGACAGGCTCTGTCACACCGACACACAGACACACACACCAGGACAGGCTCTGCCACACTGACACACAAACACACACACCAGGACAGGCTCACACCAGGACAGGCTCTGCTAAACCAATACCCAAATACACACCAGGACAGGCTCTGGCACACCGACACCCAAACACACACACAGGACAGGGTATGCCATACGGACACCCAAACACACACACACCAAGATAGGCTGTGCCGCACCAACACCTATACACACACATACCCCAGGACAGGCTCTGGTACATTGATAACCAAAAACACACAAACAGCAGGACACAATCTATGTCACTGACATCTACATCAGGATTAATTTTTCACACTGCATTGTTGTTTATATCCCCTTAGTGTTTTTGACCCCAGCCAGCACCCTTTTAGTATAGATTAATGTGGTGCCCCCACACCCTTGTATAATCGCCTCCAGCCACCACTATTTGTATTAATGCCCCCAGCAAGCCCCTCCTTTTATTATTGATTTATGTGATGGTCCATCACATATACGCATTAGACATGCATTTTTATCTACATAATGAGTACTTATCTCTTTTAAGTAAAGACTATGATTGAAACATGATTTCAAAATTACAGCTGAACTGGCAGTTTCGTTAATATTAGTTCCTGCTGCTGATATATATATATATATATATATAAATATTGGATCCTGCTGCTGATATATATATATATATAAATATTAGCCCCAGTTGCCGATATATATTAATATTAGTCCCTGCTGCCTATATATATATACATATATATATATATATATATATATATATATATATATATATATATATACATATATATATATATAAATATATATATATATTAGACCCTGCTGCCGATAGCAGGTATAGATCAACACATTAACACAGAAACCCAGCTTTGCATGCATAGATCAATTGAAATTCACTTGTGATCTCAGCACTGAAGGTATATATCAAATCAACAGAATCAGATATACAAATCCTGTATTTTCAGGTATACAATAACAATATATAAAACGTAGCATTGCAGGTATAGATCAAATAACGTAGCATTGCAGGTATTATCGTATTTGCTCGATTATAAGACAACCCTGATTATAAGACGACCCCCCAAAATCTGAACATTAATTTAGGAAAAAAAGAAAAAGCCTGAATATAAGACGACCCTATAGGAAAAAAGTTTCCTATAGTAAATGTTAATTCATGTAAACAATTTTTTTTAATAAAAGCTATGATTGAGAAAAATATTTTGTTTTTAATTCCTTTTATTTTCCAACCTGCCCCCAGTTATGCACATCTGCCCCCAGGCTTGTCACTCTGCCCCATTAATGCCTTAAACCCCTATATGCCACTGGGCCCCATGATATGCCTTTTAACCCTCTAAATGCCACTGGGCACCATGATATGCCTTTTAACCCTCTAAATGCCACTGGGCCCCATGATATGCCTTTTAACCCTCTATATGCCACTGTGACCCATTATATGCCTTTTGACCCCCTATGTGCCACTCTGCCTCCAGACATGCCTTATAACCCTATATGCCACTCTGGCATTTAGGGGGTTAAAATGCATGTTATGGGGCTGAGTGGCATATAGGGAGGTTTAGGCATTTCAGGAGGCAGAGTGGCGTATAGAGGGTTAAAAGGCATTTCTGGAGGCAGAGTGGCATTAAGGGGTTAAAAGGCATTTCATAGAGCACTCTGCCTACAGAAATGCCTTATGCCCCCCATTTAACACCCCCCCCCAAAAAAACAAAAAACTTACCGCTTCTGACTTCCGGTGTGTTGTCCGGGCAGCGTGTAGACTTCTGCTGCAGCCGGAAGGAGGTGCCGCTAGCAGGGGGGGGTTGTCTGCGTCCATCGCGCAGACCTTCCCCCGCTGTCAGAGAGAATTCCCCGGTGAGTGCCATCTTTGCCCTTCCACAATTACACATCTATGATACACACATACTCATTAACTCATGGTCTCCCTCATTCAGACTATTCATCCACATATTAACTCATGCTCTCCTTCATTCAGACAATTCATCCACATATTAACTCATGCTCTCCCTCATTCAGACTATTCATCCACATAGTAATGCATACTTACGCATTCACACAATGCATCCACACATTAATTCATACTCACTCACTCATTAACATGTACCCCCTCTCCCTCCCTTATCACTTTCTACCCCTTCTGCCTCCCTTATCACATTCTACCCCTTCTGCCTCCCTTATCACATTCTACCCCTTCTGCCTCCCTTATCACATTCTACCCCTTCTGCCTCCCTTATCACATTCTACCCCTTCTGCCTCCCTTATCACATTCTACCCCTTCTGCCTCCCTTATCACATTCTACCCCTTCTGCTTCCCTTATCTCTTTCTACCCCTTCTGCCTCCCTTATCACTTTCTAACCCCTCTCCCTCCTCTTTCCCTACTCACCCCCTTTGTATTTCACTCACCTTTAAAGTCCTGCGGCGGGAGTACGAGGCTTCTGTCTTCACTCCTGAGCGCCGGATATGATGTCATATACCGGCGCTCAGTATGAAACGCCGGCACTGCGGCGGAGGTAGAGGCCTTGTGGAGGAGAGTGAGGGGGGCCGAGCGGTTGCTAGGCGCCCCTCTCTCTCCTCCGCGTCCAAAAAAAAAAAAAAGCGTTTCAGGCTGCCCTGGGCAATCCGCTGGATGGTTCCAAATTCGGCGGGGGGGCAACAGGGGGGGGCAAGAAATAACCCTGTAGCGACACCACTGCTCTTGTATAACTACCTACAATAAAAAATATAACTGCAGATTTTTTTCTTAGTGCAATTTCTGTTCAGAAGTCCACAGCTGGTCCTAGGGTCACCAGTGACAGAGAGATTAGGAAAAGGGCTTGTATGTGCACCAACTTCACACAAGTTAACTATCCGAGTTTTATTTGATATTAGATTATACTGTACACCACTATCAGCCAGTTAAAGGGGTTTCTTCTCTTGCTTTCCTCTACTTTCATTTAACTATCTCCGTATTTGCTCCCTTTCTTCTCTTCTTTCTTTACTCTCATCACTCTCCTTTTTTTATTATCCTCTTTCTCCATTTTCTTTTTTCAATCCTTTTTCCCCATTTACTCTTTATTCCTTCCACTTTTGTGCTATTTTGCTTTCAATCTCTTCTTTTCTTTTATTTTTCTATTCATTTTGCTTTCTCTTGTATCTCTTTTCTCTATCTCTTCCCTTTTCTTTCTTTTCTGTAAACTCTCTATTTTCTCTTCTCTCCTTTCTTCCGTCTGTCTCCTCTCTATGGCCCTCTCTTCATTTCTCTTGGTAACCTTAAGTCTAGCCAAATTTTCCAGAGGCCAGTTTTAAGAGTTTTGTTTTAGTCATATTGATGACAACTTTTTACTTTAAATTATTAAAGGATGCTTTGACATGTCCAATCCCAGGGTGTAAGCAGAGAATGGACTATTGTTCCTCCACACCAACAGATGTGTTCCCTTGGTGACCTCCATCTTTACTACAAGAAATAGGGGTTAAAATGCCAACACATATTAGACTCTGCCCTACCTCGCTAACCATGTATCTCATATTTGGCTAAAAGGGCAGAGTTTATTTACCGTATTTGCTCGATTATAAGACGACCCTGATTATAAGACGACCCCCCAAAATCTGAATATTAACTTAGGAAAAAAGAAAAAGCCTGAATATAAGACGACCCTAAAGGAAAAAAGTTTTACCAGTAAATGTTAATTCATGTAAACTATTTTTTTTAATAAAAGCTATGATTGAGAAAAATATTTTTTTTGTTTTTATTTCTTGTATTTTCCAGCCTGTCCCCCAGTTACGCACATCTGCCCCCAGGCTTGCCACACCAATATGGCACTGTGGCCCATGATATGCCTTTTAACCCTCTATATGCCACTGTGCCCCATGGTATGCCTTTTGACCCCCTATATGCCACTCTGCCTCCAGAAATGCCTTATACCCCTATATCCCATTCTGGCATTTAGGGGGTTAAAATGCATATTATGGGGCAGAGTGGCATATAGGGAGGTATAAGGCATTTCAGGAGGCAGAGTGGCATTAAGGGAGTTAAAAGGCATTGTATAGAGCACTCTGCCTCCAGAAATGCCTTATACCCCTATATGCCACTCTGGCATTTAGGGGGTTAAAAGGCATATTATGGGGCAGAGTGGCATATAGGGAGGTATAAGGCATTTCAGGAGGCAGAGTGCTCTATTAAATGCCCCCTTAACGCCACTCCAGAAATGCCCTATGCCCCCATTTAACTAACACACACACACACACTCTCTCCCCCCCCTCCCCTCCCCTCTCCTCTCTCCTCTCTCCCCTCTCTCCCCTCTCAGCCCTCTCTTACCGGTGCTTCCAGCCGGGGCAGCGGGTTGACGTCGCCTTCTGCTGCAGCCGGAAGGAGGTGGAGTTGGCAGCGGGGGTTTGTATGCGTCCGTCGCGTATACTTTCCCCGGCTGTCAGAGATCAGAGATCTCTGACAGTCGGGGAAGGTCTACGCGACGGACGCAGACAACCCCCGCTGCTAGCCACACCTCCTTCCGGCTGCAGCGGACGTTGTCTACGCGGATCGCGTAGACGTCAACCCGCTGCCCCGGCAATACAGCAGGAAGCACCGGTAAGTGTGTATGATGGGGGGGGGGGTGAGACAGGAGGATCCAGGTCCCCTGCAGCGGTGCGGGGGATCTGGATCTTAGTCTCCTAATCAGACTCTATTTGAGGTCTGATTAGAAGACGACCCCGATTAGAAGACGAGGGGTATTTTTCAGAGCATTTGCTCTGAAAAAAACCTCGTCTTATAATCGAGCAAATACGGTATTTTAGGATACATGATACAAAATACAGTATGTTTGCCACAATATTGGTGTCTCTGTGTAGAGCAGTAAGAAACCTCCCATGGCTACATGCCTGATCTGAGATGTGCTTTTGTCCTTGTAGCAGTGACCCTTCTTTCCATTGGTACAATATAATGCTAGACATGCTGGGGTAACAATAGCAGTAAAGGGCAGGTCCTTAGCAGCTCTGCAGATTGTTTCTCTTAGATCCATTGTATGTGATATTTGTTTAACAATGGGAACTACAACTAAAAACTAATGCTAAAATATAAATTACCTAGAGCGAAAGGCTTGTGTGTAGACAATGCTTAAAACTTTAAACCTTGAGCGAAAGGCTTGTGTGTAGACAATGCTTAAATCTTGAGCTTCTGGTTGTGAGGCAATGGTTATGGTTCATGACATTCATTCAAGCAGCAATAGCAAATCTAGATACAGGGAGAAATGCAGCAATATGCAAGAGATAGATAAAGCATCTTTGGTGACCTGAGCCACAGTTGGGGTCTTGACCACAGACATCTATGGTCCTGATGGGTTCCACAACGGCCAGTTAAGGAGATCAGATTTCCTCGCACCAACCAGCCACATGTGGAACAGTGTGAGGTCTGTGCTTCTGCACAAATCCTTCCTGCTATTCCCTTGCAATCATGTGCCTGGAAGCGAGGAAAAAAAGATTGTGCATGAAAAGTGAGAGAGGTCTACATCACTATACTTGACAACCACAATGAGAATCCTATATTGTCTAGGGACCCATGATGTCAACCCCTGAATATGCAATTGGAAAAATGTAGTTTCATATGATTATGCACAAACAGAAACACATTGTAATGCACACATCTCTCACAGCCAATTTAAACTTGTGTAGAAATGACAGGTTTCACAACATAGTGCTTTATACTTATAAACCTGTCACTTAAAATATGGTTAAATTTAGCATTGTTTACCCTTGATCACAGAACATTTTAATGTAGCTGTCAGCCAGTCAGTTTTAAAAAGTCCATTAACCCTATAAATATAAATATATTATGGTGATCACTTCAGCCATGTTTTCCATATTCATTTTACATGTTGCTAACACTCCACCCTGCACTATATGGGATGTAGGAACTAACAGAAGAGATGTTTTGTTTTTTGAAAGAAGCTATCCAGCAGTATTTAAAATGCATACCCTGAATTCATATGCTGACAGGCAACACAGGTTAAAGATTAACCTGCATCTTGAAAAATTCATGTTTTAAACCCTTAAAATCTTTCAACCTTAGGTATTACAGGAACATCCCTTACAGTCTCTTCTGATTAGTATATTTTTACAAAACCTCTTCAAGCCACGTACTGTGTCTTTAACAGTACAGAAGCTCAAGAAACAAATGAACACAACATGTGATCACAAAGCAGCATGTTGGGAATCGGTTCTCGTTAACTAAAGCAATTATCAAAATCAACAACATTAATGACACAGAACTAGGTTTCCAGAACAGAGTGGTTCCAAGAAAAACCACTCAGTGGCTAGGGAAGAGCATTCTTTTGTGCATTGTTTTAGAATGTTCAATGAAGCAGGTGTGCAATTTATATACCAGTTATTATGTTTTGAAATGTATGAAATGCTAATAACAAAATAAAACCATCTTTCAAGTATTGCCAAGAGAAGCAACCGTATGTATCACGTAGTCAAGATCACTACCACACAAGGCATTTTAATCTTCAACTTTTACATGGTTTGTTTAGAATATTATGATTTATATGTCAGCAATGTTGGCTATATATATGAATAGTTCATAGCCTAATTACATTGTATTTTAAAATAGCTTTGATTATGTTTTCATTTTTATTAGCCTTATTTATAATTGTTTTCAGACAAACAAGGCTTAATTACAGATGTTACAAAGTACAGGCTTCTTTACATAAAGTAATGTTCAGTTTCCTTTGTAGCCTAAAGGGGTAAGTATCAGTGATTTTTACTAAAGTACTACTCAGTAAAAAAAGGCTGGTATAGTAATCAGGGGCTTGTATTAGTTCAGTAATATGATTGTAATCTAGAAAGATAAACATGACATAAAGCTAGCAGTAGTAAATAATGCTTTTAAAACAATTACACTTTACATAATAACACAGTAATGAAGAAATCAGGTTATACGTCATATGACATTGTGTTCCAGACTCAGAGCCCAAGGTTGGCAAGCCAGTCTGGTCACCCAAACTTTTTTGAAAACATCATGTTAATGAACAAATGTAGGTCATATAAAAATAAAGAAATGTATGTAAGTTTCATATCATAACACTGTATTCTATTCATAATTTAAAACTGATATTCTATGCTGCTTACTCGGATAATGTAACAAAGTGTCTGTGCAAAATTAGTATTAATATTACTCTTGGTCTATATCGATATAACTTGTTTTACTGGTTTTGTTGCTTTGTGATACTTTGTCCGGCTTCTATTTTATTTGGGTCATGTACACTCCCATTTCACATTCTTCCTTTGTGAAGCATATAAGTGTCCACACAGCAATCACAAAACAAGATCTTATTAATCATTTCCATTTATATAGGTTCATAGCCAGGATCAGTACCACATCAGACATTTAAAAATCTCACATATAATGTGGGTTAAAGGTCTGGATAATATAACAGGATATATTTAACGGGGATGAACAACCAATGCTTTGCAACTGTTCTCACGCTCAAAACGAGATGAATGATGGTAGTTGTAACCTAATGATAGCTGGAAAGCACCAAACTATTAATTTTTAATCTACATTCATATGTCAGCGCTAAATATATTGCTATGTCTGGGATATCCTAGATTGCAAAGCCAGACAATATACTGTACATCATTTCCTCAAATCCATCAGAGAAATATCCTAGGGATGCAAAATGCCCTGAGCAGAAGAGTATCATATAAATACAAACATAGAAACGTAGAATTTGAAAGAAGATAAGAACCATTTGGCCCACCTAGTCTGCACACTTTTTTATGTAAGGACCCGAACCTTAATCAGTCCTTGGTCTTAGATTGAGGATAAACATATGCTAATAATGTTCTTATCTACCACTCAGGAAAGTGAAACCTCATTACATTACATAATAATCTAACCATCTCACCTGCTAATGTTAGATTATAGCCTCTTGTTCTAACATAACTCTTCCTTCAAAATACACTTCCCTATTGTACTCACCTCTCTGAGACCTGCAAATACCAGAAGCAGAGGGAGAGCAGGAGCCCCACTTCACACACACAAAGGGGCCTTGTTAATTCTTTACACATCCCAAGGGCAAACCTGCTTCAATGTTTGGATGTCAGCCACCCTGTTGATGAAGCCATCAGGACCCATTATTAATCATCCATTAGGAACAAAAGACACATACCTAGGGGACCTAGGGCCAGAGCCATATCTCTCTCTAAGCCTAACCCAGCGCAGCACCACCAGCCACCCCTTCATACTGCCTCCCTCGACTGAGCCATGGGATATGACATCATATCTTTTAAGGATGTGCAACGTCACTTGGAATGATGTTTGATATGGTTAAATTGTGTTTATTATATTACTGTTTGTTTAAAGTGGTTGAAGGAAAAGCAAGGAAAACATTCTTGCTTTGTACTGTATAGAATTTACATGCTGTACCACCCAAGTACTGATGTGTTTATTGATCACTGTATGTTGACTCATGTATTTATTTGTAATGCCTGTGAACAAATAAAGAGAACTTAAAAACAAAAGGAAATGCAACATCGGTGTGTAACCTATGTAACTAGCTTGACATGGACCTCCATAGTGTTAATGGATCAGTTGAGCAGTGGTGCAAAAGGAAGCCTGGTTGCCCAATTGGCTCCCTGTTAAGCAGCAGTGATATTGCTGCCCTCTGGACCTGCCATCCTGGGCATAATTGGCCTAGGCTAGGATTTGCCACTGCCCAGGAATCTAATGGAGCTGCACGGTCGTCAAAGAAAATCAGGGCAAATTATCAGAATGAAATTGAACTTGCTTCTAAATACCTTTTACCACAGTACGTAAGGATACTCTTATCGTGGCTTTTCCCAGCTTGGGTCCAGATGCTCTCATTCATAGGGTGTGGTTAGATTTAACCACTGATTCACAAAAATAAAGTAAAATGCTAAAAAAGCAAGAAATTCCATTTACAGTACTCTCTTATTAACATCCTATATATCCAATTTACATCGGTAGCTGCTGTTGAGTGTCTTCTTTTAACTTGTCAGCTTTTCTTATGAGTTTCTTCATAATGCTGATGAGTAACATGAAGGTTGGTATAAGCAGATCCTATCTGGAAGTTAAGTGAAATGCTATTTTAAGAATTCAATTCCCTTTAGCTAGCAATAAATCCTGCTTGTGCAAACTAATTTCTTTCAAACAGTCTAACAAGGTCAAATACATGAATTTGACTTTTTCTCTTAAGCATAAGTTGCAAATTGAAAATAAATATATATCTCCTACTACTTTTAAATACAGCATCTATTAATGAAAGATTTTTTTTAGGTCAGCTTACATGCACGGTCAGAACTTTCATTTATTTCATTTTACTAAAAAGAATATTTTGGTCTGTCTAATTTTACTTTTTAAATTGTTGTTTAGTTAGGTATTAGAAGTGTATGTGCTGTATAAATGAGCTGATAGAATATGGTAAAATTAAAATACATTATGGTCTTTATAGATCAATCAACTGTAATGGATCATGCCAAGTCAGATGATTAACTTGTGTGCAAGACAATGTATTCTATTACTCCAATATGGTGCTGCACAAGATAATAATGCTTAAGACTTTCTGTTGAGGTTTTGTACTGAGATGCAATAACATTCATACATTCATATATTGATAACACATTTATTGGGTTGATATTCTCATTTAGGAACATAAACTTTGAATTAATTATCTGTTCCCTTAGGATCCATTAAGGGGGGCTATAACTATCCTAAAACCTGTATTTGCAGTCCACCCCTTACGAAAAAATTACTGCAGTTTTTCTGAAGTAATACTGCAGTTTTTTGGACATGAAAAAACTGCAATACTGCACTTTTACTGCATTTGCACTTCTCTGTACTGCAGTATTACTGCACATTTACCGCACTTTTTTTTTTATATTGCAAACCTGCAGTTGTACTTCAATGTACTGTAGCTTTATTGCATTTGTACTTCCGTACAAAAATAACTGCAGTAAAACTGCAATACAGTGAAGTACAAATGCAGTAAAAGTGCAGTAATACTGCAGTAAAAGTGCAGTATTGCAGTTTTTTCATGTCCAAAAAACTGCAGTATTACTTCAGAAAAAGTGCAGTAATTTTTTGTAAGGGAAGTGCCCCAAGTCTCAAACATAACTCCTGAGTGTCCTTCTTTAGGAGGGACATCCCTTCTTTTGGATGCAATCCCGCATGTATTTTTACCCAAGCTAACATGTTGACTGCACACGGGTACTAGAGGCTGCTCAGACCTCGGCAATAACTCCCCTGTTAGGCTGTAAAGATTCCATTCGTTACAAGTAACGCCTTCAGTTCCAGAGAGCTACAGTCATTGCTCTGACACTTTTTTTTCCCACTTGACCTAGTGTAAAATAAAATGTAGATTTATATAAATAGATCTAAAAATCTAATCCCATCCCAATGCCCATGCTCACTGGGATCTTATAAGAAAGAAAGGAAAAACGTATCTTGCATCCACCGCTGCCTTCTTCGATTGCCAGATTTCTCACAAAAGCTGTCAGAACTGCTGCTGCTCCTGACATACCTAAGAATTGAGTTTATATGAGTTAATGATGTCATTTGCAATGCCATCAGCAAACGCACATGGGTGGGAACTTTATCTTGCATTCTCCAACTTTTCTTTAAGTGAGAAATTAAGTTTGGCATCAACAAATGTTTTTCCCATTGAATAAGACATTAACTTGTCATGTAATTTTAAAGACAGGCATACACACTACAACATCTGCTGTACTCATAACCCTGTATGTCACCTCTTCTATGATTATTTTTCCATAAGGAGTTTTCACTTCCCTAATAGGCTGCTATTTAATGTATCATTTAGACTCTTTTCAATTAATAACCTTATATTTTTTATGTTGACAAGCTGCTATTTAATGTATAATTTAGACTCTTTTTAATCCATAACCTTATATTTTCTATGTTGAATCCAGTCATCTATAAAAACCTGATATTTTGTCGAAATGTTTCTGAGAGTCTGAGTTTATGCCTTGACTACGCATAAAATCAACCCTAACATCCCAATACTTAAAAGTCCAAAAAGCGACAGATGGCTGCAAACATGGGTTGAGGACATTGGCTTCAGCTGTACTAAGAGTAACTGTAACAGGTTCACCAAGAGAGCTGTAGTAACTCCCAGAGATCACCCACATGTATCCGCCTGTTGTCCCCGAAATCACTTCCAGCACCAGTCAATATGCACACCTTGGAACCCTGCTATGTGTACCCAATAAGTAGACACACAACTACCTTGAATTGAGTACAGCAGGAATGAACAGTTTATTGATGTAAAACATAGACTGATATAGCCACAGAACTTCATTAACATAAATTAACATTGATAAACAGGTAGACAACCCAACCTTTAATCCCCTTTAGCTACTGAATCTCCCCCTGGCAGCAATCCTGTTATGGGATTAGTTTACACAATAGAGTTCCTGCCTGTTTGGCAGCCAGGCTGGAGCCATCTCTGACTACCTTGGGGCCCTGTATGACAGGTCATTCTGTCACAGTAACCACAAAATTTCAAGAGATTCCAATCATTGATAACCTGCTAGCTGCTAAACTGTTCACTCTACTATTTAACTACCAACATAAGACTACCCCTTGCAGACGTAAAAGGTACCATAAATGACCTATGCTGGACATGGCATTAACTCTCTGCAGCTTCTAATAGAGACAAGAGAAACTGGAGGGCTGAGTGGAAGGCACGCATAAATGCTTCACATGTGTTTAAAGTGGCAAGGAGGAAAGGATCAAGCCTGCTTCAGGTTTTAAGATAAGATAACCAAGTATCAAACAGTTGCCTAATGGGAAAGAAGGTCATCAAGAAAGAAATTACATATTGGTCTGTTAAGAGGTTTAATTGGACATCATGGATTAAGTTTAAACTATTGTTAAATCTATTCCTTACCTTTTCTCAAACATATTACTTGATAAACATATCAAACATGTTTAGCTACTAAAATCCATTAAATCCTTATTACGTAAGTAGATCAATCCATTAGCCTCTATTATCTCTTTTGTTTTCAGGGTGTGCCTAACACATTTCTTTGCCAAAAAATAAAAAAGTAAAACCTTGCTTTTTGATTTGCTTTCCACTGTTCCATTCACTCTGTTCACTTCCTACATTAGCAATAACTCCATTACTTTTGGCTCTAAACCCTATCCTCTCAAAGCAATTACAGGCCTTCCTGGTGTTCGCTGAAGCAAACACTTATAGTGTTGCCAACTCCTTGCTCTGCTATTGTCACAATTCCAATCTTCAATAAGCCTGAAGATTTTTTTCTGTAAAAGGAGTTTGTACAGAACAGCAGACATTCTTCTTATTTTTAAAGAGAATTTAATCAAATAATAACATCCCTCATTATTGTAAATAAGAATGTTTTTCCGAGAGTAAATATGTTATTTGTGTCTTTATATACACTATATGGACAAACGTATTGGGGAACCTGGCCATGACACCAACAGGGACTTTTATGACATTGCATTCTAAATAAATAGACATTAATATGTAGTTGGTTCCCCCTTTGCAGCTATAACATCTTCCGCTCTTCTAGGAAAGCTTTCCACAAGATTTTGGAGTGTTTCTGTGGGAATTTCTGCACATTCATCCAGAAGAGCATTTCCTGGATCAGGCACTGATGTTGGACAAGAAGGCCTGGTTCGCAATCTCCGTTCCAGTTCATCCAAATGTGTTTGATGGGGTTGAGGTCGGGGCTCTGTGCGGGCCAGTCATGTTCTTCCACACCAAACACATCCAGCCATGTCTTTATGGACCTTGCTTTGTGCATTGGGACACATTCTGGAAAAGAAAAGGGCCTTCCCCAAACTGTTCCCAAAAACTGTTCACACAAAATGTCGACCCCTTTAGATTCTTGATGTCTTTCTTCAGTTGTATCGGAAGGCCTAGAAAATGATGTCTTTGGCATGTAAAATTCAGGGGTGAGTATCATATTTGATTACAAATACAATATCACCAGTGCCTTCTTGACATTTTGGATTTAATAAATATGACACACAGGATACAGCGCTAAGATAAAAAACCTAGTTATATGCATAAATGTTTGTGGAAAATGAGTACAAGAAAATTTCTTGGTCAGTTTCTTTATTGAATAACTCAGGTAGGATGGATATGACACAATCTGCCTCCCTCTGATGTGCTGCCCAAAGTCTGGGCCAGTATATGCCGCTGACCTGGAGTCCTTAGGTCCTATGAATTGCAACAAGAGTATCACAGAGAAAATCTTATCTACAGTATGTACTGTAGGTGATGTCAAATATACATAGGGTAACACTCAACTAGGTTGGCTGGGCTTCCAAAATACTTAATTTGTTTGGCTGTATATCTAATTATATTTTTAAAATAGTACGAAGTACTACAGTCAGGGAGGGCTGGCACCCTCTGGCCAAACAACCATATAAAGTCAAGTACCCCCTGCCCTCCTACGGTAATTAACACACAAACAGTAGCAAATTTAAACACACACTAACATACAGACTAACACATACTTACACACATTGACAGGCTTACACTCATGCTAACACACCATTATTGCATGCAACCTGAGTCTTGTTGTGTTATTTCACTAGACTGAGTCCCACCTTTGAAAACAAGCATTGAGCCAGCCCTCTCTGGAGAAACAGGACTATTAGTAATTGTGCCGCTTGGACCAGGCCACCCCTGATTAATACTAATGCCTTCCATTTTGTGCAGTTATTGATTAAAAATGATACTGTTAATTTCTATTACACTAACCCGAACAAGTTAAAAAAAGTCTAAAAGCTGTTAGGAACTAAACTTTTTAGAGCAATGGTTATTTTGAGTTGTGGTGTGTGGGTGTATATATCATTTTTAATTACTGTTGATGTGCAATTATGAGTTTACTTTGAAAACAGTAAAAATGTGCTCTGAGAAGTAATTAAACAAAACAAAAGAAAGAGAGATATGGAGAGAGGCAGAATGTAATCTCCATTGCTTGTCCTCAACATTTGCTTTTATTATGCTGATATATATATATATATATATATATATACATAGCAAATACAGCCAGACAATGATATTAACATTAATTTTTATGGTACCAGAACAAAAATGAATCATGTCATTGATCAGAGTTTGTACAAGGAAAAAGACTTACAGGAAAGCTTGCCAAGCTGTAATAGGGACCACCGCAAGCTAGAAAGAGGTCCATGGCCCAAGTGTCGTAATAATATTTTTTTATAAAGTGTTTGATAGAATTGATCAATTGAACAAAGCTTATTGAATAAAAATGACATGACTTGTGTTCTCATTTGCATGTCTGCACCTAGAATCAGTGGCGTCGCTACAGGGGGGGCAAGGGGTTATTCCTTTCCCCCCGTTGCCCCCCCGCCGAATTTGTAACCACCCAGGACAGTCCTTGACTGCTAACGACGGCATGGTGCCGTCGCTAGCAGTCCCAGTCAGGTGCTAACTAGCACTATCTTACCTTGATGGAGGTCTGTGGACCTCCATCACCACCTACCCCGGCGATCTGCCCCTCACACTGAAGGGCATCACCGGGGCCACCCGATCCGCCCGGTGACGTCTCGTGCAATGACGCGATGACGTCACCGCGCAACTTTATTAACAACTTACAATTGTCAGTTAAAGAGGTATGGGGGCATGCTGCTTAGATGCCTGAATCAGCAGCTACATACCCCCAACATATACCATTGGAAAGGTAATTGCCTCACCTTTCCAACGGTATATAGATTGTAAAAAAAGAATAAAAAATATTAAGTTAAAAAAAATAAAAATGTAAAAAAAATGATTTGGGGGTCTCTTAAGGCAGATAAAAAAAAGATCAAAATTGCCTAGAGACCCCCAAATTAAATTATGTGTGCTACTGTGAGTAAATGTATGGAAAGAATGGCATGTGCTTGTGTGAGTGAATGGAGATATGAAAGGCGTGTGAATGATCAGTAATTAGGGTTGAAGCCTTGACGTGGCATTACTGCTCACGTAGGAAGTTAAATTATGGCACAAAAAGTACACATTTGCAAAAACGACATCCCTTGGCGCATCAAATGAGGGGCTGCATGTGTTTCTAGTACAAACCTGGAGTGCGCAAGACACAAATGAACATGTCGTTATGGTTAGAAAAAACATATTTTCAAGCCAAAGCGACATATTCCATCATTATTTGTGCACTCAACTTTTGTCCTAGAAATACATGTAGCCCCTCATTTGAAGCTCCAAGGGGTGTAGTTTCTTAAAATGGATGAATTGTCTGAATGAGGGAGAGCATGAGTTAATATGTGGATGAATTGTCTGAATGAGGGAGAGCATGAGTTAATATGTGGATGAATTGTCTGAATGAGGGAGAGCATGAGTTAATATGTGGATGATTTGTCTGAATGAGGGAGAGCATGAGTTAATGTGATTGTGTGTATCATAGATGTATAATTGTGGAAGGGCAAAGATGGCACCAGCAGGATGTTTGAGCCTTGGGGACCAAGATGGCACAGGCAGGGTGTATATGGGACAAAGATTGCAAATCTTATGTGTGTTATCTGGGTGTGCAACCTGTGATCTATCCCTGCAATTTAGGGGGTTTTAAATATACCTTTAATGCCGAGTTTTTATGTGAATTCCAATTGATCTTTACCTGCAAACCTGGGTTTTTGTGTTATTCTGTAGATCCATATCTGCTATGCTATG
The DNA here is from genome assembly GCA_029215755.1 of Spea hammondii. NCBI lineage: Eukaryota > Metazoa > Chordata > Amphibia > Anura > Pelobatidae > Spea > Spea hammondii. The sequence continues at coordinate 48,371,094 of JARDYJ010000004.1, forward strand.
TTTCCATACATTATTTATGTATACCTGCAAATACAGGGTTTGTATGTCTTGTTCAGTTGATTAATACCTGCAATGCTGTTTCCATGTATTTATTTGATCTATACCTGCAATGCTACATTTCATATATTATTATTGTATACCTGCAAATACAGGATTTGTATGTCTGATTCTGTTTATTTGATATATACATTCAGTGCTGAGATCACAAGTGAATTTCAATTGATCTATACATGCAAAGATGGGTTTGTGTGTTAATGTGTTGATCTATACCTGCTATCGGCAGCAGGGTCTAATATTTATATATATATTTATATATAGATCGGCAGCAGGGACTAATATTAGGCCCTGAAATCATTTAGTGGAAAAGTTAAGGTATTGTGTTTAAAGGATTTCAAGGATTAGTCGTTCTAAATTGTGGCTTCAGGCTTCCCATGTTGAATGATCAAGTATTGTATTGTCCAATAACAAAAGTATCATTCCATAGCACATTACTTTTGGCAATATATATATATATATGTGTGTGTGTTTTTTCAGTGGTATGATTTAATGGTGGAAATTATTAATGCCCCCCCAGTTTGACTGTGGTATCTTGTGTGCCCCCCCTTATATTGTTTCTAGAGTCGCCACTGCCTAGAATCCTTCTTTGCAGGTTTTGGATTCAAAGAAGAAGCATCCATAAACGTATTTGCATTCATAAACAGTTTTTGGAGAACTACTTCTTTGTTTTCCCCAAAATTAATCCTGTACTATAACCTACAGAAGGACAATGAAGCAGAAATAAGTGAAAGTAAACACTGCCGCCCTTTGAACACCGTCGTATGCTTAGCCATTAGCAGCTCTATAAACATATTTAGGTAATCTGTAAACAGCACAGTAAAGCATGTTGAGTCTTCTTAAATTATGCATGGATAAAAAGTACATGTTTACACAATACTGTAAATAATTTTTACCATCCTTTAAAATCAATTCCCATTGCTTGTGCATTAAGAAGTCTGTGGAAACATCAATATTTTTCTTTCGTTACTTCCTCTGGATAAATTGTACCGTTCTGACGTTCTGCTCTGGACGTGTGTCACTGTTACCAAGTGATAAAAAGCATTCAACTGAATGCTCATTTTCTTGCCACAAAAGGTCATTTTGCAATTGTTTTTAGCAGCAATGATTCTTGGAAATATACTACTGAATTCGTCAAATAATTCCTGGGAAAGCTTATTTGGAAATTGCATGATGATCCTTGTAACACAGATAGGAAATAAACAAGCTCAAGATGACCATGAAATAGTGTGGTTTTATATATATATATATATATATATATATATATATCTCCATCATGTGGTCCATCTGTGATGCATTTATGTATTACTGTACTATTTTGTAGATAAACTCTGGGTAATTTGCATCAGCAACTATTTCAATATATAAGTATATCCTGCTGTATTAATGGTTGCAAATAATATTTCCTTTTTACGTCGTTATATATGTGTGGGTATGGTAAATGGACATATTGTAGTACCATAGAATACAGCTCAGTAGACATAACTAGTAATTAACATTTTGGAGATTAATTTTAATATGTGGTTAAAAGGACACTCAAGGGTACATATGCTTATCCACCAATAAAGAATGTTGTTTACGAGAAGCTGCAGCTCCAGAGCTGCAGACCATTAGCTCCTCTGTAGTCCAGTTTTGGCTGCAACAGTTTTGGCTGCTTTGAAATAATTAGAAGCACTTTCTGCATATGTGTTCAGGAGGTCTCGTTAGACTCACCAGAAGGCCTGTACAGGTCAGTAGTAAAGCTAGCTTGTGTTAAGCATAGCATGTGTTTGTACACTGACAAGTTTTAAAGTTCATTTGATGGCTGGAGTGCCCCTTTAATCTATGGCTGGAAATAACCTGCACTTATCATTTTACATCATTTCACTGGGTTGATTTTGGAGCCCACATTTTCCAAATTTCAGGCTGGGATAGTTATCTATAGGGGACAGGCTTAAAAAAAAGCTTACTCTTTTTGTAGATAAACCTATATATTTTTCAGGAGAAATTAAGCTATTCATATATACCTAGTTTGAGGAAATTCTGTCACATGATATAATGGTAAACATAGCGTAGAACTTCTGGCACATGCATGTGTGGCACCAACGACTGAGATGGGGAAACAACAAGGCAAGAGCACATTCTTTGGAGGCACATAATGTTCTGCTTGTTCTTTCCCGGTTTTCCTGCATTTATTTTTGCCTTAAAGCTCTTTACATGCTTAACCACCAATCCATTTAATTGGAACAGTAGCTATACTACCTATGAGAAGCAAACAGCGATTTAAATCTTTAATGGAAGGCACTTTGTCTAATGTGCCTGATGAACAAGCAAAAAGACTGATTGGTTATGGGCACAATGAGTGCTCTATCTGTCAACAAATATGGTCTGTAATCTAATCCAATATTATGGCTGTTTGTATGGTTTTATATGTAAACATTTCACTTATGCAATTACTTTTGTGCTGCATGCTTATGTATATATCTATTGGATCAATAGAAATATTTAATATACAGTATATAGTATATATATATATATATACTTATTATTTATTGTTTTATATAGCGCCATCAAATTCCGTAGTGCTGATATAGTATATATGTGTGTGTTTTTCCCATTATTTTCTCCCCTATATACCAAACTATGTAGGAAAAGTAACAAAATATTTTTCATAAAAAAACCCCAGTGCACCAATGGTTCACCCACTTTTGAGTACTGCAACTTCCCATCACCCTTAGTCATAATGATGTCGAGTGCCTTGCAGCAACAGCCCACTCCGGTACACTTACATCCCCAAGTGAGGCTCGGTCACTTTTCCGTGTGGCATTCCTCATGGCCATGGCTCTCTGTCTGTTCCCTTCTCACAGGGAGCAGGGAGGTATGGCGGGGGGCAATAGTGATGTGAAGGGCAGTGTTGTTCTTACCTTTGTGATTTTTGCCCTTATCGACTCCTGACTCCAGCCACTTTTTTCACACTAGTTGCCATGGTAGCAAGCAACCATGTTAGGCTGCCTGCTCCATGGACCAATACAAGTCTAATGCCAGGCATCAGATTGTAATTTTTTTTTTCATCTTGGGGAAATTGCAGATCGTGTAGTGGAACCCTTTGTGTCTAACTGTAAACACAAGGTTTTCTCTTTTACAGAAGTATTGTTCTGTATAGTAAAGCATGCAATACTCCTACTGGGAGGTCTGGTTGCCAGTCCCATTACACTAGAGGAATTAAATTTCAATGATCACTAAGTACAGCGCAAGCAATGCCACTATGTAGGAAATATGTAACCTAGTTTGTTATATAGCTCTTATATAGTCTCATATTCTACTGTCATTGTTTCTCTTACATAAATCAACAAGTGTTCTCTCTAATTCGTAAGGCAAATACGGTAAATCTTAGAAGATGTTTCATTTTATTCATTCTTCAGAAGTTTTAATGACAAAAACTTTTTTTAAGAAAAAGTGTTTTCAGTTTCCATAGCCTAGAATGTCCAGTAAAATGGTATTATAGTAGATCTATTGCACAAACAAGCGAGTTTAGACAGGAGCATCTCACAATATCTAAAATGATAAACAAGAGTTAGAACAATGGCACAGTATCCCCAAAGAAGTAACAAGAAAGAAAGTCCAGAACACTTACAGGCACACAATGAGAATGCGCAAAGCAGATTGTGCAAACATGCTGAGATCTTCAAAGTTCTGGATTAATCATAAAGTGGGCATGAGGCATGCTTCTGGGGCATATAGCCCGTGCAAAAATCAATATAACATAATATATAATCAATATAACAAAATAATAAGTTTAAAAATAAAAGAGTCCAAAGTTCCAAACTACAGGTACCAAATGGGTCCTCACTTGTCCTCTGAGGACCTGTTTGGCACCTATACTTTGGATTCTTTTATTTTTATATTTCTTATTTATTTATGTTGTTTGTAAGTGCAATAGATCTACTATATTTTAATACCATTTTACACTATTATGTATTTTCTTTTCTCCTATTGTATTAGTGCCCCTTTTCAGAGTTAAGATTATTAAAACATTGGAGAGTGTCCTTCTTGGGTTGGAGCTGCACATTTTGGGAAGTACCAGTATATCAGTCTTACTTTATATTTTTCATAATCACATTTGAACTGATACTTTATTGCTTTTAAGATTTATATTATTATAACATATGGGATATATGCAACTACCAAAATAGCAACTACTATTTTGGTAGTTGCTACCAAACCCCTGGGTTTTTGTTCCATAATACAAGTGCATCTAAGTGACCATAAATGTCACATGTTCAATAACATATATACATAACATGGATAGGCAACATTCTTTGTGGAGGACTTTTAACTAAATACCCCATAAGCAAATATGGCCTCCTCGAGCATTGTCACAGATCTATATGGTGTTCAAGACATTGCTATATAGAGCTAAAACATGATACATACATAAGGAGGTGCCCCTTAACACAATTTCTAGGAGGGTGCAGGATTTTGTGATACACCATTGCTACTAACTGGGAAAATATATATTTTTTTTTTATTTAATTTCTATTAAATACTCTCATGTACAAATATACATACTTCCAATACATATCATGTCAAAAATATATGAATGCTGAAACTTTACAGTGGACATAGTTGTATACGCGAGAGCCTTTTTATAGTAGTAATGGTAACTAGGAAAGGGAGTGGAAAGTGAGGAAAGGCTTAGGACAGATAAGGGAATGAAGAGGGGGAGTGTCGCTGCTACTTTGAGGCCCTAAAGGTAGGGGGCTAGAATGAGTGGGCTTGGCTTATAAGTGGCGTAGGCTTCCATCGGCAGATGCTGAGGCTCCAATCTAACCATGGTTGCCAAGTTTTCTTGTAAGCCGCTAGGCTGTTTTGTGCACACAAACAAAATGTCTTGTGCTGCCTAGTAGACTCCAATAAACGAATTAGATCAGAGATCTGCAATCATGTTAAATAGATACATTTTTATACTGTATGCCCGCATTACCTTTTTGATAAGGTGGCCCTGAATAGAGCTACCTAGCAGTGCATGTAGTTATGTGTGTAGGAAGCAGCACAGTCTTCTTCGTCAAGAGTAGACCATCTGTTTAGAACAAGTCTGTGTAGGAAAGAATCTTTTCCAAGCTCTGTAGAGTAGTAGAAGAAGCGGATTTATCTATGCCAGTTTTTAAGATATCTTAATGTCAGAATCATCGTCACAGTGGATTGCCACAGAGAGTAATGTCTGAGGTTAATTTTCTTCACAACTATTGTGGTTCTTCTTTAGCTCCCCAGCATGGCCATCATAAGCCCACCATTCTCGATAGGATCTTTGTATGAAGTGTCATAAGACTATATTGTAAGCTCATGTGAGGGTCCTTCATGCCTGTTGCATATGTATCTGTGCATGTCTTTTTTGTTATGCACGCCATATTTAAATGGTACATGGCTGTGAAATATGTTGGCTCTTAAATAAAGGTTAAATTAATATAACTCATATTTCCTTGCCATATATTTTAGATTTAAATAGGTATACTTGTTTTTCCTCAATGTCTATATGCAAGGTGTATTTCAGCTTTCTATGGGGCTTTACATTTTGTGTTTTGTGCATTCTAAATAATTTTTTTATGGTCTAAAACGTATATGTAAAAATGTATGTGTAAGTCAGTTTACAAGTGTGCACTATTCATTTAAAATGAATAAAAGCTGTTTATTTACCAGGCTAATCTTGATTCTGAGATCACTACTTGGAGATCAGCCAGTGGGGTATATCATATAGACATAGATTTCGATGGTGGGTAAGACCCATTCAGTCCATCTAGTCATAAATAATCTTTTACGAATGCTTACAGCATTTCTATAATAAATATAGTTACGGATCCTAAAGATATCTTAGTTTCATGTATTTCTAACCTTTGCATGTAGTATTTGTGACACGTGTATTTAAAGCTAGCTTATATTCTACCAATCATTTTAACACACCTGACTTGTAGCCAATCTTCAATGTTTTAAGTGCTATAAAATATCTTGTAGCCAATATATAAAGTTTTTAGTAATAGAAAACATTTTACTGTAGCCAATATTTAAATGTATTTTAGTAATATAAAAAAATCCAACTTGGCTCACAAAATTACCAATTTATTTATATTTACTGTGGATCAGCAACCCCAGAATAATGCAGAATACATTGAATGCTTGAGTTCAGCAAGTTAAGGTACATTATTTTTTTCTGCTTTTTCTTTCGCCTAAAATTGTTTACAGTAAAATAAAATGTTGGTCATTTTCATGCAGGAAGGTGTCCAAGAGCTTTTAGTGCCCATGCCAGGAAGCCATTTGCTATCATCAAATTAAATCCCTAATAGCTGTTTCTTGTCCTAATAGAACAAATCATATTGTTTTCCACAGACCTCTATCCACATCCTGCCGTATGTAGTCTGCTTGCCTGTTAGCATTATAAGTGTGATTTGTTAGCAGATTATGATTTTAATAGGGGTGACGATACTAAATTGTGTATAATTAATCGCATCGGTATAATTGATTGTATTATGCTGCATTTTAGACCAGTGACACAATTTGCTGTGAGACAGAGTGGACTGGCTGCCTCCGAGCACCATCTACACAAACCGGTGCGCGCATATCCTCCTCCCCTCCAGTCAGAGCGCGAGAACGCGCCTGAAGACGGCGCGCGTACGGGGAAGGGACGGCTCACCCTTTGCTCTGCGGGAGCGAGCACGGGGGAGACGAGCCCGGCGCGGTGACGTCACGGGAAGAGCTGGGAGCCTCACCCAGGCTGGGTTGGTGGCGCTGTGTGTCCCGAGCGGAGGAGGTTGAGCGGGTGGCGACGGGGATCCCAGGCAGTGCCGGGGCCCATTCAGGAGAGGGAGCACAGCGTGGTAAAGGAGGGAGCGGGTATGTGTGTTTGGTGGGGTGGGATCCATTCCTGGGAAGAAGGGTAATGAGAGATGGGGGGTGGGTATCTCCGGTGGCTGTTGTGGTGCACCGGGGAGGGGTAGGGGAGAGAGGCCCAGGCAGGAGGAGAAATACAGAGGCTGGATGCGGCTGCCCTGCCTGTTTGGGCAGCCTCAGCCCAACTCTTCAGGGCGTGGGAGCTGGGGACGTGTGACAGCCCTTTTATCAGAAGCGATACATAGCAATGCTAATGGCCATCAAAGCACTAGGGCTTGAGGACAGGCATGGGGGTATGGTAAAGCCCAGTGGATGCACTGCCTGTGTGACAGGCACTGCCCCCCCCCCATGCAACTCATGCCCCCTGTGTGCCTGTAACATGCCGGCTACCTGGATTGCTGCACAGAAAGCCTTTGTGCTATTAGCCCATTTTGGGAAGCAGGGTGCTGTAAGGGGCCCCTGATTCTTGACATGTAGGGCTAACAAAGTAACAATTGATCATTGACTTGGGGTGCAATGTTGTGCCAGATGGGTGTGTCCTATTGAAGTTACTTAGAATGTGCCACATTTGTGGGGTTCACCTTTTAATGGGTTGTAGATCCAACGCTCTGGTATTCAGGAATATATCTGTATCCTCTTTTGTATAAAATCCTAATGGTTGCTGTAATGTAAGATGTCTTCTGCTGCAGAGCTGAAAGGCACAGGCAGTGGTTGACCCTGTGCAGAGAGTAGCCATTATAGTGGTTTCAGGGATGATGGTTGTTTAACATTTAAATATTTATATTTTTCATAAATGGTTTCATTCATATACGCAAACCTGCGGGCCAACTAAAGGAATTTCTACTTATTAGACAATAAGATGTGCAAATATTTTTCAGATCGCAAAAAATTTTAACAATGCATCCTGATAAGATTGTGGCACGGGCAACGTATTTAATAAAGATTAGTAGAGGATTAACTCTACTTCAGGCTGTTTGTGTGTTAACTAAATTTGGATCATATGAAAAAATGTGCCCCACCTAATCCCTAGAAAAGGAAGAGGTTACTTGCATGGGGAAGGAATACTTGCATGCTGGCGAGAATTGCAGTTTCATTTATACTACCCTTTTCAACTTGCCTAACACATAAGCATCCACTGCGGATAGTCGTATTAAAATAAGCAACAAAGGTTCTGTTTTGCGCTCCCAGAAATGGCTGTGACAAGGAAACTGTTAAACTGGCTGGGGATAGCTCGATGGGGCTGGCTTGCAGCAGAAGAGGGAGGGAAGCTGATTAATGCCAGATTGTATTAGAAAGGATGAGGTATCTTACTCGCCATGTTTCATTGATGATTGTTCTCAGAGGGAGATTGCCTAAGGTTTTTGGCATTTCGTTTTCTTGTAACATCTCTACGGTGCTAGCCTTGTCTCCGTTGCTAGTGGTGGGGTTGGGGAGAACCAGCTCTTTTGTCATTGTGAGATGGAGCTGGAATGGCTTGTCCAGAAGAACTGTTGTTACTTTGCTGTCATTGCCTACCACCCTCTGCAGGTCAGACGTTGCAGAAACGCACGCTGTCACCAAATTGTCATACCTAGATTGATATGTTTTCTTTGATATGTTTTCTGAAACTGTTACTGTTAAACATACACTATTATAAATGTAACAAAAACAGTGGGGAAACAAAAAAAACACTTTTGCTTTATCGCATTCAGTTGCCACATTGGTAAAGAAAAAGCCTAAATAATGCCGCCTTTAACTAGATGTGCTCTTTAAAATGCAGAACTGGTTTCTGTTTTAGTGATTTGGTTTGTTGCACTCTTGTTTAACAATATTATTAGTGAAACGCTGACAACAATACAGTAAAGGCCTGCTTTTTGTGACTGTTTTAACAAAAACATGTTTAATCTTTTCACACCTTCGTGACATCCCATGGCGTTGCAGAAAACAGTAGGTTTTTTTGAAAGTATACAGTCCCATTGGAACCAATAGCATCCTTTTATAAGTCACAGATCACATTGTCCGTTTGTGTTGATATTGCCCCTTGTGACTAGAGTTAGGATTAAAACCCCTAGGGTGTGAAGGGGTTTAGCACGTTCTTTATTAAAATCTGACAGGTTCTTTTGCTTCAATTTTGGCAAAATTCCCTTTGTTTTTAAGCGCCTGACTCAAATGCTGTATTATGTGGAGTCTCTATACTGCGTATTGATGTTTTTCTGTACGTACACGCACACAGTGTACCTTTTTGGATTTGGATTGCGTGTGACATTTAGTTTTGGTAGCCCATACTCGTATATTTAAGATGTCTTTAGGACATGTATAAAAAATAATTTTAGTGCAACACCATGGCAACCAATAAGGTGTTCCTTCTCAGTGCTCCATTTTTCTAACTTTGTAGAAGAAGTTCTGTTTACTATTGTCACATGTAGCATCTCCATGTCCGGCAGACTCGGAAAGTAAGTTACTCAACCGTACATTAGTATTGTACAGTTTGGATTTTTGTTTCTTAAATATCCTACAGAGATATTTTTTCAGATTTTAAAAACTGTACCCTGTGGTTCGGTTAAGGTATCCTATTACATCAGCCAGTTACTGATTTAAAATTTTCTTCTTTACCCTGCCCCACACTTTCCGAATGTTGAAAAGCCTTGTCATATGTTTCAACTCTCCTAATGTCAGTGACCACTGCAGGCACCTTCTTATCGCTACATAAACAAACATTCACTAACCTAAGGTTTAGAAGGAGAGTTAGACACTTCAACGCCTGGATATAACAATCTTTTTATGAAGGGCACACTCTAGTGAGCTTGTCCTGGAAGAAGGGCTATTGGTGGGCGTCCTGATGTTGTGAATCTATTACTCACTTTGGTGTTGACATATTTATTATCTTGTAGGGTGCTCATTGAGCTTTACCCTATCTGAGACCACCTTGCGTTTATTATTGTGATCTGGCCTAGTTATTTCCCGTTGGTGGAATCTTTAATCAGTAGGGTACCTAGCAATGTGTGCTTTGTAGGTGGATAAAGCAGTGAGCAGTAAAACCTGAAGCTTTGTGTGGGTGGCCATAGTTCCTGACTCCCTCAGTGTGCACAGCCTACAGTTCCAGCTTCTTCGCAGCTCTCCAGCGGCGCCTTTTCCAGTCAGACTTCAGTCTAGACTGCGGTGGCGCTAGACTCGGTCAATGTTAGATGCCCCATGCGTGAAGTTGCATATTGCCAAAAACATGGCTTGCTTGCTTATGGGATGTCAGACGCCATTTGCGCCATCTGTACATGATTACATCACATGGTACGTTAAGAGTGACCTAATTGCTGTCGAGATCCTGTCTCCCGGAGGCTTCCCAGTACTGACAACAGGCTTGAAGAGTATCAGAGGGTCACGGGTTGGCGAGTACTCATGTGAAACATTTAGGTTAGTGAAGTTAATTATGGCACTTAAGGCTACAATGTAAAATATGTATTAGATATGTAATGCTTTATTAAAAAGGAGAGTTACCACCATTTTTGTATTAAGTGTCAAATTAAAAATAGGTTTTCCAAAGGATTGGTTTTTTTTTTTTTAAACCTAGTTTGTGCATGATCTATTTTCAGGCAGTTGCATATTAGCCATTTGTATGTGTTCTTCTTGTCATACTACCTGTGGTAAATGCTAGAATAGCTCAGTGTTAATCACCCGGATGGACTAATGAAAGTTTATGGGTATAAACCTCATTAGCATTGGCAGAAATAATCAGCTCTGTGAGGTGATTATGCTTGGAAAATCACACAAACTAGCATGGTGTAGTAATATCTGTTTCTGTATTCATAATGTGTGCAGATCATTACATTTATGCACAAACTTTTTTTACATAATGGGTTTTTACAACCATTAGCCTTAGATTTTCTAAAACAGGAAATCTATTTCCTGTAAAGCTGAATCAGCATTTCGTTTACCTGGTAATGCGTGCAATATGTGGAGGTAGCAGCTAGGAAGTATATTTTTACCAATTTATTTCCATTGTGCAAGTCTTTTGAATGGAAAATTCTATATAACTTGCATTGGCTGCTGTCATCCTTTTGCCCGAACTGCCCTTCTGGGTGTGCCACTCTTAATGGGTGGTGATATGATGGTTTATGTTGGGCTTTAATCCTCTGAAAACATGATTTATTATTATAAATTGTGTTGAGCTTTCCATGTTTCAAAGCATATCGTTTGTGCTCATTCATGTGTTGTGTTATGCGTAGACATGGAGAGCTAATGCTTTGTTCCATTAGGAAATGCGTTTTATATTGAGCTCTTGACCAGTTTTTCGATTGCTAGATTCTGGATTGGGGTTGACTTTTTATAGAAACTACCCGTGATGCAGAGGAAGCTAGATCACTGAAAAAAGCTTCATTCTCAACTGGATAACCTTTTGATGTCTCCTATATTTGTTGAGCTTCTTTATAAGCCACTAGGAAACTCAAAGGCTTCTTACTGAGGCGCAAAATCAATTACTGTACGAAGAGCCCCCGTCACCTCTTACCGTTAATTGAGAGGAAGCAGTTTTCATTTGCACTTCCTCTAGAGTCATTTCCAAGCTGAGTGTGGCTGCAGAATGAATTAAAAGAAACTGTGAAGAAGAAGAATAACCTTTCTTTCGCCTGGTGCATGTTTACTTTGAGATGCCAATATCCGTGGAAGTATAAAAACTTTATTTGAAAATATTCCAAAAAGTTTCTTTCACTCTGCAATAATTATTGTCCAATTGCAGTAATCTTAACTTGTCTTTATTGTGTATTTAACTGTAAACTGTAATTGTTTTATGGTCTTAAACTGATGGCTTATCTATTATGTTTATTATGTTAAACACACCTTAACAATATTGCAGACTCCATGCCGTTCTGGGCAGATTGCATCTAAATAGTACATAAAGTTGTGAAAAGTTGTTCCTATTTTAGATTGCATTTGCATTTTTTTAAATTGTATTTCCCTTTCACTTGCTATATTTTCTCACCTTCAAAGACTTTTTAAAGGGCCATTGTTAATACTTATAAATAGCTGCAGAATGCCCAGTAAGCATAAAACATCTGTATATTAACAACTTTTACAAATAAGCCAAGGCCATAAATAAAATAGCTTCCCTCTTTTGCTTACAGATGCCAGACTGAATGTTTCAAATGTACACCCCTTCCCAGACTCTTCAGTACACTTACAAACTTAAAGGGACACTTCGCCCATTATATGCACTTTTATATGCACTGTCTTGGTGAACACTGTGGGTGCTCCCTGTGCGCCTGTCCGGCAAGTGTTCCCATTGATTTGAATGGGAGTGCTTTCCTGTCATTGATTGGCTGCTTGGGATGGTTAATAATAGTTGCGTTCACAATTTCTAGTAGTCAACATATACTAATATTTAATCATAGTGTTTGCATGTTTAATTATTTTCAACGGTTTGGGCGTTAATATTAAAGCGGATTCAATTTACATTTTATATAAATTCAGAATCCCTATTCAGCTTGAGGCATATATGCATTATTTCACATACCTCTTATAGAAAGGAAGTGACAGTTCTGCTTTAAGAACATATGTACTTCACAATATCTGCATCCACATAAGAAAATATTGGTTGTATTGCCTTTCAAACACCATTGCAAAAGTTTATCTTATATAGACAGTTGAAAAATGTCTATGAATGTCTACATAAATATAAAGTATACATTTGGAGTGTTATGCATGCTTTTCTTAGGGTGGGGGAGTTATTTTTGATGCCTAATCCTAGCACAATTATTATATGCATGCAATTTGTGACAAAGGCATATACATTAGTTATTGGGGAAGCAAAATATTATTTTTATAAACTGCTTCTATATTTGATACTCATGCTTCAGTGTGTATATATACCGTATTTGCTCGATTATAAGACGAGGTTTTTTTCAGAGCAAATGCTCTGAAAAATACCCCTCGTCTTATAATCGGGGTCGTCTTATAATCAGACCTCAAATAGGTCTGACTATGAGACGACTAAGATCCAGATCCCCCACAGCTGCAGGGGACCTGGGCCCTCCTGTCCCCCCCCCCCCACACTTACCGGTACTTCTGAGTCCCCGGTGTGTAGTTGGGGCAGCGTGTAGATGCCTACGCGATTCGTGTAGACAACTTCTGCTGCAGCAGGGAGGAGGTGTGGCTAGCAGCGGGGGTTGTCTGCGTCCATCGCGCAGACCTTCCCCGGCTGTCAGAGATCAGAGTTCCCACTCTGAGTGTGGCACTGGGGGGGGGGGGGGAGTGTTAAATGGGGTGCATAAGGCATTTCTGGAGGCAGAGTGCTCCGTGAAATGCCTTTTAACCCCCTTAATGCCACTCTGCCTCCAGAAATGCCTTTTAACCCTCTATATGCCACTCTGCCACTCTTCCCCATAATATGCCTTTTAACTCTCTAAATGCCAGAGTGGTATATAGGGGTATAAGGCATTTCTGGAGGCAGAGTGGCACATAGGGGGTCAAAAGGCATATCATGGGGCACAGTGGCATATAGGGTTAAAAGGCATATCATGGGGCACAGTGGCATTTAGAGGGTTAAAAGGCATATCATGGGGTACAGTGGCATATAGGGGGTATAAGGTATTTCTGGGGCAGATGTACATAACTGGGGGGCAGGTTGGAAAATAGAAGGAAATAAAACCAAAATATTTTTTTCAATCATAGCTTTTATTAAAAAAAAAAAAAATAGTTTAGATGAATTAACATTTACTGGTAAAACTTTTTTCCTATAGGGTCGTCTTATATTCAGGCTTTTTCTTTTTTTCCTAAATTAATATTCAGATTTGGGGGGTCGTCTTATAATCAGGGTCATCTTATAATCGAGCAAATACGGTGTGTGTGTGTGTATGTATATATATATATATATATATATATATATATATATAATATATATAATATATATATAAATTGCACATTCCCATATTGACCTATTTCTTTAATAGTCATGTAGTTGTATTTGTTTAGACAATCTGTAAACATAAATATGCAGTATGGCTTGAGGGCCTACCACTTAACAACTTTACATGCACGTGACTACTTTATGTGAAATGTAATGTCTGTGTGCATTCATAATCCTGTTGTACAGCATTGTGGGGTGTGTTGGTGCCGTTATAATGTATCAGTTTTATAATGATTACAATTTCTGTAAAAAAAAGAAAAAAAAAAGCCATGACAACGCCCTTAGTGAATATTTATTTTAGCAATATTTGTTAGATATAGTTAAGTTAGTTGTGTTTTCTAGATAACATTTTCATGTTAACCCCTTTTCTAGCTGTCTAATTTTGTCTGGAAAGAAAGCAAAAAGAAATGTATAGTCAGGATGAAAGTATGTAGTTCTGTCGATTGCTAGCTTGTTCCCATAGCCTCCCATCCTCCTAAGAGCGGCTTCAATCTGCACTTTATTTGTTAGTTCTGTCAGTGGAATATGCATAGTGAAAGAACAAGAACAGGAAATGGGGGAGGTATAGCCACATTATATCGTAATCCCTTTAGATAGTTCTAACTCAGCGTTTTATGGTCTTGTTTTAAGAAAATTGTTCTGTAATATCTTTCTGGATGTGATTTAAAATCCGTTTTAATACATTGACTGTCAAACTTTGTCCTGCTAAATGTTTTGCGTTCCGTTTTTTATGAGACTAATTATATTTTCTAGGCCACCAAGCTGAAAATTCTAGTCGTTTTATAATACTTAAGTATTTGTGTATATTATATACACACATACTGTGTGTATGTATGTGTGTGTATATATATATATATGTATATATATGTATATATACATACATATAAATGAGGATTTCATGTATAGAAAGAAAGGCTATCCAACCCTACCTGGCCTTAAGGGAAAAAGTAATTGTCCACTTAGTTACTAATTCAACCAATGAACTAAATTTCATTTATAATTGGGTTCAAATTCACCAGAGACACCAGGCATGATTACTGGCAATCCAAATCTAAATATCGATTGCAAGTAGACACAAACACAAAGGCTCCTCTCGTAATTGCCAAAAAACATCTGGATGACCCCAAGAGTTTTGTGATAATATTCTGTGGACTGATGAGTCAAACTGATAAGCGGAACTTTTTGGAAGTAATAGCTTTGTGCCAGATGTAACAGAACCTAACACTGCGTTCTACTATAAGCGCATCATATCAACATGTGGTGTGATGGTCTGGGGCTGCTTCAGGATCTGGGCAACTTGCAATAATTGATGGAATCATGAATTCTGCTCTGTACCAAAAAAAGAACCTGAAGGAGAATGTCTGACCATCAGTTTGTGACCTAAACCTCAAGCGCAGTTAGGTTATGCAGCAAGACAATGATCCGAAGCACATAAGCAAGTCCACCTCTGGCTCAAAAGAAACAAAAATATGTTTTTTGGGTGGCCTGGTCAAAGTCCTGACTTGGATACGATTGAGATTTTGTGGCATAACTGTAAGAAGGCAGTTCATGCTCCAAAACCCTCCAATGTGGCTGAATTAAAACAATCGGGCCAAAGATCCTCCACATTGTTTGCCAATTGCAAATGTTTGATTGTAGTTGTTGCCGCCAAAGGTGGCACAACCAGTTATTAGGTTTAGGGGCAATTAGTTTTTCACACGTGAAATAGGTTTTGATGAACGCTTAACTTTAAATAAATTATCATCTTGTGAAACATTTAAATATGAAAAATAAGCATCAAATATAAGCCAAAGTTGATTTTAGTGCCCAGAGAATTTTCAGTGGGTAACCAGTGTAGCCTAGTTACATATTTGTTATAGGTCTTGACTTAAATTTGTATTAATCATAAGTAATAGTTCTCATTACAGGAATGACTGGAAAGCCATATGATTTTTGTGTGGGAACACTAAAAGAGGTTAACATTCTCCGTTCACATTGGTTTCAGCCAAAGTGTTACTATAAGGTGAAGACACTGTAATAAAATATAAGGCCAATACAAACTTCAAATAATTGGATCAACACACAAATGTATGTGCGTCAAAAATAGGCAGAGTCACTTAGATGCAAACAAAGGTAAAACATTTAATACGAACAAAAATAGAAGAAGAATATAAAAAGAAGATAACAAAAATAATATGAAACAAGTCTTACGAAACCTTCTAGAGGAATTTAGTTCATGACATCTGTCCTATGCATTCCTGAGGATGGAGGGAGGGAGTGTTGGGACGTGAAGAGTCCGTGGATGGCAAGTACATCTCCCCTCTACCTCTCCTGCCATGCTTCTGTAATGCCTAACTTATATACAGTTTGGATAATGATGTCAGTCTATTGGTCTTCACCTAATTGGGTAAACATGCTCACTAAGATCTTTACACGTCAAAACCCTATTTTAGGTGGTCACTGTACGCATATTGTAATGCCCTTTTACAGTTACAACTATACCATGCATTAGCAAGTTACTATCCTATCTATAGTTCAGCAAATCCTTCATTCTATATTTTAAGGTCAAGGAAACCTTGAAGCTTATTATTGAAACATATTAATATATCTTAATAATCATTTATTAATGAACAATGATTACATATCTTTGACTACTGCCTATACCAATAATTATATATGGTCCATTTCTTAATTGAGGTTAGAAAATGTATTAGAATCTTTTACAGACACAAGAATTGTAAGTTTGTCACATGGAGAAGATAACAGATAATATACTTCACAACATGTGGCTGTGTGCAAACACAATAAAAAATATAGAAAACTGTTAATACGTTACTTTTTCACAGGAGTGCTCTCTATGTTTAACACACTTTATCGCTACGAGAACATCATCTAGTACAAATGTTGGCAGCAAGATTAATTTAGAGTCTGGGATGATGTAGGGGGTAATTAACTCGAATTACTCACTGTTTCTGGGTGTGTTTCTCTAACATTTAGAAAAACATTCTATTTGTATTGGCTGCCTATCTCAGGTTCTCTTTAGTCTCGCTGCTCCCAAGCTAGATTTCCTCGAGCCATGTTTTGCCATTTTCTAAATATATAATGAATAATATGGTGGATACCCTTGGCCTACTATATTTACTTTGTTCCCCAGTCATGTCCGTCTGTTTCAAGCAAGGAGACAGATTCATTTAGCCGTATGTATGATGTGAATCAGCTGAACAAAATGACGGTTCTTCGGTGTGACTTCAAATAGGATAACGTTTATTAAATTGGTAGTTTATAAGACAAACGTGCCTGCAAACCTGTTGCAGAGAGAGAACTTGCAGTACCAAAGCTGCTCTCGCACATATTGGCAAAAGTATTAATAAATGTTCTATATACCCCCAGCAGGCCTGACCACTGAAAGCATAAAATCAGAAAGCTTACCTTGAAAAAGATAAAAATACAAAAATCATTGGGGCTCCTTTCAACTTCCTGGAAGTGAAGCCACGTTACAGTGCTTTTTATAAGCTTCTGTTTCAGATTACCACCATTTCTGGGAAGGTTTCCGTCATGTTTGTGCCACGAATAGCTGATGTTGCACATTTAGGTGTCTGGAGTAGGGCTGCAACAACTAATCGATAAAATCGATAATGAAAATCATTGCCAACGAATTTCATTATCGATTAGTTGAATCGATTTTTATCGATTATTAAATGAGGGTTTTTTCAGAGCAAAAGCTCTGAAAAATACCCCTCATTATATAATCCGTTTAGTCTGACTCACAGCAGCAGCTCCTACTTATCAGGCCCTCCCTGTAATCACTGTGACAACTGGCCCCGCCCCCTTCCTTCTCCCAGAAGGCCAGAACCACATGGCTGTGACACTCATCTAACTAAGTATAAAATTAATATTTGGGCTACTGAAAGTTAGGGGAGGTGGGAGTTAATTTAGGGGCAGTTATGGTTAATGGGGTGTTTAGGGTTAATTTAGGGGCAGTTATGGTTAATGGGGTGTTTAGGGTTATTTTAGGGACAGTTATGGTTAATAGGGTGTTTAGGGTTAATTTAGGGGCAGCTATGGTTAATAGGGTGTTTAGGGTTAATTTAGGGGCAGCTATGGTTAATGGGGTGTTTGGGGTTAATTTGAGGCAGTTTTGGTTAATGGTATGTTTAGGGTTAATTTAGGGGCTGTTGTGGTTCATGGGGTCTTTAGGGTTAATTTAGGGGATGCTGTGGTTGATGGGGTCTTTAGGGTTAATTTAGGGGCAGTTATGGTTAATGGGGTGTTTAGGGTTAATTTAATGATGAGGACTGAGGGTTAATTTTATTAATTTTATTAAAGTTAACTTAAGGTGCAGTTAGGGATAAAGGGGGGCAAACTAAGGGGAATCTAAATCCTGGGGGCAGTGAAGATTAACCCAGTACTTATTTATAAAAGTATGGTCTGTGACTCTATGAGGGGACTATGAGATATCTGGGGGGTATAAGGCATATCTGGGGAGGACGGAGTGACATATCTGGGGGTATAAGGCATATAGGGTATATAAGGCATATGTGGGGAGGGCAGTGTGGCATGTCTGGGGAGGACAGAGTGGTGTATCAGGGTGTATAAGGCAGATCTGGGGCCACAGTGGCATATCTGGGGGTAGAGTGGAGTGGCTTATCTGGGGGTAGAGTGGAGTGGCATATGTGGGGAGGGCACTGTGGCATGTCTGGGGAGGACAGAGTGGTGTATCAGGGTGTATAAGGCAGATCTGGGGCCACAGTGGCATATCTGGGGGTAGAGTGGAGTGGCTTATCTGGGGGTAGAGTGGAGTGGCATATGTGGGGAGGGCAGTGTGGCATGTCTGGGAGGCAGTGTGGCATGTCTGGGGAGGATGGAGTGGTGTATCGGGGTATAAGGTGTATCAGACACAGTGGCATATGTGGGAGGCAGAGTGGAGTGGCATATGTGGGAGGCAGCGTGGACTGGCATATGTGGGAGGCAGCGTGGAGTGGCATATGTGGGAGGCAGCGTGGAGTGGCATATGTGGGAGGCAGAGTGGAGTGGCATATGTGGGAGGCAGCGTGGCGTGGCATATGTGGGAGGCAGCATGGCATGTCTCGGAGGCAGCGTGGCAAGCCTGGGCTCAAACGTGCATAAATTGGGGGGGGGCTGGTTGCGAAATAAAGGCAAGAAATGCATTTTATCAAAGTTTTTTTATTATGCTGTTTGTATTTAATATAATTTGTTTATTACATTATTTTAAATAAATGAAAAATTTACATTCATTTTTTTATCCGATTAATCGAAAAAATTATCGGCCAACTAATCGATTATGAAAATAATCGTTAGTTGCAGCCCTAGTCTGGATTCTCCAGACTTAACTTACGAACAGCTGAAGCCACCATCTCTTACAGTTGGTGGTTCAGCTGCGGAATAGCGCTTACCGTACGACCATTTCTTAGCGTACAAACTGTTAGGGTTTTGGGTATAGCAAACTAATACTTTTAAAACATTGTGAATGAGATCTGCTCTAAGGGTGTTGTCCAAGTGGTCATTTAGTCATAGGCCGAAGGGGGAACCATCTATAATACAAGTTGATCAGTAATTAAAAATAGACATCAGTGATGATACTACTTTTTACCAGCATTGCTTTATATAAATAAATGTTACATAATTGCTATTGTGTATATATATTTGCTAGTTAGATTTTTAGTTTCAAAAAGTGCATTTGAAAGCTTTTTTTAAAAAATCATTTAAAGTGTAGCTGCCTTTGGACTTACACTAGCATTTCTTTTCAATCCCTGAAATACACTTCCATCCTTGGGGATGACCAATGACTACCATATCTCCCTGTCCATAGTGTAGTTCTAAGGCTAATTTATATCTGTGATTTAAGTTTTTTTTCTTTCTTTCTTTCTATACACGATTAATGAGATAATGTACTTCAGGACATTGGGGGAGGAAACTGGTTCAGTGCTCTGCTTTGTCAGCATTGCAGATTCCACCTGGTTGATTGAGGGGGGAAAAAAGGTGCGCACAGTGATTTCTGCATTTAATGTGTGTCAGCTCCGTTCTAAATTAACCCATTGCATTTGTCCTCACTGGGAAAGGCATATTTTATATTAGCCATTTTAGCCTATTTTCTAGGTTTTTAGGAAAACCTTAATTTCGCATCTGCATGCCAATGGGAGAAGACATGCATAATTAAACAGATATGCTTATCCCTCTGATTAAATGGATATTGAAATGTACCTATTCCTTAGGTTTGTGCGTGCACAAGTCCAAGTAAATACATATTTCAAAAGAGTAATGCTTCAAGGTTCAACATATGTAAAAAATAGCGTTTAGAGTAGTTCTTATCTATATGTGTAAATTGAGGTACTTGGGAGGAAGTGTTATTGTCCTGATTTATGGCAGACAAGACTGTGTACATTTCTGCTGATCTGTGAACTTTCTTGCCATGGACCAGGATTTGGAATCTAAACATCCTTTTGATTTTGAATTGGGGAGTGTCATCTATGGTTCCATGGGAGTAAACTGAACTGACCAGCTTCAAAGATGTCCAAAATAGGACATGGGCGCAAGATGATGTTTTTTTTTGTTTGTTTTTTACCTATTGCCCAATTGTACCTATTGCCCAATAACTTGCAAAAAAAACCACATAAAATCATTTGGTATTTCTAAACTCAGGACAAATATTAGAATCTATTTAGCAGGTTTTTTCATTAGCTTTTGTAAATGAGTAAAATATTTTTCAAGTAAAAGTCGGGTTTTTTCTATTTTTATTTCGTTTTTTAGTAAATTAGATATGGTATCTAAAGAAAACCATTCTTTTCCTGAAAACAATATATAACTTGTGTGAAAGAGAAGAGTATTACAGCTTCTTGTCACGAAGAGTACAAAAGAAAGCTCTCTCCTTAAGGGGTTGATAAGAATTGCTAAATCAGTGAAAATTTAATAGACTGACATGTTAATACATGAAATTATTGGTAAATCAATAAAAAAAATACATTATTGCTAAATAAATTGATAAATACATAATAGAGAAAAAACGTGTGTGTGTGTCTATATATATATATTTTGAAGCCATGTACATTAGCAATCTGAACGTATATTTGTTTTTAGTTTAGAAGGAAGAAGTTGTGATCTTGCGAAATTTTAAGTGTGAATTGATGTTGCCAAATACCGTTTGTGTTGAAATGTCACATGATCTGCCTAGAATCTACTATAACCAGCAGAGCAATCCTGTTACGTTTTATCCAAACACGGTGTTTAAATAGGAAAGTTGGAAATTGTCATTGCCCAGGAATGATGGCAAAACAGACAAGATTTCCATTTATTTTGGTTGCAATAAAAATGCCAAGATAGGATTATTACAATTCTACTGTCAACTAGGCAAACGTAATTAGGTGTTAATATTTTTTGAATAGTTATTAATCTGTATTGGGAGAAGAAAGAAGGGAATCTTTAAGAAATTATATTTTTTTTTAAAACCAGAATGAAAAAAATTATTGCTGTTTTTAGTTGAAGTGAATTTATGAAAACTACGGTTCCAACATATTTAGTTTCCCTCAGGAAGCTGTGACGTGGCAATCAGTATCTAATACATTTCCTTTCTTGAAATTCTCATCTGCCTTCTCGCCTCCTTCCCAAGGCTGTCTGAACCACACAACATCAATCAGCAGCATAAAGGGGAGCTCTCACCATTTTGTTATTGCTAGTATCGGATTAAAAACATGTTCTTAAAAATACTGTGCGATTTATATTTTTTTGGGGGGTGTTTTTTGTAGTTTCGCATTTTATGAAGATTTCAGACAGCTGCACATTAGCCATTTATATGTGTTCTAGCTGTGTTATCTTGGCTCAGTCTACTAGACACACACCCTGACCCCTTATCGTTCTAAGATGGCTTAAAGTCAATCACACGGCCAAACACTCAGCCGGAAGTCAGTGTAAAATCTGCTTATTGCAGTGTTTCAGCCTGGAAACCCACCCATATGATCACGACTGACAGTCTCTTGCGAGATGTGATAAGACCAGGTTTATGTCAATGTTAAACTACTTTACTGTATATAGCACTGCTTTTTTTTTTTTTTTTATGGACCTCCCCTTTAACAATAGGCAAGAAAAAAAATCGCACAGATGTTGAGAACAGAAAATTGACACAGGTGCTCCCATGGTGTACACACAAGGTGTCTTTCTAATGTAAGCTTTAAATACAGAGTTCAGCAGAACTCCTTTTTGGGATGCAGGAAAAGCACCAGATCTGCTTTATATTTGCACTTAAGTCTCGACTTACAGCCATTTCTGATTGGCTGTATTTTAAGCATGTTTTAAATGTTTGACTGCTCTGTAATTGGTTTAGTAAATAGAAAAAGGCTAAGACTGCTGAAAGCTTCACAGAGGGTAGGTTGGAACCCAACTTGATGCCATATGGTGTGTTAATTATTAATACGCATATATATAGGATGGCTTTACTCCCTGCTTTAGTGGCAGAACTTTAAATAGAACAGCATATTTTGTGTGTTTAATACCTAATTTGTCCATTTAATTTATGCTCTTTGGGGCCACTGGAACAGTTTTATATATATTATATATATATATATATATATATATATATATATATATATATATATATATATTTCAAACTTTTATTTTTGACTTTTAGATATTCTCGTAATTTTTGAAGGGGAAAATCAATGAACATTATTCTCAGAAACAATATCAAGTTCGATATAATTATTCCCTTTGCTGGGGAAAAATAATGCACTTATTTACAGTTGCTTTACAGATTTTGGGTAAATGCAGTGTTTAACCTCTGTTTACTTTTACAGTGTGATGATTTTATATGGATCTGTGTACATGACTCTATTGGTAAATAGTTGCCAATGTTTTGCTGGTATCTCAATGATTAGTTCCCTATGTGACTTTGTATACTATGTGCAGCCTCAACAGAAGAAGAAAACAGAACTAAAGCCTGAAATAAGCATTTGAGAAAGAAATGCGGTATATTTATTCTTGTGTGGTTTCCTGTAAAACTTGGGTGTTGGCTATAAATATGTAATGATACAGTAAACCATATTTTTAAGTTAAAAACAAAAATACAATTTTGACGCCATCCAGCTTATTACAACCCACCAAAATAGTTGTTTAGAGGGCGCTCCGTCCATCATATGCATTGTAATGCATGTGATAGGTGAGTAGTACTTTTAAAATTATCAATTTGGCCCCCTGGCAAATGCAAAGAGATTCTGCAGATAATTCATATCCACCCCTCCAGCTCCTAGGGTTGCTGGGGATGTGTTTGGCTAAGTTGTGAGTGGTTCAGAGCGTAACCCAATGTTTTTGGGGGGGTTTCCAATAATTTATTGCCGGGTATCCATTTTGTGTTTTGGAATGCTCATTACATTTGGAGTTCACCTCAGCATTGCCAGTAAGTTTTCCTTACATATTAGCCACTTGAGGATGTGTTTGCATTAAATTCTCAGGGCTCATGAATGCAATGGTTTTCTTCTTTGAATTGGACATTTCTCATACTTGGTGCTAAGTCTCATTGTTGAGATAATTTATTGTCCATAGAGTGCTGGAAATAAAAACTGCAAGGCTGCATATTGTAAGATACAGAGAGCCTCATATTTGTTTACCATTTATCATGACTTATGTTACATGCCTACTTATAGAAGGATGTCTGTAACTAATTGTATAGTTCTTAGATGAGTAGTTTTTTGGGTTTTTTTGCCTACCAATCTGTTTGTTTCCTATTTTATTTATTAAGACCCCTGGATCACCTCAATCCAGGTAGTAGAAAACTAAATATATGAATATATAATTTCTCTGCCCTCAGTCTTGTTTTGCAGTGATTTTGTGATCTATTCACGAAAGCAAATGTTCGCAGAAGAACCGAGCATTCAAACTTCCTCATGGTACTATTTGTTATGAAGGACCACCCTAATTGTTCTTCTCTGGCATAAAGTGTTGGCTCTGTATAGTGTACAGTTAAATCGGGGAATTCTTGAAAATCGCCTTGCTGGTTGAACTATGCATGTTTTAGGGCCAGCTCCTATTATTTATCAATAATATGAAGGCAGCATGATCTGTGCTAACCGGGCACATATTGAGGATACCTGCATTGTATTCTTCATTGAGACTAATGCTTTTCAGCCATAATGACTAAATAAAAAGTTTTAGCTTGGTATATGTGGTTTTCTATGAATGTGTTGTGACACGTCTTTTGCCTTCAGTGTGGGTTGCTCAATGGTCAGCACATTCTTGAGTGACTTGTGGAATCTTTTATATGGTTCGTTGAAATGCCTATGGAGCTTGCTTGAAAAGTACCTAAAGTACCAGTAGAGAGTGTGTTATATATATATATATATATATATATATATATATATATATATATATATATATATATATATATATATATATTGTGATTGTGCCATACAGAGGAGGTTGAATGGGCTTCCGTGTTAGTTAGATGGGCAGAATGAAAACAACAACAAAAAATAAAAACACCCAGAAATGGTACACGAGTATCTTTTAGGTTTTGTTTCCTACCTGGCAAGTTATTAGGTCAATCCTTTTTAAGTTCTTAGTGTGTCACACATATACCAAGTATTCACTTACCATTCTCAAAATACTGTAGCTGTTTAGATAAAGACATTAGAGATGTCTATCAACACTGATTAGACATGCATTCACACAAATGTCCTTTTCAACCTTTCTGTTGCCTGTAATTACACATCCCACATTTACTAATTAGATATTTCTTCAAGAGTTTGTAATGAAATGCAGCAAGGGACTAAACGCACTTCTGAATGAGCAGCCCTGAAATAGAACAAACTGAAAGGTGACGTTTTGTTGAAAAGCCATTTCGCTATAATATATTAGAAAAATTAGATAAAAAAAATATATATATTTTTAATTTGGAGAAGTCTTAAGGAAGTAACATTCTCTGCTCAAACACCACACTGAGCTGATTCTTTATGGCATTACTATTTTATTAGTCAGTGTCTGTGTCTTGTAGATTAAGACCGAGCCATTCAATTGTTTACCAAAGCCAGTATGATAAGGAGTCAGGGTGTTTGTCTAGTAGATTAGAGTAAAACAGCAAAGCTAGAACACATACATAATGGCTATAATGTCGCTGCATGAAAACATTTCAGAACTGTTCTTAAAAAAAAATTCCATACACTATATTTGAAGACTTTTTAATCAAGTTCTAGTAAAAAAAAAAAAAAATAGGAATTCCTCTTAAATGAGGTTTGTACCACTGGATGGTGAGGTGTAAAACATTTCGTAACTATATCTTAACAATATAAGAGTGTTAATTTGGTAAAACATAGCTTCACTTAACATAGTGTACTCTGGAAGTCATGCATTTCATGCTAAGATTACATTTCAATTGGAAGGGATGTTTGGAAATTGTGGTTTGTGCACAGCCTTAAAAAAGTGGTTTAGTTTAGTTATGATATCCGAACAATTATACATTATTTGTTCTCTAGTTATTACTCATTTGCATAAGAAAATCATCTCTAAATAGAGATGGATGTATAAATGTGCTATTACTAGCTCCCAGTTTTTAAAAGGGTAGTTCCTTCCACATACTGTGTCTGCCCCAGCCCTGGGCAAAGTGAGATACATTGAAATGGTTCAATAAATCAAGCTGCTCGTTTCTTCTATAGGTGCATGCACATAAAGTACATTTATACGGCACTCCCCAGTCTGTTCAGCTGGTAATTACACCCATATATATACGTGTCCATTGCTCTGTTTCTTCTCACATAAACCCGAACATGACTGCAGTTATTTTTAACAGAACAGTTGTATTTATATTTCCTGTCTGAGGCCTACTTGATAATGTTACCATTTCCCTCTCTCGTATTGGCTGCTTATTTTATATTGGTTTAAATCTATAAACAAAACAAAATCCCACCATTTCCCTCAAACTCTCTAACTTATGGGTTCTCCTTACACGTTTATTTAATGCATCGTATCAAAAAATCTAGTCTGGGCCTTTAGTGGTGTTTGGAAGGTATCTCCGTACGTATCATGGTTCCAAACGATGCAGCCCTATGGGAGACATTTAATCACAACTAAATTTAAATTGACACTTGTCTGCTTTTCCTAAGAACTACATAGTACATAATATAATGGAAAGTGACGGCAGATAGGAACCATTCGACCCATCTAGTCTTCCCAACATATATGTGCACTAGGGTTTACTGCCCTGAACTGTGGTATATAGAACCGTGCGACCAAACCAAGGTGACCGTGATTACTCATGACTTTCTGCCATCTTTATAATTCCTTAGGATTGGATTTCAGTGGTTCTCACAACCTCTTTTCAGACTGTGCTTGAGAAGCTGAGCCAACATATACATTAATAAGCCTTTTATTAGTTCTCTTAAGTAGTTGGTTGAATTTGGCCTCTGCGACACTTTTCAGACGCTGAAATACAATTACATTGGAGGAGTTATGATTTACACTCTAAACTTTGCAAATGCAAACTTTAATTTTCTAGAGGTCACTGGGTCAGTATATGGTAAGCTTTTAAACCCTAAAACTAAGCTCGCATAGAATTTGACAGCAGATAAGAGCCAATCTGATAGTCTTCCTGTTTTTCCCACACCTTAATCATTCATCTGTCTTGTCTTGGATTTCGGATAGAGATTTATGCCTATCCCTAGCATGTTTAAATTTCCTCGCTATATTAGCCGCCACTACTTCTAATGGGAGGCTGTTCCACTTATCTACAATGAGATCAACAAACTAAAACTTCCTTCAATTATATCTAAACTTCTGGTTATGAACTCCTCTCCACCTTTGAACTAAACTTCCCTCTTGTACTTCAAGTCAGTTTTATGTTTTACTTTTTTTGTTCCACATCTCCCTTCCCTCCTCCATGGTATACATATTAAGCTCCCTTGTATTTTCCTGCTATTTTTTTTACCCAGCAAACTGTCACTTTAGAAGCCATACTCTGAACTTTCTGCAAAATGTCAGTATGCTTCTGGGGATGGGGTCTCCAGAACTGTACACAATACTGTAGGTGAGCTGCTGATGCCTCCAGCTATACAACCCAGCACCCTTCTTGCTTTTTCTAAAGCCTTATTGCGTTGTTTCCTTACCTTTTAAGTACTCATAAATAGTTACTCCTAAGTAACTACCAATTACTCCCAAGACTCCCACACGTTGCCTTGTGTATCAGTTTCTCTTGGAGTATGTCATCTTATGTAAAGCAAGTAATTTATGATAATAGTAATTCTATTCAGTTAGAAACCAACTGCACTGTGCCAATAAGACACAAGTGGAGCTGATTCTTGTTCTTCATTTTTTCCTTTTACTTCTACTTCTGGGGTGAGTGCAAATTTCTGTGGTAGACTAACATTTCTAGTTCATGCACTTTTAATTGTTTTAGCAATTGGAGTGGAGATGTTTAGCATTTTGATATTCTACTACATGTGCAATGCGTGCACACACCTCTAAACTCGCGTAATACATTAAAGTTTAGTTTTCGGAGTTGTAATTGGGCCCTGGATGATAAAACGAAATATGTAGATTGTAAGCTTGTTTGAGCAGGGCCCTCCTCGCCTGTTGTCTCTGTTAGTCAATTTGTTATATTACATGCTACTTGTTACGTCCAGTCTACCCATTGTACAGCGCTACAGATTTTGATGGCGCTATATAAAACAATAAATAATAATAATAATGTAGACAGGTTCCTTGTTGACTGGCATCAGATGTTTAAAATAGGATGACTAAGATCTAAGTACAGTACATTTTCAAATAAAAATAATCTTCAAGCTGTTTTAATTCTAAGAATTAAATATTAGGAATATACATTTTATTGGTGTATTTTTAAATCATGAAAACACAAACTTCCCTTTTTTAGAACTGTGAAATCTGTGCTAAACGAAGCCTAAATTTATCTGGTATTTCATCCTTCTGTTTCAGGTGTGGAGTTGTTTGAATCCAAGCCTACACCATGCGTGAGTACAAGCTGGTCGTCCTTGGGTCAGGTGGTGTCGGGAAGTCAGCTTTGGTGAGTCCTTCTTTAGTGAATCATGTGCCTTCCACGCATATTCTGCTGCATGGAGCCAAAAGAACTACACAAACATTTCAATTACTGTATTTGCTCAATTATAAGATGACCCCCCACCCCAAACTTTGGGTCTAAATGAAAGAAGAAAAAAACTGAAAGACGGCCCTATTGGGGAAAAAATATGCTCACTCATATGCACACTTACCCTCTGCAATGCACTCCATACTGTATGCACACTTACACTCTGCAGGAGTGTGTGCATGTGCTGGAGTGGGGGTAATAAAGTGAGTTATTAAGGACAGATAGGATTATCTTTTGAGACCATTTTTAGAGACTAAACCCTTGTTTACTGTTTACAATAAAGGGTGTGAAGAAATGTTTTGTGTCTATTACTTTATTTTCTGGGACACCGTTTCTCTTGCTCTCTTTGATGCAAGATCAAAGTGTGTGGGTAAGAGAGAGGGAGGATTTTGACAACGCACTGTTCACAGAACACTGAATTGTCATTTATTGCATGTGATCACAATGAAAAGAGGAAGATTTTTTTGTCTTATAATGAAGAAAATACAGTGAGATGGTGTTAATAAATGAACCTGCATGGTTTTCCTTTAGAATGCTGGTGTGCTTTTATATGCTTCCTTGGCATCTAATTGCACAAAGCTTCTTTGGCTTAACCCTTTAAAAGAAGAAACGGTGCATATGTTCCTTCCATTGGCTTCACTTTAAGCAGGCATTTATTCTAAATGTATTTGGTGCGACACTGCAAGAAAAGATAATAGGAATCAAGCACCTAAGGATTATCTTGTATCTCTGGCCTGCTACTACAGTTAGGCTTTTGGAGGATAAAGTACCTGCAACAGCTGAAATGACACAGATAGTGCCGTTGGCTTCCTACTGGGCATGAAAAGCAGAAGCCTGGAGATGCAGCCTGCTCATTATAATGGTGTTTTAACACTTTTTAGGTGCTAGTTTCAGCAAAATGGGCCCATGTTGTTTTGTGGAATATATTAGTACTCAAACATTTCTTTCAAATTCTAATTAAGAAAGCAAGCTGATAAAGTTTGTTGGGTTACAATAGCACCCTATGGCACCAAAGGTAATGTTTTGTGTGAACAAGTACTACTATAGGGGTGAATGAACACCCTGCAGAAAATCTATCCCCTGTTTAAAACAAACTGAATTATGGAAATAGTTACAAGGCCAGTTACCCATTCAGTTTAAATTAATGTTAATTAAATTGCTAGTAGATTATGGTAGTTAAAATTATTCCAATAATAATTTTGGCCATTTGTCACATACACCCATATATCATTAAGACACAAAAAGCCTTGGAAACTCTCTGTCCCTTTAGAAATGCTTCCAGCTTCACTCTCAAAAGTGTAAGTGTCCCTTTTGGGCCGTTTGAAATATTGGATGTATGTTCTAAGGATGATGTATGATGTATAACTTGTGACAGAGATAAAGTGCCTTTATTAAAGATGTTTGTACTTGTATGGAAAGGAAGAGTCAGATGGATGGCAAATGGCAGAGAATTAGAGTAGCGATCCAGATAGAGGAGGCTCAGGATCGACCCCCATAAGCCACATGTTTAATGTTAAAACATTTTAGAACCTCCACAATGTTTACAAGCACTGTTTAATTCTGGAGTTTACTGCAAATGAATGCAAATGTAATATTGGAGAACAAGGCACTTTGTGTTCTGTATTATATGTAAGTAATATTTGTAAGAGATTTGCCTTCTTCCATTGATGATACATAGGGCATGATTTGTAGATTATTTCAGTCATTTTACATGTAGATTAATTAGTGTCACATTGCAAACCATATTTTCTGTGCCTCTTTCCATGACTTCCATCTCTTGGGAATTTGTTTCATCTCTTGGCATTTTACCACAGCGTTATTTTCTGTTATTTATAGATATGTCTTTATACCAGGCATCAGGGAAACAAACTGCACCATCTTCAGATCAATGTTTTACGCTAGATGCAGGGCACTAATGCTAGTATGTTTGATCTACTGGCTTTAATATGAGGTCTGTGCTATCAGAATTGTCCTGGATTGGTTAATTTCTTTCTCTTTATATTTTTTGTTCTCATTTGCCTTGCTTTTGTTGGTAAAATATGCCATTCTTTTCTGTAAAGGGTTTATCCTCTCCCTGCCAAATACAATAATGTACTAATATAGTTCCCATGACTCTGGCAACTGTAAGTGAAGACATTTAAAGGGAAACTCCTACCTTTTTATTTTTTACTTCTACTTTGAGATGAAAATGCCTTTCAAAAATAGTGTTATTTTCCGATATATATATTTTTTTTGCATAATCTTTTCATGCAGCTATATATTGGTTATTTGTGCTTTGTGGTTAACAATAGAAAGGTTCGGTCTTAATTTACCCAGTTTGACCCTCTGACTTGTCAGTGTGGTGAGTGACCCTAAATAATCCCATGACTGTTATCAAGTTTATTGGAACAAAAATGCCTATAAGGTTTTTTTCTCAGTGCTAAACTACCTTACTGTATACAGTGTTACTTTTTAAGTATTCCTGAAATATAAGAACAGTATTGGTAGATGAAATGCTAATTTAGGTAGATTCAAGTAGCTAACTGGGGTGCATTGCACCAGTACAGTCCGTAGCGGAATCTCTGAGGTTTTAGTAGGTTCTGAGGTAGAAGTTTTCTACCTGCCTCGTTTTGTGTTCAAATAATTATTGCACATTGACATTTGTTCATAAAGCCTTTCCAATACATGACTTGGTTTGTTTGTGCTGGGGAGTCATTATATGGTATGTTTTATTAGCAATGGCGCCCTTTTAATAGAATAGGACAGTTGCTGAGAAGGCTGTTCTTCAGATATGGGCAACATATCTTATCCCTCCTATCTATTGAATAAGTGTATGTGTATATAATTTTATGAAATACTGATAGAAATGTTCTGCCCTCCAGCACAAGTTGCTAGAAGTAAAATAATGGAAACTATGCAAAAAAGTCATCAAAATTATTTCATGTAATTATGGAAATATAATTTTGAAACAGTTGCCGTTTAAAATGTATGTCATAATTAAACTGTATCATGGTACTTTTAACATTTCTCAAAGCCATTAAAGCAAATTTGGGAGTAATGATGTTTGTTCCTTATTCATTCATTACTGTTTTGGCAGCTTGCATTATACGACCCTTACGATATGTTAAATTTTTTTTATTTTTTGTTTTTTTACAGACTGTCCAGTTTGTCCAGGGTATATTTGTAGAAAAATATGACCCAACAATAGAAGATTCATACAGAAAGGTTTGTATTCAATTCTACTTGGTCAACGAATATGTAGCCATGAGAAAATATAAGAAAGTGTTATTTCAAATATTTCAAAAATATTTTTCTAGATGTTAATAGATTAGACATTTTTTGTAACCATTCCATTTTATATTAATGTACGCTCAGATTTCTCATTAATAAAATCTTAGTTATTTGAGATTGCCCATGTGAAGGAGAAAATAGTGATTATGATATTATGCATAATGGTGTTTTTAATCAACCGTAAGGATCCGCAAAACAAAAACCTTGCTAGATTGTCAAATCTCCCTATGTGCGGTGTGATCTTTTTCATTTAAGCTCCACGGAGCAGATACATAGACAGTCCTGAAACAAGGCTGTCAGCACTTCCTGCAGCGTGTACCCATGGCTTGCTGTAGCCTCGAGCTCTGGCAGGGAGGACGGTGCTTACACATCACACTGAGTGCAAGTGACATTTTATGAGGGCTCAGCATAAGCACGAATAGCTGTTTCTGGGCATCGGCTCATCCGAATCATGCTAACAGAAGACAAATAATGTTCAACAAGAAATAGTTGGTTTTTTTCATATACTTTGAAAACGGTTATATTCCTGCAGAAAGTGATCGATTCCCTTTTCCCTCCTTAAATGCAGTTAACACTAACATGTCTCATATGGCAGTATAAGAATATAGGTGGCTGGTGCTGTCATTAGGACTTTCCGGATATATATATGGCTGACTAGTACGAGATTTCTTGTATGCTTAACCGTGTATTCAACATTATCAGGAATTGTGTATTTTATTGTGTAGTGATTTATTAGCATGTGCTAACATTATGTGATGTGGTTGTATTCTGAGCATTAATGTTTTGTAATTTTTTTTTCTCTTCTCAGCAAGTTGAAGTTGATGGCCAACAGTGTATGCTTGAAATCTTAGACACTGCAGGGACGGTATGTAGCCAATTTACTATATAGGAAGCACATGACATTACCGCCATATTGTGTGGGGTCAGACCTAATGCAGAACATGCACAAGCAATCTGGTTTTTGCTTGTTTTCTGCATTGTGGCAAGTGATATTTTGTCTAAGTTTGTATGTATTCCATCCATTGCATTGAGACTCTCATGAGGATACAAAGACCCTTCACTGTAGTGATGGGCATTGTGAATTTGAAAACCATCCTAATCATAATAATAAATACTCCCCCAAATGATTTGTTTTGTATTTTTGGCATATTCAGTTGCACACCATCCTGTGCAAAATTGGTTTACCTATTAAAAAAATATAAAATATATATTGCACATGATACAATCACTGGTAGAATATCATTTTATTGAAGCAGCCAATATTTGGGATTTATGAAATGGTGAGTTGTAGAGAGGTCAAACATTCTCCAACTTGACTTTGCTTTGTGTAGGACTGACCCTGGTGACGTGCAGGGGGAGGGCTTAGCTGGTCCTAGATAATACATAGTTAAATAACATAACTATGCTACCCTGTCTTTTGAGGTGGAGCATCAAGATGTGACATTACGTCCTAATGTTCAGCTAAAGAAGGCAATGGACTGCTTTCCCTGGGAATATCATAACTTGCCAGAAAGAGTGTGTCTTGTGATATTATCTTTGTATCTAGGGATTTGTATGTAGTACATGATACAATGTCTTTTTTATATATTTCAGGAACAATTTACAGCAATGCGGGATCTTTATATGAAAAACGGGCAAGGATTTGCATTAGTGTACTCCATAACCGCACAGTCTACCTTTAATGACTTGCAGGATCTTCGGGAACAGATACTTCGAGTCAAAGACACTGATGATGTAAGCATTTTTAAGAACGACTGCATAAGTTAAGAATATACTTATGGCCCCGCAAGTACAAAGTCACGTGATAAATGATTCTTTAAATTGTCAGTGTGGTCTGCAAGGAATCCTAGGCTCTAATCTTTCAGCTTTTTACCTGTGCCGCTGCAAGAATACATGCGATGTACATGTATCCCCTGACTGACCACATCCTTTTAGAAACAGATAATGCGAATGTGGCTGTCATGTTTTAGGAGTGTCAACACTTATATTTTCGTTGTATGCCTTGTCTAAATCATTTTCATTTCAGACCACTATATAGCATTTATAATGGGGAAACTTGAAAATTCTGTTCTATTTCGAAGTCCAGTGCGAAGAGGTTGTGAATATTCAATGGCGATAGAAGTAGTATTGTATGATGAGAGTTGGTACCGTGTTAGCCGTAGAATTGCAGGAGACAAGAGGAGTTTGAATGATACCTTTATTGGCTAACTGAGTTAATATAGATTGCAAGCTTTCAAGACCTCTCAGGTCCCTTCATCAGGCATGTTATACAATAATGTGAAAAACCTCTCTTTAAGTATCAGTCAGATAGCATGGTTACAATTGGAAAGCAGATAACATCAAAATGTCTAAGACAAGGTTCTTAGATCAGTCAATAGTGTTAAAATCAGAGGTGGATTGGAGTAAGAGAATTTACTCGCACAATGATATCGATTGTAAAAGTGGGAAAAATTGGGGGCTCTAGACTCTGTACAACACGGACATTAATCTAAATCTCCATAAACATATTATTAAAATCTAATACATAAACTGTTGTTTTTCCAATTTTCTATTTGTTTTAGGTGCCAATGATTTTGGTGGGGAACAAGTGTGACTTGGAAGATGAAAGAGTGGTGGGAAAAGAACAGGGGCAGAACCTAGCAAGACAGTGGAACAACTGTGCGTTCTTGGAGTCTTCTGCCAAGTCCAAGATTAATGTCAATGAGGTAAGAAAGGTTGTTGGTGCAGTCCTGCAATAAAGCGCTGATTATTTGTGAGTGGGTGTATGTCTTCTGAAAACCTAATCATATTTGTTTGATTTACAGATTTTTTATGACCTTGTGCGACAAATTAACAGAAAAACTCCCGTACCAGGCAAGGCACGTAAAAAGTCAACATGTCGGCTGCTTTAATACACAGATACGCTGTAGCTCTGAGCCAGGTAACCTATGTTGAGTGACATATATCTAACTGTTGTTAAGACAGATCTGTATGTAACAGTGTTTACAAGTTTAAAATACAAAATGTTTGTGAAATAGGTCCGCCTTGTGGGGTACGGGAGAAATTGCATTATTTAAGAGATGTTCTGCTAAACACGGTAGAGCATTGCATTAAGCTTGTTGGTAAGACCAGAAGAAAGGGAAACCACCTTGCACCATCCTGTAGATGTGGCACAAATGTTGAAGGAGAACAAGGTAGCTTTTAGGAACTGTAGGCAGAGTCAAAACGGGCAGTAAATCACACATGGAGGAGGGAATTAACAGGTAAAAAAAAATGGATAAAATATTTTTTGGATATTTAAGTGAAAGAAAAAAGTAAACAATGAATACTCAAATGATGGGAGTTGTATAAATTAGGATAAGGATATAGCCGACTGCCTAAACGAATACATCTAATCGGCTTCACTGCGGACAGTAAAGGGAAGGGACCTCAGAAAGAAGGAACATGGAAACCTGTAAAACAAGTGTGTTTACAGAGAAAGTCTCCAAAGTAAAAACCAACAAATCCATGGGACTCAAAGGGATACATCCAAAGTTATTAAAAGAGGAATGTCCTGGCCAAAACAGTTAGCCGACTTGTTTAGTCAGTTACTGTTGATAGAACTAGTTCCAGAAGATTGGAAGTTGCTAATTGTAGTACCCTTTTACAAAGTATTTGATATTTTAATGCGACACAATTGCCTTTATGTTTTCTTGTGATCTTTTTACAGGTCTGAAGAACTGTTGTCGGACAGCAGTGCCAGCATTCCAACTTAAAATTTACTCTATCAACAACTTCAATGGACTTTCTTGTGGTGGTACACTTCCTGGATGAAAGTTACAAGCTCAGATTGTCCACCATCAGATCCTTTCCCAAAAATCACGAGAAAGATCCCACTTTGAAATGCTCTTCACGTATGCAACTGGGAACAACGAAGCTCACATCCAGTATTACTGCTAACAGAGACATTGTTGTAACGACAATGTTTTAACGGCGTGTACTGTACTTTCACAAGCCCCTCCTTTCTATCGGAGTGTACAATGAAAAGCACCACTGTTTTAGCTTACAAAACAAGGAAGTCCAAAGAGCTCCATAATAGACTACTCCTGATGACCTTGCATCTTTGATATTCGTAGCTTCTTGTAACTATTTTTTTTCCTTCCTTTAAAGAAATACAAGAGCAACATCCATTGTATTGTACAAAGTGCTTCTCATAAACATCACAACTATTGTTTCTTTTCCATTATTACATTTTAGGGAATCCTGTGGAAAATAGTGTTGTACTCTTTCTGCATAGAAAGGGTCCATGAGAAATAAATCTCTTTCTTGTATTATGTCTCTGTAGAACACTTTGCCTTTATCTATTCTGAAGGACATACATCAACCACTTTTCCATTTCCCCACAATTCTTTTGTTTACACAGGAAATTGTTTGTACAGTGGGGATCTACAACCGGAAGTGTATATTTTAAGACTTTTTTTTTTAATGATTTATCAGCGTTTTGTAAATCATTAGCAGGCTTCCCGCAGCTGTAGGTTTCCACTGTGAGCCATTGTCCTCAAACTCCTTGCTTGCTCATGCATACGTGTATTGCAATACCAAATATACAGGTTTAGTACTTTCAGTAGCTGTTTTGGTTGAGATGTTAAATGGTGAAAGAGTCCAGTGGATGTGAATGTGGGGTGTGTATTGTTTAAATCATGTGTTCTTGATCACCAGGCCTAAGTTGCAGTAACCCTTTTTTGCTGATTTATTTATCAATACCACCTTGCTTTTTTGCATTAGCGTTTAAGTGTAAAGATTGTGTATATATCTAGCAGGGAACCATGGTAATTCAGTTGACCATCCTGATGCTATAACTCCTTTTAGGTGGCCAAATGTACTTAAAAGCCTTAAATAAATTGGTGCAATTTTGTATAAGTTAGGATTGGTTCAGTAAAATTGGATTTACGTGAAAGGGCTCTCTCAATCTGCCACTGTTCCATATAATGAAAGTGCTTGTTTATGTATGTGGGGAGTGTGCCCTCTGTGCCACCAGATACTCGTAGACTTTTAGCAAGAAACATTTGGAAGGACCCTTCTGTACTGCTTTTGGTTTTGCCAACACTCTTCATCAGTGTCAAGTTTATCAACTATTCTCAAGGGTATATGTTTGTGCGTTATTTGGGAATTTCTGGCAAACTTGATTAGATCTGAAAAGAACCAATTTGGTAGCAAATTATAAAGTGAGTTGCAAATCTTTGTTTTCATGTTGTGTATTAAAGGTCAGTTATGTTTATCCATCTTTCTTTTGGCCGGTGGATGAACAAACCATCGTTCCCTCTCCAAAGGATGCACTGGGCTGAAGCTTAACTGTGATAAGGCCCTGATATGTCTTTTTATTTGACTTGCTACAGAGACAACGTTTCGGATTAGTGGAACCTTTGCTGGGAATCCCTTATTGTGCTTCCCCAATTTCCCTTTATTATACAGATACTGTTTTCCTTCTGTTTATGTTCATTTAAGAAATCGGAACCCTGCTTATACAGAGACGCATATAAAATACCACTCTACCTTGTATCCTGACGGCTGTGGCATGTTTAGTTCAGGTATTTTACTGGCTCTTTCCACCCCTAGCCACACATTTTCGAAAATATGTTGTGTCTGTTATAAGCAAAGGTTCTACTATTAACCAAAATAAAAAACAAGAAAAAAAATAATTGGATTAAGTGTGTTTTTAGTGTAAATGTTTGTAAGGTAATCCATATATAGTGAATACACCTCTGGTTGTTGGTACACATAAAGCTTTTTAAAATAAGCCTAAACACATGACATTTGTAGTTACAGATCCCATCTCTAGTGATTACCGTATATTCCGGGGTATAAGACGACTTTTTAACCCCAGAAAATCTTCCCAAAAGTCGGGGGTCGTATTATACGCCGGGTACTAACCGAGTACCGGGTACTTACCGAGCCGGAGAGTCCCACGAAGCCACGAATCTCTAGGGGAGGGGCGAGTGGAGAAGCCGCCTCCCCTGGGCTGGTCTTCAGGGCCGCGCCGAGGTAGGTGCAAGATGGTGATTTCCCCAACTAGCCCTGATCAGCAGGGCTGGTTGGGGAGATCACAACCTCCCTCTAACTAGCCCAAGATTACGGAGCTCGAGGTCTGGCACTTCATACCTCGGCTTCCCTGCTCCCTAATCACTACGCGCCGGCTATTGATGCCGAGCGTGGGGATAACGTCATGTCCCGGCGCTCGCCATCGATTGCCGGCGCGTAGTGATGAGGGGGCAGTAAAGCAGAGGTCTGAAATGACAGACCTCGAGCTCCCACAACTGGATGGAAGAAAGAAGATGAAAGGTAAGAGATGGGGAGAAATGGGTGTGAGTGCAGTGTATGTGTACATATGTTGGTGTGAGATGGTCAGTGTATGTGTATGGTCAGGTGTGTGTAAGAGCAGTGTAGGTATTTGTGTGTTTGTAAGCTGGCATGTGTATATAAATATATATATATGTATGTATATGTGTGTGTGTATATATATATATGTGTATATATATATATATGACATTGTGTGTGTGTGTGTATATATGTATATATATATATGTATATTATATATATATATGTGTGTGTGTGTGTGTGTAAAGGGCAGTGTATAAATGCGTATGTATGGGCAGGCGTGTGTGAGTATGTGTATGTATATATGTGTGTGTGTGTGTATATATATATATATATATATATATGTATGTATGTATGTATATGTGTAAGGGCAGTGTATGTATGTATATGTCTGTATATCAACCAGCCAATCACCGGTAAGGTACATCGCTTGCCGTGATTGGCTGGTTGCTGTATGCTGGGTAGAGGGGTAGTCTTATACGGCGAGTATAGCCCAAACTCTATATTTTAAGTGGAAAAGTTGGGGGTCGTCTTATACGCCCAGTCGTCTTATACGCCGGAATATACGGTAATGGAAAATGTAGCTTGTACTGGTTGTAATATCTAAACAGGTATATTTCAAAAAGATATTGTGCTATAGCAAACATGGCTATTATATTTCAGTGCAATATATCTTATCTGTGTAACATAGATCTTACATTTTCATCTCTCACTTGTTAGTAGTACATGGTTCTTATCTCATTACATAACCTGATACCAATTATCCCCATTCTTTTCTCTAGCCCATCTGGTTCTTAACCTTAATACATCTGGAGAGCGCTTTTAGAGGCATCTTGCCCCCATAGACCACCTCATCGCTTTGATAATCGCCAAAGCTGGGCAAAAGAAATCAAGCTAGCCTAGTAATAGTTTTGATTTTAACACACGTCCTTAAACTGATAACTTCTGCTCCAAGGTCCTATTTTTCCCCCAATGTGACCACTCATAGTCATGTTACTCATCACCATGAGGCTGACTGCATTATCAGAATCAGTTCCACAGAGCATCCTTATTCTAACATGTATTGAAATGAGTCAAACCTGGAGGCTAACATAATTCATATGCGTGAGTTTTCTTGGTATCTGTGTATAAGGTGTGCAATTTAGTATAATCTAGGATAGGGGTCTCCAGCTTTTTTTGTGTATAATATGCCTTTATTTCTTGATGTTGTATAGATACATACACATTTTTAAGAGTAGCTGGCACCCATAATTGCCAAAAGAGATCCACCATGATATTACGACACAATACAAAGCTGGTTTCCAGGTGCAAATTTGTAGAGTCACTGGCTTCTGAGATCAACTGAGCGTTGGACCACATAAAGAAAATATTTAAAGCATAAAATGCGGAATGTCCTTTTAAGCTAGACTGCCACGTTCAACACACATTCAAAGTTTGGTTACTGGTAAATTTAACATAAATCTTCCAAATATTTGAAAATACGCAGCCTTTCAAGTGTTGAGGAATTCTGCCTCTGCGTTCGTTATTTTTACAATATGGAAAAGGGATAATCGGACTTGATACTCGTGCGAAAGTCCTTAAAATAAAATCCAGTAAACCTGATAAAATAGTAATATTTTGGGAATTATGAACATCCATGACAAAATTATGACCTTAGCCTACAGATGTCATCTTTAGTTATTATGGCAAAACATTAACAAAAAAGCACCAAGTCTGGTTGCTAAAACTTAAATTAAATGACAGTTTAGTAAATACTCGTACTGCTAAATTGCATGGCATTTTTTCCAGGGTAAGTTTCATTTGACCTATATGGGAAAATAAATGTATTTGCAGTAATTTATTCAATGAGTATTAAAATAAGGAATTTTAACCACTTGGTTTTCAGTGTGTTAAAATATTTACTTCCAAGAGTTATTTTGTCATTTAATTCTAGAAGGGTGGTCCTTAATATTTCTTTATCGTTAAAATTCCTTTACTACAGTGGATATAAAAAGTACACACCCCTGTTAAAATGCCAGGTTCTTGTAATGTTAGAATGAGACAAATCATGTCCGTACTTTTTCCACCTTTAATATGACCTATAAAATGAACAATTCCATTGCAAAATAAATCTTTGAGGGGAAATTTAAAAAAAGAAAACAATAACCTGGTTGCATAAGTGTGTACACCCTTAAACTAATACTTTGTTGAAGCACCTTTTGATTTTATTACAGCAATCAGTCTTTTGGGGTAGGAGTCTATTAGCATGGCACATCTTGAGATGGCAATATTTGCCCACTCTTTACAAAAGTGCTCCAAATCTGTCAGATTGCGAGGACATCTCCTGTGCACAGCCCTCTTCAGATCACCCCACAGATGTTCAATTGGATTCAGGTCTGGGCTCGGGCTGGGCCATTCCAAAAACAATCTTCTTCTGGGGAAGCCATGCTTTGGGTCGTTGTCGTGCTGAAAGGTAAACTTCAGCTTCTTAACGGACGCCTGAAGGTTTTGTGCCAAAATTTCCTGGTATTTGGAACTGTTCATAATTCCATCCCAAAGCATGATGCTGCCACCACCATGCTTCACTTTGGGTGATGTGCAGTGTTGTTTTTTGCGCCAAACATACCTTTTGGCCAAATTCTGGCCAAAAAGTTCAACCTTGGTTTCATCAGACCATAACACATTTTCCCACATGCTTTGGGGGGACTTGATGTTTTTGCAAACTTCACCCAGGCTTGGACGTTTTTCTTTGTAAGAAAAGGCTTCCGTCTTGCCACCCTACCACATAGCTCATTCATATAAAGAATACGGGAGATTGTTGTCACATGTAGCACACAGCCCGTACTTGCCAGAAATTCCTGCAGTTCCTTTATTGTTGCAGTAGGCCTCCCTGACCAGTCGTCTTTTCATCAATTTTGGAGGGACGTCCAATTCTTCATAATGTTGTGTCATATTTTCTCCACTGTGTTCCATGGTATATCTAATGCTTTGAAAATTATTTTGTACCCTTCTCCTGACTGATTTCTTTCAACAATGAGATCCCTCTGATGCTTTGGAAGCTCTCTGCGGACCATGGCTTTTGCTCTGAGATGCAACTAAGCAAATGTCAGGTAAATCCTACTGGAACAGCTGAACTTTATTTGTGATTAATCAGAGTCACTTTAAATGATGGCAGGTGTGTAATGACTTCTATTTAACACGCGTTTGAATGCGATTGGTTAATTCTGAACACAGACCCAGTTATAAGAGGGTGTGCACACTTATGCAACCAGGTTATTGTGGGGGGGGGTTTCCTGTCCCCGCAAAGATTTTAATCTGTTTTCAATTGAATTGTTCAGGTTATAGGTCACATTAAAGGTGGAAAAAGTTCTGACATGATTTATCTTTGTCTCATTCTTTAACATCACCAGAACCTGACATTTTAACACTGGTGTGGACTTT
The DNA here is from genome assembly GCA_029215755.1 of Spea hammondii. Taxonomy (NCBI): domain Eukaryota; kingdom Metazoa; phylum Chordata; class Amphibia; order Anura; family Pelobatidae; genus Spea; species Spea hammondii. Next base: position 48,411,980 of record JARDYJ010000004.1, read on the forward strand.
TTATATCCACTGTATGTGGGTTGGTGGCTAACAAACCTATTCCCGAGAGTCAAACTTATAACATACATGGTATGAGCAAAACTATGTGGACAGCTGGCCATCACACCAATATGAGCTTGTTGGACATCCCATTCCACAACCATGGGCATTAATATGAGGTCGCACCCATTCAGTCAAAAGGCATTCGTGAAGTCAACCACTGATATTTGATTAGAAGGCCTGGCTTGCAATCCCCGTTCCAATTCACCCCAATGTTATTCGGCGCCCTTACGAAAAAATTACTGCCGTTTTTCTGAAGTAATACTGCAGTTTTTTGGACATGAAAAAACTGCAATACTGCACTTTTACTGCAGTATTACTGCACTTTTACTGCATTTGTACTTCACTGTACTGCAGTTTTACTGCAGTTATTTTTGTACGGAAGTACAAATGCAATAAAGCTACAGTACATTGAAGTACAACTGCAGGTTTGCAATATAAAAAAAAAGTGCGGTAAATGTGCAGTAATACTGCAGTACAGAGAAGTGCAAATGCAGTAAAAGTGCAGTATTGCAGTTTTTTCATGTCCAAAAAACTGCAGTATTACTTCAGAAAAACTGCAGTAATTTTTCGTAAGGGCGGTGTTAAGATAAGGGCTCTGTGTAGGCCAATTAAGTTCTTTAACACCAAACTCATCAATGTATTTATGGACCTTGCTTTGTGCCTGGGGTACAGTCATGCTGGAACAGGAAAGGGTCTTCCCCAAACTAGTGTTACAAAGTTATAAGCACTAAAATGTCCAAAATGTGCTCATGCTGTAGCATACATTATGTTCCCTGGAACTCATAGGTCTAGCCCAAACCCTGAAAAACAACACCAGGTCATTTTGTCTCCACCACCAAACTTAATAGTACGCACTTTGCATGCTGATAAATGGTGTTCTCTTGTCACCAGCTACATTGAGATTTGTCCATCAGACTTCTAGATAGAGAAGTGTGATTCATCGCTCCAGAGTCCAGTGGCACACAGCCACTTCGGCCGACACTTGGCATTGCACCAGGGGAGGGCTGGCAGCCTAAGGCCTGGGGGGCAAGTCAAGTGAAGTGGCTCCGCCCCCTCGCACTCACCTTTCACCCCCTCACGCTGCTCCCATCACTATGCGGCCATCAGACTGCTGGAAAAGTTATCTAAACGGCCGCTGAGTGCTGATGCCACCGGCCGGAGCTACTTTAGTCCTTTTTTTTATTTATTTAATATGCCGGATCTGCTTGCCATATTAAAAATAAAGTATTAAAGTAGCGCCGGCCGGCAGCATCAGCACCCAGCGGCCGTTTAGATTCGATTTCCAACAATCTGATGGCCGCATAGTGATGTGAGCAGCGTGAGGGGTGAAAGGTGAGTGTGAGGGGGCGGAGCTTTCACCCCTCACGCTGCTCCCATCACTTGGCGGCCATCGCATACGGCCGCTGGGTGCTGATGCCGCCGACCGGCGCTGCTTTAATACTACTTTTTTTTCATTTAATAGCCGATCCGGCTTGCCATATTACATTTTAAAAAAAAGTATTAAAGTAGCGCCAGCATCAGCACCCAGCGGCCGGTTAGATTAGAATTCAGGCGGCCTGGGGGGCAATTGCCCCCCTGCCCAGCCCGCCCCTGCATTGCACATAGTGATCTTCAGATTGTGTGCAGCTGCTCGGTCATGGAAACCTATTTCATAAAGCTGCCGACACAGTTCATCTACGGATGTTGCTTGCAGACGCTGTTTGGAACTCTCTGATGCTATAGATGTGTTTTTTATATGTTCGGCACTCGGCAGCCCCACTTTCACAAACTGACTTGTGACAAAGGTGATATCCTAGGACAGTACTATGTTTAACGTCACTGAGCTCTTCAGTCCGACCCATTCTACTGCCATTGTCTGTCTATCTCAGTAAATTTTGAGTGTGTGTGTGTGTGTTAGTTAAATGGGGGCATAGGGCATTTCTGGAGTGGCGTTAAGGGGGCATTTAATAGAGCACTCTGCCTCCTGAAATGCCTTATACCTCCCTATATGCCACTCTGCCCCATAATATGCCTTTTAACCCCCTAAATGCCAGAGTGGCATATAGGGGTATAAGGCATTTCTGGAGGCAGAGTGCTCTATACAATGCCTTTTAACTCCCTTAATGCCACTCTGCCTCCTGAAATGCCTTATACCTCCCTATATGCCACTCTGCCCCATAATATGCATTTTAACCCCCTAAATGCCAGAATGGGATATAGGGGTATAAGGCATTTCTGGAGGCAGAGTGGCATATAGGGGGTCAAAAGGCATACCATGGGGCACAGTGGCATATAGAGGGTTAAAAGGCATATCATGGGCCACAGTGCCATATTGGTGTGGCAAGCCTGGGGGCAGATGTGCGTAACTGGGGGACAGGCTGGAAAATACAAGAAATAAAAACAAAAAAAATATTTTTCTCAATCATAGCTTTTATTAAAAAAAATAGTTTACATGAATTAACATTTACTGGTAAAACTTTTTTCCTTTAGGGTCGTCTTATATTCAGGCTTTTTCTTTTTTCCTAAGTTAATATTCAGATTTTGGGGGGTCGTCTTATAATCAGGGTCGTCTTATAATCGAGCAAATACGGTATATTAACCTAGCAGCAGATGATGTAGCTCTGTCATAATAGGAGGCAGTGAAAATATATAACAAAGACAAATTCCTAGTGAAGTTAACTCACGTTAAGAGATATTGGTACAAAAGGAGAAGAGGGCCCTGCTGTTGCAATCTTACAATCATATTACATTTTATGTATATTCGATCATAAGACACATTGTCTTATGATCGAATATACATAAAATATAATATGATTGTAAGATTGCAACAGCAGGGCCCTCTTCTCCTTTGTCTTTGAAAAAAAAACAGCGATTTGTCTTTGCTTGAGTACACACGAGAAACCGGGAACGTGTTTAATACCTATTTACCATTGCCTGCAAACTGCCCTCACTAAACATGGCTGCACTAGCTTCCCGGGGTCAGTAGGCGGGCCCAAGGTATCCGGAAGTGATTTGTTTGATACTATCCGCGGGTTTACGTTTCCCACTGGCCCCGGTCACTGATTGTCATCGTTTGCTGGGCGGGAAGCCTGAGAGTGCTGGTATTTTGTTGTCACCATGGACAGGTGAGGATGGGAAGTGTTAATATATATGTGTAGCTGCATGTGTATTGCAAGGGAAACCGGCACTGAGTGCTCCACGTTGCCTCCTATGTCCCGTTCCTCACGTGTGATGAAGTAGTGCAGTGCCATGCCATGCTTATGCCCAACGGGGCACCTCAATGTGTCAAATAGTTTAATTGCGTGCATTTAACAAGTAGAGGAATATGTGAAAGTTATTGCATCTGACAACTGAGATAGGATTCCTAGTGGACGGTCCCTGCACTCTCAAACAATGTTCCAGGTTGCTTCCCCTCAATAAGTTGCTATGTTACATTGCAGCAACTTTACATTTTAATTGAATTAATTTGAATGCATAAGGTTTTGGTCCAGAGACCTAATTGTGATTCTGTAATAGTGACAGACATCAGAGGAAGCAGATTAATTAGCCGCCCAAGACCCCCGATAATCCAAGGAGCCCCCTTTATAATATAGTGGCAAAAGATCTGTATAGATCTGACACTTCTGGGCTCTATCACCCTCATATGTTATTCTTTAAAAATCTGAGGCCGTAAATAGCGTTCCTTAGCTAATGCATACACTTTTCATGTTAAACAACACTAATGAAAGGACAATTTCCCCCCCTTTTATCCTCTAAAGGGTCTAGTTAGTAACAAATGGCATAATTGCAATGTATTAGCACAATTAATTAGCAAATTAATGCATATGCATAATTCAAATAGGAATACTTCTAAAGTTCTAAATAATTTGGGGGATGATGCCCTAGAAAGGAAATTATGTAGAGTACAGCGGTACCTCTAGGTATTTACAGAATTGTATAAGATTCACATGTAAAATGTATATGTCCGCTGACATTGACATTCCAATGTCCTGTGTTTCCGAGTCATGTTGAACATGAAGGGAGACTGAAGATTAGTTGAGGATATTGCCTTTGCAGTATATGATTAAGTAACACCCATAAAGTGCCGACAGATTCCGCAGCGCAAATTTTAGAGATCACGACAAGTACAAAATGACAAGCAATTGACATACAGATACAAGAGGAATGGAGGGCCCTGTTCCTGCAGGAACTTACATTCTAGGTGGATAAGGGGTGAGAACCAGGAGGTGGGGACTGCGTGGTAGTGAATGATGTTAATGTAGGGGGAGTTCGTGTCAGTTGTAGGCTTCCCTGAAAAGAAAAGTTTTTAGGGAGCGTTTGAAAGAGTTAGTGAGAGTCGGACAGCACGGGGAAGAGAGTTCCAGAGGGTTGGTGCTGGGCGAGAGAAGTCCTGCAGGCGGGCATGGAAGGAGATAAGTGAAGATGCAAGGAGCAGGTAATTGTTGGATCTTAGAGGGCTGGAGTATATTTGCCGATGAGGGAGAAAATGTAGAGGGGAGCGTATGTATTCACATATGAGGAATAATGTACATTATGCCCCCTGATCCACCAGACTGTACACTGTGGAAATGTCCTACCTTCATTGCTCCTCCATGAACTTTCCAACACCATGAGCTTACACAGCTCCACACGGGTCAGTGCAACTTTACACTCCAGAAAAACTTTTATCTCCCAACAGGCTAGTAGTCCATTGACTGATCCATGTTCTGCCACATGCTTTATAGTTCGTATTTAAAAACTTAATTTCAGGTACATACTACTACATTTGGAGCAATTTTCCATTTGTTACTTCTTAGCAGTTTCACTCAATGTATTTTTCTGTAAATTTGTATATATAATATATATATATATTTTTTTATTTATTATTATTTATTTATTTATTTTTTGCTGCAGCCATAATTGCATGGGATTTCCTGTTTGCTCACTGGTGTTTTGAATAAATGTTTTGGTATCAGCTAGAATTAAAACCAACAGCAAATGCAGATCGGGTTAGGTTTAGCATGTGTAATATATAAAAGTCTCCCATGCCCACTAAGTCTTGTGGCATTAAATATAAAGCAATAGCCAGTTCTCTTTTAAAGCCTTCTTTATCATTATAAAATCCAGTATCTATTGTGTATAGCGCTTTGGGTAACTGGAAGTAAATTATAATTAGTATTAGTATGAAACACTTTTGATCCCTTAGTAGACAAAAATAAAATTTTACTTTGTGTTGTTTCTTGTCCTGTAGCTTAAAGAAGTGAGTATGAGACACATTTTAATATGATTTTTTTGTCTTCTAGGAGGGCCCTTGCAGACATGTCTTCTCCTGTAGTTCGGGAGGCAGAGATTTCAAGGGCAGCCCGTCGACAAAGTTCCAGCCAAAGGCCTTCCGGTATCCTTCTCTATTCTCTCTTGTAGAGTGTTGTCCATCTTTTTAAAAGGAGCCTACGTACCGTTAAGAACTATAGTCTGCGGTTTAAGCATGCTTCGACCCCCTTTAGCATATACATTACAACCATGAAAACAGTGACTTGTCTGTGTTAAATGTTTGAATTTTGTACTACATAATATTTCACATTTTACCAAAAAGCAATTCATGCAGTAGGTTCGTTAGAGTAAATGTGTATGCAATCGTTTATTTCACTTGCTCTTATTCCTTTATTCTATTCATTTACTTTTTAATATATTTATACATTCATTTCCATGTAGCTATTGGCAAAACACTTCCTAGCAGATATCCTATCCAGTTTTTTTATTATGAAAACTGTCCTTCTGAGATGGTTTATAAGCTGGGGAGAACATGCAGTACATATTTAGGGTTCTTTTATAAGGGTGGTGAATAGGAAGCATGTTTTTGTGCTTAACTACTTGCCCATACCCAAGCTGATGAGACCTGGAGTGGCGCTAATCCATCAAGAAGTCAAAGTGCATCTTGGACACCTGGAACTCTATTACGACAGCACAGTAAGACATTTTTTATTCCGTCTTACTACTTTTTAAACAAAATACAGAAATAACTTCATGGATCACAGTTGGCATGTGAGCTTTTATTAAAAATGATATAATATGTATTTAGTCTGGGTATGGAAATAAACATACTTAAGTCCAAACCAAAATTATTTCCTGAACTGAATAATAAAAATACCCCTACCATTTTGAAAGGGATTTTGCTGTTACTGCAGTAATAGAATTCCCATGTTCTATATACTTCCCCTAATCCTTAAGAAAGTTCGGGTTCAGTGCCAAGTTACTTTTAATTAGGTGTAGCCAGACTTTAACCAAGTAGTGGCTGACTGAGAATTATTGGGCGTTATTGTTCTGCAACACGTTCATCTGCCAGCTGACTCTCCATTTAATGGTTGTGATACAACTATTGATCATTATGCAGCGTCTCATACTCTCTTGCACTCTCTCTCTGACTCTTTAAGTGACACCACAGGCTCGGAGTGCTACCCGTCCACCGGATTTGTCTGTAATTCTAGGAACAGGAGGGAGGTCACCTCGTGTTGTGCAGACTCCTGCGCGCTTAGGAAACGTATCTGTGGTATGATAACCTTCACATGCAAGCATGAACAGTTTGTTCCAACTTTTCTGCCCTGCTCTGATTTACTCTCAATGCTTTTTGCTTTTAGATGTCAAATTTGGATGACACTGCATGGACCACATATTCCCCTCAGAAATCAGCAATGTTTACCACAGTGGACTCTCCCAGTTTCACCGAAGATGTCACTCTCAGTGCAGTGATGCTACAGGAGGAAGATCCAGGAGAAGCAGGTAATCTGAGGAATTCCTTACCATACATTAACATTTGTGGGGCGCTCTTTTTCTATAGAGTATACTATCCTATACTCAGAAGAGATGTAAATAAGATTTTTTTTTAAAAAAAAATCCAGTTTAACCCCTTCGTGACAAAGGCTGATTTTACTTTTTGTACCCTTCGTGACAATGGCCGTTTTAACATTTATGCGCTGCTCGTGTTTAGCTGTAATTTTCTTCTTTCCCGTTTACTGAACCCACACACATTAGATATTGTTTTTTTCAGGACAAGAAGGGCTTTCTTTAGATGACATTGTTTTGATTGTATCATATTATTTACTATTAAAAAAAGTATAAAATATGGTGAAAAATTTAGAAAAAAATGACTGTTTCTAACTTTTAGTTGAAAAATCTTTTACTCATCTATAAAAGGTAATAAAAAAACCTGCTAAATAGATTCTACTATTTGTCCTGAGTTTAGAAATACCCAATGTTTTTATGTTTTTTTGCTTTTTTCTGCACGTTATGGAGCAATAAGTACAGGTAGCGTTTTGCTATTTCAAAGCCATTTTTTCCAAATCTGGTAATTCTTCCCCCCATGTGCCATTTCGGGTATCTTTGAAGCCGGCCAATGCAATTTACCCCATCAAGTCATATATTTTTGAAAACTAGACAGCCCAGGGTATTCCAAATGCTGGTATTTTAACCCTTTCCAAGCACTTATTCTACCATCAGCCTTTGTCAAACTTTATGGTAGTAATTTTTTTGCATTTGTTTTTTCACGCACATTTTACTTTAGGTATAAATAAACAGGTTCTGGTATATGTCACTATCAAAAAACACCCCAATATGTGTTTAGCAACATCTCCTGAGTACAGCGATACCTCACATGAATGATTTTGCCTGGCTGTTTGGGGGCAAAAGGGCCACATTTGGGGCATGCACATTTTTCAATGTTGAACTTTGGCATTTGGGGATCCACTGCCCATGCCCTATTTGGTACATCTTTGAGCCGGGCCATTTCAGTGTGCCCAATAAAGCTATATATTTTTGAAAACTAGACACCCCAGGGTATTTCAAATGCTAGTATTTTAACTCTTTCCATGCACCATATCTACCACCAGTCTTTGTCAAACTTTGTGATAGTCATTTTTTTCCATTTGTTTTGTCACACACATTTTACTTCAGGTATGAATTAAAAAGTTCTCGTATATGTCACTATCACAAAACACCCCAATATGTGTTCAGCAACATCTCGTGAGCGCAGTGATACCCCACATGAATGATTTTGCCTGGCTGTTCGGGGGCATGCACATTTTTCAATGTTGAACTTTGGCATTTGGGGATCCACTGCCCGTGCCCTATTTGGTACGTCTTTGAGCCGGGCCATTTCAGTGTGCCCAACAAAACCATATATTTTTGAAAACTAGACACCCCAGGGTATTTTAAATGCTGGTATTTTAACTCTTTGCATGCACACATTTTACCACCAGCATTTTTTCAAAGTTTGCAGTAGTATTTTTGTGTGTGTATTTTTCCCACACACACCTACTTTATGTATGAATTTACAGCTCCTGGTATATGCCGCTGTCACACGACACCCCAATATGTGTTCAGCAACATCTCCTGAGTACAGTGATACCCCACATGCATGGGTTTGTCATTTTTGGGGGGAACTAAAAGGCCACATTTGGTACGTGTGCATTTTTCTAATTGGAAATTAGATGTGTGGCCATCCTTCCCCCCGTGTTAATTGGGACCTTGTTGAACCTGGCCAATTCAATTTACCCCATCAAATCATACATTTTTTAAAAGTAGACACCCCATGGGCATTTAATATGCCAGTATTTTAACTCTTTCCATGCGAGAATTGTTTTAAGCTAATATGCTAATTTTAGGACTTGCTCACAAAAATATATTTTTTATATATATATATTTTTTTTTTTTTGCCTTTTTTTTTTATTTTTTTAACATTTTTTTTCAACTTGAAGGTTCCCCTGATAGTGACATCAGTGGGAAATTATTTTTACATTTTACTGGTTTTTTACTATTTTTTTTCTAATTATTATTAATTTTATTTTATTTTTAATTTATTTTTTCTAATCACACTGTGATTAGAAAGCTGAGCTCCATTGACTTGCATGGTTGAATGCAGTACCTATATTCAACCTGCAAGTGGAGCCAGAGTTCTCTAGAGGGTCTGGAGACCGTCTAGCGAACTTTTTAGACTTTATTGTTTTTATGTATTGAATTTTCCCGGACCGCCGCCATCTTGCAGATGGCGAAGATCACCGGCAGCTGCGGCTGTGACCGCTCTCCGGAGCGGTCACAGTCCATCCCCAGGTAAGTGTTTGCTGTCGCTGGATGCCTCCTGATCGAGGCATTCCAGCGACACCATTTAAACGCTTGTAAAACGGGCGTCCGCCGCCATACAAAGTATGGCGGATGTTGACGCCCCGGGGAGGGGCCAGAGATGGCCCCTTTGTGCCAAAAATGCCGTTGCTGAATGCCTCGAGGTCGAGGCATTACAGCAACGCCGTTTCGGTGCAGAAAGCGAAAATAGATCGCTTTCTGCACCCGTTTAATGATGTGCCGGTCCTGGCACGTCATTTGTCGTTATCGACATGAATTTCCGTGACGTGCCCGGACCGGCAATTGTCATCAAGGGGTTAAGAACAAAAGCCACAATTGCGCCTCTGTTTGTTCCGTTTGATAAAATACAACACAGAAGTTTTAAGTGGGGCTTAAAACTGGCTAAATTTATACCTAAAACCTCTATTTCCTTTTCTTGGTGGTTATCAGCAAGCTGAATTATTTGACGTAAGGCATTTAGGACTGGTCTATCATCTTAATGTTTAGGGTATTGTATACATGCAGCAACACTGGCAGCATGGGTCTGGTGTTAGCTGTTATATGACATTTTATTACATCTCTATTTTTTTTTATAAAACTGTTTAGTTTGTTTCCCTCATTCTTTCCACACCTGTAAATTTTCAGCAACCATGAGCATGTATCGTGAGTTCCTGCATTCGTTCCTGAACCATCCATCCAGTGAAGTGTTTGAGCTGATAAAACTTTATGAAGACCTATGTATAGAACAGGTAAGTTTACTGGATGCACAAACATGGTGTTGGTCTCAAATCTGTGGTCTCACCAAAGAGTTGAGATTTTAGTACAATTCTCTAAAGACTAAATGGTCCAAATCAGCAATGTCTATGACATTGTTCTGAAATTGCCTAGGGATGAATATGTGGAGGAGCTACCTAGATGCCTTGCCTTTAGTACTGGGTATCCAAGAACAGACAGAATTTAGACTGTGAATGCTGGCTTTTAGGCAGTGCTTAATGTTTGTACTTGCTACAAGACATGCTTAGGAAATATTTTGATATTTTCATTGAAACTACCATGTTTGCTATAAACATCGTATTAAACTTTTTTTATATATATATATGCAGAATTTCCTTTCAAGTGAACATACTAGAATATAATATGATAAATAATGTGGCACTTTATCGTAAACACAACGTATTTTATTCCAGGTAGACTTACTAAGAAGGATTGTCAAGCGTGTAACTCCTAGCCAGCAAAAGTTTTCCAAAACAGCTAGCATCCTGTGGCTGCTCCAGCAAGAAATGGTCACCTGGAGACTTATTGCGTCACTCTATAGGTTTGTGACACTCGTTTAGCCCATTTATTCTGTCAGTGGTGGCTGTCATTAATGCATTGGGTCTGTCATGAGTAGTTACCAAATTCACTATATGCACTAAATAGCGGTCTAGTGGACACATCTGCTGTTCTGAATTCCTGTGTTTGAAGGTAACACAATGGAACCCAGAGTCTGCATTTTTATTCGTATACTGTCAAGTCTTACTTATAACACACATAATCTAAGTCCAAACTATACTAAATATGGGTTGAGACGGGAAATTTGCACTGAAAAGTCTGTAGTCCTATAAATATTTTTTTTCTTACAGTATGAAGGATTTCATGGCAAGAAAGTGAAAATAAAGTGTTGCTTAGGGTCCCTCTGAATAGTACACAGAACAGGGCTGGTAGACTGGCAGGGGATAACATTTTATAATATGTAAAAAATCCAAAGCTTACCGTGGCTGCTTTAAAAGTAAATATTAAATCGACATACCAGTTTCTTTTTAGTTTTGTTTTCTAGAGTAATTGTTTAATACCCATTTTTTTTATTCCATTTTCAACAACTTTTTTAGAGACCGGATACAGTCTGCCATAGAAGATGAGAACATGTTTGATATTGTTGTAAGTTTTTGTTTAATCTCTACTGTCAAATAACTTTGAACTAGTACTTGCAGTTGTGTGATTGAAACAATATAGACTGTAACCCCCATAACCTCTTATGTTTTGGATGAGTGGGAAATACAATCATTAATCTTAACTTCTGATTAAATGTTTGTACATACTATAGGTTATGTATAGAAAAGGAGACTGTCCACAGAGCTTATATTAACAGTGCTGTTCCACCTGGACAAAACTTAAATTGAAAGCTGTATGTTACGCAAATAAAACTTAGAAAGTTTGCAATTTTATTATTCTCTTTAAAGGTTTAATCACATTAAACCAACACACATGCGTGTTTAACCCCTTTGTGACACAAGGTTTTACTCCTCTGACAGGAGGTATTTGCCATTTTTAGCATATCTTTGTTCACCCATGATTCCCCTTTTCTGTGCTCAGTGTACCTACACAAAATATATATTTTTAAAGACAGATAGGGCCTTTGTACAACCCTTTTTAGTATAGTGTGTAATTTAGTATGAATTAAATCTGACAGCCTTATTTTCTATGTACTGGCAGGAAATCTCCCTGCGGGTGCAAAAACCATTGGACATGCTATTACTTCCTCTGTCATCTATAGCATATTTTAGAGGACATAATAGTACCTGTGTCTCGAAGGGGTTAAGAATCTTTTACCGTTTCTGTGACACCCTATAAGTGCCTCTTTTGTATCATGTGACAAGTGTTCCCAGCAAAAATTATGAACAAGACATAATTTTACGTGATGAGTTTTTTTTTGTTTTTTTTTCTTCTTTTCTGGGAAGGTTTTTAGGGCATTTAAATCTACTATAGATGTTGTCTCTAATGCTGCATTTAGTTATGAAAGTGTTAAAATTTAGTTGGGTTTGGCGGAATAGCACTTGGAATTTAAACGTATATAATGTTCACCAAACGTGAAAATAACAATGTTGTATGGGTTTTTTTTTTTTGCATTGCAAAATCTTAAGGAACCAAATGCCAGTGAGAAGACAATCATTGACAGACTGTTCCAGAGGGATGCACTTGTTCGTCAAAGCCAGGTAAGTTTTTTTTGTTTTTTTTAATAAGGGTATGAAATAATATATTTAAGTTTTAAATGGTCTGCCACATTTTACAGCACTAAATAAACACATGTAAGTGTGCTTATAATAGGTCAATTTTCAAACCCGACCCATGTTTATATGATTATTACTTCATTATTAAGAGACTGGTTGCTGTTTAGGTGTGGGGATTGGACTCATTTTTGTGTACAGTTTTAAATGAAATCATATTTTAATATAAACTATTTTTTGTAGCTGGTGGTTGACTGGCTGGAAAGTATAGCCAAAGATGAAGTTGGAGATTTTTCTGATAACATTGAGTTTTATGCAAAATCTGTCTACTGGTAAGTTGAGAGTTCAGCAGTTTATATATGATTAGCTTAGACACAATAGGAGACACATAACCTAAATATTAATGTGTTAGTGTTAAGGTATTATAGGTTTATAGTATCAAACGGACAGTTATACCATGTAAACTTTGTGTCACTGATTTTCCTGAGAAACTTGGGTTGTAAACCTGCTGGCTGCTGCCTCTTGACCTTGCACAGTCCATAGCACTGAGTATCCTATGCAGTTTACTATCCTAGAGTCAGTAGTGCCTTACCATCAGTACACAGGTCCTGGGGTACTATGTATGTAGAAGCACTTTGCTTAGAATGTGCAGTTAGACCAGATCAGAAGGGAGGTTAGGGAGCTTACAAAATAAATGCACAACTACTCCTTTTATTATTATTATTTTATTTATATAGCGCCAACAATTTAGACAGAGCTTCTAACAATACATGCATTTAAAGTTTATAACAAATCTAGAATTGACAGACTAAGACAAGCAGTATTCTTTTTTTCATTAATGTTTGCATGAATTGGTCACAAAACTATTTTTATGGTGAGGTTTCCTAAATTTTGTGCTTTATTATTAGGGAAAATACTCTGCACACGCTAAAACAGAAGAGTGCCTCGTCCTTTGGGATGAGTCGTCCCATTGTTTCTGAATTGGTACGTGGTATTAAAAATGTGACTATTAAAATAAATACAGTTTGGAGTGTGTTTATTTTGTCATAATTCTCTGCGTCTTATTTTTATGTAGGTTTAAATCTGCTAACTAATAGACTCTATAACGCAATATTGAGCGTTTGCGAAGCATATAATATGATTTTTCAACAAGGGGTATATCAAATGTGCGTTGAACCGTTACTCTGTGATCTTGATTTCAATGCTTGTTTTCTTTCTGGTAGGATCCTGATGCCCCAATAAGGCAGAGGCTACCACTAGATGATTTAGATCGGGAAGATGACATTAGACTTCTAAAATATTTATTTACACTTATCAGAGCTGGCATGACTGAAGAGGTAATTTTATCCCATTAATGGCCTTGTGAATTTGAAATGTGAGTGTAAAGGGTAGACATATAAATATACCAACATATTCCTTGAATACCTTTTTAGGCCCATATTTAATGATCATCTATGTATCCTTAAAGAGCAAATTGTTATTAATCTCTTGCAACGTTCCAACACAATGCTATATGCTCATAAATACTTGTGCTCTCGTTACTCAGGCACAGCGCTTATGTAAACGATGTGGTCAGGCCTGGAGAGCAGCAACTCTAGAAGGATGGAAATTGTACCATGATCCGAATATAAATGGAGGTAATTTCTTTTCAAGTGTTTAGTGAGTCTAGATCAGAAGTCTGGGTCAGCAGTAGCTTATTATGTTTTGTTCTTATTGGGAAACACATTTAGGTTTATTTAAGCACGAGTTGTAGAGAGAACTACTATGCTCTGGGAAGGGCTTCTACAAGGGGGAGTCAAGGTGGCCCTGCATGATGCAATACTTAGACATTTCACTGATTTAACTACGCATTATGCGGGGTCATCTGTGTCCTTGTGCTTATGCAAGCACAAGATGCTAACTTCTGAGTTTAGAAAAAACAATGATAAAGTCTGTTTTGAGCCAGAATAATTTTGTCAGTAATTTTGCCACGATGAAATGCTGGGTGATATTCAATTTTCATGACATGGCTAGTTTTGACCATTATTGGATATAACTGCCAACTAAAGAAAAAGAATTGTCCTTGAGAAACATGATTTTCAGCACTAAATAGATTTTCTTGCTTGGGTTATGAAGATCTTTATGAGCTTGATGGATAGTCCAATTGTTACAGCTAGTCCAATGGTCAGTCTAGCAAATTTCCCCTACTTTACAATAAATCTTTTATTTCTTACCAGGGTCCACCATGATTTTACCATTACTATTGCCCCTCCAAACGAAAGGGTTGTGTAAAACATCCCTTGCTTAAAATTAAATGTTGGCAGTCCTTAATTTGAGCTGCATAGCCATTTGTTCACAACGTAAGATTGTCCATCAATGACATGTTGGTTCGTTTAGCTGTACCGGGAAAGGAACCTGTGCTTCTCAATCAAAGCTAATATTTTCCACCTAAATTACCGTATTGGCTCGGATATAGGCCGCCCCTGTATATAGGCTGCACCCTAAAAGTTTGGTGCTTTTTTAAAGAAAAGGTTTTTTTCTTTAAAAAAGCACCAAAAAAACATGCTGCCACTCTGTCTCCCCCCCCCGAGATATGCTGCCACTGTCCTCCCCCCCCCGAGATATGCTGCCACTGTCCTCCCCCCCCCCGAGATATGCTGCCACTGTCCGACCCCCCCCCCCCGAGATATGCTGCCACTGCCCCCCCCGAGATATTCTGCCACTCTGCCCCCCCCCCCCCGATTTACCAGAGCAGACTCCCAGGTGTCTTGCGGGGCCGGCGGGGGACATCTACGCAATACGCGTATACAACTTCCGGTGCTGGGACTCAGTATTGCGTAGGTGTCCCCCACCGGCCCTGCAAGACACCCGGGAGTCTGCTCTGGTAAGTCTTGGGGGCAGAGGTAAAATGCATCGTGCGGACGTCACCGGCTGCGGCGATGCAGGTAAACAACCTCCGCAGCCGGTGACCGTCTGCACGATGCGCTTAGACAACCTCCCGTGCCGGCACCCCGACCCCCCCCCCCCCCCCCTGGAAAGTGCTGGCAGGGGAGGCTGTCTGAGCGTATCAGAGAGTAGGATGCAGGTCCCCTGCACCGCTGCGGGGGATCTGTATCCTAACCACGCTGCCTGCATGTGTCGGGCGCTAGACCCCGAATATAGGCCGCACCCCCACTTTAAAGACTTAAAGTGGGGGTAAAAAGGTGCGGCCTGTATTCGAGCCAATACGGTATGATTTAACACGTTCATGGATTTTGCAGGGACAGAGTTGCAGCCAGTGGAAGGCAATCCATACCGATGTGTCTGGAAAGCATGCTGCTGGCGTATGGCAGATGATGTAAGTTTAACACTGTAGGATTTTTTAACGTGTATTTTATATCTTTTGTGGCTTGCAGTTTGTCAACAAAGGTATTTAAAATACACATTTATATACAGATGTAACTTTTTTTTTTTTTTTACAATCTATATTTTTTTCCTTTTTCTCCCAGGACCAATTCAATAAATATGAAAGAGCTATCTACGCTACACTTAGTGGAAATCTAAAACAGGTACAACTTTAATGTTTTTTTCCCTCCAATCTATTAAAATTGGAACATCTGTCAAATTTGGGCAGTCAGCATTCCATAGATTGCTTTGATGATTTACAAGACGTTTGCCCTATACACAACCTTTGTTTATGTTACTCTTTACAGCAACTACCTAGTTAGGCTCCTTTAAGCTGTAGTTAAATAGTTTAAAGCTTTTCATGCAGTATTTTTGTCTATATTTCTAGCTTCTTCCTGTATGTGACTCCTGGGAAGATACTGTTTGGGCATATTTTAGGGTGATGGTGGACAGTTTGGTGCAACAGGAGATTAGAGCTTCAGTTATATCCTCATCCGAGGAAGACGAGCTACCCAGGGAATACTTGGAAGCAAAGTAAGGTCATGCTGTTTGCCACTCGAGTATCCATCATTTTGCTTACAATCTTTTTCATTGATACACACTTTACTTTTTTGTGTTTTGATACATGAAGCTGGTCTCTGGAAGCTGTTTTTGAAGAGCTTCAAGCTACAGACAAAAAGGTATACTTTTATTGCACAAAGTCTAATCTTAGCTGGATGTTTTCTAGAAGACCTTAATGTGTACTGTTCCTTTTCAGAGGGTGTTGGAGGAGAATAAAGAACACTACCATGTAATCCAGAAGTTCATTGTCCTTGCAGATGTTGATGGTCAGTTCATGCAAATAGTGTATTTCACTGGACTGTTACAAACCTGAATTCATTCTTGGTTACTGGGACATAGAATGGGATTAAAAGTGCATAACTGTTTGTACTTTGCAACTCCGAAATCATAGAATCGGTGATAAATCCAGTGATAAGCATTGCAGGCGGCATTCTATAAAATTTATTTAGCAAACTGTCAATGTGTGCCTGGCAGCAGCCTGGCCTGGGATATACTGTATGGTTTAGCTGCATCATCGTGAGACAGTAATGTTCACCAGTGTTTTCATTGCAGGACTAATGGAAGAGTTTGGCGACTGGCTCTCAAAAGGAAAGTCTTCACTGCTTGGTCATCTTCTGCGCTTTATGACGCATCTGATCTTATTTTTCCGAACCTTGGGATTCCAAACTAAGGTACAGTGTAGGTTTTTAATCTTTAATGACTGGACAGTGACAATTTCTCATCAAATAACCAGATTGCTCTTCCATTTTCTGGATCCACATATCTGTGTTTGTAACATGACTTGTGGATCAACATGTTAACCATTTTTTTTTTTTTTTCTTGACAAAATGGTTTGGTGATTTATTTTTTATTTTTTTTATTTTTTTTTCCTTTTGTTTCATTTTTAATCATACGCCGTTTTTAGGAGGAAGTCTGTGAGGAAGTCTTAAAGACCTACATACAGGTGAGATGATTATTCATCAGTTTTTGCCAAAACCCTCCTAATAAACAGGGCGATGTAACACCACCCTTTTCAGAACTTTAATATTGGGGAATTGTGACTTTTTAATACTACCATTTAAAATTTAAAAAGCTGATTTTAATTTTAAAAAAGTAACAATTATACCCTACAGATATCTAATGCATATAGGGTTTTGAGGGAGGACATTATTGTTGTTCTTGCTCCACCGTGTTGTAGATCTCGTGGCTGATCGTGTATTTTTCTGATTTCAGAGGCTTGTGAACGAGAATCACATTGATCTGATTGCTTTCTATGTCAGTCACTTACCTCAAGATTTGGCTATAGCTCAGTATGCGGCATTCCTGGAGAATGTTACAGAGCCAGATCAACGACAGCACTGTCTGAAGCTTGCCAAGGAAGCAGGTAAACCAAGAGACACCACGATAAGCAAATAAAAACAAAAAAACTGCCCTTTGTTGATGAATTATTATTTTATCAGAGCGGGATACCAGTGGGGGTTGAATCCAGACATGCATTGCTCTGTTTGTCATTTTGTTAACCTTAATAATAATTGGCTTTGGTATACTATGTACAATATTTTACATTTTGAGAAATATATTGCCAATTCAAACGGTTGACTGATATATCTTGCTGTAACTTTTTTTTTTGCAATTATTATTAAGGATTGGATGTTGCATCAATAACAAAGACAGTTGTTGAAAACACTCGTAAGAGAGATGCTGGCGAGTTTACTCACCACGATCTCGTTCCGGCACTTGATTCAGGGACCAGCGAGGTAAGAACGCATGGGAAGATACGGAATGCCATTAAATGGAAAACTGCATAAGGGAATGCAACAGATGCTGGAAACCTAAATAAACCTCATTGGCCTAAAACATATTAGAGTATTTAATTATATGATAAAAAAGAGAGGACAATACATTCTTACACAAAGGAAACGTAACAACAATATTTATCTGGAAATCCCAGGAAACTTGTCTTTCTTTTTTCATTTAAGCCATGTTTTCCTGCTTTAGTGAAGCTTTTGCTTGTATAAGTTTAGAATGAGAACCGATAACTTCTTACAACTGTAGAATGACATGTACTCTGCAGGCTTAACTTGGAAGTAAAAAGGTTTCAATAAGGAGGTTTCAACAAACCACTTTAACTAGCGGCAACTCTCTCCTGCTTGCTAATTTACTAAGTTAACTTGAATAGTTTTCACAATGTAAGTCCTTGTTGATGGATAAGGGATAAGATTGGACTATTTAACAGAGCCTGTACTGGTGTGTTATCCTTGATATAAGCATATTTACAGCTTTCCATAAACCTTAGGGACCCCTAGTACATTTCTTCTCAGTGTTGGGCAAAGTGAGCTCTACAAACTAATTCCAGTTTTAAGAATCCACAGAAATTACCTTTTTGGGTTTATTTTGACAGATTCGGGACAAGTGGTCCCAAAGTGTATTGCACTTTGTTCCCACTGGCCTGGATTTTCAGCTTTTCTGATCTATAACAGAGCGTAATAATGTGCCGTAGGAAGTGGGATAGAGCGTGTTTATCATTTCTGTTTCAGGATAGCGTTTAGGGGAGACATAAGCATGCTATGTTTCTGTAGCAAGAAAAAAATGTTAAAATATTACAATGAACTGGAAATATTGTTTTTGTTTTTTTGATGAAGCACAAACTTTGCTGTTGGGTGGTTCTCTGTATGTACCAGGCATGGAGGGACTGTGGAAAATGGTGGAATACTGTCTGTAGGGCTACTACTATGTAATACCCAACTATAATTCAGATGATTCTCAATCCAGGGTTGACTAGTGAAACAAACGCTAGTGTTTTAGTCATCTTGTATTTCCTCGTTATCAGAAAAAATCAATGTTTCCTATTCAATTGTCTATATTTTAGACACTGGTTTAAACTTTTAAAACATCCGCTAAATTTACATTTTTTTGCTTTTACGTTCACACCAATATGTACTCCAAATAAAGATATGTGCTTGAGTGCTGAACTCTCTTCTGCTCTTATGTACAGGATGATCGCAAAAAAATTGATGTGATAGATTGGCTGGTCTTTGATCCTGCACAGAGAGCCGAAGCTCTGAAGCAAAGCAATGCCATAATGAGGAACTTCCTAGGTACATTTGGTTATTTTCCCAGCCATTATTATTATTGTTGTTGTTTATGGCCCTGAAGTTACAAGGAAACTCAATTGTGAATCTTCTATGCATTTCTAAATATAATGCTTAATCATGGTGTGTTTTTCCTTTAGCATCAAAAAAACACGAAGCTGCTAAAGAAGTATTTGGCAAAATTCCCCAGGATTCCATTGCGGAGATCTATAATCAATGGGAGGAGCAGGGGATGGACTGTGTGCTCCCTGCTGAGGATGACAATGCTATCCGGGAGCACTTGTGCATTCGAGCTTACCTGGTGAGTTTGCAAAGACCTGCAACTAAAATGGAGATTTAGTTTTTCTTACTTGTCATTTTCCAAGATCAAGTGCGAGTGGTAATTTGCCGTTATCAAGTGGCGGTAGGAAAAAAAACTCTTGTCATTGAGAAAGTAAAGGGTATTTCATTGCTCCCTAAATAAATTACTTGTACCACCTCTCTGGTAGCTCTTGTGGTTTGGAAGATATTCTCTTGGTATGTATTTCCTCCATCATGGAGGCATATTGGACTAGACTCGTGACATTAAAGACTCCAAAGGTATCATAGATTTCCATAACACCCTGTTAAGGTTGAGAGTTTGTCTGGCTTCTCCTAAAAGCAGGATCTCCAACCCTCTGTCATATTAAAGCTAATAAATGTATTTCTCTGCTAAAATGTGGAGGGGATCTATCAGAACCGGTGGTAATAGGAAGCAATAGATATTATTCCTTAACAAGTTTTATACATCTTAACTTATCTAATAGCAGGAACCCTTCATATGTTCTACTGGAAACATGGTTCATATCAAGTCCCTGGCTCTTCCACCATTTGTAGCATTGAGTGCTTTAAATGATTATATTTTATGATAAACAGTCTTAACAATAAAAAGGGTTTCCTTTTTTGGTTAAACATCTATATTTGACAAATCACAGGTCAGGATTTAAGTGTTTATCTTTTAAGGGTGATCTTAAATGTTACCCAACCAATTTTGAAGCCTCCAGACGCTTAGGTTATATGAATTAAATGTGATTTTGTTTGACCTGTTTTTAGGAGGCCCACGAAGCTTTCAATGAGTGGTTTAAGCATATTAATTCACCCCCTCAAAAACCAGCGTTGCTTGGGCATGCATCATTCACAGAGAAAGTTGCGCATGAACATAAGGAAAAGAAATATGAGGTAAGCTTGTTTCTATGTATGCTATGGTGATGGAATATCGGGTGATAAAATATGTCTGCAAGTAAGTCTATTGTCTAAAAAGTCATGTTTTGATGGATTTTGTTTACCAGATGGACTATGGTATCTGGAAGGGACATCTAGATGCTTTAACAACTGATGTAAAAGAGAAGATTTACAATGTCTTGTTGTTTGTTGATGGGGGCTGGATGGTTGATGTCAGAGAGGTAAGTGATATATATGTACAGTGATCTTGCAAACAGGCATTTTTTTTCTCCTTTGAAATGTTAACCTTTTCTTGTTTCTTTAAAATACATTTAAAAATGCTCCTTTAATAATGGTTAATGTGAACCGTATGTTAATGTTAAAGAATTAAACTCCAGTTTTATTTGTGGGTTTAAAAGCATACCCTCCCCCCCCCTCTCCGTTTTCTCCCTGGTATATATTTGTTGTTTATATTTTGTTAGGATGCAGAAGATGATCCTGAGAGGGCACAACAAATGCTTTTACTGAGGAGTCTGTGTTTGCCAATGATGTGCTTTCTCCTGCACACAGTATTACACAATACCAGCCAGTACAAGGAGTGCCTCAGACTGGCTGATATGGTTTCTTCTGAACACCAGAAGCTCTATAAGGTAGTGTGCATAGGGAGGAGCTTTGTGACCCCCAATTCTTAACTACAAGTTAATCGGTTATCAGTTATCCGCTTAGGCATTGTATTAAGTTTTGTTTTGGAACCAGGGGGTTACATATAATTTATCACTCCTCAAGAGGGGTTAATGGTGACTATTTACAAATGTCTTGGGCCCTCTTGACTTTTTCTTGTTATATACCTCTAGGTGTTTTCAAAGACAGAACTGAGGAATCTTCTGCAAAAGCTGAGAGAATCATCTCTTATGCTGTTGGATCAACAGCTTGATCCCTTGGGATATGAAATCCAACCATGATTACAACACATTGGACATGTTGGATAAATAAATGCTGTTTCCAGATATGTAAAGTAAAAGCTTTTTTATTCATGAAAAAAACTTGGTAATATTAAGTAATAAAGTACATGAATGTGTATTTTCTCTCTTGTGTGTGTTATATAACCGACCAGGTCTCTTTTCCAGGGATAAATAAAACAAACTGCTTCATAGTTGTACCACTGAAACAACTAATTAGACTTGGATTTTTTTTTTTCGTTTTACTTTATTGCTCTTATGCATTGCCATAAAACGGAGGTGGCATTTTCTCTAGAAAAGCTTCTTTATCTCCATGTGAGCAGCTTCCAACTGCCAGCTGTGTTTGCGTTTTCATTACTCTAAAGGTCCACAGCCTTTGACAAGGTGATAGGACAAAATACTGATAGAAGAAAAAGGTAGAAAAAGAAAGGAATATCTAAATTAAACTCCTGATGCAAGGTTGGTTGCAGTAACAGGGACATTTGCCCAATTTACAAAATGGCAATATCATATACAAAGCCTTTCTGATGGAGTTAAACTTTTTTCTTCCATGACCAGTCTTTGTACAATTTCTCTGAACATTTGGTTTTAAACTCTCTGGATGTGTAGATAACCTCAATTATTGCATCAACTTTTTTGCCTTCCTATAGTCTTTTGCTGTTCTGTGTGCTAATGAAACATTGCTATTTCCCAAACCGTTAATGGGATAGTAGTAGTAGTATAAAGTGTTAGATGAATAATCTCTTGCATTCCAAAACTGAGAATTGGCAAGCAGAAAACCAAAGCAGCTATATTAGGGGCGTGGAGAGAAAACTACTGCTATCCATAAACAGTAATTTAACATGGGACCTATCAACACAAACCCAGTATCTGGCTACCATTCACAAGACATTACACTAGGGCTGCAACTAACGATTATTTTAATAATCGATTAGTTGGCCGATTATTTTTTCGATTAATCGGATAAAAAAATTATTTTTTTTTTTCATTTAAAATAATGTAATAAAAAACGTACAATTTACACTTTCATCCCTTTATCACAACGGCCTCTCTCTATTCACCTTCTTATTTTACTGATATAATAATAAGCTACAAGAACCCAAACACAGTGTTTCTCAAACTAGGTTTTAATACAAAGTTATTAGTAAATATTAATTCATATGTTAACTATTTTTCATATTTAATAAAAACTATGAGAAAAAAGCCTTGTTTATATTTTTTTTATTTACCAAACTGCCCCCGGTTATGCACATCTGACCCCCAGCTTGCCACTCTGCCCCCATATATGCCTTATACCTCTTATATGCCAGTGATATGCAACTGAGCCCCCTGATATACCTTTTACTCCCAGATATGTTTTATGCCCCCCCTGATATGCCTAATATCGATATGCCTTATACCCCCTATATGCCCTGAAATTCATAATACCCCCATACACCACTATAACTCACCCATACACCACTCTGGCTCCTCCCCCTCCCATACACCACTCTGGCTCCTCCCCCTCCCATACACCACTCTGGCTCCTCCCCCTCCCATACACCACTCTGGCTCCTGCCCCTCCCATACACCACTCTGGCTCCTGCCCCTCCCATACACCACTCTGCCTCCTCCGCCTCCCATACATCACTTTGGCTCCTCCCCCTCCCATACTACACTCTGCCTCCTCCCCCTCCCATACTACACTCTGCCTCCTCCCATACTACACTCTGCCTCCTCCCCCCTCCCATACACCACTCTGCCTCCTCCCCCCTCCCATACACCACTGCCTCCTCCCCCCTCCCATACACCACTGCCTCCTCCCCCTCCCATATACTACTTTGCCCCCTCCCATACTCCACTCTGGCCCCTCCCCCTCCCATACTCCACTCTGCCTCCTCCCCCTCCCATACTCCACTCTGCCTCCTCCCCCTCCCATACACCACTCTGCCTCCTCCCATACATCACTTTGGCTCCTCCCCCTCCCATACATCACTTTGGCTCCTCCCCCCTCCCATACTCCACTCTGCCTCCTGTCAGCCACGGAGGTTCACAAGACACCAGGGAGCCGGGTAGAGAAGCAGAGTGCCGTATGGGAGGGGGAGGAGCCAGAGTGGTGTATGGGAGGGTGGATCCCATACACCCCTCTGACTCCTACCCCTCTGCCTCTCTACCCGGCTCCGTTACTGACAGGAACTTTCACTGCAGCTTCATAGAAGCCTCAGCGTAAGTGAAGGTGAGTAACGGAGGCTGTCTGTGCGATGCAGACCCCCACCGGCTGACAGAGAGGATGATCCTCTGTCAGCCGGTGGGGGTCTAAACGATGCGCACGGACAGCCTCCGTTCCTGCCCTTCACTTACGCTGAGGCTTCTATGAAGTCAGTAACGGAGCCGGGTAGAGAGGCAGAGTGATGTATGGGAGGGGGGAGGAGTCAGAGGGGTGTATGGGAGGGGGCGAGAGACGGAAGTGAGAGACCTGCCGACAGTGAGGGGAATCCAGGTCCCCTGCAGCGTTGCGGGGATCTGGATTCTAGTGTTATAATCCGATCTCTGTTTGAGGTCGGATTATAATTTTTATAATCGATAAAAATCGATTCGATTAATCGATAATGAAAATCGTTGATAACGATTTTCATTATCGATTATTATCGATTAGTTGTTTCAGCCCTACATTACACCAAACAATATGTATATAAAAATGTATTTACATGTAAGTAAGAAACAGCAAAATCACATTCTGAAAAAGATTAGTTTATAACCCTGTACAAGAGTCCTCATTCTCCATAAAACCCCTTTGAGTCAAATATCTTTAGACTGATCGTCTTCTTCAAGTTTCTTGATTTCATTCTTCAAACAATTAATGGTTTCTCGGCTTGCTTTTAATCTCTCTTTCAGATCAGAAATTTCAAAACTTGTCTTCTTTTTGGCAGCGTCTACTTTTTCTTTTGTTTTTGTTTCCAGCTCTGTGACTGGAAGGGATCCAATATGAAGAAAGAAAATATTTACATGGTTACTGAGCACATGAACCTAACATACTGTCGCATGTTTTCTTTGGGCTATTGCAATGCGGGGGGATTACAAAAACAATTTGAGTAAAGCATAAGCATAGGCTTGTTGTGGTGTTAATGGTAAGGAGTCTGGCAGTCATAGTTGAGTGACTCTAGTGGTCTAGAAGATGGAAACCGATTGATTGGAAGACTAGCAGAGGTGTTAATCATGGGCTGGCATGGTGAAAGGAAATATTTGCCCGTTACTAGGGAAATGCAGTAATCCAGACAGGGTATCATGAGGGATTTTAATGTAAAGGAGAAAGCAGCATCAAGTTTAAAAAAAACCCCACAAAACTCAAACGCTTGTTTTCATAACCTACACTCAAACCAGCTAATTACTGCTTCCAAGTTGTAAATACATTACTTACATTCTGTTTCATGTTTATAAGCTCCAAGAGTTAACTGACGAGATGTTGTAAGGAGTTGCTGCATCATAGCTGTAGGATCCTGGAAAATCTACAAATGGGGGAAAAAAAGTCTTAGAAACACACACCTTAGAAGGAGGAAGTACTATGGACTAATTACTTTGAGCATAAAACACGGTTCTGTATATGGTAATATAGATTACCCATCTCATTTTGTTCTACAAAACTTCCTTTATCCACAGGCCAGTCATGCGGTACCTTGAGTCTCTCTCTATACAATCACCACACGGAGTAAGACTTAAGATGTTTATTAGTGTCTTGCTGGGTGAATACTGTTTACCACAGAAAGTATAATTAGGGTGTTTGCCTCATAGATTGGGCCAAGATAACCAAATCATACAACACACCATTATTAAAGGCCGACCTGGGGAAAAAGTGCCATTGGCGCAGTCACAATGGGAACCCAAACAGAAAGGCAAGCAGCCCATCCTCTGACATACAGTATATATAAATACATTATACAAAACATGACAGAATTTAAGATATTTAAACTTTTAACCGTCTGGGTAGAGCAGCAAGCATTCTTACCATTTCATCATAGAACTCTGACACCACCGTCTTCTTTCCTAACATTGCATTTGCATCTGATTGAAAAAGCTTCAGCAAATGGTACAGTGTAACCTAAAGAGGTTTAAAGAAAGGAATAAGGTTTTTTTTTTTGTATTTATTAAAGCTGTGCCTATTACTATATTCAAAATAAATGTAAGAACAAATTATACTGCAAATTATGTTCTGCTGATACATCCACTTTAAGCCACATATGACAAAACAGCATTCATATTTTCTTAAGATAAATATAAAATACTTACTGGTCGCTCATTTGGATCAATAAAAAATATTTTTATGATGATCTCAAATTCACCCCAACCTGTCTCAGTAATTTCATAAGGGGGCTTGGTAACAACTAAAATATACAAAGATAGCAATATTAGAGTATTTCCGCTCTATGATATTTCAACAAAACAATATGCTAATACGGCTCACAGATATAATGTCTAAACATCCCAATGACTGCCTTGTTATAAATATACACACTGTATTACTTCTGGTTGTTTTACACAAATGTATTTTGCATTTCTTTACATCAGTGGCAGGCCCCTGCATGTCCTCAATGAAAAAGTAGGGGTTTGCAGGTGACTTGATATATTAACCCCCACATTTCAAAGCATATTACCAAGGGCCAACATTGGCATGCATAACGCAAAGTAACTTTTTTCTTTAACGTTACTGGAACGTATATTTTATAGGGCCGATTCGAATTAAATGTTTCAACTCAGTGAGTTACATTCTGTAAGTTGAAACGCAAGGTTTACTAAATAAACAGTTTGCATAGGAAAGTAATTTTTAGTCTAAGGATTACTTAACCCCTTACTGACAAAGCCCGTACAGGCTCAAAATGCATTGTTTTCAATGGGTTTAGGGACCGCCCATTGTCCTTTAGGGGTTAAGACTGACAAACATTAATATTTAATGTATTTTAAAAGTCAAAACCTTACCCCTTAATGGATTTCCATAACTTTCATGCAACTTAAACTGGATCTTTTTCACATAAGCAGACATGTCCTAAAATTAAGTGATTTTAAAGAAAGAAAAAAAAAAAAAAAAAAAAAAAAAAAGAATTACATCCCTCAATTAGTTTAATGGATCTTATTCTATTTATGCACATTTTTATCGCCATCTTTCAAGTGCAGAAACGACTTTGTTCTTTTAGTCTACGTTGTAAATATTAGTATTTATTTTAAAATAATTAAATTAACTGGAAGTACAGCATTTAAAATTAAAAAGCATATTCAAGGAAATGCACTAATAGAATAAGCAAAGAAAGGTGTAGAGAACGGTTTAATCTAACAAACTGTTTGCTACTCCTACTGAAGTACCTCATTGCGATACGGCTTCACATAAACAGTCCACTGATGAGTATGCCCGTCTTCTTCCCTCTTCTTCCCAAAATACCGTGCCACATTTCCATAAACAATGGGTTTCACGATTGTTACTCCCTAGAAAAGAATAATTGAAAATGACTTTCCTGTTATGTTTTAGAAGTAGACATTAGAATTTGTGGTAGGCATATGATATTTTGCCTCATTAGTCCCATCTGCATTCATCAGATGCTTGCATGGTTTCCTTTTTGTCAAACTACCAATTTATTATTATTATCCAATGTATATAGTGCCACCAACTTACGCAGTGCTTCTTACAATTCATATAGACTAGCATTGACATACTAAGACAAACTGATATATTAGGTAGAGGGCCCTGCAAACTGTACTTAATAACATTTTCTCTATACATTTGCCAGCTGTACGGTTAGCCTAATCTGTGTAAGTTTGTGTTTAGTGGCACATTTCGATATGCTAATGCATTAGACTAAATGAATCTAGACACGTTCTTATACACACAAGCAGCTTTGGGTAAACGCAGATAGGTTATCATAGGTATTTTAGGACATACGGTGCAGCTTCCAGATATAATCACGTTATGACATCATGGATAATTTGTACCTGGCCCCATAGGCACCCCAGTATTGGCCTTATCGATGAAAACACCGAGACAGGGACATTATCGCGGGTATTCAGCGCCACAGAATATTGCACATGGATTCAGACACAACACGCAAGGGACATGGCTTTTCCACGGGGTTGCACGAGGGTTTATTGTTCACAAGCGTTTATCTGCCATATCCAAAGTAAATGCACAAAGCCGAATCACTACTGTGGTGCATTAGTAGCCAGTCACTCATTAGTGACCCCCTCACCGTACAGACATTGCGCGGAGTCCCCCGGTGCCCTCACCTTTACTCTCCCTCCAGAATCGGGGCCGAATTCAGCCATCCTCTTGAACATATTGTAGCGGGAGGCGAGGTGGGAGGGGCAAGAGCAGCTCACAGCCCGCCCAGCACCGCTCACTGCAGAAAGCAAATACGTACCCCTAACGGTATTACAAGCAAACCAGCAACCGTTACTTAGATTTCCCTGCCTCAGGACGTTAACTGTGCTCGGCTGCAAGCAGTTTTCCACACACTGATGCCTCCTATTTGTTTGTTTATAATGGTACGGTCCAACAACGCACACTCCCCCTTTGTCAGAGCGACTAAACGCGCACCGAGATAGCGAAATTAGGGCGGGATCATTCTGCGACACAAAAGGCACCTGCGCTTACTACGAGAGAAAGTTCTAAACAAACGAGAAACACAACGGAGTCTTAAACGCTAGCTTCCATTTTTCTGTAGGATTCATCAGTGCAATATGGTCTCCGGGAAAATGGTCGGCTCAAACTTACTCTAGCATTTGGTTTTGATCCACATTTTGCAAAGTTATGTTAACCAAGGGGGTTCAGGTTTTTTTGGAACGCCCATCATTAGACACAGAGTTGCTAGTGCTTTTTTTTTGAAGTGTGTAATTCCCTGTTTGTGATGGAAAATCTCAGCCACCATTGGCGTCTCCTATGTACATCAAAGCCTAATCGCAACTTTTACAGGAAACGCTTCTGAAGCAAACTTAAAGAATAATAGTAATTTCTGTACAATGCTTTGGTAGCCGTACAGAGCCCAGCACAACCCATGTGCAGACATACAATGCCTCAGCCATCCCCAGCAAAGCACTACACCATACCTCCCAACATTTCAAAATGTGAAAGAGGGACACATTTTTTTAAAAAATCTCGCGGATTTTTTTTTTTTTTTTTTTTTTTTTCTTCACCACAATTAATCCACAGCACGTAACTCACATATACACGTATTAGAATCTATATACAATCAATAAATTTAAAATAACTTCATAGACACAACCAAGAGATCTTATAATTTATCGTCTTAATGTAATTCTTTAGGGGTTTGTCACTATTATATATATATTTATTTTTTTTATTTATTTATTTTTTTTTCTTTATCACAATTAATCCACAGCACGTAACTCACATATACATGTATTAGAATCTATATACAATCAATAAATTTAAAATAACTTCATAGACACAACCAAGAGATCTTATAATTTATCGTCTTAATGTAATTCTTTAGGGGTTTGTCACTATTATATATATATATATTTATTTATTTTTTTTTTCCCTCTTTGTGTCTGATTCAAATTTAGGATTAGTACGTAAGCGAATTTTATGACTATATGGGCTTACTGCTCTTATTATTTATACTTATAGTACCAATAGTACTTATAGTACAAATACGCATGCACTAGAAAAATATCTAAACCAAACATAAAAATAATCTCTTGAAAAGTACCAAGAGACTTTATAATTCTATTCTGCTGAAACATCAAGGAATCTGGGAATAATATGACTTTCATTATAAATATGTTATAAATTAGCCCTATATAGAAAGGTATAATATCCAAACTGAGATAAAGTGTTACAATAATTTCTTTGTAATTACACATATCTGATCCTTTTTCTATGAACGATACCTTTTTTTTTTTTTTTTTTTTTTTTCTTGCGTAACCTCGTGGGTTTTCTTCCATATCCGACGTCACTGCGACGAGGCATAGCCTCTTGCCTTGTGTTAAATTGACACAATCTTCGCACTTAAGGGTGGTATTATTCCCCCCTTCGCTGCGATGGTAGGCCCTGCTAAGGGTCACTGGAATCTTCCCACAGTGTGTGGTTGGGTTTATTGGTCACAAATTGACGTGACCATGTTGTTGTATGTTTTTTGTGTCATGGCGTGGGAAGGAAGTCGGGAATTATGTATCAGATATAATGGTTAAAATCATCTCAGTTAATGCACAAGGGCTGAATACAACTTTTAAGAGATCAATCCTCCATAATTATTTAAAAAAAGAACGAGTGGACATCTGTTTTTTACAAGAAACACATTGGAGACAAATCGAAAAAACCAAAAAGATAGGAAGCTCCTTCTTTAATATATTCTCTTCTTCAGATCGTACAAAAAAAAAAAGGGGGTTGCTATAATCTTCTCAAATAATATACAAGTACAAATCGACCATCAAATAGCGGATGAAGAAGGCAGATATATAATTTTGATTTGTAAAATTAATAATGAAAAATATACTCTTATCAATATATATTTGCCTAATATCTCCCCAGTAACTCTTTTAAATAAAATTTTAGGAGAGGGAGAGAATATTAGAATAGGTAGATGTTTGATTGCAGGCGATTTTAACTGTGTCCTGGATCCTTATATAGATAAAAACTTGCCCATAGGTCGCATTATTCACCCTCAGGTGATAAAACAAGCGAAAGCCTTAAATAAGACCTTAAATTATAACAACTTATTCGATATTTGGAGGACAATGAACCCCCAAGTAAGAGAATACACTCATCTTTCACGAGTACATCTTTCCTACTCTAGGATTGATATGATGTGGGGAGATGCTGAACTCATTAAAGATACCAAAAAAATTAATATAATAGAAAACACATGGTCAGACCATAATATTATATCTTTAGAACTTAAAGATGAAGTATCTCCTAAATCAAAAGCCACTTGGAGAATGAACGATTATATCTTGAAAAGCCAAAAAGAAAAACTAGCCCTCCAAAATACGATACAAAATTACTTTAAAGAAAACATCCCAAGTGACACCTCCTCAGGGAATAATTGGTGTGCTTTTAAAGCTGTTATTAGAGGACATTTAATCAAAATAAATATTAATCAAAAAAAAGCCCAGAATAATAGTTTACCCGAACTCTATTGCCAGCTAAACACAACATCTAGAAAGAACAAACTAGCACCATCACGATTACTATCACAAAAAATAAAAGATATTCAAGAACAAATTAATCATCGGCTAATTGAAAGAGTCTCTAGAAATATGGAAAAATTAAAAATAAAATTTTACGCTAGAGGCAACAGGACCGATAAGATGCTGACTAACAAGCTAAAGAAACAAAGAGCTAATAATAGAATTACAAAGCTAATCGATGGTAACCAGATACTAACCACGCCGGAAGATATTGGTAATTATTTTAATAGATATTATGGAGATTTATATAACCTCTCAACATCAAGTACAGATAAAGATCTAAATAACTATTTAGCACGAACAAAACTACCTCATATCTCCAATGCTCAAAAAGAAGCACTTAACTGAAAAAGAAGTAAATAATGAAATCTTAAAACTTGTTAACTACAAGACGCCGGGCCCAGATGGCTTTAGCAACTTGTTTTATAAAACGTTTAATACCCAATTAGCTCCACATTTAACAATATTATTTAATGATACAGTAGAGATAGGCAGTTTCCCAATAGAAATGTTGAGAGCTAACGTTATGCCAATCCTGAAAGAAGGCAAATCCTCTTCGTCCATCACAAATTACCGCCCGATATCTCTAATTAATGTTGATGTAAAATTGTTTTCGTCAGTATTGGCAGCCAGAATGAATTCGATACTAGATAAAATAATTCATAGAGATCAGATAGGCTTTGTCCCGGGCAGATCCTCTAGTTACAACGTGAGAAGAACCATAGACATCATAGACGCCTGCTCTAGATCTAAAACTTCTCTGTTATTGATGGCGCTAGATGCGGAAAAGGCCTTCGACCGGGTCAGTTGGAAATTCTTAAGTTATGTACTACAAAAAAATGGTATTACCGGTTGGATGCATAAGGCAATTTTTTCTTTATATGCAGATCCATCGGCTAGGGTAGTGGGCCCAAATTTATGTTCCTCTTGGTTCCAATTAAGAAATGGTACTCGTCAAGGCTGCCCACTATCGCCATTATTATATATAATTTATATGGAGCCCTTAGCTATAAATATTAGATCTAATAATATGATTAAAGGATATCAAACTAACACAAATCATTTAAAAATGAACCTCTACGCAGATGACGTACTAATTACTCTTACGGACCCGGTCGAATCTTTGAAACACCTGATGACCGAAATAAAAGACTATAGTAATGTCTCAAATTATAAGTTAAATACAACTAAGACAGTCCTATT
Organism: Spea hammondii; assembly: GCA_029215755.1. Classification (NCBI taxonomy): domain Eukaryota; kingdom Metazoa; phylum Chordata; class Amphibia; order Anura; family Pelobatidae; genus Spea; species Spea hammondii. The sequence continues at coordinate 48,443,582 of JARDYJ010000004.1, forward strand.
AGGTAAAAATATTGATAATAGCTCAAAAGTAATAATAAAACTAAACTATGGTTTTACTTGGGCAATTCGAGATTTTAGCTATTTAGGCATCCTCATTTCCGCAGATCCTAAGAGAATAATGGAAGCAAATTTCTTGAATTTAATGAAAGATACCAATCGTAAACTAAAAGAATGGCAATGTAAGGAGTTATCATGGTGGGGAAGAATAAATTCTATAAATTCATATATAATCCCTAAGTGGCTATATCTCTTTCAGATGCTTCCCCTAAAATCTTCAGACCAATGGCTTTCACTGATACAATCTAGTTTTTCAAACTTTATATGGAGAGGGAAAAAACCAAGACTCAAACGAAATATACTAATTCAGAAACCTCAACGAGGAGGTATCTCGTTCCCAAGCATAAAAAATCTTTATATAACCACGAGGATATTACATATATATAGGATGCAATTAGCGATAGACAAAAATGAGGGATGGGTGGAAATAGAGACAGAATTAAGTGGTAACCTAGAGTTAGATAGCCTTATTTGGAATATCCATGGCTTAAAGCATATAAAAGAAAATATTAAAGGTAGCATAATTCTTGAACATCTCATCCCTTTATGGGAAAACCAAAAAAGACATTGGAAAATAGACAAGAAGATTCTTAACTTTCATCAAATTGAAATTCTGGCGGCCAATATAGAAGAACTCAACTTAACATCTTGGAAACATAAAGGCTTATTACGAGTTAATAACTTATTCTTTGGTGGCAAATTAAGAACTTTCCCAGACTTACAGATAGAATTCCAATTATCATCAATAGAAATTTTTAAATATTTAAGAATAAAAAGTGCCCTCAGACAGTTTTTTATGCATTCCACCTCTCAGATTGACCTCCTTGGTGAAATATTTAGCACTGAGAAAGTCCCTCGAGTGACCTCTAAGATTATGAAATTGGTGCGTGAATGGGAAGAGGTCCAGACATCTCCCTATATAAAAACTTGGGAAAAAGATCTGCATTGTAAAATCTATATTACAGACTGGTTTCAAGCTCAATTAAATACAATGAAGTCTATACACTCCATAACTCTTTTGGAGACTCAATATAAAGTGACCAATAGATGGTACCTGGTTCCGTCTAAGTTAAAATGTATGTATCCCAACAGTTCTTCTACCTGTTGGAGATGCAATAATGACGATGGAACATACCTACATATTTGGTGGGAATGTGGACAAATTAGACCTATCTGGAACAGGATGTACGACCTATTGGACACCTTACTTAAAATAAAGATTAAAAGAATACCAGAGGTAGCCCTATTACATCTAAAATGGCCGCCTTTACAAAAGAAAGATAAATTATTACTTACGCATTGCCTAGTAGCAATGAAAATCATAATAGCCAGAAATTGGAAAGTACCTAGTCCTCCTATCTGGAATCACTTCATCAACCAGTTATTTTTCCAGATAAAAATGGAAAGAGCAATTAGTTGGCCCTTCCTAAACTCATGGAAATCTTATAATTGTTGGGACTTTTGGTTCAAAACATTTGATGAATTAGTATCATCCCTATAAGTGCATACAACAACTTTATTAAGTTTTCTTATTCTAAATACATAAAGTTTACCCCGTTCCTTACCACGCCATGTTTGTTTGTTCTTTGTATGTTATAAGTGGATAGCCCAGAGATTTGGTTTTTTTTTTCTTTTCTTTCTTTTCTCTTTCTCTATTTTATAGGCGGACGGCGTCAGCCTTAAATAAGACAAATTTAAATGCATTTTTATTTTATTTATCTCTGTACGTAATCCCCTTATATGTTTAGTCTAAATGGTTGTAATAAAAAAAATAATAAAAAAAAAAAAAAAAAATCTCGCGGAACTCACCAACACAAGCAATTGCACTTTAAAATGTCCTGCTTGCATCACCACATAAAACACACTTTGTTTTTGTCAGCACAGTCATGCATATTAAAAATAACCAACACATTGAATTGAATTCCTATAAGGCTCAGCCAGACACACTACTTCCATGAGGCTGGCTGAGTGTCATGGGAACTGTGGCAACAGTAAAGCTGCAGATGCTAGCTGTGAACTAAAATTCCTATGATTCTCAGCCAGCCAGGTGTCCACCTTCCAGGACCTTTACACACACCTGCCCATAAACACACATATATGCATACACTGCTTTTACACACATATACACTGCCCTTACACACACCTGCCCATAAACACACATATACACTGCCTTTACACACACATATACACATACACACTGCCCTTACACACACACACATATACACATACACACTGTCCTTACACACACACATACATGTACACGTACACTGCCCTTACACACACATATACATGTACACTGCCCTTACACACACATATATACACCGCCCTTACACACATATACATGTACACTGCCCTTACACACACATATACATGTACACTCCCCTTACACACACACATACATGTACACTGCCCTTACACACACATATACACATAAGCGAGAAAAGCCTTAGCCCATAATAGCACTTACAGTTGACCGGGCAGGTGCACCCAGGCCCTCTGAATAGCAGGAGCACCTCGGGCAGGGAGCACAGAGTGAGGGTCGAAATTTAAACCGGCTGAAACAGCAAAAACAACATGCAATTGTTAATATTCTGAGCTAGCATAAAAACAAAGAGAGGATGCAATATTAGCTAAATGTTAGCTTCATCAAGTGAACCGAGCCAGACAACACTGCCAGTTTTTATATGGAATCAGTCACTTTATCCTGGGAGAGCATTGGTCATCACACCCCCAAGATGATTGTGATTTGTTTAATGATTTTTCCTAATGAGTTTTACCATTAGCAAAGTACTTTTAGTCTTATAGATGCATTGTATCATTATATACCTAGGGATCACCTTTCATTCTGCAAGTGTATTGTTATTATCAGATGTCCCAAATTACATTATGAAATTCCCGAGGTTTGTTCGCACAGGTGCATTAATGAGTCAAAACCGCATTTATCGGGGATAGAAAAAGATCTATGTAATGAAGTGTAATCTAGAAATAAATACCTTCACCACAAGGGATCACACTTGATGACCATCATAAATGTGGGTGTATGGGCAGTGGCGTCGCCAGGGGGGGCCAGAGGGGGCCATGGCCCCCCCTACATTATGCTGTGCCCCCCAGTGTGCCCCCCCAATTGAAACGCTATACCATTGACCCGGTGTGCCGGAACACTAAGCTCCAATTGCAGCCGATGCGGCTGGCAGTTTCAAAGCGGCTGTAAAACCGCCTCCGCTGGCTGCTTAATGGCTTGCCGTCATGCCAATCACTGACTGAGGCTCTTCGTCCCGCCCCTTTGAAGGGGACGGGCTCTTACGGAACAGTTGCTTGTCACTGCCTGACAGGGAGAAGAGCATGAGGGAGAAGAGCAGTCTGCTGTGTTACAGTGGAAGAATGAAGGCCAGCAAAAAAAGTATTTTATTTTAAATAAATAGTGGAGGTGACAGAAGGAGGGACATGAACAAGGGGGGGCTGCATTGGGAAAATTAAATAATACAAAAAAAAGGTGGCTGGGGACATAATTACACATCAGGGTGGTTAGAAGGATGTCACATATATCAATACACAAACGGGGGGGGGGGGTTAATACACATTGGTATAGGGGTCATTATATTAACCAGTACAAGGGGTTGGTGCATCAATACACAAGGGAGGGGGGCTGGCTGGGGGCATCAAATAAATTAATACACAAGGGAGGGGGCTGGCTGGGGGCATCAAATAAATCAATACACAAGGGAGGGGGGCTGGCTGGGGGCATCAAATAAATCAATACACAAGGGAGGGGGGGCTGGCTGGGGGCATCAAATAAATCAATACACAAGGGTGTATTGCAAAAATGCACAAAGGGGGGGGCACAAATACACAAGGGTCAATACACACAAACAGCAAAGCAATGTGGAAGGCATTTTATATGGTTATCCCATCCTGATGTGGGGGTCCATGTGGCAGCAGAGCCTGTCCTGGTGTATGTGTTTGGGTGTCAGTGTGGCAGAGCCTGTCCTGTATGAGTTTGGTCATCTGTTTCCTGGCACTTTACTTGCTGTAGAGGGTTAAATAGAACTTTGTAATTTTTATTTATCCAGATTTTGTGGTCACTTCAGAGGACAAAACTTTCTAGGCCTAGAAATCAGAGGAAAAGTAAAGGTTTTGTGTTATTTCAATCTGAATATATTATTAAAAGTTAGATGTTGGTTCAGAGTTTGTGAAACTCAATTCTTGATTACAGTATACAGGACGCTATTCCCCTTTTGGTTTTTATATGCAGCTGTATGCATTGTGTTATCTGTGATGAGGTGTTCATTTGGTGACGCAGCGCTAAGATGGTTGTGATGCATTAATGGCTAAAAGTTTTGTTGAAGTTTCCATTATGTCTAATCTCCTTAATTTATTTGGGCCTTTTAACTTTTTTGATTTCTGGGATTTTAATAATGTGATAAAAAAGAATGATTTATAGTTGTTTGGATGTCAAATAGTGTGTCAAATTCTGTTGATCTGTATCTGCTATGTTTCCATACATTATTTATGTATACCTGCAAATACAGGTTTGTTTTTTTATCTCATTCAGTTGCGTGTGCTGTTTCCATGTGTTGTTTATTTGATCTATACCTGAACTACAGGGTGTAAGTAAAAGAGCGGTATGGTTTAGGGAATGAGGGGACAAAGGGTCTCTGGGGATGGTTACAGGGGAGAGGACTTCTCAATGTCACGGTGCAGTCAGAAGGAGGGAACACTGCACTGACTCTCACTGTCTTCCCCTGATCTGCAGTCAGTGTGGCAAATATATTGGCAGCAGGGTCTAATATTAATATATATTGGCTGCAGGGGCTAATATTAATATATATCGGAAGCTGGGACTAATATTTATATATTTCGGCAGCAGGGGCTAATATTAATATATATTGGCTGCAGGGCCTATTATCAATAAATATTGGCTGCAGGGGCTAATATTTATATATATTGGCTGCAGGGACTAATAATATATATCGGCAGTAGGGGCTAATATTAATATATGTTGGCAGCAGGGTATAATTTCTATGTATATCGGCAGCAGGGTATAATATAAGTATGTATCCGCAGCAGGGGCTAATATTAATATATATCCGCAGCAGGGGTTAATATTAATATATATTGGAAGCAGGGTGTAATATTTCTATATATCTGCAGCAGGGTCTAATATTTATATATATATATATATTGTCAGCAGGGGCTAATATTAAAGAATGAAAAATAACTGTCACTTTAGCTGTTATTTTGAAATCATATTTTAATCACAGTCTTTACTTCAAAGAGATAAGTGCATATTATGTAGTTAAAAATGCACGTCTAACGTGTGTGTGTATATATATACACATAGTGTATATGTACCGTTTTATAATTGGCCCCCCTACTTTGGTCCCTGGCCCCCCATGTGCCCCCCCTAAATATGAAAGCTGGAGACGCCACTGTGTATGGGTCGTATGCACAGTACTTTTAGCTGCACTTCAGGCTCTGGGGCAGGTGGCACTGTTCCCCACAATGTTCCAGTTTTCAAGCATTCCCAATAACTTCTTGTTAGTACAAATCACAGTATGCTGAACAGTTCTACTACGCATTATAAAGGGCCATCCTACCTTTTTCTCTGCAGGAATGGATAAGCTGACCCAGTATAACATTTATCAGTGAGATTTCTTCAGTTACCTCACTGTTCAAACTAGACTTGGGCACCAGGGGGCTCTTCGTGTTCGTCTTCGTGCTCGTCTTCGGGGGGGGGGGAAATCTTCATATTCCGCGAATATTCGCCTGTTCCTGTCTTCTCTTCGGGCCAATATTCGTGGACATTCTTCGTGTTCGGTTTTTCTTCGTTTTCCCAGTTAAGGGATTAATACGGGGTTAACGCAGCTCTGGCGCCAGGAGTTTAAATGTACGTATGAGCAACTCTATTGGTGGTCAGCAGCCCCCTGCTGGCGACCAATAGGGTCGCTCGTACAGACTGTTAAACTCCTGGTGCCGTAACTTACCCGGCACATTACACTGGTCTCCCTCCCTGTTCAATTAGTTAAATGCCCGTACGAGCGACCAATAAAGTCGCTCGTACGGAGATTTAACTAATTGAACAGGGAGGGAGACCAGTGGGATGTGCCGGGTAAGTTGCAGCATTAGGGTTTTAAAACCCCAATGCTGCAACTTACCCTGCAGATGCCACTGGAAATCCATAGGTTCGCTGTCAGGGGTTAACTTAAAAGACCGTGCGAGTGAGCCTATTGGTCACCTGCAGGGTCTTCCTCTGGCATCAACCAATTGGTTGATGCCAGAGGAGGTCCCTGTAGGCCGACCAATAGGCTCATTCGCACTGCCCTGTAACCCGTGACGGCGAACCTGCGGATTTCCACTTCCGGGAACTGCCGCGATGCCGCGAAGACAAGGTAAGTTAGAAGGGTGGGGGGAGAATGGTAGACGAAGACGATCACGAAGATCTTCGTGGTGTGTGTCTTCGTCTTCGCCTACGTTTTACCGCCGCCGTCTTCTCTTCGGCGTGTCTTCGGAACGAACACGAAAATGCACTCTTCGTGTTCGTTTTCATGTTCACCCGAAGACGAATGCACAAGTCTAGTTCAAACTATGCCTTATGCAGGGCCAGCTTATTTATTTCTGCAGGGAAATGAGACAGGGATGGTCATTTGAAATGCATAGGGCACTCGTGGCACCTCTCCTACAACCTCCCACCTACATAGAATTTAACAGCAGCTGGGTCTACCACCTAGTTAAAACTTATTTTTTAGATGCCAATTGCGTTTTTAAAAAGTACCTGGCACAAAACAGATCATCTGCACATGTACATAAAAAAAATACTATTTTGTTCCCCTTCCTCTTAAAAATGAATGTAAAACTCACCTCTGTTATTTTCCGCTGTGTTTTATATAGGAGAAGGACCATTTTGCTGCAGCATTACATTTTAAACTGCAAACTTCCCTTAAGGAATTAGTGAGAATATCCTTACAGGGAAATTCTCTGTAAGCGCTAAATGTGTTAGATGTTCAGACACAATCTGCAGAAACAATATATGAAGAGTCTGGGAAAAGTGCATGGGGTGACAGTAAGACTGCAATGTAATCTTGACTGAAGGAAAGTACATGAGGTGTCACAAGTATGTCTGATGGATGACAGATCTGGGAAATGTAAATAACACTTAAACAAAATAACAATACAGGTTATTGCTGTTTCCCAGTGCTGATTAAATTATTTTTATTATTATTATTAGTTGTGACGCTTCCTCTTTTTAGCTGTAAAACTTCCCTATTCTCTCTTGCACTTCTGTATCTTCTTGTTACTACACTATTCCAGGAATAAGAAGAGAATGTGTTGTAACATTCACACATGGTCTTCCTCATTTCCTGTTCTACACCCCTATTGATCTATTATTATTATACTTTATTTAAAAAGCACCGACAGATTCCACAGCGCTGTACAAGATGAAAATTATACAGATAATAACAAGTACAATACAGCAATTGGCATACAGATGCGAGAGAAGTCCTGTAGGCTGATGCAAGGAGCAGGTCATTTTGGATCTTAGAGGGCGGGCTGGAGTATATTTGCTGATGAGGGAGGATAGGTAGAGGGGAGCGGTGTTAGTGAGAGCTTTGTAGGATAGAGTGAGTATTTTGAATTTAATTCTGCTATGGATGGGGAGCCAGTGGAGGGACTCGCAGAGAGGTGCGGCAGACACAGAGTGTCGGGTGAGATAGATTAGTCTGGCAGAGGCATTAAGGGCACACTGGAGGGGGGATAGTCGGGAGAGAGGGAGGCCGGTAAGTAGGTTGTTACAGTAGTCTAGATGGGAGATTACAAGGGAGTGGATTAGTTGTTTTGCGGTGCTGGCAGTCAGGAATGGACACATTTAGGAAATGTTGCGTAGTTGGTTATGGCGGGATTTAGAGAGTGATTTGATGTGAGGGATAGAAGATAGATCTCAAATTAATCAACCAATGATGTCATGCTATTTTTTATTTGGGTACAGAGTCCCAGTTTGTGCCCACGTGGGATGGCTTCTAATATTCAAAATTCAGGACCCATCAGGCACTCCCTGATCTGCAGGCTCAATAATTTCATAAAAGCTATTACATTTTGTATGCTGCCTATTTTTAGGGATAGGCAAATGTTTTGCCAAGCTCTAATCAACACAAAGTACCCTTTGAGTACTTTAAAAGGTATTTGTTATTAAAAAATAAAGCACCTAGCTGACCTAGAAGTTGCAGCTCTGTTCTTTTTTGGTCTAAATTTTCTTGCCACTTTTTGGCTGCTTGAAGCAGGCAGTCAGTGGCAGGGAAGCACTATCATTGAACTCCAGAACATGGGGATCTCAATAGACCCCACATCCACAATGTGTGCTGAGCCAGTGCTGGAGCTGACTGGTGGTAAATATATCAGTTGGTGGTCTACTTTAGGTCCCAGACTGTAGAGTGTTAAAGTAAGTTTTAGTTTGGAGAGAACAAAATATAGAGCAAGAGAAGCTGTGCCAAGATAGTCCAGATCACACTGACTCCAAAAAGTTGATGGAAAAGAAACACAGTGTATATTGTTCTTTGAATAGTTTACAACCCCTGGAGTAGAAGGGGGCAGTATAATTTAGATTTCAGCTCAGATGACGTTAGATTGTTTTTTAGTGGACCTCTGTTTGAGAGATTGATGCAGACTTTGTAACCAGTGAACATTGTACAAATGATGGCTATTTCTTTTTATAAATAATCCATCATATTTTATAAAATACCTCTAGATTGGGCAGCTGTTTGTTTACTGGGTTATAATTTGGTGGAAAAAGTGGGTAAGCACATATGAATGGTCTATGGGTATGGAAGATCTTGCAAATTACCACTGAACATGACATTGATGTGAACTGTTACTAAAAAGTAGTACTGTGCCTTTAAGATCTACATTGATGTAACCTGCTAATTATGAGGCCACATAATCAAAATGGAAGACCCATTTAAAGCCTTAGTGCTAGCTACTATTGTCATGCAAGAGACACATTAATTAACAGGCCTCTTCTATAAAAAAAAAAAAGCACATATGATAATACAACATCCTGAACACAGTATAGAGTACAGATCACCAAAGCTGAACCTCGTGATCCGCCATATTTCTCCAGTTGGGAAAGTTTATGATGCAGAGAAAACTCACCAGGTCACAAATGTGAGTCAGACAAGCAGACTCTGAAGAAATGATGAGTCTTGTTCAGAGATATTCTTTTCCTCTGAACTATAGAATAAAGTGACCTGGTTTCAAAATCCCAGAAAAGCAACTGTTCATTTGATTCACAAAGTCTTCCCAAAGAAAGGAAAAGGTGTACAATTTAATAGCACTTATAGTTCTCTAGGATCTCATCGCATTCACACAAACCGAGGAACAAATAATAATAACAATGCTTCAGAAACCAAGAAATAGTACACATTTCATGTAATTGTCCAGGGGCATATGACCCTATGCATCATCATTTGGGAACCGTAGAAAAGCATGACACGTTACTGGAAACCAATTGGTAAGGTGGAGAGTAAGAGTGTACAAGCATTCCAGGAGTGAGGATATATTGATAATATTTTGTTCCATCCAGGAAATTCTGAACAAATACTAGGAATTGTATGTAAACATGGGAGACACTCTCTCATACATCACAGTGGAATTAGAAATTCTCCCAGATATTGCAACTCTTAGATACACAGTGTAGTTCCTGTATTGTCCTATGATGTGGTGTTAGGAAGTGATAGACATCCAGAGAAAGCAAATAGAGAACATTTCTATTATGTAGATTCAGATATCTCACTTCAATAGGGTTAATCACAGATTACCGAGGGTTTAGTTCATCATAAGATATTACTATATGGGAAACAAATCTGCCTCCATTTCATGCAACTAACTGCTTCAAGAAGTTAGAAGCGAAGTATTTAGGTTACACAATTAGAAGAGGGTCTTAAAGTATTACCTGTTAAGGTAGAAAGATTAAGGTGAATATCAAGGTAAATATTGATGCAACTTCCTTAATATGGATTTGGAGGAAAAGATGCCAGGGTAACCGGCGTTTAAACTTTTTCAAGGAGCACAGAGCCAATAAAGATAAGGGGAATTCAGATGATTTCTGCCGAATGTATTACTTAAAGAAAGACAAAGGTTGCTCACTCCATGTATGTGACATGGAAGGGTAGAAGGCTGGTATTTAGGAGCCAAGGTCCTCCACAGTCTTTAACCCATCACCTGCAATGAATTAGTTAGTAGACTACTTTAAATCACAGGTTGGAGACTATTAAAGTTTTTTTAGTTTAATTAGTGCTCAGATGGAATTAGGGTTTTGCTTAGGGAGGTTTTGTGAAAGATTGCCGATTACTACAACCTGCGAAACCAGTGAATGTTCCATAAACTGTATTAGCTGATGGCTATTCTCTGCAAAGAAATCAGCTTATTCGACATTGTTGAATAAAAGGGGCTGTGCTTTTGACCTAGAGTAGGTGGCCTGCTGTGCTAGATTGCAATATTATATTGCTTTGGAATTAACTTCTCAAGTGTCATGACATGAGGAGCAGCTCTTTGACCTGGTTCAGAATTTGCAGAATGTGGTTCTAGCTGGGTGTAGGAGCTGGCAGTATTGTCTTGTTTGCCGACATGAAAGCTCCAGTCAGTGGAGCATGTTAATCCAGTGGGCCATTTTCGGTCTTTGTCTTTTAGTGTTCTTTTTAAACATGCAGTGCTTTAGTTTCTGTATAGAGTGCTTGATTGTGTATACATAACACCCAACAAGCAAGCAAAAGCAGATTTATTGGGCGCAAAATTACATTGACAAATACTTTATGTCACATTATTGTTAATCACTTTTTTATTGCTGAGATTCACTGTATTCAAGTTAGGCTAAACACACTATATTCCTGAAGAATTGACTGATTTAGGTTTCTGCTATACCCGTTTTACTTGTCTCCAAAAGAATTACAGTGTATTACATGGCAAAGATTTACACAATGAAAGCATGATAGAAAGTGTTTTTTATGCTGCACTACTGGGCATCTGTTGTTAAAGCCCACATCCCTGGATCCATCCAGAGAGGTCTTTTCCTTTGCAGTGGTTCCTCCAAGCAACCCTATATAAGAAGCAAAAACATTTCATTAGTAGCAGAGAACGCGATCCATATATACATTATAAACAACATTTATTGGCAGGCCCGGACTGGCCATCGGGCACACCGGGCATTTGCCCGGTGGGCCGGGCCGCGGCAGAGCCGGATTGATTTAGGGGCTGATAGGGGCCTGGAGCTGCAGCTCTACCTTAAAATAGGCCCAGTCAGGACCGGACTGACTGGGCCTATGCGGCCTCTACGGCCGCATTAACGCAGGGCATAAGGGGCATCTGCCCCATAAGCCTGCCGCAACTGCGACCGGGTCCGCCACCCTTACGGGTGTGCGGCCGCACAGGGTTTAAATTAAAACATCGGGGGGTTTTTTTTTTGTTTTTTTTTGTTTTTTACTTTATTTAACATCCTCCATGTTAAATAAAGTTTTTGTTAACTTTATTTAACATGGAGGATGTTAAATAAAGTTAACCCCCCCCGATGTTTTAATTTAAGCCCTGTGCGGCCACAGACCCCTAAGGCCGGCCCTGGTGGGGGCTTCCCGGCCCCTTAGAGTGGCGGACCTGGTCGCAGTTGCGGCCGTAGAGGCCGCATAGGCCCAGTCAGTCCGGTCCTGATTGGGCCTATTTTAAGGTAGGGGCCTGGAGCTGCAGCTTCATTAGCCCCTAAATCAAGCCCGGTCGCAGTTGCTGCTTGCTCCGGCAACAAGGTAAGTAGGGTGAGGGAGGGGGGTGCAGTGAGAAGGGGCAGAGGGGGGTTAGATAGTGAGAGGGGGTACATATTGAGAAGTGGGGAAGGGGGTACATAGTGAAAAGGGGGTTGTCAGGGACCGCAACCCCGGGTCCGCCGAAGCGACTCACCTGAATACCCGATGCCCGCGGGTACTGCATCCCGCGGCGCGTCTCCAGCTTCTTCCTCCTCTGCTGTTAACATGTCTGCCGCTAGTCGCGCGCGCGCGCCCTCAACAAGCTTTATGCGTCCCGGAATGGAGACGCCGGGGTACGCGCTCCAATGACGTCACGGCTGGGGGCGAGGCGTTCCCCAGGCGGCAAGTTTAAAAACTGAGCACTGAGACTAGTTCAGTGCTCAGTGATTGTTCCTTCCAGTTTGAGCTCTGTACGTTATTTGCTTCCTGCTGATTATTTTGTGTACCGAACCTGGCTTACCCTCGACTCTGCTGCCCTCTATATTCCGACCCTTGGCTACAACGGCGTTCCTGATATTTCGGTTTCCTGACTCTCGGATTTTGACATTGCGGCTTGCTATTTCCCTGACCACGGCTTCGTACCTGACTTCGGCTTATCCTCACCTACCATACTGCGTATTCCTGGTGCTACGTATCTGCATACCGGACTCCACCATTATACCAGCCTTTCGGCCTGACAGGGGTACATAGTGAAAAGGGGGTACATAGTGAGAAGGGGCAGATAAGATGGGGAGAGGGGGTAGTGTGAATGCGTATGAGAATGGATGAATAAATGTGTGGATGAATTGTGTGAATGCGTATGACAATTAATGAATTCATGTGTGGATGAATTGCTTGAATGATTTGTGAGACTGCATTAATGAATGTGTTAATGATTTGTGTGAATGAGTAAATGCAAAGATGGTACATGAAGGGTGGGCTTTAACAATAAATAAATAAATAAAAATGGGCTGCTCAGGCTTAAATGCCCGAGCCTATTTTTTGTCCCAGTCCCGGCCTGTTTATTGGTATATCAGCATTATTGTTTCCACCATTAAACTTCTATGTGACATCATCACATATGTAGGAATGATCAGTTTTGTCTATATGCCTACAAGGTCATTATCCAGTACATGGAACTGAAAAGTGCCAAGAACTCCGCAGCTTGCCTACAATGCCTAATGTATTAAAATACATTTTATATGGAAAGCTTTCTTAAGTGGCTGGACTTCCTCATCGACTACAATCTTTTCAATAATTGAGAAACACTTGTTTTCATAAGAGGGAGATGCCAGCTCAGAAACACATGCTTTAGTTTTATGTGTGTGGTGTTTTTTGAGTATAAGGTGTTGTTCCACTTAGACACATTAATTAAATTGAGCTCTCAAACATGCGAAGCAAATAAACCTTAGAAATGTATAATGTAATTTACTTCATTCCTCAAAAGGTTTAAATGACACTGAACACATTAAAGAAACTTATTTTCACTTTGTATGGTAACAATTCAGTGACTGGATTTGTGCCGTATGATAATTCCCTGAAAAATAGGAATCTATCAAAAATATTTGTGGGAAAGACGTTCGCAGTAAACCATACCTAAAGATGACCCAAGAGGGGCACTTGTTTAAGAAGTGGGGGGACTTATTTGCAACTGAGACCTGTTGACAGCTACTTATAAAGCACTCCTAATAAGAATAAGGTGTTTTACTCACACAATGTATTATGCATATACACATTTTCCGTGTTTTATATATATATCAATGTGAGTTTTAAGGCTCCATACACCAGGATAGGAGAGAAGGATAAAGGGATTCGGGTGCAAAGGAGGTACTGTTCCTCCTAAAGAGGGAATTTTGAGAAGTGTGATTCATTCAGTACTTGGAATAATTTATAATGCTAGTTTTAGTTAGAAATCTTTTAAATTCAGAAGAGCAGGTGAAACAATACTTTTTAACACTGTTAATAGTGATATTTTGAATCTTTGGGATATGATAATGCAGATTCTGCATATAGAATTGCATACATACCATGCAGCCATGCCATTAGGATCACTTACAACACGTTTGGCGCATCGAACAGACGCAGAGATGTCATCACTCAGCAGAGCTGAAAATATTAAATATGATTGTAGAATTGTATTATTATGTTGCTAATTTCTAGCACAGATCATTGTCCTAATATTTTTCACCAAAATATATTGTCATGCTATGCACGATAAGATATCAATAAAATAAACAAAGCCTTACATTACAGAACTAGTATATGAACAGTTACAACTGAAGCTATGAAAATGAATTCACAATATAAGTGAATAAATATTTTATGTTGAAAAACATTTATGTATAACTTTGTTCTTCAATAAATGCCAGTGACACAAAGTACACCATTAAAAAGGTACAGGGTGTATTTTTTTTTTTAGAAAGTCAGAAATGAACAATAATATAACAGATGGATTATGTTCACTGTAGTGGGAGTTTGCAGGTAAATTTGTATATTTCAATTTTCCTGGGCTAACCTCTATTTCCCCTCTATAAATGGCTGTATATTTTACGCTGCTTCATTATATGAGGAGGGGGCAACTACAGTAGACTTCTGTTGTAAGATCAGCTGTGCTAATCTTGCGAACGTCCCGGGGTAGGCTACCCCGAGGCTACTACTCATTCTGGAGAAGTGGCTTTGCCAGAACATGAGGACAGCCACATGTGAATGCTGGGAATAGGACAGAAACTGGGTGGGGATAAGGTTGAAAGTGGGTGGGAGAGGCAAAAACCACCCCCCCTGCCCCGAAGAATGAGGAAAGCGACCCAGAGACCCATAGAAGTGTTTCACCTGGAGTCTCTGGGTCTAATCTACAGAGTTCCAAGGTGTGGCAATGTAGGGAGATTTGTGAAATAAATCTTAGTGAAGATTGTCGGGATCATCCCCAGTAATAGTAAAGTTGGTGTGCTGAGGTGTTGTAGAGTAAAGAGTTTGTTTACAGCCCTGTATTAAGATAAGATCACAATCAAACTTACCATTGCAATTAATGTTGCAAGCATTGTGAGGGTTTGGGGTCTTCCCATCCAAACACCACCAATGGCTGTTGATTTGGAGAATGCCGTAGTCAGTGCTGTTATCTCCCCTGTTGAAATTTGTGCTCCTGGTGTTAAAGGAACTCTCATAGTAGGCTGTACACACCCCTGTGGAAATTAGGTGTACATATCATTGCATATCATTTTACAATCAAACGAGGAGTGAGAATTTGAATGATGTTGAACAGTTTTAAAGCTTGAAAGTAGCGTTGTCTTTGTTATAAGTACTTAGTTGTGTTAAGACGGCATTGGGTGTCCTGTGTTGTCTGAGGCATGTGGTTATCTTAGGATCTGCATCTCTAGAAACCTGAAGAAGCAGGTCTGACCCTATATATACTCTTATATAACGCTGACAAAGGGTGTTCATTAATATGCGTCACAAGGTGTGCACAATAGTATAAAAACAGACTGCAAAGGATCTCTCCACTGGAGAACAGGAAAAGGAATACAGACTGAATTTATTTTTTAACTTAATAACTTCTTGAGAAATGTTGTAATGGAATAAAATACTGCCTTTTTTCTATCCTGTCATTGATTATTTAGTTCAGTCACTGACAGAGGCATAACTGTTTTAACACATTTTGGGTGCTACTGTCACCCCCCCCCCCAAGTTATATGTCTGAGCCCTGTTATACTCAACAGGTTTGGTTGAAAGTACATTTTTGACAAGATGATGTTTGTACAAGGATGCAGTTTCTACTTACCCAACCTGGTCAGCTCTGTATAATAATGTTGCTAGGGGAGGGTTCATTATTTGCTTAGCAGTAACACCTTTTCATTTATTTATTTTAAGTATACGTCCACAGTGATGGTGCACCTGTCACTTTATTCTCCCTACTAGGGTGGCAGTAACTCACTTACCTTGCGCAACCCTGTCTGCGTAATGTACAAACTGCTACAGGGTATGTTAACACTTACTGCTGCAATGTTTTAATATATTAAATTATGCAGGTAACAGTAGTGTGTATTCATTTTACTAAGATCATGCTTGTATTACACATGCTGTATTTAGTATTAAAGCTAGAGGACAATTTTACATGCTATTCATATTATGTTGCACATGTATGATACTTGCCCATTCTCTAAATATCTAGATTTTGCAGTAGCCATTCAGGGTCTAAAAACACATTCTGACATTATGATTTTTGCGGATTTTCCTCAAATATAAAAAATAGCCACTTTGCTTAACCTCTATGGTGGTTACGACACAATAGATTCACTTAACAGCATGACACATAGAATAAATTTGATAAACAATTGGATTTCTATAATATATGGCACTTACAATTTGGAAGGCTGTACCCCTTGAAACCATCCAGACCCATCATTTTCATTGCCTTTGCCAGTTCACATCTCTCAAAAACTTTCCCATGTGTCGTTGCTAGAATGAGAAGCACTGCTCCAAGTATCTGCATTCCTGCCCTCGTGGTGGAAGTAGTCTGACGACGTGTTGTTACCAGAGACTTCTGTTTTATGTTGTGATTTCTAGAAAAAAAATTCTATCCCTTAAGAGGTTTCAGTCACATGATGTATTGTGAAAAAAGTCTAGCATTTAAAAGTAGGAGTGGTTTTCTTTAACATAACTTTTATTATATGTGTGAACCACATAGTAGCCCAAGCAATAAGCCAGTATCTAACCTTATCCTGAAGGGTCCCATTAAAGACAAAACAATTGTCCATGATGAGTGATTTGGCTATTGCATTTCTTTCCTTGACTTTGTTTCACGAAACAAAGCAAGGCTGCCAAAAAAACCCATCTAAGTTATAAATATCGGGGATTCTGTCACACTGTATGACCATTTATTGGACAGAATCCCCAATAATTATTTTGTGTACTTATTGGTCATTATATTTTAGCAACAACCTGGGGAAAATCATTTTTATTCCTTTTACACTTTTTAGGTTGTGTGCGCCTATTTTATGTATATTATCTTAGTTTAAAAGCTGTCTGGTACAGCAGACATTTGTCCTAAAGGGATCCATGTATAAAGTGGATACAGAGGCAAAAAGTGATCAAAGTTTACGAATCCCTAAAGGCTGCTATGGTCTTAGCCAGTACACATGTTCACTAATTGGGAATGTGAGGCTAGCACACCACTTTTTATTTTGAGCACTGTTGGTAAGAGCACTGAGCACCTTTGGACCCATCCATGAACTTTAAAAAAAAATGTGTACACACTAGCCCCAGCCTTTTAGGCTCGATAATAACTAGTACTTACATATCCCCTATTTCGTAGTGGTACTCACGTGCTTTTAGCACATTCTCTCAAGAGTTAACCAAATTGACAACTGACTAATAGATATGGTACTAATTTTATTGACCTCCGAAGGATGAAGCGCTGACTCTGTCGGGATTTGAATCAGTGACCCTGAGGTTTCACAAGGCTCTGCAGTCAGGGCGTTATATCTTATTAGCTTGATGCGGCTGTAAGAGCTGGGATTTCTTATGAAGCACTTTAAAAAAAAAAAAAAACCACTGATTTTTGTCTCACTGAAAAAATGCCACAGTGGGTTCCCTAAAAAGCTCCCTCTCAATGTTATTTTAGCGGCCCTAACCCTTGCGTGGAGGGGCCAAGATGATTTGGCTCTCCTGCAGGCCTTCTGGTCGGTGAGGAAAGGAAGGGGTGCATATCCCTTTTAGGGAGTATGACCACCCTGAAGAAACACAGTAGGGGACTTGGTGTCTAGCATGGCCTTCTGACACAGATAATTTTTTTGTTTTATTTCACAGCAGAGCTACTGACATTTTTCAAAAGGAAAAATAAAGGGGAGTTGGCCTGCAGCCTCTTGTTCCTTGGTCTCTCCTCCCTTACACAAGATCCCCAGGCAAGAAAATAGACGACATTCCTGGGGGTTACAAAACCAAGATCGACTGTTACTCTACTTTCATTCCACTTCTTTATTTTGTCTTGTTTTAATTTTACTTAATTTCAGATCACCTTGGTGAACATTGTCCCGATTTTTTCACAAGATGCTCAAATTGTGACAACCCCTGTGGCTGAGATTGATGCAGGTTGTTTGAATGACTACTGGCCTGCCTACAGCGTAACTGCACTTTATGGGCTTGCTTCACTACAGATTTTGCATTGAGGTCCAATAAACACTAGCATGCTAAACAATACATGTTGACAATAACCTATACCCATGCATTCTAAACCATTTCGACCGCATGCTACACAATGCTATACCCATGCATACTATACCAAAGTCATGGTACTCTCTACACTTGTATATAATCTAAACAATTCAGTGACCCTACCCTATTCAAATTCTTCCTGTACATGGTTGCAGCACCCTATATATATATATATATATATAAAATAAAAAAACTACACTACTGCATTTTCGGCATTCTTCAGTTATTTGCTTTGGCTTCCTTGAAGTATCTTCCCTGCTGTACCTCTGTTTACCACGTGCAATCTGGGCCAGATTATTTCCTGAAACCTCTGACAGCAATTAATTAGCATCCGTTACATTTATTGGAGCCATAAAAGACAACAAGGATAACCGCTCAGAACCTCACGTAGATTATTTTCTGGTAGCTAAACTCAATAGAATAGAAAGAAGATTTGTAATTTAAAATCCAGCCATATTTTTTTTAATGCATACAATATTGCAGTCAGTTGCATGGGGACCAGTTAACCTATGTGTTCCGTCAAACTACAACTGCTATTCGCAATCACACTAGCAGACCTCAACTGTCAAACAACATAACTCATCATATTGTGGTGGTGGTTACTGAAACAGGCAGAATTGATTTGAAAAAGAGGAAAGGAAACCGATGCCATCCGAACAGGATGGGGGTACGGAGAAGCCCTAAAATTTACAAAATGAGCAAATGCTGACTTGAAAGGTTTGGTGGGCTTCCTGAATTTAGTTGCTGGAATGTAATGAGTAGGAGCCTGGAACGTCTAGCCACAGAGCGGAAAAGGATAAGGGGATGAAACCTAACTAGAACACAAGTACATGAAGAATAGTTTAGGAACAGAAATGGATAAGAGGTAAAAGGGGACATAAAGGGGCCATGAAAGAAGGTTAAATAGGATAAAATGGAGATGTTTAAATGTAGATATACTAGATATAAAGAATGACATGAAAGTGGAAATGTGATTTGGCCTTTTTTTTGACCTCACAAAATAGAGAAACACATCATGGACATTAATAATAAAATATACAGATTCTGTGAAATAAAAAACATTTCTAAGAAATCAAAGCATTTTAGAAATGTATCAAATTGTGCAACATGTTGGATTTATCTCTTGCAAAATAATAAAAAAAGGAACCATGATTTTGTTATAAAAGTTATAACTAAAGATTAGTGTCAAGATTGTTTGTCTGGTTCTTAGGTCGGGCATCCAAACCAGCAAACATGATATTTTGTTGTTTCACATGAAAGTATTTCATTAAGTGTATGGCTATGTAGAGTAATGCCTAAGGAGCTAACCTAGTAGTGCTTAAGGTCCTGGGTTCTATTCCCTTGTGTTCTAGCTTGTTATTTCTTCCCCACGATTCCCTGAGCTGCTCAAATTGGCCTGAAAGTGCTTCATGTTGGGCCCCCACCCCCGGGTCTTCTTTTACACCCTTTGACTGACTCTTGATTCCTTATATGATGTGTGGTATAGTGACACGCGCCACCTTTTGTTTTGTCTGTTGATTTATTCTCCGTAAAATAACCTCTCAGTGCGCTCCCATACGTGCCTTTTCTCTCGACTAGCGCATTGTTATTACGAACCACTCCTAGAGGGTGTTCATCAGTCACCTCTTACCTATTGCTTATCTTGGTTGTCGTCCATCATTATCTCGCACTATGTACTTACATGGAAATAAGCCTTGTACTGAATGATATGATACTCTATGTCTCCAGTGGTTATCACCTTGTGTAATGCTGTATCGATTGCCCTGCATCTATTGTCTCATTTTTATGTTTTCTGTGGTGCAATGTGCCTCTGTATTTTTTATGTGCTCTCTGGGATGTTCTCAGATGTAACTCATTGTTAATTGTATTAAGGTTTATTTTTTATTTTTAAGAGGAATAATTCTTACTTAATGAAATACTTTTTTTTTCCCCCAAGTCTCCGTTTAATGAAAACAAGGGATACACCCTTGTTTTCATTAAACAGAGACTTGGGGGGGAAAAAAGTATTTCATTAAGTAAGAATTATTCCTCTTAAAAATAAAAAAAACCCTTAATACAATTAACCCTTTACAGCAATGAACTGACTAGTCAATTGGTAGTCGATTTCCAGCACTAGATACTAAGAAAATAGGTTTACAAAAGTTTTACGATTTGGCAGGTAATATGAAACGCATGTAGGATTATTCAGGATTAAGAATCAGAGATCTTTATATCCCAAATTTACATGCTGCACAGCTTGACACTTTTTTGTGTAAATGCACATCACTTTTGAAACAAATGTGTGCCTTGATGTGTCTATGGACTTTAAGAAACAAATGCATCAACTGTTGGTTGTAAAATCAAAACTAACCTAAAATGTGAATTCGGTACCAATTCATTTGTTAAAACATTTAAAAAGCATGCATGTATTTATATGAACAGACTAAAAGAGGTTTGGCATAATTAGTTTGATAAAAAACTGTGTCAGGAGGAAAAACGGGCAAGCGTAAGGATATGAGCAACATTGACAAGGACCAAACTGTGATGGCTAGATGACTGCGGGGTGTTCCAGTCTGCAGTGGTCAGTACTTATCAAAAATGATCCAAGGAAGGAAAAGCTGTGAACCGGTCCGGTGACAGAAGCTCATTGATGCACATGCGGGGGCGAAGCCTGGCCATGTGGTCAAATACAGCAGATGAGCTATCAAATTGGTTGCGATAAAAAAGCGTCAGAACACAGTGCATCACAGTTTGTTTTCGTATAGTGTTGCAAAGCCGCAGACCAGTCAGTTTGCCAATGCTGAGCCCTGGTCCACTGTCGAAAAAGACTACAATGGACAGGTGAGCATAATAACTGGCCTGGTCTGATGAATCACGTTTTCTTTTACATCACATGAATGGCCGGGTGCGTATGCGTCATTCACCTGGAGAACACATGGCACCAGGATGTATCCATGGAGGGCTCACCTCGCAACTTACAGGACTGCTACCAACGTCTTAATGCCAGATGCCACAGAACACCTTCAGAGGTCTAGAGGGGTCCATGCCTCAACAGGTCAGAGCTGTTTTGGCAGCAAAAAGGAGACCTACACAATATTAGGCAGGTGGTCATAATGTTACAGCTGATCAGTGTATTTCTTTTACTCAACGGTTTTATAAAGTGGTATTTTGACATCTGTCAGTGCTTTGAAATGTAAAAAGCATGCAGTTTTTTGACCAGCAAATAAATAACTAAATATACTGTGTGTGCATAACGCGGGCTTACCACTTTGGAGTTTGCATGCCGTGTGAGGAAAAACTATTTTCCTGCCCATGTTCCCGTTTTCCATGGGAGGGGAGTTTCCTTTTTTGGGGTTTTCATACTACATTATAACATTTAAATGAGAACAATATAAACTACATTTGAGCAAAGACATAGCAAAAATGCTGACACCCCTTGGGTCCTAAAGAAACAAGTTTAAAATTATTTTGCTTTCTTAACAGAAAACCGTTTTAAATTCGTTTAGTCACCATCTCCCTAAGCTGTCCGTTACAACATTTAACTATAAAGAATGTCGTCCCTGTAAAGAATGGTCATAATCAGCAAATGTGATGGTTGTGATATGCTGGTTTTGATTTCCTGAACTAACCTTCCGTTTTAAATAGATTGGTGTACTGGTGCGACCATCAGTTAGACATCTTTCTAGCATAATTAAACCCAGCTTAATTAATTTTCTTAAGGTTTTGCATGTTTCTTTGGTATGTTTTTTCCCCCATCAACAGTGGTCAAAACTGAACAGAATAGAGTGCATAACTAATGTGTTAAATTCAGCAGTTAGGAATCTTTCTATATGGTCCGCCATGTGCCTCTGTGAAACACCCCTGCAGAGCAGTATGCACAGTACACTTGGCAGATCTGTTAAAAGGAAACATTTCATATAAATACCTTATTTGTTCGATTATAAGACTTATATTGGAGGTCGTCTTTTAATCAGACCTCACATAGAGGTCTGACCACACGACTAAGATCAAGATCCCCGCAGCACTGCTCTGTCTTTGTGCGTGTGCCAGAGCCTGTCCTGGTGTGTATTTGGTTGTCCGTTTTCTGGCACTTTACTTACTGCTGGAATAAATAGAACTATTTAATTTTTACTTATCCATAGATACAACGCCCCTCCTGAATTTGTAGTCACTTCAGAGGACAAAACTTTCTTGGCCGAGAAATCAGAGAGGAACAGTAAATTGTGTTTTTTACTCTGTTTCAATCTGCATATTTTATTACAAAGGATTAGTATCAGTAAATTGTAGCTTTAGGCATCCTGTGTATGATGACTTTTTTTAGTGTACTAATTAAATTCTGTCTATTTTATTTATTTCCATAAAATGGCCAACAAAATTCTCAGCACCAGGCCCATGATGCTCTTAATCCGGTGCTGCCTCCATTGTGCATCAGCCATCTTAAATCCAGCGTGTACCCACAGTGTGCTCCAGCCTTGCGCAGTTTTATTTGGCTAAACTTGTTTTAAACGGTTTGTGGACTGACTTTGTTTTACTGTTCAAGTAATACAGTATTGATAGACTGACATAAAAGTTGATAAAACAAAAACATTTGATTATTAAGCAAATTAATTATAAAGCTAAAAGGCCATATTTTCTCTCAGTGAAAAATTAGTGCAGTCCATGCATTCTGATGAAGTGGCTCACTGCAGAAAAATAACTTGGGACACCCCTGGTATATACAGTTTTTATTTTAAAAAAGTAATACAACGCAAGAAAGTACATTAGCCAAGATGCACATTTTATTACTAGAGATCAAGGCGTTATGTGGATTTGTAATTTAAAATTAACCAGAAAATAGAAACACAGAATGTGATGTCAATAAGAACTATTCAACCCATCTAATCTGCCCAATTTTGCTGCAAGGGCACAAGCCTTTAGTTTAATCTAAAAGACAAACAAAATAAACAAAAATTTACATTTTGTATTTCATTGCATGGTAAGTTATTTATTTTTCTTCATTAGAAGGGCTTTTCTTTAGATATCATTTTTTGATCAAATCTAATCTTGTAAAAAAAAAAAATTGAGTTTAGAAATACCCAATGTTTTCAGGTGTTTTTGCATGTTAGAGAGCAATAATTACAAGTAGCGTTTTGCTATTTCAAAAACTTTTCAAATTTTCTTTTTTTTTTCTTCAAATCCTGTCTTCTTGTCCTCTTTGGGATATCTTTGAAGATGGTCAATTCAATTTAACCCCATCAAACCATACATTTTTGAAAACTAGACACCCCAGGGTTTTTTAAATGCAGATGCATATTTCAAATACATTTCCATGCACTTACTCTATAACCAGCCTTTGTCAAACTCTGTGGTAGTAATAACTTGTGGTTTTACTTATGAATTGTACTTCAGGTATAAATTTACAGCTCCAAGTATATGTCATTGTAAAACACCCCAATGTGTTCAGAAACATCTGAGTACAACGATAGCAGCCATGCATAGGTTTCCCTGCTTGTTTGGGAGCTAAAAGGCCACATTCGGGAGGCGTGCATTTTTCATTTTTCTGCTGATCGCCTCCTAAGTTCTTTTAAATCAGGCGTCTTTTGCCATATTGTATGTGGCGGACCTTGACACCACGGGGAGGGGCTACACTGGACCCCCTCTGAAGATTTCGGTGTTGCCAGATACCTCATCATTGGTCATTAAGGGGTTAAACATTAGAGCACAGCAGAACAGAACTTGAGTGAAATGGTCACGGTGCTTATACAAAATGTTAAAACATACAAGAAAGAGAAACAAAACAAGGATTGAACACACACAAGTGTTAAAAAGTCCCCAGTTAAAAGAAACTAAATACATTCCAGAAACTTCCAAGTGTTTACCCCAAGTGATAGGAATCACTTTTCACTGTTTCTAGGCTGTCTATTTGGTGTCACACATGACGGGTGCTACAGTGCCTGGCCGCATGCTGTGCAAGCATAAAATTGTGCATGGTCTTTCATATCCAGCTGTAGGCCTTAAAGTGCAAGGGCAGACCTGTTGTCCAGAGTCTAGCCCTAGAGGGGAGTGTGTAGCCCAGGCACTTTATGACACTCTTAATGAGACACCCCGATAGCAAACTGTGGCCTGATATTTTTAAATATTGCTTGTTTCCCATCATTCCAGAGGGCACAATGTCAGCACACAGACTCATAAGATTAAGATATTCCATTATTAAAACCTAATCCTATTTCCGACATAACTATGAACATGTTAGGTCCTGTGTGAGCCCAGTGCCTGGTCCCTATAGGATTTTATTGCACCTTGTACATGATAGCTGGCACTCTTTAAAGATACCCTTGCTTGGGTGCTGTTTATGGTTCACTCAACTTTATAGTGGGGTCTGGCTAGGTTGCCAGAAAACATTTATTGGTAGGATCTACCTGAATATGTTTTGGTATACATGCAAGATGTCTTGCTAGCCCTTCCTATACCCTTAATATACACATTTCTTATGACACCTCCACCTTTAAGGAGGATGACAAAATAGTTAAGCTCCATCCTGGTCACCATGTCTACCTATACTCCAGTTTCCACACAGTCTGGTTTTCTCTGCTGCACATAATTATATTGTGCAATAGATCACATCTGAGCAACGTGCTATTCTTCCCAGGCACTCTTTTTAGACAAAGGAGGGCTGAGCCGTTATAACTTCAGTCATTACCATACAAATATGGTTGCAACTTCTGCAACTGCAACACTTTAGCAGTACAATACTCAAAGTATTTGTGCTATGGTCCCATTAAACCTTCCTCAATGGCAGAGATTGCTCAGAATAACTAGCTTGATCTGGTCATCATGTATGGATTCCATGCTCTTGAGCTCATCTACAGTCTGTGATTAGTGTGCCGATACATATCATCAAACCCTACTACATTATGCCTGTAGTTGATACAGAAACAGTTTGCTGGCATATTTTGTTTTCTCCCTTTGATGAGACATAAATGATTCGGGCAAAGACAGTCTATCCCTTACCCTTTGCTTTCTCTCCCAGAAGTTCTACCAGTACCACAGGCTAAGCAAGGTTCACCTTTAGCTTATCTGGTTTGCAGATGCTCCTTTCTTCTGGTTTTTCTAGGGATATCCTCAAGATACACAGACAAATGCACAAGCATCTGTGGTGTCCCTGAATTCCATAGACACCCAGTTACTCTGTTTTATAGTCAATGAACCCAGAAGAGCACCTCCAGTCTCCATGCTTCTGATGTGGCATTCCAAGGATTAAATCAAACCCATGCCCTGGCAATTGTTCACTGGGTCTGGGCCTTTGGTCCATGCATGAATATCCTTCCACATTTACCGGGTTCCCAGCAACCCACTTCCCCTGGAGTTTCATGCAGTTCTTTAGGTGATACTTGACCCGATTTCAGCCCCAATTGTTTTCACCTGTCCGCAAAGAAGTTAACCCAAATCTTTCCCCAGCAAAATGTAAACAGGTAAATCTTCAGACCACATAACCGCCTGAGAATCCTTGCCCATGCTTAAGGTACACACATGCTGTTGGCACTGCAGGGCACATCCTTACTCCTTGGATAGACAAGCAACCATATATCCCATACTCACTTTTTGTAGACGGTTATCCCCATTTCCCTTGGTCCTGGAAACAAACAGCTGTGTGTCCTCCAGCTACTGATAGAGATTACTTCTGGCTGGGGTACACGATCACAATTGGTTGCATGAAAGTCTGGCTCCGAATTAAATCAACTTCCTTGTTGGCTTTGTGGATTGTGAACATCTACTTTTTGTAAAATGTAGGTCAAAAGGGTATAAGTGTCAATGCAATATATAGACAAACAAGTTAATAAAGCACATGAAAAACCTTATTTGGCCTATAAATAAAAACGAGAACATAGGACATGTAAGCCATTTGCTTTAAAACAAAAGCAATAAAAACACCCAAGCTCTATAACATTTGCATATATTTAAACTTCTCTAAACATGGCTGTTCCTATGTGCGAAAAAGCCTATTACCTCGTCCAACACAGCAACGAGCAAAGCTCCGGCCACTTGGGATCTACATCCCATTTATAATAGCAAGCTGACAATAACTGTTGATACTGTGGAATAAATAATGCATTCTCCCTAAAGAAAAAAAATAAAGCACTTCACACAGAATAGGCAGCTATCCTCATCCATGGTATGATTATTCTTGTCACTAATTGGCTGCTTGAAGCAATCAGTGGCAGAAAAGTGCTTGAAATCTTGGCAGTATTTTCTCCACATCTGAATGAGGAAAGTACAGAAGTGTTTAGAGTGTGTGTTGAGCAAATGTATATACGATTAAAATTAAGCTATACTCAAAAGGTATGCCTGGGTACACATTTTATTACAAGAGACTAAGGAATTATGCTTTAAGTTTAGAATTTATTCTAAACGAACAAAGATAGAAACAGAATTTGAGGGCAGTTAAGAACCCTTCAACTATAACCTACCCCTTTTTCCTGCTGTAAAGACTCAAACCTTAATACAAAATGTCTACTGCATGCACATTCACAGAAAATAAGGAATATTCTGAGCTGTAGGATGAAACAAAGTGCGAAAAGTGTAGCAGAAGCCGAGGTTGGTGAATTCAAAAGAGTAACGTGAATGTAGTTACCATGGCCATATAGTAGATCCTAGCCTACTTTTTAATCACGATTTCTCCATACAGTAAATAGCAATATAGCGATACAAGAAAGAGACGATAAACTTCAAAACATAATTTAAAGGAGCAACTAAATGTAAAGACAACAATACTTTATATTCCTCAGAGTGGAAAAAGGCACTTACCTGACATAAAAGTTGCAGCCTTCTGCAGTAGTTGCCCTCCTCAACCACCGTGGTTACTTCGGCAAATCAGCAGCAGGAAAGTGTTCCTAATTATGCCAACGGGAACGCTGGCTGTGTATGTGCATGGGGGGGGGGGTCTGAACAAGCCCAACACTGGAGGAGAGTATATCAAGCGCACAGCGATGTGTTCAGTTCAACACATATTCTGCATGGCATTTAGCTGGAGGGGGAATTCTGCAAATCGTACACTAGTGTGTCCGTTAAACACAGTTGTACTTATGTCATAAAAGAAATGTTCAAGAACAAACCTAGGTAAACAGACAAATGGTGGGATGATCTGGGGAAAAAGGGGTTTTCTTAAAGTATTTAAAATCTACACTTGACATGAACAAAGCTATATTTTGGGGGGAACCTAGAAATATGCTATTTAGTTTCTTGCCGATGACAACAAGCCCCATAATTATACTTTGTCCTTCCCTAAATATATTTTTTGTCTGGTGATTTCAGATAGAGTCGCTAGTTCATAGCAGTAATTCATGAAGCATACACTACTGGTGAGGTCTGTGTCATGTTAATTTAACCCTTAAACTGGATTATTTTTTTTCTTTTGATGTAGATTGTAAACCAGGAGAGAAAAAAGAATATACAAAAAGGAGTGAGATTGATATTTAGTGAAACACTATGGTAGCATGCCCCCCAGCAAGGTGAATGGAGAAAAAAAAAAAGACAAAATACTGCAAAAAACTCCTTTATTTGTTAAAGGAACAGAACCTACTTTACAAAAAAAACTTGTATTGTGTCACAGTCCATTACATAAAAGTACCTTTTTTAGATCTAGAATCAAATTTAGGCAGTTTCCAACTCGGAATATTCCAACAATATAGTTCAAGCGGCTCCTGCAATACCGTTCTAACAAGAGGTTGTGGGTTTACATAGACCATTAATGAGCCCACGCAGAAAACATCAATGGCTTTAGTAGGGGTTATAGCAGAAAGGCTAATTTATCTATCTGAAGAATGTTTAACCCTTTCACAGGTTCTTACAGTTGAAACTACTACAAACATACAGGATCCATGAAACCATTGTGATCTTTTCCATTTGTATAATAAAAACAGCTTAGAATGAACTTGTTTAGAAGGAAAATTTGAAAAAACAGTGCATAAAAATTATATTTGTTAGACGTATAGTGAAACATTTTCAGCTATGTTGAGCTCCAATCTTTAACGCGAGACTTGTCACATATCTCTAATATAACATTCAGATGTACTTTATGGCTAAATAAAATAGTGTATGTTGTGTCATTACTGTAGAATTTACACATTTTGGGAATATTGAAACTTGACATGTTAGGCTTGTGAATTTCTACATAACTAATGTGACACACTTAAGTATTTCAGAGCAAATATTCAAAGTGAAATAATTATGTAATACTAAAGTGGGGAAAAAAAATTCCTACATTTTGGACATTAAAGTGGACCAGTTGGTATCACAAAGCTACCCTGTTCCTTCCTATCACTTCTAAAGCTCTAACAAGCCCCACTATAGCTATAATCAGATTGGTAATTATATATCTTTGTGATTACAACTGATCCATTTGCAAAAAAAAAAAAAAACTGCACGTACAATTGTAGGAAAACATTTTCAGATTTTAAGCTTTGCTGCACAATTACTTTTACAAAAGTTTGTGGGCTATAGCAACTTACAAAGGGAGCTAGACAGGAAAATAAAAATAGGGCCATTTGGTTCACAATTAAGGTAATGCATGCAAGCTTCAAGTGTGAAAGTCTTAAAGCCCCCAAGGTATTGTTAAAGGTGGAGTAACCAGGTTTACATTCTATGGGGCGTTTACTTCACACTAGCACACTGCATGTTGAATATGTTTTTTAATGATCCGGTATTAATTATCAAAGTTGTGTTTCTCTGCTTCTAAATCTAAACTATAAGTGATCATTGAGCAATAACATTAAGTGGTGGGCAATACTAGCTCCCAAATCTTAACCCAAAGAGTAAAATTGTATTGCTCTACAAAAGAGGTGTTGCGTACAGGTTTCCATGATACCGGTTGGGAGAGGGGGGGGGTTAAAAAAATGGAAATGTAAGAGCTGGATTTTTTATGTTTTAGCGTAGATACAAATGTATGCAATTCTGCTCTTTAAAGTAATACTAAAATAATTAACACCAAGAATAAATATTGGAATCAAAAGATGTATTCACCAGACCATGCCAACTAACACACCTTAAGATTTGTTCAGCAGCATTTATAGTTAGGACATGGCTTAGGGAAACCAACTCAAAAAGTATGTTCGTACTATTGATTAATAATTTTATTATTCTCAAAACACCAACATTTTAAAGTGGGTGAACAAGAAAAACAGGCATGTAAAAAGGATTTAATTCACACTTCCCAAACTTACCTATATATATATAAAAAAAAGTTTGCAAATATTACCTTGTAAACAATCTAAGTACTTAAAAACCACTAACCATTTGCAAGTTACACACTGCACAAAGTAACAGTAATAACGAAAATACTGTATTACATTAACAATCGTAGGTTGGAAAAATGTTGCATTGTGGGTTTCAGCATGTACAGGCAATATTTACACATTACACATAAGTAAAAACATTTTACAGCCAATTGTATGGGCGACAACAATCAGAATGTGACACTTCAATAACAGGCTTTCTAGTTGTGACAGCATGTTTTAAAGAAGTGGAAGGAGAAAGTACAAATAATTAGGCTGCAGACTGTGTTTAAAGGGACATCATGCAGCCAAAGAAGTTAGGTTCTAAACATTGGAGAACAATGGTAGAGGAATTATTTAAAGCAGTACAATGATAAGGTTTATGGTAGTACAAAACTAAGGATTATAACCATTTTACAATGATTAAGTGGTGCCGACGGCATTTTATTTACAAAGGCAAAAATGTTTAGCCGGTAACAGGTCACTTACCTTGTAATCCAGTACTTTGTCTAGAGAATGTGCAACTGAACGGAACTTTTTACAGGGATCATGTGTTATGACAAAGCAATTCAAACCTTTTAAGCTGTACCTCCTACTTTACAAAACAAGTATAAAATATGCAAAGAACATATATTAAAAGCAACAATCCCAATCTGTAAACAAGGGAAGCTCCTTGGCTTGTTATAAACTGTGAAAGGATTTATTTTATACCATGTCGGAAAAAAAAAATATATATATAATCTTATAGCTGGAACCCTATGTGTGGGAGGAAAGTTAGCCAAAAGTCTTGAAAACTTGAGAACAAAGCCAAGCATTCAACTAGGATGAAGTAAAGATTTACATTAAATCTTTCACAGAAAGAAAAAAGTTAGGGTTTAATGAAAATGTAGATTTCAACAACCAGCTGAAACAAAAGCTTGGGGGGAAAAATGGAGTAATCATTCAGGACACCTATGTTCACAGCAAATTTGCAAAACCAATGGCGACAAATCAAATGCGTTGTGGTAACGGCAGTTTTCTATCTAGAAAGGAATGGTCAAGTATTTAGCAACTATTGAGTTAAACAGAATTGGCCAGCGTTATTTAAATTCTGAAGGTTGCATTAAGACTTCAGATTCCCATACCCAGTGGTGACAGACAATTAAAAACAGGAGACAGACATTGAAAACAAGCGCACAGCCAAACATGATCAGCTGTGCAGTTTACGTGGTATAAAAAATGGTATTGTTCTTTGTAAAAATATTGCTAAAACAAGACTTTCCCTGAGGTGTAAACACCAAATAATGTGAACAGCTTTACACATCAGCCCCGGTTAACATTTTATTACAACACTACATCTATTGTATTCAAGGTGGTGCCATTTACAGGTATCATCAGAACATGAACATTTTCAACAAGAACAAATAACTATAAAATCAAGAAAGAACAGGACTTTCCAAATGCTTGTACACTAGAAATTGCCAAAAATGAATAACCAGTCAAAGTTGCAGAAAGCTATTAATGTTTGAGTCACACAGGTTTCATTGAAATAAAACATTGAAGCAACAAAAAAATAAAAGATCTACTGGTTACCATGTTTGCAGATATGCTTTATTCACATCTAGATCTGTTCATTTTATCCATGAATTCTGAGAGGTCGAATCATATGAAGCAAAATGATGGATAAGCGTCTTCCTCTCCATGGTGAAAACACTTGTGATCTTTAAGATGCTCCTCTTCTTACAGCTGTAACGTGTTAAAATGTTGTGATGTAGATTTTTTGCTACAATACATAACGCATACATATAGTTCTACTTGGCATACAAATACATATATATTACAGAACAGAAAATACATTACTGCATATAGAACTCTAAATAATTAACTTCAAAGTTGGACATTGAGTTATGAAGTTAGTGGAGAGTCACTACTGTAGGCATGATTGCCTTCTTAACACAAATTAGCAACCAGGTGGAAAATTTGATCTCATCTGAAGTTAACAGGGAAAGGTTTTAAAATGTTTCAAAAAAGGGCTCATCTTACTTTCATTTATTAAATGAACATATTGCCGCTAGAAGATTCCCAATAGTGCGACAATTTAGGCTTTTGTTTTTAAACTCACATTAAAAATAAAATCAATTTGGATATTACACAGATTTTGATAAATGATCCTATAACATACAGGCTATAGAGGCCGACCTGATTGGAAACGTTTTCCAAGAGCCCTTTTCTCTGGAAGATTTAAATTTTGCGATAAGAATGCATACATTCAAATATTAACAGAGGCCAGCATTTTGTGAAAGGCCAACTTTAATGTACAGCCTAAAAAGTAACAAAACAAATTGGATATTATATTTTAGAAGCTTGGCAATGGGTACATTTGCACACCAAATATTACATTGACCAAAGGGTAAAGGATCAAGTTTGATAAAGGTGACAAAACATATAGTCTCCGTTATCAAGACCTTTACAAACAAAGGCAAGGGAATGAAATTTGGAAAATACAATTAAAATGCTTAACATACACAAATGCCAGAGCAAGTAACTACAGACTGGTAAATTTACATGGATATTTAATATGATTCTATTTGCATAAATGTTAAATTATCTTCACCTTTATTTTACACTTTAATATTAAAACAAAGCATCATTCTACAGCATGTAGTAGAACTGGGGCTGCCATGTTGGGCCAACCAGACCTTACTTATGAATATTTAAGAGAAATTAATGCTGTAGACCTTTTTTCCTTAATTGTTCAGCAGAATTCATCTTTTATAGGCAACATTAGTGTGAGTGCCATATACACAATATTTACTGTATATTAAACCTAACATGATCTACGTTTTAAAAATAAAAATGTCATCCCCCTCCATTTTATTAGTGTGCTAATACAGTTTTGGTAACATGTATATTGAGTTGAACTTTTATTCTCAGATGTACCTCAATATATACAACTATTTACAATCAAAGAAGCTATAATTACAGAAGCAATGCAGTCAACTGGCATGGTGTCCATATTCTGCTTGTGCTGAAAGCAGTTTACCGTAACTGGCACATTCAGATGTCTAAGCTAGACGTACAATTCAAATGCAGTGTCACAATAAAATGTATATATGAACAATCCTATTTACCACTTCAAGTCTAGACTAAGACAAGCAAACAACTGCTCCACTAATTCTTCTGTCACCACAAGAAAACAGTAAGCCATTTTTATTAGGTTACAAGAATTTCACTCATTGGTGCACCTAGTCCAGAATTTTAAAGCAGATGACTTAAGTTAATATTTTCCAGTTTAAAACGGCAGTCAAGTAGTGCGTATGTATATATACCTAGCTATACATATCTATATATAAAAAATGTACAGTGATTTCTACACAATTTCCAGTTGCTTTAAGAACATTTTGTTGCAAATTATGATTTAGCACCTGAAATCTACACTTCAAATCATGTCAGTTCTACTGATCGAGGTGCTTATGTTAAAGGGGAACGGTCACATTTCCAAATTAACCCCCGATTGCTACTGTTTTTACTATCCGACAGCCGCCATTTAGCCGCTCTGTCGGGTTTTAAAAGGTTATCTTTCCTTGTGCGAGAGCTGCGCAGCGGTGAAATTGAGGAGAGAACCTCTAATACTAGGAGGCACATTACCAAAAATCTAATACCATGTTTTTCAGTGCTTCATTTAATGAACGTTGTCACTCTGGATATGGCAGTTCCCCTTTAAAACCTTACCATTGGGAATCTTTAAACATGTTTCAATGACAATCCTCTCTATTGCACAACAATTAGAAACTGCACACATGCATATAAGGGATCAAGTAGGGAACAATCAGCACATCACTGCTGGCTATGTGTGTTTACATGCATTACACATGCCCAACTTATTTCTGTTTGAAAGCATAGACAACGCAAAGGACTTCAGTTCATATTCTCATCTTTAAAAGTCCTCAAATATTGCCCTAAGTCAAAATTAAATTTGGTATGCCTTTAATAGATATTAGTACTTTACAGAGAAACTGAACGCTACAGCAATGGATTGACATGTATTGCTTTAAAGAAAACAAACACCCAAAACTTATAAATGCATAAAATGGCAAATATATGTACTAAGAAAAGTTTAAATGCATATACATGGAATATACGGAGTACACACATTTGCAGATGTTGGAAAACAGACTTTTTTTTTTTTTTACTTTATATGTATACATGCTGTTTTCAGAATTTAGACCGGTCAAATTTACATCAGCAAAATGCAACAAATACATTAAAAAAAGTGATATGAATTTTTACAACCCCAGTTAAGGACTTTAGACTTTATAGCTACTGACCAATAACCAAGTAAAAAGCACTTGACCACAGGAGGAAAAATGGAGGAGCCAGCAGTGGGATGTTACATCTTGTGATGGCTTTTTAGAAGTTTAGCGATATAAGATGCCATTTCTAGGTCCTATTTCTAGAGGTTTGATTACTGTCCAAACACTGGCTTTAGTTAATGCCACAATAATGCATTCCTCCTCACCCAGTTTACCTATCCACTCTGTAAATATTACTTATATGCAAATTGGCATAAACTACAAGCTGATTTTACACCAAATTGGTATCTAGTATTACTCTGCCTTCACCTACACAGTATACATAATTATACAAAAAATTCTGAGTTGCTTCAGACACCAATGCCACTTAGACACAGGCATTCTTTTATAATAATTGATATAAATATATATGTGTATTATATATCATGTTCCATAATACCATAAATTGGTGAAGATGGTTACACTAAAACAAATTTACAATTCACAGAAAGTTGCCAGATTACTATGGGAAAACCCAGTCCCTTTAAAAACGATGCAATGTTCCCTAATTTTTCAATGGATGACAGCTATAATAGTAGAAACATTCTGCTCTTTTATGCAATAAGTTAAGGCTGACACTATTCCATATAATACTAATAGAAATGTGGCTGAAATCCTCCATAGTCTGCAAACATTCTTAAGAGTTATTTTGGCAAGTATGCCTGTTGGTATAGGACCAGCCCATGATATATATCAGATTCCTTTAGCGGTTTGCTATAAAGCGATCCAACCGATCATGCACAACATTTCAGAAGCAAATGGGTCTGACCCATTAATTTATATACAAAAGGTAAATGTACCCAGATCATCCCAATTCCCCATATGGAAATTCCACGCACATCATTCTGTAATAAAATACACTATTGTGGTAACAAAGGCGATTCCAAATCATTGTTTTGCTAACCGCCTTCAGAAGGATGTCTGCAATGGGAGTAGGGGGACCAAGTCTGCTGTTATTTGTGTACAGCTGATGGGGTATACGTAGGACTGCTAATCCTATTGTACATAACACAATATAAAGTATCCCATTCATTAAAATATGTACATTCCACTTTCTGAATACTGTACATATACTTGCATTTTGGAGGTAGATTTTACTAATACATTAAAACTAAAGCTCTAACTGTACAGCATTTTAAAAGTTACAAAAAAGACTTTCGTTTCTTTACTACTACTTTCACAGTTTTAAATCTCTTGTTTTAACTACAATGAAAATAGCGTAGCAATGTATCTTATTAGACTGGGTTAAGGCATTCATTTAGGCTTTATAACAAACATTGAGAAGTAACTCACTACATGAAAAAAAAACAATTAAGGGAAAACATACAAAATAAATAAGTGTCTAAGTGATAGTTTGGATACATATTACTAATTGAAAATCACATTTAAAGTGGATCTGTCCCAAAGCCCTTTTATTATTTACTGATTTATATAGCAACAATATATTCCACAGCGTTGGACAGTGGGACTCTATTCTGTATAACATTAAAGTTTCCTATTTTCATGGTAAATGCATATTGGTGTCCATTCTGCTTGAACTCCAGTACGTGTGACTGGATGCAGATCAATGCAGGTATTCTTCAGTTATTGGAGTGAGAAAGTTAGGGTTTCCTGGCATTTAGCTACTGAAAGCATGGATTGTACTGCACTATGCTTCCTTTATTATGCTCCGTAGAACTCCCATGCTGAGGATCCATTAAAATCAGTTGGAGAGGCAGCAGTCAATCACGTTTGCTATCTGAGCTACCTTGGTGGGAGCGACACTGAGCATGTGCAAAAAGCGTCCGTGCTAACGCTTCATGGAGGCAGCCAGGAGTGCCATTAATGAGATACAGTATTTACCCCATTTCTAACACCAGTAACTAAATGTCCCGATCTCTAATTTGCATGCAGTCAAATATTTTAGAGAAAAGGCACAATGGACTCAAACATACACTAAAAATGAAAAGAATTTTGATTAGACTGTTCTTTTAAAAGTAATAAAAAAAAAAAAAAAGGGAGCGTGCATGTATGTACGTGCCCGGTTGTTATCCGTGAATCGTGAGATTTGTATATAATTCGCTGACATTTGTCAAGATTTTGCATGAATACCTCTCACCTTTCGTAGAATAAGGTTAGTTCTGACAGCCTTTAAAAAGGACAGATCCACTTTAAATATATTTGTTAGCACAATGTTCCGGTTACTCCCAGGAAGACAGATTCACATTAAGTTTAAGACCATGGGCTGTTACAAAAATATATTGCTTAGTTACCATCACAGTGTACTTTTATATAAAACACACGTTCTATAATAGAAATTATTAGATACTGAATCATGAAAGTCCACATTCTCAACAAGAAGTCCCACAAAAACTATTTTGTTACCTTAACTGATTGTTTACCCAGCTCACAAACAATGAAATTACATCGTGATGGAACAGAAACGTGTACGACTTTCAATAGATAAAACGTCAAGTTTTCAGCACATTTTATTACAAAGTGGACTTTTCACCCTCTCCAACATAGTAGCAAAAAAAAACCCCGTGTGCAAATTTTATTACATTGCTGCCCCAATGGAGCTGGAGCTAATCTGCCACATGCTGGCAAATTCATCTTACAGACACGTGAAAAAGAAAATTAATACATTGAACAAGCTATTCCAAGATGCCCAAGTGATGAGTATATCGTTTGTTCACTTCTTTAGGAATCAAGATTTTTTTCCCCCTTAACTTTTTTTTTTTTTTTACAAATAGTACGCTGCTTGGTTGTTTTAGTTCAGACTTTTTACCTATTACGGTAACATTCCAAACTTTATTTATAATCTGTTAAGGAAGACCAGTAGAATGCATAATATTTTCCAATAAAAGTGGCATCAATATATAATACATGGTTTAAAGGCGCTGCTCCAGCTGAAACTTTAGCATATATAAATAAGGCAAAAATATACATTCATTGATTGTGTTCTGGAACGTTTTTACCGTTCAACACTGCTATGATGTTCCAATGAAACTGCACCTTTAATTGGAAGTTTTAGGCTGCAAGAGTGGAAAATAAGTTAGGGGAAATCATCTTTATATATTTTCCAGAAAATACTGAATTGCATACAATGACTAGTGTGAACACCCGAACTAGCACAAGCCTCATATAAAAGTCCCTATAAAACATACACACGTGTGTGTGTGTGTGTGTGTGTGTGTGTTTAAAGTGAATGTTGATAGGGTTTAACTGGCAATGACTTGTTGCTATTGTCATTCACAACCTGGTATGCCTAATACTTTATCATTCTCATAATTTAAATAAAAAAACTAATTCATACCAAGTGCAAAATTTAGGTACAAGTAAACAAAAACAAACAAAAAAAAACAAACTAGTAACTACTGAAGTAGTGTGCCACACAGGGATGTGATTTTCAATATGTTAAAGGATTGGCTTAATGTGGACCCTTAAAATGATGTACATAATGCAATGGACGTTAAAGCTAGAGGACCAAAAGCCAAAGGTGAGATTATGACTGCCAGACGCAGCCATTTACAAAACAGGGATGACTTTTACAAAACACATGAAACATTGGGGCACTTACAGCAATGCATTATGTTCACAATCTTTAAAACTAAATCTACGGGTTTGGTGTTTTCTCATGCATTATGTCAGAGACACCGTGGAGGCTACAACAGACTGTTGTCTTAAGTAAAAGAAATGCAAAACACCCAGATAAAACCGAGGCTATGATGCCAAGTATTAAAAGTGACCACGAAAACGGTTATCTAGTTAGAATACTACAACCACTCTGTATATGCACCCTTATGTATTTTACATAAGGTATTTAACATACCTGAGGTAGAACAAGTACATATGATCAAAGCTGGTACTACTCACGTGAGCTTTTGTGCCACATGTAAACCGGATTTTAAAAAAAAAGACTGAATTTCAGCTTATTACTTTTAGCTGGAATGTACTTAATTAAAGCAGACAGGCAGTCTGGATAGCTGTCATTTTACTCCAAATAATAAATGTAATAAATACATGCCCTTCCAATTTGGTTTGAAAACAAGCATTTCTCATTGCTGGAGCAATGAGATAGGATCACCTGCAATGCTCATCCTCGTAACCAATCGGCGTGAGACAAATTCTAGATCTGGCATTTTTTAGACCTATCCGCCACTGAAATGCAATAAAAACAAATTGCATTAGGCATTCAGGTATTAATCAAGACATTACTAGTATCAAACGCAGAAGAAAAAAAACAAACTGTAAAACATACATATGCACCAGGAAAAAAAAATGTTGCGGACACCAATCAGAATTCTACGCATACGAAGGTTCAAGGACACTCAGTTCTTATATTTAATGAAATCCTCACTGATATACTGTGATTTGTCTGACATTAACAGATCACCACAAATTAAGATTAACATGTATAATTTATTTTTTTTTACTTACCAGTGTGTGTGTATGAATTTGAATATGCATTTTACTCTGCTCTATGAATCCCCGAATACCTAGATTTTATTACCCACCTGCTTAACGATGACGATACTCCCGCTCCCTGTCTCGTTCTCTGTCTCTGTCACGTTCTCGGTCACGATGCCTCTCCCGCTCACGACTCCTTTCCCGGTAATAGTCATCATGACGATCTCTGCTACGTGATTTATGGCGCCTGCTCTTTTCTCTTGACCTACTGTGGTCCCTTTCTCTTGAACGCTCACGCCTTCTAAAGGAAATCACTTGGTTAATTAATTATATGTCAATTGCTTATTAACACAACATGTTTTTATATTTCACATTAAAACAAGAACAAGTGACAGTTCTTTAGATACAACACACTTGAACTTGTTTTTGATAAATTGGTTGGCTGCTTTCCCTCACCGACACTGAAATTGGATATTTTTAGATGACGTTATTATACAGCCTTGTGGATGATTCAGCCATTTCTTTTTCTTTTTAATTCAAAAAACATTCAGCCATTTCTAAGCAGATAACTTATAATAGACACTTGGAGAGAAGACAACTGTTTCTTAATGGCTAGTAACAGTAAAATATATGTCAACCATCTCCAAGAATAGCCTTATAGCCCATAATATTTTGTATCAAGGGATTGCAAAAAAATAATTTAACCACATAAATAATTTATGTAGTTGTATTAGACATTGATGCTACTCGATGGTTTTTCAGCCATGCCCTTCAACTAGTATAACCAGACAAAACATTACCTAGAACCTGAACCATAGGACTTTGATTCAATTCCATGAAGGCAATCCTGAAGAGAGCTTATGAGGACTTTGCAACGGTCATCTGCTGATACTTTAGATTGTTTAATTAAAGAAATAGCAGTAACCAAAGTTTCAATAGCACTTCCGTAATCTCCTGGAGGAAAGAAAAAAAAGAAATTAGAAGGATGCAGTCATAATTTATTTCATATATTATGCATAATTATAATAAAATGTTTTATTAAATGCTTACATTTTTAAATTTAGTTAATGCAATATGACTTCTACATAGGGTTTTTCTGGATATAGAGTACCTTTTTCCCCCCCTTAGGAAAAATACCAGACCCTGCCTGGATGCAAATTTTTGTCCCCCTAAACTCCAAGAAACCCAAACAATGTTAATCAGAAGCCAGTTCGATATGGCTAAGACAACACACTTACCAGCACTGGCATCAGACACAGCTCTGGAAATAGCACTGCTTGAAATTGCTCTGTTGCGATTCATTATTTCTTCAAACTCTGCTTCACTTAAAGGTGTTCTAACAGCATCCAAGTCTCTGCAAGATATTGGAAGTCTTTATTCAACCAACAGTTGAACAAACGTTTTAAAAAAACACACACAAAAAAACCATGAATTTAGAGTAGTAACTAACCTCCCGGGTGGACCATAGTCCCCTCTGTCATATGGAGGTGGCCGACCATACGGATCAGATGGAGGAGGACCACGGCTATCTGATGTAGGCATACCACTATTGCCAGGAGGAGGAAAGAAGTTTGGATTAACATGTGGAGCTGGTGGGGGTCCTCCTGGAGGAGGACCTGGTAAATGAGGTGGAGGTCCAATTGCCATAGGAGGGCCAGGAGGCCGTGGAGGAAAGGGACCAGGTGGTGGAGGTGGGCCTTGTTGAGGAGGTGGGGGGCCAGGTGGAGGACCATATACAGGAGGTGGTGGCCCAGGAGGAATGGGAACTATGGGCGGCTGTCCATATGGTTGTCCAGGAAACAGAACTGGCGGTGGTGGCCGGTCACCACGATTTGGTGGACCAGGTAATGGTGGAGGAAGCGGCTGTCCGGGTGGAGGTGGGCCAGGGGGTCCTGGAGGACCTGGTGGGCACATGGGTGGTCTTGGAGGAGTAATACCTTTGAGTGAAAAAAACAAATACAATTAGATTTTAAAGCTATAGGCCATGTAACAACAAATCAAAAATAGGAAATGTTTAACTTGACAAAAAACGAGTTGCAGTTGATCTTTAGAGAAAGCAACAATTTTCTATAGCTCTTCAAGTACGGTAAAAAGTGACAGTGCGCAACAACATAATTGCTACTGGCTTTTAAAGTCTAATTCATATTAAGCATTAAACACAAATCTTCCATAAGATAATAAAACTCATTAGCAAAGCATTATTTGTATTAAGTGCCAGAAACACAGAAGGCAGGCAAAGGCCTTGTAGTTAAGGATAAGGACAAACTTTTTTCTTCCTTTAAGTTGCTAGTTAACATACCAGCAAAAGGTGGTGGAGGCCCTCCGGGTCCAGTTGGTCCAGGAAATCTGTCACCACCAGGACCAGAAGTTGGGAAGCGTCCCCTCCCCCTGCCACCCGGTGGGAATGGTAAACGAGCATTGATACCTGGCGGACCAGCCTTTCCTTCTCCAGACATCTGGCCAGCCTGTGCAGCTGCAACAATAGGAATACAACAGAAAGTACCTGCATCTCAAAAAATACAAAATCTCCGCAGGAACAGTGGTTTGCCTTCTGTGTTTGTTGTCTGCACTTTTGCTATAAATACCCTTATTAAAGAAAAATATTTTCCCCAAAAACAAAATTGCATGCTTGCTATTACACACCTACCATCATGTTTTAATCCCAAAAGAACAACCCACTAGTCCAATAAGTGAGTTCTCCAGGAAAAGCCTTGGCTCTCGGTGGCACACAGGAAGATCATTTACATATTTAAACTGACAACCACTTTATGACAAAATTGGTTACTGGTCAAAATAATTTGCTGCCAATATAGAATGTCTTTTTTTGTGGCCTCTTTCTTAAAAGCTGGGATGTATTATTCTAGGATAGGATAATAATACAGTTTCATGTATTCTCAGATAGCAAACCAAATCAAAAGATTTAACATACACATACAAATGTTTAAAGTGGCAAACTTTTGTACTTTAAAGAAAACTTTAGATTAAAAATATTTGCAGGATTGTACCACATTTATTGGTCTGTGCCCACTTGTGTGTGCTATCTGGTCCCTGGTAGTAACTACACAAAAAAGGCACTGATGGTACAGGAGCCATGTCTATCTAAAAAGATGTTTAAATGTGGAGTTGTGTATCTGTTAGCGCCTGTACTTTCGGAGGGTGGTGTCTGCATCTAATACTAGGGACCAGACAGCAGGCGAAGTGGGCACCAACAATAAGTAAATGTGGTTTTTAAACTATATACTTAAGGAAAACAATTTTTCAAATCTTATTTTTACTACTACTAAGGTTGACTTATTCTATATAATAAATAAAAAACCTTTATAGAATGTCTCATTGGTTGTTAACCAGTACAATACAAGACTCAACACATAATATAGTTCCAACTTTATCCATGCTGCCCAATCAATCAATCTTGTTTCCCCCCCAATCTCTCTCCACAGCTGCACATTTAAGATAGATAAGGCATGGATTATACTCAATTTAGAAATGTTATGCCATCTAAGTAAACCATTATACTAATACTTACTTTTCCTTGACTGCATTTCAAACTGACTAAGAAACTGCTTATTGCATGGTGTGACAGCTGGACTCTGCCCATGTAACTCTCTCTTGGGTAACAAATCCATGAGCTTCTTAGAAGAGGATTCAGAGCCAACACATATAAGTGCAAACCTTAAACAAAAAAATATATATACATATTATGCATAGGTGTAAACACACAAACTGGTATGTGAAGGAGGAAGCACAAAAACATTGGAAAAGGCTGGCACAACCCCTGCCCCAAACTTACCTGCCAATGCCCACTCTCACCTGCATGCCTGGGATGTTCATTGCAAAGCCAATGTCTCATAAATAGAGAAGCTGGCAGTGACCACACAGCACAGCTGAATCCTCACTGTTAAGTTTGGAAACAGTTGGTCCCTGTACTCTCAGACATTGTTTCTGCAGAGAACAGCAGGTGAAAACAGCAGGCGGAAGTGAGCACCAGCAGGACAATGTGCTTTTTTTAACCTCTTAATCACTTGAAGGTGACACTCCTGTCTCCAGGGAGGCCCCTGAACAATGAATGCAAGTGAAAATAATAGGTACTTCCCTATTAATACATTCAAAAAAAACTTACAATACATACCTTAGGGAAAAGCTGCAGGCCCCCCGCAGTCAGAGGCCTCACATCTTGTCAAACATGACTGATGGGAAGTATATCAAGCGCTAGAAGGTGTTTAGCTGGACACATCTCCAGCACAGCAAATAGCGGGGGGGGGGGGGTAATTTTTGCAGATTATTATTATTATTATTATTAAGAGGGAAAAAACTGGGGCCTCTTAAACAGCTTGGAGACCTCTACAAAACACGGATGACAGGGAACTGTGAAAATAAGCCTTAAATCCCACAGAAGTGCATTCATCTGCATTCAATCTATGAAGAGGAATCTCGAAAAGTTTAGAACTTGTGGACATCCCATCTGTATTTCCATGAGTTAGAGATGGAGCGACCTTTGTTAAATATATAGATCAATTGGCTTCATTTTAAGAAACTGTTAATGTGCGTTAGAGCACATATACACTTTGTGTCAGACATAAATGTTGACGTACTTGTATTCTGAAAACCAAAGGGGCAAAGGTATTTTAACATGTGGCAAGTACACACATTTACTACTATAAAGCAAAAAGTTTAGATTTACCCCTTTGACTGGCCATTGGCTCGGTTTTCGAAGAACTTTATTTCCAAAATATCATTAACACCCAGCGAATGAACAGCATCTGTCAAATCTTCATCTGTTGTCCACTAGACATAAAAAATTTAATCATAGCATGAGAAACACCTAAATAACAAACTTTACAATATATTAAATATAAAGTAAATGCCAATTTAAAGTATATATCATTGAAAATTTAGATTTCACTGCAAGTAGACTATAATAAAAGACTATAAGAGGTGACAATGTTTAACAAAATAGACAGAAATTCAAGAACAAATGGCTTTTCAACCAGGCGTAGATGTTTAGTTAATTGGGCAGATTCTTAAAAATCCTCAGTTATATGGTTTAACAGTAAAGGACAAATCCCAGGAACCAGGCAACAGTCCCCAATATTTCAGCCATAATATAATAAGCACAGACAAATGCAACAAGCAATCATCAAGATAATTAGCGTGAGGCCCAGACCTCCAGAATCTTAAGACATGCTCCAGGGTTTTTCTTTTCTTTTAATCATGAATAGCCTGTTTGAAGAGGTGGAAAAACCTTCCAATGGAACAGTTCACAAAGTGGCACAAGACGGTGGTAGGCAAGGAAACATATATGATTACATTTCTTCACTGTATGAGATTTTTTAAGACAAGACCAAGAACTGATCAATGTCTGAGTCTTTGCATCAGGAAAAATGGGTAGACTAGATGTAGGGCTGCAACTAACGATTATTTTCATAATCGACTAGTTGGCCGATTATTTTTTAGATTAATCGATTAATCGGATAAAAAAAATGAATGTAAACTTTTCATTTATTTAAAATAATGTAATAAACAAATTATATTAAATACAAACAGCATAATAAAAAAAACTTTGATAAAATGCATTTCTTGCCTTTATTTCGCAACCAGCCCCCCCCCCAATTTATGCACGTTTGAGCCCAGGCTTGCCACGCTGCCTCCCACATATGCCACTCCACTCTGCCTCCCACATATGCCACTCCACGCTGCCTCCCACATATGCCACTCCACGCTGCCTCCCACATAT
The DNA here is from genome assembly GCA_029215755.1 of Spea hammondii. Lineage (NCBI taxonomy): Eukaryota > Metazoa > Chordata > Amphibia > Anura > Pelobatidae > Spea > Spea hammondii. The sequence continues at coordinate 48,487,287 of JARDYJ010000004.1, forward strand.
GCCACTCCACGCTGCCTCCCACATATGCCACTCCACGCTGCCTCCCACATATGCCACTCCACGCTGCCTCCCACATATGCCACTCCACGCTGCCTCCCACATATGCCACTCCACGCTGCCTCCCACATATGCCACTCCACGCTGCCTCCCACATATGCCACTCCACGCTGCCTCCCACATATGCCACTCCACTCTACCCCCACATATGCCACTGTGCCTGATACACCTTATACCCCGATACACCACTCCATCCTCCCCAGACATGCCACACTGCCCTCCCCACATATGCCACTCCACTCTACCCCCAGATAAGCCACTCCACTCTACCCCCAGATAAGCCACTGTGGCCCCAGATCTGCCTTATACACCCTGATACACCACTCTGTCCTCCCCAGACATGCCACAGTGCCCTCCCCACATATGCCTTATATACCCTATATGCCTTATACCCCCAGATATGTCACTCCGTCCTCCCCAGATATCTCATAGTCCCCTCAGAGTCACAGACCATACTTTTATAAATAAGTACTGGGTTAATCTTCACTGCCCCCAGGATTTAGATTCCCCTTAGTTTGCCCCCCTTTATCTCTAACTGCACCTTAAGTTAACTTTAATAAAATTAACCCTCAGTCCTCATCATTAAATTAACCCTAAACACCCCATTAACCATAACTGCCCCTAAATTAACCCTAAAGACCCCATCAACCACAGCATCCCCTAAATTAACCCTAAAGACCCCATGAACCACAACAGCCCCTAAATTAACCCTAAACATACCATTAACCAAAACTGCCTCAAATTAACCCCAAACACCCCATTAACCACAGCTGCTCCTAAATTAACCCTAAACACACCATTAACCATAGCTGCCCCTAAATTAACCCTAAACACCCTATTAACCATAGCTGCCCCTAAATGAACCCTAAACACCCCATTAACCATAACAGCCCCTAAATTAACTCCCACCTCCCCTAACTTTCAGCAGCCCAAATATTAATTTTATACTTAGTTAGATGAGTGTCACAGCCATGTGGTTCTGGCCTTCTAGGAGAAGGGGGCGGGGCCAGTTGTCACAGTGATTACAGGGAGGGACTGGTAAGTAGGAGCTGCTGCTGTGAGTCAGACTAAACGGATTATATAATGAGGGGTATTTTTCAGAGCTTTTGCTCTGAAAAAACCCTCATTTAATAATCGATAAAAATCGATTCAACTAATTGATAATGAAATTCGTTGGCAACGATTTTCATTATCGATTATTATCGATTTTATCGATTAGTTGTTGCAGCCCTAACTAGATGTGTCTAAGAACCAGCTTTCATTCAAACGTATTGTGAGATCATGTAGCTCAGTGTTTTGGCAAACAGCGCACGGTGCTACCTCATACACACTTATATCAAGACACAGTTTTTAGGTACAATAATTCGTGTAGTCTTCATCACAAACAAAAAGAAAATTGAGCGATATATAATACATACACACAGATGGGCAGGAATTTTGTTCTATTCATTTTAAGTTAATGTAAAAGACTAACTTACCCAGGTTAAATTTCCAATGTACAGTGCTATTCTTTTACCAGTATAAGTATATACGACATTAGGAGCAGATCCTTTCACTACTTCATCTGTAACCGATGCTGCAAGGTTATCCATGTAGTCACGGTCCTCAGGAGCATCACCATTATTTGCAGAGGGAGACATGACGTCCTCATATAGCTCAATCTGATCATGAGCACCATATTCAGTTTCCTAGAATATAAAAACATGAATAATAAACCTGGCTCCATCTTGACAGTACCATGGCTTCGTGTGCAACTCATGACAGTACAACCACTTAGTGTGAGAAGTCAGGTCAAACTCTTCTGCTTCAAGTAACAAATACCTATTTAGGTACCCTACCAAATATATGACGACATCTACAGAAGAAGAAAAAAACCTAGCAGTTAATGCCAAAGGATCATAAATCACGATACCGTTATGCAATGTACGTTACCAAATATAACTCATGACCAGCTTTTTAAGATGTACATGAAAAGCTTACGCTGCCATAAAACATCTTCCTCTGAAGTCCACCATCGTAATGCAATGCTTCTCACGCAGCAAAAATTACCAACGAGATAATGAAACACTAACAAAGCCAGAGCCAAGATTTGGAATTTTTAAGTTTTAATTAAAGGTAATTAGCACAATAAAGAAAGAAAAACGGCATGGATTTTTTGCTAAACTTTGTTTCCGCAGCTCTTGAATGAAGAAAAGAAAAAAAAAAAATGTAGAATACCTTTGCGTAACCATACTAAAACGTTCTTGGTAAACAGGCAAAAACCTCCAAGGACACCCCCGTCTAAGAACACCAAATATTCTAACAGACAATATGCTATGAAACAGCATCTTAGTACTCACTGCAAAATGACTGCACATTTATTATAATCATAGGGCAGTGAATTTTCTGTTGATTTGCCTAGTGAATTATATCTAAATTATTTTATTAATTCATTTATTTTTAGTAATTTGCTAAAAGGTTTTATCTTCTTTAAAGGTGACGCCTTAAGATATTTAATGTAGAAATAATGATTGGTCTGTGTAAGTGTCAGTATGAATAAGAGCGGCGTATGTGCATCAGTTTTTGTATGTTTGACAGTGAAAGGTAGGGATTCATTGCTTGCAATTGTATGTGAAGAATTCAGGGGTGTAAAAGAATTTGAAATGGCCTGTAAAGTGGTCCAGACAAAAGCAAAATTTCACATTCCACACCACTTAGTACTGGGCAAGTCAGTTTTCCCCCATGACTATTCAGTCTGATGAATACTCCATCAAAAACTCAGAAAATACATTAAAAAATGCTATAATGCGGACAAAGACCTCTGTTTCTCTTAAATAAAACCCAAGAACTGAGAAAATGTTTCGCAATCTCTGAAACTGTAAAGACATTCATATTTGAATATGATTAGAATCATTGAGGCATTCGTTTCATTCCAGATGAAGACTGTTGGCATCTAAAAGAGCGCTAACTATCTTTAGACTATGGTGCAGAATATCATAGCAAGTGAAAAATGTCAAGGTGATTCTCGATTTTCTTAAACACCTTAGAGAAACACAGTTATACTACACGATCAACAAAGTTAAATGAACATACAACAGGGAATAAAAGAAAAAGTCACACCGCAAGTAAAAATAGAATTTACTGATGCCCCCTTCAAAAAAAAAGTTAATTTTTGCTGATTTAAAAGCCAGAATTCAGTGCTAGGGAGCTTCCCTTAACAAGAAGTATATTAAATATCATCTATAACGGGAAAAGCACGACCCACCAGTATGCATTAGATCTGCCTAAGACGTCAACAGAACTATATGGAAGGGATTCCACGAACGTTTTATGTAATGCAATTTACGTGAATTTTAGAACTCAAAAATACTTCAACACCCGCATCGGACCAGGCCGCGCACACCGCCACCTACTTTCACAATACAGCCAGAGAGGGGCTCGTGGATCGGCTAAGGCGGAGTTCCATAAGGGGCATGCGCGGCCTTCTCAAAAAACGAGGCCTACACAAAGGGAACAGAGGGAGCGAGGCCTTGCGATGGCTCGGTTGCTCTGCAAACCTTCACGGGGAAACTATAAAATTATAAATGGCAGAACCAACGACAGCTAAAGCTAGGCCCAAACCGATACTCAAAACAATAACATCCAGCGCCGTTGCCCACGCCCCTTCTCTAACAACCACCGAACGCTCGGCGAACACGGCCGGAACCTAAAATCAAGTAGCCGCGCACGGCGCTCCCCATTACCTGATTGAACTCCTCTCCCACGTCTGCGTAGATATCGATATGATCTACTCCGTCCGCCATCTTCTGCCTCGAGCGGCCGCGCGATCCAATCACGGGGGCGGCGCGAGCTCAGACGGGGAAGGACGGCAAAGCGGGAAACCGTGCCTCACTTCCGCTTCCTTCACAGACCTCTACGCAATGCTGCAACGAGAGGAGGAGTTGAGAGCGCCTCCAAAAGGAAGTTTGCATTTTTTTTAAAATAAAACTTTATTGAGTTTGAAAACTTTGCAACACACAGTGAGTTGCACGAGAGCGCGTAGTTGTGTTATTTTTAGCGTACCTCACATGTGCTAGTAACCTATCTTTGGTGTCATTATAAAAAAGAAGACGATACCATATTCATTTAAAACCAGTGGTACTTTTAAGTTACCAGCCTGTGTGTGTATTTATCGTTCGTACCACCCTCAAGTGGTCCGAATGTTTTGCAAAGTATAAGTGTACCTCTGAGGGATTTATTCTGTAAAGCGGGAGTTGGCAGGAGAGCTGTGGTTTCAACTCCCTGGATTTGCTATACATTATAAAGGAACACCCTTAATTTAGCTGGACTTGGATATTACATAGCTCAACCAGTTAAGGCAAGGCCAATCAGCCATCCTGTCAGCTGGAGCGCTGTGTTGGAGGCTGCTCTGGTCAATGATGGCGGACGAAAATATTGAGGTTATGTCAGCCAGAACAATATTCTAGAGGCCTGCTTGGTCCACTATGGCTGCTGGAAATTCCGACTGGTTTATAAAAGATACTTTAAGAAAATTAACCATTGTAACTCTCACGACAACTTTTGTAGTACATACATGGACTTGCTACCCAGTAGGGATGGTATGGCCAATTTCAGTATGACAGGGGTTAATTCGATTGTATAGGCATGTGATGCCAAAAGGTCTTTTAGCATGAATTCGTCTTTAGAAGCTGGGACTCCAACCAGGGCCCTCCACAAGGTGTAAAATGCTACAAAGAAGGTGCCAGCTATGTGTAGGTCCAATGTAAATGGGCCAAGTAATCCACCATATGCCTGTATACCCTCATAGATAGTAGATTCTTTTTTTTTTATTTCTTTATTAATCAGGAAAGTGTTACTTGAAATAACAGTAGTAATGTGCAATACGACTACAATCAGTATTACAAATCAATACAATTCATAGATTGAACGTGAGTAAAGACATCAATATCACGTCAGACACAAATAAATAGTAGAACAAGTAGATTTTTTTGATATGCTAAGTGACCACTAGCAGTAAGGAAAACCATTTCTTCCAAGGTCCTATCCAACACATACAATAATAACCCATAGATTCATAATCATACCTCCTTTTGTGCATATCTATAACAATGCAAATATGGTGGTGCAACTTAAGCTGTTTGGAAGAAATTGAGAAGTCCATGGTGTTCAGTCATAAGTAGCAAGTGTGACATATCTATGGACTTCATAGATGCAAGAATTATTGCTTTGGAGAGCACAGGAAGGACAATAAAGTGAAAATGATTTATTTTGACTTATATGTTTCCACGACACAAGGGGGAGGTCACTTATGGTTCCTTTAGGTACACCTTCCCTCAGGTTATACAACCTCTGGGCCGGCTTGGAAACTCAAGATGAACTGGAAAAGGTATAAAGTTAATGAGAGGAAATTGGTCAGTGTGCTTACTAGGGGCCAATATCTAATTTTAAGCAAGTCGCCAACTTTCCTTGCCGAAGCCCTACGGACAGAAAAACTGTTACTTTACCATTCAAGTGAGTAGTTAGGTTTTCTGTAATTTCTCCTTTTTATTTTTATCTGTTTGGTGTAAATAATCTGTGTATCATCTTTTTTGTATGCACTGTGACCATTTTTTGTTCATAATAAATATTCCTTTATTAACTTCTGCCTTTGTCTGGTAAAGACTCACGTTACCTGATTAGACCATTTTATTGGTAATTTGAAATCACATAATTATTTTGTTAAAGTATATTGTGTGGGTTCTTAGTCTAATTCGCTTGGGGGATCAAGGCACCCCATTTATAAATTGTCTTGGTGGTGGCAGCGTTATGATATTAGTTATATCATTATAGTTAACTGTGGGTGGTATTAGGGGTGGATATTTTTATTTTTATCACTACAGTAGACAGATAGTGAATTTTAAGTCACGGGCACGCTTGGAGTAGGGTGCGTTCCTGAACGTAACCTTTTTTTTGTTTGTGTATGTACTAAATATGTATTTTGGGGAGATTGTTTCTTTTTGGCCAAATATAAGTATTTACTTTTCCACCTGCACATTCCTTTGTCCTGATCCCCTCCCCTCTTGGCATCCTACAGCTGTGCTTACTACCATTACAAGCTAAGTTCTAAGCGTTACATAGCTTATCATAGTTTGTGCAGTAGCTTCACAAACAGAACATTTCCACATGTGTTCCTGGATCAGTATGCAGATAGTGTCAAAAGGTCTCTGGAAATCCCTTTCCAAAATAATATTCACTGTTATTCACTGTTCAAAGGCTGAACTTGATGGACGCATGTCTTTTTTCAGCCTATATAACTATGCAACTATGTTCAAAATATGTAAAACAGCCACAAGAAGGGTAAAACTTTAAAGATTTATTGTATCCATTTCAAATAAATTATTATTAATGCTGTGCATTGATTACATTTAGTGCAATGGTCACACTGTATAGTAGTCTTGTCACTTTGAGTGTACTTGCTACATTATGATTGGATCCTGCCCCACTCAAGATGGGATCCTGCCCAATATAACAAGTTGTCCTCCGGGCTATACCCTCCAATCTTTGGAAAGTGAGGCAGATTTTTTACAAGTTTAAGGAGAGATGACCATAGAAGGCTGGAGGTGTAAGTTTAGGGAGCATTAGGGATGAGTGGGAAGGAAATGTTCATGAAACAAGAAAAGGAGAAGAAGGAGAGAGAGTGCAGAAGGTAAAAGGGAAATAGGAGAGGGATTAAGAGAGAGAAAAAGGGGAAACAGGGGAAGAGAACAGAAAGAGATGCAAGGGAGATAAAGACAAAAAAAGCAGGGAATGAAGAAGAAAGGGAAGAAGGGGAGAGATATACAGCCGCAGCATCCAAAACAGATGTGTGCTTGCACACTCCACTCTTTCCTCCTTTTTTCAGCTGCCTGAATCAGTCACACTCGCATCCCCAGTGACGTCACGACCCAACTTCTTATGCACGAGCCCTGGGAACATTTAAAAGGCAGCTTCTCCTTCTCCCCGTTGCTTGGTGTCCTGCTGTCGTTTCCTTATATTTTGGCTAGATATTTGTTGCTGACCTTGGATAAGTTTTTGATTTGGCTTGTTTGACTGTGGCCCCTGACCTTTGGAATTGTTTTACTGTGTTGCTGTTTCTTTGGTGTCTCTGACCTCGGGTAACTTCAGTTGTCTATTATTAACCTGTGCCTTACCCTGCATACTTGGCTCTTCCCCTTCTGTCAGGATTTGGATCCCTACCCCACACCTAGGTTTGAGGAGGCACTATTCCAGTGACTGAACGCTGGCCTAGTGTTGCTCCAGTTGGTTCCCAAGTGGTTTCAGATGAAACCCACAAAAGAGACCACCCCGGTGACACATGCATCTGAGCAGTCACTCACCTGACTGCCGCTGTGACGCACGTGACTCAGCTGTCAGAAATGGAGGATGGCATCACAGGTATGTAGGACACAGTTAGGTATCTTAAACATATGCATCTATATGAAAACATGCTTGATCACACCCTACTCTGTCAATCACACACTTATTCCTCATACTTCTACCTTGCCTGCAGCTTTTATAGCTGCTATTGCTGCATGGTCACGCAATATCACTTTATGTGACCCACTGAGCTCAGGCCTTAAAGAGCAGGGTGATCCAAGTTGGAGTGGCCTTATTTGAAGAATTTGGACCAGCCTGATTTATCACATATACTTAATTGGTGTCATCCTTTAGAATATTTAGTCTCACTCTTTCTATCTCTGTTTATTTGTATTTGTAATCTGTCTAAGACATTGCCTCTTGGCGTTATGTAAATAAAAGTACATAATAATAGTAAAAATCGATATGTGTGGCTGTTTACGCTTCCTATTTAAACTCTCTACAAGTCTACAATTGACTATTAAAAACATCCATCTCTGGTTATCAGGTCTCCCTCCGATATACTATATCCTTAACTTCACACCCCTACCCTATCTTCCTCAGCTTTTAGAAGCTGCAGCTTCTCCTAAAGGTAAGGCGTTAATATTGCAACTTCTAGTTCATTCTCCATTTTGGCCACTAGGTGTCAGATCTGAACACCAGTTCTGCGAAATCTGATGACAGAAAAGGTCATCAACTGTTCTCGCTGCACAGATCTTGTTTGCGGTTAAACAATATTTCATTTATTTTTTAAAGCTACATAATAGGTTGTTTGTAAATATTGTTATATTTACATTGTATACGGTGGAACTAGAATCCAGTTGGAAATGCTCCTCACTCTCAAAGTACCATGTGTTTTTTTTTTTACTCCAGCTAATAGCAAAGCGGGGACAGGGAAGCAACAGAATTTAAATATAGAGAAAGCCAAGCCATAAATTGGGGTCTTGGCATCTGTGGCTGAGATCAGAGATTATGCCCCAAGAAGAAGATGGAGGCACGGGGTCACTGTGGCCAGGCATCTTAAGCACATGCATCACCTTGCAGTACCTGAGGCACCCCTCTTGTCCCTGAGAAGTTATGGCCCTCAGTCGAATAATTTCACAACACGTTATAGCTGTTAGAAAATGATCCACATACTGTTTGTGATAGACCCACAGTTTTATAATGTACATTTCAGTGTACCATTGACATACATAGACTAAATGTCACTTTCTATTTTGTTTTCACCTCTATGAAGCTATAGCACTGCTGCATATTACTTTGCATTCGAACAGTGAGGGTCTATGCCTTTGCAACTGCAGTAACATCCCTTCCACAAGTAAGATAGTAACTGAGACAAACAATGGTTAGTCAGTATTCAGAGCAGCATAGAAGCAGAGCATGCAAAGTAAATATTACAAAACTAATAAGCATTTTGGGAGCAGGAAAAGGACTTTTGAAGAGATGCCTTTCTGTACAGATAAAAAGACTTTTATTAAAAAAGGGAGACCACCCAGGTTGCACTATGTTTGAACTATAACCACAGAAAGCTTTTTGCTATTTTTGCTTTAATACATGTATGTATGTTTATAAATAATCCATGAAACATTCAGTTCATTATGTGTTTGTATATTCTAGCAAGTTTGTCTATGTGATTGGTGGTTTTAATTTTAAACATTAATGTAACTAAATAAAATCTAAAAAATAATCTACGTTGAGAATTTAAGTTGAACCATTGGGATGCTGCATGTACTTATGGGGAACAGGGTTAAAATATGTAGATTAAAATTATACTACCATAAGTGCCATTGGTATAATTATATATATTTAAGTATACAACTCACTTTTATTGAGTTAACTGACAATAAGACTGACTGCTACACACTCCTGAGGATAGGCTACTGAGCAAAAATCACCATGTGTCTAATGCAGGACTGTTTGTATCCTTAAAGGCACAAACTCCAATAACAACAACAACAACAATGAGGGATACAAAAAGAAGAGTAGAGAAAAAAAGAGAGTAGAAATATATATTGCGGGCTTCCCTGTGCATCATCTTTAGAAGAGGCTTCTTTCTGGGACGACAGCCATGCACACTAATTTGATGCGGTGTGCGGCGTATGGTCTGAGCACTGACAGGCTGACCCCCCACCTATTCAACCTCTGCAGCAATACTGGCAGCACTCATACGTCTGTTTCCCAAAGACAACCTCTGGATATGACGCTGAGCACGTGCTTTCAACTTCTTTGGTCAACCATGGCAAAGTCTGTTCTGAGTGTCCTGTCCTGTGAAACCGCTGTATGGTCTTGCCCACCGTGCTGCAGCTCAGTTTCAGGGTCCTGGCAATCTTCTTATAGCTTAGGCAATCTTTATGTTGTAGCAGAGTGTTATTAATTCAGTGTTGTCACATGAAAAGGTATAATAAAATATATATGAATAAAGTATATGCATGCGTGTATGTAAAATGCAGAAAGGATTAAGCATGTTAAAAAATGGATGCCTGACCATGTACACCATACTTACTTTGTATACTAATACTAAATGATAAACATAATCTGGACCACATTTATATAGCTACTATGCTTTTTCAAGGAAATTACCTCTGGTTTACAAGCTTTGAAAGTTTAAAGTTTATTTACTTTTCTTTTTTTTTTTTTAATTACTCAGGATATTTGTAAAATATTACTATGTTATGTTATACTCCAGATACTTCTCAAGTGTTTACACTTCACACAATAACCTCTTGCAATCTCACCATTCACCATGGCTATTCTTATGCCTTACTTCTTTAAAACTAGAATATACCAATGAATAGCAAGTTTAGATATGTCATGTAAATACCAGTGAATGGAATCCACTTTACAAGGGATACTGTATGCATATATTAAATCTTTATTGATCTTATGTCTAATCGCTACTATTATGACTAATTGGGGGGGATCCTATACACCACATTTTGAACATGTATGATCTGTTATTGTCTGTTGCTTACTGTTGTAACTGTAAATGGATGCTTGAGTGTGGTGAGAATGTATGGTATGTGCAAGTGTAAGAATGTCAGAGAATAAAAGAAAAAACACATTATATAACACTAGCCATCATGATAATGAGGCTATACCTGGGCTTGCTCAGTGTCGCTGCCTCACTCGCCTCACCCTTCCTATGGCTCTGTGTATATTAGTTGTTGAGGGGGGCAGGGGCCTATTGGGACACTTTGTTTTACCTGCCTCCCAGGCCAGAACCTGCCAGCCCTCCCTTGAACATTAATATTTATTTGGTTGACTCAAATTAATCAAAGGACTAAATTCTGAATACACCTGAATCTCACCTGAGGTATGGATTCCATCAGGGGCAGGCTACCTCTCCCTGGACCCTTAAGGATGGGGATTGGGCATTGCCTGGAACAGGAGTGGACATAACCTAGGTGGAGAGGGGACATGATCAAACATCTCTCCCTTTGCCACACATTGAAGACTAACCGAGAGTGCTTCGCCCAGAGATTAAGGCTCAAAATACAATATGCTGGGCATACCATAGACATAAGTCTTCCCAGGGCTTGCTGCAGGGCAATGATGGCACAGACTAGCTGTTGAAATTGGGGGGGGGGCGTGGGGGAATTTTCACATCAAGGCCTGGTTTCTAGTTACACCCCTGACTCCTGGGTAAAGTCAGATAATTACAAAGAATGGTCATTATATGTCCACATTGAGTTTTGCACTCCAAATTACCTTCCCTGTAACCAAAATATGTTTGGTTTGCAGGTGGATTTAGGTTTCTCACTGACCTAAACTTGTGAAAAGTAAAATAAAAACTAAATTTACGCTCTATCTGAAAAATGCAGATTGCTAAGCTTCCGGGTCAATGCATTTGATCCTCAGGCAGGGGAGATGCATTCATTCTTACCCACTCCTGGAAGTGGAGTATTCTGGCCTAGGACACCTAGCACCTAGGGCAACAGGTACAGGGGCAACAGCCCTTCTGTCACATAACAGGGAGCCAATTGCCTTATTGGGTGATAATCCTGCCTGTAGCGCCACTGCTCAATGGGCCAGTTAAAAGAGAGATTACTGATCTCCTCAACCAGCCCATTAACACTATGGAGGACTGTACCATGCAGGTGCAGCCTCCATGGCATGCAGTAAATGTGTCACAACAAAAGAAAAGGAAGAAGAGCAAGCATTTTGTAGACTACTAACCTTTTATGGTTTTTAAATGCTCTGATGGAGAAAAAAACACAATGTAGAAAAACTAACAATGAATCAATGTTACTTAACACATATTTTTCCCCTCTTCCAACACATCCTTTATTTTAAATACATATCTTTTTTTTTTCCTTTTAAGATTTTTTTTTATCTCAATATAACATTATCTCTTTCATAGAACACTTCTCACATGACTAAACTAGCATTTAACAATTGCTTTTTGATTGCTTTTGTGTTTGTTATAGTTACCCTCTCACCAGACTCAATGCTCCAATTCACATTAATCATGTAGCGAAAAAACTCTCAAGCAGTCATCCTAAAATAATACCTACCTTGCAAGCAATCCTTGTATTATTTGCTTGGATTCGCTTTGCATGTCCTGTATACATGTTTGGGAACCTGCCAAGACTTGCCGAGGGTTTTGTGTCTTAAGCGTACAGACAGGGAACATTATTTGGTCATGCCCTCTCCCTATTCTTATTATGCCCTCTCATAGCATATCCACCTATTTCTACCTAAATCTTGCTGGGGCTAAAGACCAATCCCCAATGGTGCCATCCCCCTAGGCACCTAACCCTGTGAAGTTCCAAGGTGAAAAAATATACATACCCGAAAGCCCCCCCCCCAAAAATCCTTCTATTTCAACCTTGATAGTTTGTCCTCCAACTGTATTTAACAATTTCTTCAATTTTAAATAATTTTATACCATTTAATAGTATTAAATCACTAACCACCAAGTTAGAAATAGTTTGATTATTGGGAAAACTGTGTAATTACAATATAAGAAAATAAGATGTTTTTATGTTTTGAGTCTGGGCTTGGTTTGTACTACTTATGGCATTATGATTTATACCACAGCTGAGATATCAGCTGTCAGCATGTTAAGTTGTTGAAAGCCATCAAAACTGTAAAGATTTACCTTAAAACTTTCAACATTCAGTATGAGGACAAACTGGTTTAACACAATTTAAAATGCTTGGATCTGTGGTGTAGAATAATGTGGTGCTTATGTTTAATGGAAAGCAATTATTTTGACAGCCCAAACAATTGTGTCATTATTACTCATTGTCTTAATGTGAAATTGCAAGAAACGCATGCCAACAAATGATCCACTACTGGAGTAGAGTAGAAGTCAATATTTGTGCTTGAATTTAATTGCCACATATTGCAAATCATTTTACAAATATTTTGTTGGGGGTAATGAACACCTCAAATTTATGGTTATGTAACATCAGGATGATATGTAAAAGTGTGCGAGTAATTTGCTGTTAGCTTTCTTGAAGGCCATATGCTGCTTCTCCTACCACTACTACCCACATGTGAGCAGGAATCAGCACTGGAGTGTTCCTGGAGATTAAATTGAGCTAAAGGGTCTGTGTTACTGTAAAGTTCCATTAACACAAAGTTACAATATAGCGAACATGAGCAACAAATCGATATCTTATATTGCCTTTGTCAATATATACGTAAACCTATTTTATAGTTATCTCAATTGTGCCAGCCCAGTTTGCTGCAAGCCATGCTTTGTACCCAATAAACTCAATGATGAGTTGTCCTACCCCCAGAACACCAGTTATACTGTGGTATTTGGGGGTGTCTATTTGTGTAGCCATTAAAGGGGGCTTTGGGACATCTATGCAAAAGGGGGTTAATGCCTCGATTGCTGCAACTGTTGATTTAGGGATTAGTGCCTGCCAAGGGCAAAGCAAACCATTAATCCTGGGGCATGGCTCTCCTTGAAAGTCTACCAATCCACTCCTCCAACTGTAGCCAAATAAGATAAAACAGCCAGAGAACCAGTCTGGTTCTCCCCAGACATTAATGCCTGGTACCCTATGAGCTTCTACCCTTGCCTTAGACAGAGAAAGCATAGAAAGCCAGTGGCCTTACAAGCACTTGAATATTAAGATCTGTTTAAATTGAATCGCCTGTCTGGGAAGCTTCACAACAGGTGGATTAGATGATCACTCTTCTAGGGTGTTAACCTAGCAATGCGTTACAAACTTAATTAAAGGATAAAGCAATTTAAGCTTTTAAAGTAGGCAACATGCAATTACAAATTAAAATTGTGTGTGCTGTTCATTATTAAGTATAACAAAAGTCAAAATTTCCCAAATAGTCATCTCCTTGGCATGTTTTCCAGCACTCCATTCTCAATAAGGGTCATCCAGAACATAAAATCCATAACACTTGCTTAATATGTTGAATGTACCATAAAATCTCAGATATAATATGCACAGGAAAAATGAAGTACATTTGTATAATAACTCCAGCATCACATGTAACTTCACATAAACATTTACATATACTCACAACCACATATACTGTATACATATTTAGCCATGCATTCACTTACATATACAAACTCACTCAATGCAACACACACATGTGTGTATCTAGCACTCCCTCTGAGCTTACCTCTACTTTTGTAGACTCAGGAGGAGGCTCTTCACATGTGGTCCAACACCTGTTGACAGCTTTGGTCTCCTACTCCATCAGAGTCCTCATATCCTAGGGCTCAGACTTATTCAGTGTGCTGGGCTTTACTGGCAGCTATGCTCATCTGGGTAAATGCTTGGTGGGATGTTGGCTTATAGCGCCAAATAGTTACCAAATCTGCCTATCCAATGTATGACCCCTTATGCCAAAACAGTTTGTGGCAGCAGAGGGCAAGCTTGGTCAGGATACCAGAAATCAAAGTAAACAGGAGCAAGACAGGGCAGAATCACTGTAATCACTGTAAACAGTAGCAAGCATGGGGGCTCTCTAAATAATTTTGTTTAATACGCTTAAAACATAAAGCCCACTGTCTAGCATAAGCATATCTTTGACATTATACTTTGCTGTGTCCACATGCTCCACCCGTGTTTGGTGCCTGTGTGTGTTTCAAGATATCTTGTACCCTTTGAAGCTGCTCTTCAGTCTGAAGGTGTAACACAATCGGTGGGTGTAACACAAAATCCTGTGTGTTGTTGCAAGCTATGTTGTATCCTATTTCAGATCTAAATTTCTGTGTCTGTGAACATGTTCCTGAACATGTTAAATTAGTGCTTACTAATATAAACTTATATGAGGGAGCAAATAGACGCTCTTTTGCTGAAAATGGTAGCCAGTGGTATATTAACAACCTCAGTCACAGCCTCATTTCTTAGTCAACATGCCCCCTTGAAGTTGTTCTGAATGGGCATGGGGAGGCATGTCCAGGAGGCACCTAATGCCCCCTAGAAATGGGACTCTAAGTGTGAGTGGTCAATTAACAGTCTGCTAGGTAATGCCAGCAGCTATTGGGCCATTTTATTGCTGGTTGGAATTGAATATAAGCTGTGGCCAATGTCCTTATCCACAAATGCATGACCTTGTCTTTGTACAGTGTTAGGTGGTTCGGTCATTGGTTATGTTCCACTCCCAAAAAATATTTTTAGAAGTTGCAAAAACAATGAAATATAAATACTAACAAACTTGGGAATAAAATGTGTAGTGCAGTTTTTGCCAAACCACAGCATGTTGGGATTTGCAAAATCTTGGCAAGATGTCTGTTATTTAACTTATAATTGAGTCAAACGACAAATAAGTGCCTGTGCAGAAATGCTTTTAAATACAACATCAATAATGTTATGCTCATAACTAGAGCTTCCGACAGTGGTGATTTTTAAGCCAGGTGACCCAGTTCCTTGTAGGAGCAGGCTAGCTTGAAAGGTGGATGTTGGGAGCATGAGAACCCTGACTGACAGGATAGGGAGTATAGCATGAGAATCTTGTTTGTTTTTAACTAACCGCAACATTTGTAAACAAATGAATATGAGCACATAGATAGATCCTTTTATGGAGTTTCATGTATTACTTAAAACAAAGAAATAAAGTGCTGCGCACTTCATACTAAACTATATGCATCATTTTCACCCATTTAGTGAAAGTGTCATCACTGTATCCTCCAACCGGCTAACCCCTGGCTTTCCACGCAGAGTTAAAACACCTGTAGTGTGGACTTCTGTACATTCACACATACATTCACACATACATTCACACATACATTCACACATACATTCACACATACATACACACATACATACATACATACATACATACATACATTCACACACACATTCACCTGAGGAAAACGTTCATCAGACATAGGTGTGTTTCGCCACTAGGTGGCGCTGGGTACAGAGCACTGCTTGTAATGCAGAGTGAGGTGAGGAGGGCTGCCCCTTACACCCTGTGGGTCTGCCTGGGAGGTGGTGTGTGAACCAGGGGAGGGGTCCTAGGGACAGGGGGAAGAGGCAGCCGCTGCTGGGACCAGTAGTGTGAGAGTGGGGACTGAGCAGAACGCTTTGCTAAACAGAGAAACTTTGCAGAGGAACAGCACCAAAGAAAATGCTCTGGGTAATGGCGAAAGCTGGACTAGTTACTAATTGAAAGTAACTTTCCAGGAAATAGAGATGTTTCCTTACTCATATGAACCTTATTTCCTTACTTATGCCTTTCTCACATTATTGGCAAATAATGTAACCACACAAATATTACCAAGCATGCTGTGTTTTCAGTTAATACTCACACGGCTATTTGCATCTGTAATAGTCTAACCATTAATAACAACTAAAGTGTGTGTGTACCATGATTAACAATATGAAGAAATCTGATAGATATTAATGTTCTTAACTTTTTTCTATGATTAGTGACGTTAGTGTGGGTTAAATGTTTATTGTTTTGTGGAAGCAGAATCACAAGCAACAATACAATCTTACAAACCAATAGTATAAATAGAGGACTAAGTATTACATTTGTATCTGATCTTTGAACTAAAATAAAATATATTATTTTTTGTACATATAAACATGTCATGATGTAAAGTTTAATAGCACCATCCCACAATAGTCCTATATTTATTTCTTATTCTGGATGTATGTGTACAGGCTATCCACCTAGTGCCTTTTTCAAAAGTATTACTCTAATATGCTGCATAAACCAATTATTTTGTATTAGAGACATGGGTTCTAGGAAAAAAAACTTGCGGGTATGCATTTGATACACATCAATATGGGAGACTTTGTTTTTAAGAGTAGTAGTTGTAGTTTCTAACAAAAGCTATTTTTTTCGTCCCAGGAAACCACTGCTATTACATTATAAAAGTAAACACTTTTTTGAATTGTTCACAATTGTAAGCATTAGAAATGCAATGTGATGGATATTTTCAGATGTAAAGCTTGTGTTAATATCACATCCTCATCTAACTTATTCTTCTTTTTCGTATATTTCAATTTCATTTAACTCTGCCAATAACTGTGCAGTTAGTATAATGCGTTCCTTGTTAAATTTAAATTAGTTGATGCACTTTTCTTGTTTTTTCTGAACCAACACAATGGAACATTTCTTATGTTCTCTTATGGAAATAATGTTGTATCCACTGCCATTAGGTTCTCTGGAAGTAAAAAAATGCAATTTTAAAAGTTGCTATTTCATTTAAAAAAAAGGTGAGCCCAACATCCATATGCATTTAGATGTATTCCCATCTAAACAGGCAGGTTCAAGCACACCAGCTGTACTTTTTCCTTACAAAAAAAACACACACGTGAATTACAGGGAATAAATGGGGCAAAAAATGTAGCACAGTTTTAACTCATTAAAATTAACCTTGTTATATTTTAAGTATATTACAGATGTGATGAGTGATATTTTTTGTTCCGTGTGCTACACCCCCCTGGTACCTGGTAAATAATAATGTGTTTTTTTTATGCAGGTGCTGAAATGCTGCATGTTTTTGGGAGTGCTGCCCACCTTTGTGTCAAGCCTAGATTTCATATACCACAACACTCATGCAGTGGAATCCTTTTTGAGGGAAATAAACACAAACTTCCCATCTATAACATATCTCCACAGTATTGGGAAATCCGTGGAAGGTAAGGTGACTAAACTACAGTAATCTCCACACACCTTGCTATATATATATATATATATATATATATATATATATATATACCGCAACATTTGTAAACAAATGAACATGAGCACATAGATAGATCCTTTTATGGAGTTTCATGTATTACTTAAAAAAAGAAATAAATTGCTGTGCACTTTATACTAAATATACTAAATATATATATATCATCTTTTCTTGTGACAATGTGAGAGGTGCAATAGGAACCAGAAAGAGCTGCATTAATTTATTGGAATTAAAATGCAAAGCTTTGTTTTGTTGTGGTTGTCTGTAAGTGGATTTAGTCACCCAGCGATAGTCAGGGATTTACTCTGTTAAAGTTAGTGCTCTAAGCACTAACTAAATATTTTTAAAGAGACTTCAAGAGATGTCTGTGAGAATTTATCTATGTATGTATGTATATATATATATATATATATATATATATATATATTGCAGACGTTCAAGAGAGGAGGAACTACGTTCCCTGCAGCGATGCGGGGAATCTGGATCTTAGTCTTGTAGTCAGACCTCTATTTGAGTTCTGATTATAAGATGACCTCAAATATAAGACGAGGGGTATTTTTCAGAACATTTGCTCTGAAAAACCCTTTCTTATAATCGGGCAAATACGGTATATACCATATTTGCCCAAATATAAGCCGCACGAGACATGCAGTTCCGGACGCCGGGCAGGCAGCAGGGTTAGGCGCCAGATCCCCCGCAGCACTGCAGGGGAACTGGATCCTACTCTCCGTCAGCCGGTGGACGTCTGTGCGATATGCGTAGACAACTTCCGGTTCCGGCACTTCCGTGGGAAGTGCTGGCAGGGGAGGTTGTCAAAGCGCATCTCTCAGGCGGTCACCGGCTGCGGCGATGCGCCTAAACAATCTCCGCAGCCGTCATAGAAGCCCCGGTGGAACTGCCGTCAGCGGAGGTTGTCTGCGCAATTGAACAACCTCCCTTGTCGGCACCGGAAGTTGTCTACACTTATCGAGCAGACGTCCACCGTTGGCCCCGCTAGACACCAGAAGTCTGCATTGGTAAGTCTGGGGGGGGGGAGTCAGAGTGGCAGCATATCTGTGGGGGGCAGAGTGACAGCATATCTGTGGGGGCATAGTGGCATATCTATAAGTAAGGTGCATTAAAATGGCTATTGGTTTTCTGTTTGTATGTAATATATGTTGGCTAACTGTATAATAGATATCAAAAATGTTAATACAGTATGTTTGGTAGAATACTGTTTTACTATTCCACTAATGTGTATTTTTTCTAAAAACGTATTTTTTTCTTTAAAAAAGTACCTAACTTTTAGGGTGCGGCCTATAATCAAGCCAATACGGTGCATATATATATATATCTATATATATTAGGGCTGCAACAACTAATCGATAATGAAAATCGTTGTCAACGATTTTCATTATCGATTTTTATAGATTATAAGAAGAGGTTTTTTTCAGCGCAAATGCTTTGAAAAACTCCTCTCCTTATATAATCCGACCTCAAACAGATCGGATTATAACACTAGAATCCAGATCCCTGCAACGCTGCAGGGGACCTGGATTCCCCTCACTGTCAGCCGGTGGGCGTCCGTGTGATGTGCACAGACAACTTCCGCCTCTCCCCTCCACTTCCGCCTCTCCCCTCCACTTCCGCTGGGGCTCCTACGATGCAGCGCCAGCATCACATGATGTAGAAGCCCCAGCGTAAGTGAAGGGGAGTAACAGAGGCTGTCTGTGCACATCGTGCAGACCCCCACCGGCTGAGGTCTCCTGCAGAGGATCATCCTCTCTGTCAGCTGGTGGGGGTCTGCGCGATGCGCACAGACAGCCTCCATTACTCCCCTTCACTTATGCTGAGGCTTCTATGAAACTCCAGTGAAAGTGCCTGTCAGCAACGTAGGTTCACAAAACAGCAGGGAGTCGGGAGAGAGGCAGAGTGGTGTATGGGAGGGGGAGAGAGGCAGAGTGGTGTATGGGAGCCACCCTCTTTCTACCCAACTCCCTGGTGTCTTGTGAACCTCAGTTGCTGACAGGAGGCAGAGTGGTGAATGGGAGGGGGGGGGCAGAGTGGTGTATGGGGGGTATAATGAATTTCAGAGCGGCATATCTGGGCGAGGCAGAGTGGTGAATCAGGGAGTATAATGCATTTCAGGGTGGTGCAGGGCATTTATGGGGGCGGAGTGGCATATCAGGGTGCACAGTGGCATATAAGGAGGTATAAGTCATAAATGGGGCGAGTGGCATATTGGAAGTTATAAGGCATATCGGGGGGCTCAGTGGCATATAGGGGGTATAAGGCATATCGATATTAGGCATATCAGAGGGGCATAAGACATATCTGGGGGTAAAAGGTATATCAGGGGGCTCAGTTGCATATCGGGGGCACAGTGGCAAATCAGGGGGCACAGTGGAATCTCTGTCATAAAGGAAGTATAAGGCATATCTCGGGGCAGAGTGGCAAGCTGGGGGTCAGATGTGCATAACTGGGGGCAGTTTGGTAAATAAAAGAAAATATAAACAAGGCTTTTTTCTCATAGTTTTTATTAAATATGAAAAATAGTTAATAACATATGAATTAATATTTACTAAAAACTTTGTATTAAAACCTAGTTTGAGAAACACTGTGTTTGGGTTCTTGTAGCTTTTATTCTTATGTCGGTAAAATAAGAAGGTGAATAGAGAAATGCCATTGCGATAAGGAGATGAAAGTGTAAATTGTAAGTTTTTTATTACATTATTTTAAATTAAAAAAAATGTCATTTTTTTATCCATTAAGAATCGGCCATATAATCGATTATTAAAATAATCGTTAGTTGCAGCCCTAATATATATATATATATATATATATATATATATATATATATAAAACACTTTCAAAAAGATGGTCAGCACTCCAGGTCTTTAAATTGACAATTTCATTTTATTCAAAGTCCAGTCGACGTTTCAGTCATTACTGACTTTCATCAGGACATCTATATATATATATATATATTAGGGCCAATATCAAGGATCCTGGAATCATATCTGAATTTTAAAAAAATCCTGTTTGGAACACTAACACATAAATTGTAAAAAGGACAATGCTATGCCAGTAACCTGCACCACCATCAGAAATTCTCAGGCCCTCAACGAGATCATAGCTGTGTCTTTTAATATTCCAAGGTTCAATAGTGTTAAAAGCCGCCACTCCCAACCACAAGAAGACAAAAAGACATCTGGTTCCACACTACTCGTCGAACATGGATCCATTTCAGAAGTAATGCTTTATTTTCCATACTGTCCATTGTTAATGGTATATGTAATATTCTTGAAATCAGCTGTCCATCCGCCACATAGGTGCATTCATTTCCAGTTATGCTGATGTACATATGGACAAAATACAAATTACCGAAGCTTTAAAATATATAACCACCACAGCTTTTTGTAATTGACAATGTACTTTGTCCATCTGAGGTTGTGGCTTTAGATGGTAAACCTTTGTGCTTAGATGACTTTCTAATTTTAGAAAAAAACTTGTGTTTCTGCTAAATCTGGTGATTTTTACCATGGCTGTTTCTTATGTCAGATTTCATAGGCACAGTAAATTTGGAACATTGTGTATATATACCAGGAAGCTGGTGTTTGTACACATAAAGCAGAGTAGTTTCAAACAATATTCTTTAGAAAGAGGTCAAAGCCACGTATCCAGAAAAACCTGCTGTTAGGGTGAAATTCAAAGTTTTTCCAGTTTTACTTAATGTGTTGCTGGTCTCATTACACAGATTTATTTTTAGGTTTGGGGAGGAGAGAGCCGTGTGTGTGGTTTTTTTTTTTTTTTTGTGAAAATAGAATTACCCCCCTTACACTATAGACCATCTCAATATTCTCTGCTTGAATTCAGTTGAATTAGTTGCTATGCATGCTAAAGCAGGGTTATTGAGTACTAATTGTTGTTGTCAATCTAGTACTTTTATACCTGTTAGCTACAGTCTATTCAGGGGGGGTCTTGGGAACTTTTATCCCTGAAGGCAAACTCTGTACATTTGTCCTTTCTCCTCCTTACTGTCACGGCAAGCCGTGAGCCGGGGAACTGGGTAGTCCGCTTTAGCAGGAAACAAATGAACATGTAGAAGCCAGGCGAGCTAACAAAGGGTTAAATCCAAAAAGCAGAGGAGGTTGCCAGAGAGGAGGATCCAGGTCCCCTGCAGCGCTACGGGGGATCTGGATCTTAGTCTTATAGTCAGACCTCTATTTAAGGTCCGATTATAAGACAACCTTGACAACGAGGAGTATTTTTCTGAAAAAACCTTGTCTTATATTCAAGCAAATACGATATACCGTATTGGCTCGAATATAGGCCGCACTTTTCCCCCCCACTTTAAGTCTTTAAAGTGGGGGTGCGGCCTATATTCGGGGTCTAGCGCCCGGGCAGGCAGCGGGGTTAGGATACAGATCCCCCGCAGTGGTGGAGGGGACCCGTATCCTACTCCCCGATACGCTCAGACAGCGTCCCCTGCCAGCACTTCCCACGGGGGGGGGGGGGGTGCCGGCACGGGAGGTTGTCTAAGCGCATCGTGCGGACTCCCGGGTGTCTTGCGGGGCCGGCGGGGGACATCTACACAATACGCGTATACAACTTACGCATATTGCGTAGATGTCCCCCGCCGGCCCCGCAAGACACCCGGGAGTCTGCTCCGGTAAGTCGGGGGGGGGGGTGGGAAGAGGAGGACAGTGGCAGCATATCTCGGGGGGGGAGGGGAGGACAGTGATAGCATTTCTCGGGGAGGGAGGAGGACAGTGGCAGCATATCTTGGGGGGGGGGACAGTGGTAGCATATCTCGGGGGGAGGAGGACAGTGGCAGCATATCTCGGGGGGGGGACAGTGGCAGCATATCTCGGGGAGGGAGGACAGTGGCAGCATATCTCGGGGAGGGGGACAGAGTGGCAGCATGTTTTTTTGGTGCTTTTTTAAAGAAAAAAACTTTTTCTTTAAAAAAGCACCAAACTTTTAGGGTGCGGCCTATATACAGGGGCGGCCTATATCCGAGCCAATACGGTATATATTTATTACAGTTCTGTGTAAAAAGAAAGTACAGTTGTGGCCAAAAGTTCTGAAAATAACACTGTTGGTCTTCACAAAGTTTCCTGCTTCAGTGTT
Organism: Spea hammondii; assembly: GCA_029215755.1. Lineage (NCBI taxonomy): Eukaryota > Metazoa > Chordata > Amphibia > Anura > Pelobatidae > Spea > Spea hammondii. The sequence continues at coordinate 48,509,932 of JARDYJ010000004.1, forward strand.
CTTAGATATTTTTGTCAGATGTTCTATAGTATACTGAAGTACAATTACAAGCATTTCATAAGTGTCAAAGGCTTTTATTGACAATTACATTAAGTTTATGCAAAGAGCCAATATTTGCAGTGCAGTGTTCTTTTTTTCAAAACCTCTGCAATCCGCCCTGGCATGCTGTCAATTAACTTCTGGGCCAGTTCTTGCATAATCAGTGCTTGGAGTTTGTCAGAGTTTGTCCACCCGCCTCTTGAGTATTGACCACAAGTTCTCCTTGGGATTAAAGTCTGGGGAGTCTCCTTGCCATGGACCCAAAATTTCGATTTTTTGTTCCCCAAACCACTTATGACAATGTGCTCCATCATGCTGGAAAAGGAATTGTTCATCACCAAACTGTTTTTGGATGGTTGGGAGAAGTTGCTCTTGATGGATGTGTTTGTAGCATTCTTTATTCATGGCTGTGTTCTTAGGCAAAATTGTGAGTGAGCCCACTCCCTTGGGTGAGAAGCAACCCCACACATGAATGGTCTCAGGATGCTTTACTGTTGGCATGACCTTGTCTTCTCCGGATAAGCTTTTTTCGGGATGCCCCAAACAATCGGAAAGTGGATTAATCAAAGAAAATTACTTTACCCAGGTCCTCAGCAGTCCAATCCCTGTACCTTTTGCAGAATATCAGTCTGTCCTTGATGTTTTTTCTGGAGAGAAGTGGCTTCTTTTCTGCCTTTCTTGACACCAAGCAGGGGCGTAACTAGACGCCTCAGGGCCCCGGGTGCGAGAATCTGTTAAGGGCCCCCCCACCCCCTCACCCCCCCCAAAAAAAACATGATTTTTACCCAACAATTATTTTTCAACAAATTCAATTTACATATTGAATCATATCTGTAAAAAAATCAAAGAAAAAGGGGCGCATGTACAAAGGGCATAATCCAGGGGTGTCCAAGTTTTTTCTGAAGTGGGCCACTTCATCAGAATTGTATACGTGCGCGGGCCGCACTCATTTTTCACTGTGACAAAAAATATGGCCTTTAATAAAATATGCAGATTAAAATAAAGTAAAATGACACAAAACCTTTACTTTTCCTCTCACTGATTTCTGGGCCTAGTTTTGCGACTACAAATTCAGGATTCCCTAGATTTATTCTAGGGATGAACTAAAATGAAAATTCTGGACCAAAACATTCAGGGTTCACTTAGCCAAAACTGAAAATGACGCCCACCTTTAAAAATAATAATAAAAACTCACATGTTTAATAAAAGTAGGTAACACACAATTGGACAAAATTAGCAATATGACTTGGCATGATAGGAGTGTGATTGCTAACAGCAATCACACTCCTATCATACCCAGGCAACCAGTAAATGCTGGTACCTAGGCATGATGGGACTGTGCTCGCTGTGATTGCTGTTAGCAATCACACTCCTATCATGCCAAGTCAGCCAGTACATGCTGGTACAGGGTGGCTGTAAGTGATGTGCAGACCCCATACTGCTGGCAGCATCACTACACAAGGGGGGCAGCTAGCTAGGTTTCAGCCTGTACTGGCTGACTTGGCATGATAGGAGTGTGATTGCTAACAGTAGTCACAGTCCCATCATGCCTAGGTTCCAGCACTTACACATCCATCCAGTAAATGCTGGAACCTAGGCATGATGGGACTCTGATTGCTATTAGCAATCACACTCCTATCATGCCAAGTCAGCCAATACACGCTGGTACAGGATGGCTGTAAGTGATGTGCAGACCCCATACTGCTGGCAGCATCAATACACAAGGGGGGCAGCTAGCCAGGTTTCAGCATGTACTGGCTGACTTGGCATGATAGGAGTGTGATTGCTAACAGCAATCACAGTCCCATCATGCCTAGGTTCCAGCACTTACACATCCATCCAGTAAATGCTGGAACCTAGGCATTATGGGACTGTGATTGCTGTTAGCAATCACACTCCTATCATGCCAAGTCAGCCAGTACATGCTGGTACAGGGTGGCTGTAAGTGCAGACCCTATACTGCTGGCAGCATCACTACACAAGGGGGGCAGCTGGCCAGGTTTCAGCATGTACTGGCTGACTTGGCATGATAGGAGTGTGATTGCTAACAGCAATCACAGTCCCATCATGCCTAGGTTCCAGCACTTACACATCCATGCTATCACACACACACACACACACACACTCATTTATTCATATAATCATTAATTCACAGATTCATTCCCTCAATCACACACACTCATTCAAACACCCTCCCCACCCCCTTACCTGTACTGCAGCTCCCTCGATGCCGCTCACAGACTTCAGCAGGGGGCGCGGCCTCCCTCTGCCTTCTCTGCTAAAGCACAGAGGAAGTAGGATGTCACGTGAACTCCGCTTCCTCTGTGCTGTCCAGAAGACCCTCCCACAAGTAAGTAGCAGGGCTTGAGGTGCGGCTCGTGTAAGATCGGTTGCCCTGGCTGCCGATCTTACGCGGGCCGCACCTCGAGGTCTCGCGGGCCGCATTTGGCCCGCGGGCCGCATGTTGGACGCCCCTGCCTTATTTAAAAAAAAAAAAAAAAACTTAAAAAAGATTTTGGGCGGCCCCTTGGCTTGGGCCCCCCTGCCGCCGGGGCCCGGTCGCAGTCGCGACCCCGGTAGATCTGCCACTGACACCAGGCCATTCTCCAAAAGTCTCACTGTGCATGCACTCACACCTACCTACTGCCATTCCTGAACAAGCTCGGCACTGGTGGCGCCTTGATCCCACAGTTGAATCAACTTTAGGAGACTCGTGCTTGATGGACTTTAATAAAATAGAACCTCTCTTTTTGAAGCAGCAATATCCTTGCCTGTGAAGCCCCTTTTGTGCAAAGCAATTATGACAGCACATGTTTCCTTGAAGGTAACTGTGGTTAACAGAGGAAGAAGAATGAATTCAAGCACCACCCTCCTTTCTAACCAAATCAGCATAACACAGTGATCTTCTACCTTGTCCACGTCAACACTCTCACCCGTGTTAATGAGAGAATCACTGCCATGATGTCAGCTGGTCTTTTTGGGACAGGACTGAAATGCAAGTGGAAATGTGTTTTGGGGATTAATTTCATTTTCATGGCAAAGAGGGACTTTGCAATTGATTACAATTCATCTGATCACTCTTCGTAACATTCTGGCTAAGTAGCAGACAGGTGCTGCTAATTGAATGTCCCTTGATTAATTGATGATCAGCAAGTGCGACCACCTCTATAGAAGCCAAAGTTTTATCAGTTCCCTGCTCTGGTGCATTCAGGTGTGTGTAAACACGATGCCAAGGAAAAACAACATCAGCAATGATCTTAGAGAAACAATTGTTAAAGTCAATCATTCTACAGTGAGAAAGATTATTTCAAAAGTGGATGTCCCAGGAAATTCACCCCAAGGTCAGATTGGGCACAGCTCAGAGAAATTTACATCTCAGACTCTGCAGGCCCGAGCATGTTAAATGTCAAAGTTCATGGCAGTACAGAAGTGACATTATAAAAAGACTGAACAAATACAGTTTGATTGGAAGGGTTGCCAGGAGTGTCCATGTACAGTGTTAGAGTATGTGTGTAAGTGGGCATTCAGTGTTACCATATGGTGTTAGACTGAAAGTGTGTGTTTTGCATATAGTGTTAGAGTGTATGAGACAGGAAGGTGTTATGTAGCGTGGCATGCAGGCAGCAGAGCACTCAACAAGAAGCTGCTCAGAGTAGTGGAGTGAGCAATTGTTTTTTGTTCCTAATTGTGATGCACCATGTGTACCTGGCTCAGCTGCCCCTGCATTAGTAATTATTGCTCTCCACGGTACTCTGTAAAGCTTCCTCGCTGCTCGATCCTGCTAGGGTTTAATAAATGTCGCCATTGATGTAATGGAGGTGCAGGTGGAGGGGAGGTACAGAAGAAAATTCTAGGGTGCCATTTGGTCTGGGACCAGTCTGACCAGTCCTAGTCACACACACATTTCCACATCTATATTCTTCTTGTTACAGCATCAACGTATTTTTTATGCATTTGGCATAACTGATTGCCTTGTTTCTGCTGTTTATGCATCCTAGTCTTTCTATAATAATATTTTTCCAGGTGAAAAACCAACTTGTAAATATAACTAATTCCTCCTCACTAAATTTCAATTATCAGGTTTCTATTATTTACTTTTTTGAGATGGGGAGTTTGTATGGTAAGTTGTTGGGACATGCCACTGCATCCTGTTATTATTCAGTTTTGGGAAATAATGTACAAGCACTGACTTTTAAAGGTGCATTCCAGTAAGGTGAGAAAATCAAGGAGATCACATGTAATCCCTGTTCCTAAACCATGATTAACCAGAGTCTTCAGTAAGGCTGCAACTAACGATTATTTTCATAATTGATTAGTTGGCCGATTATTTTTTTGATTCATCGGATACAAAAATAAATGTACATTTTTCATTTATTTAAAATAACTGGATGTTAAAAACAAACGGCAGAATAAAAAAAACTTTGATAAAAATGCATTTCTTGTTTTTATTTCCTAACCTGCACCCCCAGATACGCACACTTCCTCCCAGAAATGCCACATACCCCCAGATATGCCACACTGCCTCCCACAAATGCCTTATACCCCCTGATATGCCACTGTGCCCCAATATGCCTTATACTCCAGTATACCTTATACCCCCAGATATGCTACTCCCTCCTCCCCAGATATGCCTTATACCCCCCAGATATCCCATAGTGCCCTCATAGATTCACAGACTCGTTCACAGCACACTGACACAATACTTTTATAAATAAGTACAGGATTAATCTTCACTACCCCCAGGATTTAGATTCCCCTTAGTTTGCCCCCCCTTTACCTCTAATTGCACCCTAAGTTAACTTTCTTAATTAAATTAACCCTCAGTCCTCAGCATTAAATTAACCCTAAACACCCCATTAACCATAACTGCCCTTAAATTAACCCTAAACACCCCATTAACCATAACTGCCCCTAAATTAACCCTGAACACCCCATCAACCATAACTGCCCCTAAATTAACCCCCACCTCCCCTAACTTTCAGCAACCCAAATATTAATTTTATAGTCACAGCCAACTATAGGAAATGGGCGGGGCCAATCTTCAGTGTGATTGCAGGGAGGGACTGGGAGAAAGAAGGGGGGGCAATTGTCGGTGACTGCAGGGAGGGACTGGTAAGTCTCATTGAATAAAACGGATTATAAAACGAGGGTTTTTTTCAGAGCATTTGCTCTGCAAAAAACCCTCATTTTATAATCGATAAAAATCGATTCAACTAGTCGATAATGAAATTAGTTGGCAACGATTTTCATTATCTATTACAATCAATTTCATCGATTAGTTGTTGCAGCCTTAGTCTTCGGTGCTTCGTGGTTGTTGTAAGCTGCTGGTGTGACAGTTATGACTTACTATGGCTGTGGCTGCCCAGCTCTCATACGTTTTGTTTATGTGAGAAACAAACATTTGCATAATGTTGAATATGTGTGATACTTTTTTAAAATAGGACATTTTTAAATGGGTAGATGAATAAGTTATTGTGTTGCATACTTCTTGGTATTTGGGGACTCTTTTTCAACTTCAGATTTCCTAATGCTCTTATTTTTATTAGAAATGTATTGCTCCAAACCATGAAGCAAAATGATGTGTGCATACCAAAATTACAGAAAATTATAATACATATTAATGTATTCTTGAGCTATTTTTCTCTTCCATAACCACCTTTATTAGTTACTGTATCATATTTGGAAGACAGATGCAGTAGTAGCTTCTGAAACCTTAAATATTAGTTTAATCGAATGTTTACTAAAGTATATCAATTATTTCATTTGTATCTTTGTGTGCTATTTAAGAAATTCTGTGTATGTAGAGAAGTCTTTAAGAAAATGTCCCTGGTGTAAGTTTACTGAAAACATACCCAGGAACTCAAAAATTTTACTGGGCTACCAGGGCACCCTTAGGAGAGAGTGGTAATTGGGTCCATTTACGGTACATTTTCACCCACTCCCTGTTTATTAAATCCAGTATACTCCCACTTGTGGGATTGAAGTGACTCTAAAAACTGGTGTCTGCCTCCTTGCAGTACCCAAAAGGAAAGGAAGACCTTCAGTGGAAGATTCTTAATTTCCTATTGTATGATTTTGTGTCATTTCGCTTTGGTGTTGCCACATTACCAGTTTATTTTTGGGTCCTTTTAGGAGATACTATGTTGATGGCTTAATGGTAAAATCTACAAAGCATCATGCATTTTTTACAAAGCAGAAATAACACTATGGCAACATTGGTACTCATGTGTGGTCAGCGTTAGTGGTACCTTGTGTTGGGTCTGTTGATACTTCGTAGACTTGAGTATCAGTGGTGGGATGGCACTAGTCAAGAGCACTTATTAACACCTTCTTTACTGAGGGTATTTTAAACCTATAAAGCTTGGATTTTTTTGGAATTTTTACATTGTTTAATCATGATTCTTTTGAATTTTTTGTGCACCCACACAAATTATACATCAAGCTTTCTTTTGATACCATTTAGATGTATAGATCAATATTTAGCATGAATAAAACATTAAAATAATGAAAAATATTAACCCAAGCTGGTTTAGTTAAAGAGTTTTGATGTTGAAAATGTCCCACTTTGCATAGTTTTTTTATGGGTTTTGGAAGTTGCAGGGCAAATGTTATGGCCTATGTCTCATATGGGACTGTTTAGCTGCTCACCAGCTCAAAATACCCCCACAAATGTATACATTTTTGTAGAGAAGACAATCCAGGGTATTTCACTAGGAGCATTTGGACGTTATGGATATCATGCAACAATTTCCACACCAATCCCTGGCAAAGAGAGCTGTACATTAATTTTGTCTTCACCAAACTTTCAATGTTTCTTTGGCTTATTTGCACAGATTACATGCTACTGCAGAGAAACCCACTAAACTCTATTCAGCTGTATCTCCAGATTACAGAAATACCCCACTTAGATACATTTTTCATGAGTTTTGGAAGTTACGAGGCACAGCGTGACATGATTTTTTACCAAAATTACATGAATTTTTACTGTGTTTGAGCCTAAATGCACAAAAGTGTATTCAGCTGCACCTCTAGTTCACAGGAACTGTGAACCCTACAACATCTCTGAGGGTTATTTTTGGAGGCTGTTGGTGGAATCCTCCCTGGGAAATGTTTGCTGAAGAGTTTGGCTCCAGAAGTGCAGAATTGGGGGTTGTTCAAAAAAGGAGATCTTGGATGACCTTCACTTGGTTGACAGGCAGGTAGAGGGCGGACACAAGTAGTAAGAGAGGAAAAGGATTTAGGAGACGCTATATACAAACACAGAGTACCCAGCGTGGTTCAGTGTGTTGTCAAAGAAATGTAAAAAAAAAAAACAGATTTAAAATTATAAACCTATCCCTGGTCATCCCTGCTGAAAGAATAGGGTTATCTAGGGTAGGGATTTTTTGTTTTTTGTTTTTGTTTTGCAATATCCAGCCGCAGGCTTAAGGCCATATGTTTTACATTTCTACCAGGTAAGTAGGATGCTAGGAATAATGCTTAGAATAAAATGAGTCGGGTAGTGCTGTTAAATACTGACTGGCATGCCACCATGTTGGCAGGCATCCAGGTCTAAACATGCTGTAGTGGACTGATGCCTCCTCACCTGTTGTTTCTGTATGTCATCTTGTTATATGATATACTAATTATTATGTCCTGTCTACCCTTTGTACAGGGTGCTATATAAAACAACAATCAATAATAATAATGTCTCCACTGGAGGTGACACTCAAGGTGGCATATATAGATATGGTCAATGTCTAAGGCAGTCAGAGTGTCATCGTACACAGAGAGATTGTCAGATTCTTCACCAAGAAAGTGCCTTCTCATCTGTATACAATTTACTAATTTCATTTTATTTTGTAAGAGCTTTTTGAAGTTATTTTCTCCAGCCTACCTAGCAAATTAAACCACCTTCCCAATCCCAACCAATTCCCTCCCAATTGCCCACAAAATATTTTTTTTAAATCGCTTTTTTGTTTACAATTTCTCCTTACCTAACAAAATAATTAACCTCCAGTTCCCACCAAATTCACAAATCCCATTTTTTTTAAATAACTTTTAAAAAAAAAAAAAAAAAAAAAAATCTCCTTATCTACCAACAAACCAAACTCTCAATTCCCCACAAATTAATTGAACAAAAAAAGTTGCACAGATACTGTAATTGGAACACAAGCAATTGAAACACAAGGCAGAAATGGAGACAGTCACCTAATGTGCCATGCAGTTGGCCGATAACAGCAGCAACTGCGTGACTTAGGCAGTCAGTCATTGTTTACCGCAGACTGCCTTGGTTACGAGACAGTCCCCTGCAATTAGCCTATAGCATTGGGTGCGTTTTTGCACAGGTTTTCACAAGTTAAACAAGGGCACATAAAAATTAGGGACAAATTTACACTTCAGCGTCAAAGATCTCTTGAGAGAATCAGACAAACAATGAATGTAAAGTGGGCGAATATGGATAAAATTGGCCCCATCACATCCTGCATCCATTTTCGGAAATCTTGCATTTCTCTACCCACCTCCAGTGGTTGTGGTGAATAACAATGAAACGTAATAACTAACTAAGAACAAGAGTTCAAGAGTCATGAGATGAATCATCAGCACTTGTCAGGTTGACAGGCAGGTAGAGGGCAGACACACAGTAAGAGAAGAAAAGGGTTTAGGATACTCTATGTACAAACACAGAGTACCCAGCATGGTTCAATGTATAATATGCAATTATATTGTCTTACATGCAAGAAGTCAGCAGATAATAAACAAGTGTTTTCCATTAGACATATCAGAATAACAAATGTAAAATACAATGATGCTAGAGAGAGAAAATAAAACAATGAAGCCCACATTGGATTGACAAGGAAAATACTGGCATGAACAGGGAACAAGAAACATGTTCAAGGAGTTACTGGTTGAATGCCTTAAGGATCCTCTACAAGTATATATATGGATATTTATGTGCAGGTGACTGTTTAATAAGTAGCCCTAAATCTACCTTACCTGGTTCCGTCACTAGTGCTTTAAGCCAACAAACAGCCTGGTTTAATTTACATAGTACTGCTTCTTTGTGTTTTGTTGCATTTTGTACAAACATTTATCATCATTTATTTGCAGGCATATGAGATTTTGCAGTGAATGCCTTTGCCGGTTATATATACTTTTTTGCAGGTATACAGTTTGAATTCATACATCTCAACAATTGGCCTCTCTGCCCATTACTATAGAAGCATATGTGATAATAACATTAATTATCGCCCTGCCACACTATTTATGGTATTGCACTAAGGTATTGAAAGTGTCTCTTATTTTAATATACAGAATTTAATGAGCATTGTAGAAAGTGGCATGAATGCTCTCTAGGATAATCATGCTTTGGAGAATTGCCCTTCTTGAAAGAAAAAAAAATCACAAATGATGTTGTCAAAACACTTTCCCATTAAACCCCCATCTTAGGAGGCGATTTTACGGTGTTTAAATAGATGATGCTTTAATTAGCTCAATAAATAACAAATAACTGTCAAAACAGCTCAGTTTTGTTGAAAATATGCAACAAGCCTGATTGCTCTTACAAGAAACTCAAGCTGTGCCATATAATTATTCAGTTTTAACAACAAAAGGCGTGGGTTATTTTATGTGCCTTAAGTCGTGGGACAAAGCTTTTACTCTGGTTGCACAATCATTTATTCTTTTAAAATGCTGCAATGAAATAACTGCAGGTACTTTACTCAACCTTTGTTGCCATTGACATAACTTGCTTTATAACATCACTGAAGAACTTAAAAACACTATTATGTCAAAGAAATATCATTAGCCCGTAACATTTCCATTGCTCAATACCACTGTAGTGGTTACTTCACTGTATCCCGATCATTAAGAAATACCTTACTCCCCTCATCCATTATTACACCCAAATACCTTACTCCACTCTCTCAGGGGAATTGGACAGTTTACATGGTCGGTTATTCCACTGGCCATTTTCATATGGAGCTAGTCATATACACCACGTCAGTATGGAATGTGGCATCTTGACTGTTTAAACCACCACTTCTACATTAAAACCAAAATAGAATACATGATTAAAACAAAAATTATGATACTTGTATTGTAATGCTCCATTCTTAAACTATTGCGACTTGAGATATCAGATTATTCTGCAATGCATTATTCCAATGCATTTCTTAGAAATGTCCTTTAATTCCCAGGATTCCTCAGTTGCAGGTTTAGATGATATCCATGACAAATATATAGTATATGTTTTATGGTTTAGGTCCATGTGTTGTCATATACCAGGGCTCTCTGATTAGATCACTCACATAAGAGGGGTCTGTGAAAGTGAGAAAGAGACAACAAACTTTCTTAAATAATAAAACATTTGACTATTTTGTAATTATATTATAAATGTATTAATGTCATGATCTAAACATATTCATTAAAAAGGCAAAGAATGAATAAATACATACATTTATTGCCCATTGTTTGTGATGTGCCTTGTCTCTGTTGCAGTGGACTAGGCCTGTGGATGTTAATTCTGATCCTAACAGTGTCCATAGGCTCTACTGGATTCTCAGTGATGCTCTTCCACATTATGCTGCATGTTTCAACTGTGAAAAAATAAGTTGACTTGAGGGACCCCTTAGCTCAGAAGGGTCCCAATAGGACCTATGTTTGCTGCAGTCCACATGGATCTTGTGAGAGAGGCGAGAAGATCCTCTTGACCCAAGAAGCATTCTATTGTTAAGCCCAGTGGAACCTTCTGGCCTTTGATCAATCTCTAGATAGCTGGATACCAAATTATTGATGGCCAGACAGTGTTGCAATTGTATGCTGGAGTGGAACCCTGAAGTGATTGCATATCACCAGCAAAGCAGAGGACTCTTGGCCCCAAGGTGGCGTGCTTCGCCCACCGTGCCCCAGGGGTTGCTACTCAAGGAAGCCAGAAAACAAGAGCATAGGAGAACAAGCTGATTCACAACAGGAAGCAGGATTGGGAAAGTATAAATACTGTATTTGCTCGATTATAAGACGAGGTTTTTTTCAGAGCAAATGCTCTTACGCTGCAGCCGGTAGGAGGTGTGGCTAGCAGCGGGGGTTGTCTGCGTCCATTGCGCAGACCTTCCCCGACTGTCAGAGATCAGAGTTCCCCGCACCGGTGCGGGGAACTCTGATCTCTGACAGCCAGGGAAGGTCTGCGCAATGGACGCAGACAACCCCCGCTGCTAGCCACACCTCCTTCCGGCTGCAGCGGATCGCGTGGACGTCAACCCGCTGCCCCGGTATACAGCAGGAAATTGGAAGCACCGGTAAGTGTGTGTGGGGTGGGGGAGTGTTAAATGGGGGGGAGACAGAAGGAAGACTGCTGCCCCGGTATACAGCAGGAAATTGGAAGCCCCGGTAAGTGTGTGTGTGTGTGGGGGGGAGTGTTAAATGGGGGCATAGGGCATTTCTGGAGGCAGAGTGCTCTATGAAATGCCTTTTAACCCCCTGAACGCCACTCTGCCTCCTGAAATGCCTTTTACCTCCCTATATGCCACTCTGCCCCATAATATGCCTTTTAACCCCCTAAATGCCAGAGTGGCATATAGGGGTATAAGGCATTTCTGGAGGCAGAGTGGCACATAGGGGGTTAAAAGGCATATCATGGGGCACAGTGGCATATAGAGGGTTAAAAGGCATATCATGGGCCACAGTGCCATATTGGAGTGGCAAGCCTGGGGGCAGATGTGCATAACTGGGGGACAGGTTGGAAAATACAAAGAAAATAAAAACAAAAAAATATTTTTCTCAATCATAGCTCTTATTAAAAAATGTAATAGTTTACATGAATTAACATTTACTGGTAAAACTTTTTTCCTATAGGGTCGTCTTATATTCAGGCTCTTTCTTTTTTTCCTAAATTAATATTCAGATTTTGGGGGGTCATCTTATAATCAGGGTCGTCTTATAATCGAGCAAATACGGTAAGTATTACCAGGAGGGGAAGGGCCATGACAAGATAGGCTGTTTTATAGGAAAAAAAGAGTGTTAAGAATGCTTGAAAATCAGAGCCTGTTGCTGCCGTGTAGTGGAGGGGCATGGACAGCCTGTGAGAGACAGTAAATGAGGACCATATCCTCTACCCTGTTCACCCATATTTTCTGAATGACTTAGTGGAGTAGAGAGAGGAAATGCATGAAGTTGTTGGAGATGAGTCCATGGGAAGGAGAAAGCGTCCATCTTACAAACTTCCTGAGACCAGGGTTTTGAGAGACAAAAGCTATAACAAGATTGTAATATACATGCTGGGGGAAGGCTTCAGCATTAGACAAGGATGAGAGAGTCAAAAGGGACCAGACTTTGAGATCCAAGACCACCTAATGCTCTAGGGAAACCAGATGGTCCCATGAAAAACCACTCACTAAGAATTTGTTCAGAAACGACTGGAAGCCTCTGCAATAAATTAGAACTCTGTGTAAGCCTTGCTATAGTACCATCAACCTTCCTATAGCTCATGTGAACAGCGAGCAGCCTTCAGATCAATTGAATTGAGGATGGACTTTTCTGAGCTTACGACGAAGCCCAGAGAATCAAACAGGGGCCGAATGAAATGGGTTGGGGACTAGGAGATCGTCTAAATAATGCAGGATATATTTTTTAAGATTAAGGTAAGCAACCAGTGCCCTCATAATTATGGAGAAGGAATACTGAGTGTTGGAAAGGCCAAATACTGTAACATTCCAGTGGAAGATGTGATTCATCTGGTGTGTTGTATTCTTGTGTGACACGCATTCCATGTTGTCCATCGTGATATGATAAAACAATACTGCTGTATTGTCACCAAGTGTCATCCTTGACAATCGCCAAAGAAAAATCAAACTTACTGGACGGCAGTATTTCACTTTCGCCTTTGTATGAAAGATTTTGCTTCTTGCACAGGTAGCTACATAGTACACAATGTACAGTAGTTGAATTCTGCTCTTAAATTACCATTTAATCACAAGGAGAAGTAAATCCTAAATCTTTGTTCACATTCAGTATGGCTGATATTAATCTGACCGGGACCGACAGCACTATCCATGTATCAAAGTGAGCTTTGTACTATAACCTACTTCTGACCTGCTTTACCTAGAGAAAAACAAGCATTGTTGCTTGATTAGAATACTGGGACCTTTCACTTTTATCCTCCAGAAATACTGAATGCTTACGTTTATAATTACCTTTTAGTAACTAAAGAAAATCTCTTCATATATGTGTATGTTTTGAAAAATGTAGTTCTGCAGCTCTGTGTAAACATGTAGCTAACCTTTTATTTAAATGTCACCAGAACTCCACCCAAGGCTTTAAAATAGTGGCATTTATTGTACAGGTTCTTCAGTACTATACCATGAGGTATTTAGATTTCTCCATATAACATGTATTGAACCAAAATTATTTTATTAGAGTAAAATGTCTTCGTACTTTTTTTGTCCCCTTGACGACATTTGACGGTCTTGGCACGTCATGTAAAAACACTTAGCGACGACTGACGTGCCAGTACAGTCATGGATCTAAACGGGTGTAAAAAGCAATCTATGTTCGCTTTCTGCACCCAAACGGTGTTGCTGTAATTGCTCAATGTCGGCTTAATATTTTATTATGATGATACGCCTGAGGTCTGCTGCACTCTGTTCAGCGTAGATTAATTAAGTTGAATGCATATAGGAAGCTCCTAAAAGAATGAATTACATTTTAATATAAAAGGCATATCATATATAAAATACATTTTTTGGCTACCTCTTTAGTTAGAATTTGGGATGCCAGTTTAAAAAAAGAAATCAGAAGTGTGTCGCTTACCTGCAGAACACATGGCTTCAGGATGCATCCATGGAGGCCCCACCTCACCAGTTACAAGACTTAAAGGAACTGCTGTGGAAGTCTTGGTGGCAGATACCACAGCACACCTTCAGAGATCTAGTAGAGTCCATGCCCCGAAGGGTCAGGGCTGTGTTGGCGGCAAAAGGGAGACCTTCAAAATATTAGGCAGGTGGTCATAATGGCTGATCAGTGTATGTGTGTGTATATAAAAATATTACTTTTATTATAAAACAAATGTGCTTTACACTTTACAATGTAGTGCAGTTGCTGTACAGGCTTTACAATGGATGGTACAGTAGGTAGTACTTTCAGCTGGGTAAACTATTGACCTCTTCGGCTTTTATTCTCAAGGACGCAACATTTTCTTTTGTTACATACTAAATTAGTATGTGCAAACGTTAACTATTGGTTAATTCTACTGTTTATAAAATATTGAAGAGGCAATCTGCCATGACCATACCTGAAAACTCTCAGTTTTAGGGATTTTGCTCCAATCTCGGGAAATCTCAGGGTCACAGTCTGGAGATGACTCATTCATACCCTGCGTTGATGTCATGATAGCTCAGACTCCCAATTTGTGCTTTTCACTTTTACTTCCCCAATTCTTCTTTTAAGGTATATTTACTAAATGCTTTACAAGGTCAATCTAAGTACCATTACCATAATGCTCCTTTACTGGTTCAAAAAACTGCTGTTAAAGCTGAACTTTGTTCAGGCTTGCTATAATTATAAACATTATTCTGTCAGTGACATCAGGTTGTTCCTGATGAACCTTTCATTTCTGGCATGTCTGTGAACAAAGGCAATAACGCCATAATGCTCGCAGTTTCTAGCATTGGATTTGGATAGGGGTAGTTTTACACTTGTGTAAAATGTTGTAAGCTATGTTTCTGCGGGATGGCCAGGCTGGCATCTTATAGGAAGAGAAGACATATAGCCCCTTAACTCTATTCAACAAAAAACACACAAATATACTATAATGTGTTTTGCTTAACGTGAACCACATCAGACACCCATCAGCAGTCATAAAGGATACAGTGAGGAAATGCTGCCTTATGACATGGCTACATCTTGTTCCACCCAACCTGTAGCCATACTGTAAATCGCAGCCACAAAGGAGTCTGCTGTGGCCTCCTGCTCTGATTAAGACTTTGGGCCGCTAATAGGAATATTTATTTTCCTTCGCTTGTGTGTTTAGCTTGCAATTTTACGCACAGTCTCCAGGGAATGTCTGGAGTAACATGGATAGTAAACATAAGCTTGTTCTTTTGGGGTACTATATAACTGGATAGTGGGCTTGACTCATTTCACTTAATGTTGCCCTGTCTCCCATGACTGTCTTTGCCCTGCTCTTGGTTTGTGTATAGCACGCTTTTTCCCTGCCTGTTGTCTACTGTTGACTGACAGTTGCGTATTTTATTTTTTAATGTCACGTTGTATCTCAGTTTTATTTGAGCTGTTAGCCACCCCTTTTAAATCATGAAATATTGTTTAGCATTCTCCTATAGTGAAAGATAAATATACACTAGAATATATAAATAGAGACTTACAATGTCAGAATTTTAAACAGAAAACCATCAAATATATATATTGACATCACTTAAATATGCGGACTCAGCACCATTTAAACCTGTCTGATAGATGGTTACAAACAGTAATTGACAAGATACAGAATTACCATTATTTCTAGTATTAAGTAGACTTGTGCATTCGTCTTCGGGCGAACATGAAAACGAACACGAATAGTGCGTTTTCGTGTTCGTTCCGAAGACATGAAGAAGAGAAGACAGTGCTGGTAAAACGTAGGCGAAGACGAAGACTCACACATGAAGAATCTTCGCCTTCGTCCACTATTCTCCCCGGTCCCTACCCCATCTAACTTACCTTATCTTCACAGCATCGCGGGAGTTGACTGAAGTGGAAATCCGTAGGTTCGTCGTCAGGGGTTACAGGGCAGTGTGAGTGAGCCTATTGGTCACCTGCAGGGTCTTCCTCTGGCATCAACCAATTGGTTGATGCCAGAGGAAGACCCTGCAGGTGACCCATAGGGCTCACTCGCACGGCCTTTTTAACTCCCGATTTCCGCTCCCGTTAACCCCTGCGATGCTGCTTGGATAACGGGAGCAGAAATCCGTAGGGTAAAGGGCTGTGCAAGCGACCAATAGGCTCACTCGCACGGCCCCTTACCACTAGTTGCTAACCAGAAAAAAAAAATAAAGCAACCTGGGACCCTGCTGCAACAGTTAAAAGTCCGTGCCAGCGACCAAAAAAGTCGCCGGTACGGACATTTAACTGACACAGCAGGGACACCAGTGGTCTCCCCGCTGTGTCGGTTAAATGCCAGTGCCAGCGACCAACAAAGTCGCCGGTACGGACATTTAACTTAGCATAAATAACTTACTATAACTTCGGACACAATGCTGCCCTCTGTTGGTTTTACATTAAGTAGCATATGCTTGAAATCCAAAGTTATTATGCTACTCAATGTAAAACCAACAGAGGGCAGCATTCTGTCCGAAGATATATTAGCCATATGTGGCAGTGTGTTCATTTTCATCTATTAATTATTTAAATAAAATATATTTTGGGGTTTTTTTGTATTAAACTGTTAGACGAAAGCATCATGGGAATGTATTTTATTTGAATAAATGCAAATGAGCACACTGCCACATATGGCTAATATATGTTCGGACAGAATGCTGCCCTCTGTTGGTTTTACATTAAGTTGCATAATAACTTTGGATTTCTTTCAAGCATATGGAACAATGCTACTTAATGTAAAACCAACAGAGGGCAGCATTCTGTCCGAACATATATTAGCCATATGTGTTCGGACAGAATGCTGCCCTCTGTTGGTTTTACATTAAGTTGCATAATAACTTTGGATTTCTTTCAAGCATATGGAACAATGCTACTTAATGTAAAACCAACAGAGGGCAGCATTCTGTCCGAACATATATTAGCCATATGTGGCAGTGTGCTCATTTGCATTTATTCAAATAAAATACATTCCCATGATGCTTTCGTCTAACAGTTTAATACAAAAAACCCCAAAATATAGAGAAAAAAAGAGTTTGCAAGTTCGACAGAATTAATGTCCGCGAGTGCGGACATTTAACTGTTGCAGCGGGGAGACCAGCGGATCATGGGACTATATTTTATTTAAATAATTAATAAATGAAAATGAACACACTGCCACATATGGCTAATATATCTTCGGACAGAACGCTGCCCTCTGTTGGTTTTACACTGAGTAGCATAATATTCTGCCCGAGAATATATTAGCTATATATGGTAGTGTGCTCATTGGTCACCAGCAGGAGGCCCCCTGCTGGCGACCAATAGAGTTGCTGATACGCACATTTAAACTACTGGCACCAGAGCTGCTGCGGTACGCGTTAACCCCGTATTAACCCCTTAACCGGAAAAAACGAAGAAAAAACGAATATTCGCCCGAAGAGAAGACAGGAACGGGCGAATATTCGCGGAATACGAAGATATTTTTTTTGACGAAGACGAGCATGAAGACGAACACGAAGAGCCCCCTGGTGCCCAAATCTAGTATTAAGGAGATTTAGGTTAGACAAACTCATCAAATCACAATAGACATGGTTTATGACATCTGCCATTGACTTGAGCACTCAGACACAATAAAAAGGAAGTAATGTTGCTTTTGAGGGAGTGTAACCCATGAACCGTTCCAACTTGTATTGAAATAGCTGAACTGAACCATGGGACACTGTAAGGAGGCATGGCTGGAGAGTCATTTTACATGAGCATCACAATTAACTTAACTAACATGGGACCATGTGTTGGCCTTGGCCAAGTCCTTGCTGAGATGATCTTACATTTTGGATACAGAGAACCCAAGGGCTGGAGGAGGCATTTTAGCCAGCACAGATTGCACGTCCAAATGCGACACATCCAACATTATTTCTCAGCTGACGGAGGAACATCCTCTCGTAGTCACACTGACTGTTGACAGGTTATTGATTAGACAAAATAGGCAGGAGTGGATCGCAAGCAGCAGCTTTTGTTCAGTGGTCCCAATGCACTGTACCTTTTTAAGAACAAGAGGATCACTACAAACCACCCGTAATATTTGTACAGGTGTGCCTATTATCTCCCACTCCCCATGTCTTCTCTTCTGGCAAAGATTAGCTCACTTTTTCCTAGTCATGAATACAATAACAGAAGATAGGAGAGAGGTTTCTCAGTATGAGAGCCTCAGTATAATTATACATTCAATGGCAAGTAAAAACCATTCTAGCCTACCAATTGTCTTCTGACATACGCCTATTCCATGCATGTTTACTGCATTAATCTTTACCACTTCTGCTGAATTCAGTAAAGTAAAACGTCTCTTCATTAGATCTAAGCCTCTGACCTTCTACTTTTAGGCATAGTCCTAACATTTCTCCTCTTTTGAATGTGCTTCCTTCTTGTACTTTTTTAAATCCCTTTTCAATGTCTATCAAATATCTTGAAAACCATTCACCATTTTAGCAGCCCTTCTCTGACAACTTTTGTAGTATTTCTACATTCTTCTGGACATGCATTATATGTTTATTGTATTTATTTATTTAGTTTTTTTTTTCCTTGTAATTAGTCCATGGGACCTTACGGTTTGGGTTTTCGAATAAGGAGACGTTTTGATTAAATAAAATTTATATATACATTTTTGATATATATTAAAAGCAATGGACAGAAGAGGTTTCTGCCAGTAACAGCTGTATAGTGGCGCTTCTAACAGCCCTAGGCAAAAAGTGGCTATAACTGCTAACTATAAAAGCAGCTATGCTACAAAAGGTTAGTGCACATAAAATAACATGAATATTTCAATGAAAAATATTCTCCCTTGTTAGCTGTAAACTTCACTTATTTTATAATGTGAGGAAAGAAAAGACATGCATGGGTAGCTCCACAGTTTTGGGGTCCAGGTAAGGATGCCCTCCTGTGTGTGTGTGTGTGTGTAAGGTGTTTTCAAACTGAGAAATAGTTTGCATTACATTCCATACAGCTCAGAAAAATGTTTTCCTTTGCCTGATTAGAAATTGGATTGTTTTACAACGTTTTTGTCTCTATATCCTGGGTATACAGTATCAGACACCTTAAAAAACTCATGAAGTCTAAACTTGCCGTTTACACATGGGTGGCTACTTTCAATGCAACAACAAGCATAATAACATTCAGAAGCGTTTTGTTCTTTTTATTAATTTTGCCTCATTTGTATTTTTTTCAAGGCAGGGATCTGTGGGTTATTGTCGTGGGAAAATATCCAAAGACGCACACAGTTGGCATTCCAGAATTTAAATACGTTGCAAACATGCATGGTGATGAGGTATGTGGGTTTTTTTTTTACTTATGGGAAAAATCCTGTTTTCCATTGCATGAAAGACTAAAGGTTAGAAATACATAATTGAATATGTAAATGCCCAAACAGGTTGTCTATGACATCTTTGGGCATACGGGTGGCATTGTTAAGCTGTTTAGGGGAAATATAGCAGCTTAACAGTGCCATATTTGTCCCCCTAACAGTATAACAGTGCCATATTTGTGCTCTAACTACATTACTGCTTACGGTGCCCTTCCGCAAAAGGATAGATGTTCTGGACAGACCCTTTTCCCTTGACTGGAGGAACCGAGGAGATGCTGTCTCCGTGGCTTCCCCGTTTTGCAGAGGTGCACTGAGTGGCCAGTAATGGATTTGTGGAAAAAGAGAGGTGCAGAAACACTTCTCTTTGTCGACAAATCTATCTGTAAACAACCCCTGGGACCCGTGTAAGGGCTGCACTGGGTAGGGGCATCTGAGCAGGTGGTGGGAATGCCTTTTAATGCCTCCCCTTGTAAAGTGCCATCCAAGGCCTAGACCTAGTAATTCCCACATTAAATGTATCTTGTTAGATGTATTTGTTTCATCTTATAAAACATACCTTTTGTATCCACTATTGGAAATTAGGTAATTGCTGGGTGTTTGCATTTGCTTTTGCTTTGATCAACAGAAGAAAAGGCTATATGCGAAACCTGATATATTTGAGGGCTTTTTTTTCAAGCAAGACTTATGTTTTACTCACGCCATTAGTTTACTGAACCTTATTTCCTTACTTTTGAATCTTTCACAGCAACTTAAGCTAATATTTAAAAATTGCTGTTGCGCTATCTGCCTGTTATTAACATGAATAAAAGGGCCAGTCACAGCATGAATGCAAAGAACGAGGTTAGGCATCAATAGTAGTCTTTCAAGAGGATGGAAGAGTTAGATGACTGGAATGTCTGGCCTGTAATAGGGATGAATGCAAGGAAAGGTTAACATGAAATGAAAGTGTGTATAAATAGTATCACAAGCAACTAAGCAGTTCCATGACAGTGTAAGGCAGCATGGGCATCAAATTTCTGTCCTCAAGGTCCAGAGTTGAAAAACATTTACACTAAAAACAAAATCATGGTTTGTATGAAGATTATGTGCCATTTTAGACTGCTATTTAAATTGGAGTTGGCTTGTAGCAAGTGGAGGTCATAGTATTGTGAACATCCAAGCACAAGGAATTATTTGCTGTGTACAACCATAGGACATGAGTAAAAGTGGAAGTACAGGGTAAAACCGATACACGTCTCATTTTATGAGCAGATGAGTATGTCTTTTTAAATTTTGATTACAGGTAGTTGGCCGTGAAATACTGCTTCACCTAGTCGAGTACCTGGTAACAAATTATAAGACTGATCCAGTGATATCAAGACTAATAAATAATACTAGAATACATATAATGCCTTCCATGAATCCAGATGGCTTTGAAGCAGGCAATCAGGACTGTCTGTACTCAGGTGGCAGGTAAGCCACACGAATGGGTTAAAAATGGGGTCAAAATTATTTGAATCACATTAAATTATGTTGTAAATGTTGCCTGAGATTATAAAGTAATAAATACCATAAATGCAATGTGTTTAACCGTTTAACACATCCATCCAAATCCGACAGGTAATTGTCATTTGAACTACTAAACCTATTGATCTTTCTTTACCATCAATAATGGGCATCTCACTTGTATCAAGGGCTGAACCCACAGCTATGCATCTGACACTCTAAGGGTTAAAAGCCATGTAAGGTATTGATTGGAAATATCATAAAATCTCTACCAGACAATTTATTTTATTATATACAAGAGTCATTATGTCTGCTTGATTTCCTAGAGGTCTGAACAGAATTTCCAAGTGAAATTCTCTATTATCTACCTTTTGGTAAAATCCTAATGTTGCAGGGGTTCCGTAAATGACCCCAGTCATTCCAGTACAACCTATATAATCCATATAACCAATGAAAATGTAATGACATAAGGTTGGCATCCACATACAATTTATCAACAGAACCACACCATCTATAATCTAACCCGTGTGGTTCCATGGAAAAGAACGTCTACCATTTGTATCCTCTACTGCTTTTCAATGGCAGACTAATATAAAACATATAACTTCTTCATTTGGATTTGAAGGGGCTTAAAACAGACATACAGTACACACTGAAAACCAGTTACTCAAACTGGAATTACAGTTGGAATATACTGGAATGCATGGAATATAACAACATATTGACATCTTGCTGTTTTATTTTTCAAGGTACAATAAAAAGAACTATGACCTGAACAGAAATTTCCCTGATGCTTTTGAAACAGACGCTGTTTCAATCCAACCTGAGACCCGGGCAGTTATGGACTGGATTAAGCAGGAGACTTTTGTCCTATCTGCTAACTTTCACGGCGGAGCAGTGGTTGCCAGCTACCCGTATGACAATGCTAACTCAAGTAAGAAGTCAGATATTCTGATTTTCTTCAGTAAGCTACAAAAGTACTTGTAAGATCTATGAAATTCTGTAATATGAGAAAGCCTGTGCTCTTTCATTTTGTATCTGAACCTTTGTTTTTATTTTTTTCAACCACTAGTTTGTAGATTCCTGTTTGACACACGGTTTAAAGGGTTCATGTTTTACTGTAGACTGGAGTTGAAATCTAACCCTTTCTGAGAAGCTCACATGCATCTGAAGATTTACTTATTATTATTATTATTATTTTTATATCACACCAACAATTTATGTAGCGCTTCTTTCAATGCATATATTCTAGGGGAATGATAAGACTAGAAATAGAACAAACTGGTACATTAGGTAAAGAGGTCCCTGCCCGCAAGCTTACACTCTTGAGGACTTACAATGAAATGCAGATAGCATAAAAGGCTTGTTAAGTGGGGCAACTGCATTTAAAATCTTTTTTTTCTAGTCCTAGTCTGTCCACTTTATGAAACTGCTGCAGTATAGTTAGTGTTTAGAAATGGTTTAGCTGAAAGGGCAAAAATTCCCATAGAAACACTCCAAAATCTTGTGAAAAGCCTCAGAATAGTGGAAGCTGTTATAGCTGCAAATGGGGCTGGCAAAGCCATAGTAATGCCCATGGTTTTGAAATGGGATGTCCAAAAACT
Source organism: Spea hammondii (assembly GCA_029215755.1). Lineage (NCBI taxonomy): Eukaryota > Metazoa > Chordata > Amphibia > Anura > Pelobatidae > Spea > Spea hammondii. The sequence continues at coordinate 48,532,243 of JARDYJ010000004.1, forward strand.
CATGTAGGTTTGATGGTCAGGTGTCCAGATACTTTTGGTCATAGTGTATCCATCAATAGTCATATTTGTGAAGAAAGCATTGTCTCATTTATGAATAAAAGCTGAATTTGGAGTGAAAACTCATTTTCCACCAGAATTGTACAGTGTCTAATTTATATAGAATGTAGGAAAGAACTTCTCATATATAAATAATCTTGCCTCATTTGACCTAAAATCTAATTATTTGTTTCCCGACTCAGCTACAAATGGAATATCTCCGGACAATGATGTTTTCATTTACCTCGCCAAGCTGTATGCTAAGAACCATGCCACCATGCACCAAGGCGTTATCTGCGATTTTACAAGTCCTTTTTCGAATGGCATCACTAATGGGTATACATGGTATGCAGTTAAAGGTAATAATAATCATAATAACTTCTCACAGATAACCTATTTCAGTGTTGCACTGGGGCTAACAATTGGCCAAGCCATTGAACAGGTATTTCTCATGCCATTTGTTTTGTGTTTATTGATGTTTCTCTGTGCCTCACTCAAATTAATAACTTATTTCTGATTTGTAGTTTATTGCTTCTAAAATACAATCTGAATAGCAGAGATGTTTCTTGACTCATACAAAAACCCATATACGAGTCCAAAGCTGTAAAATAACTTCAATCTATTACCATACACACCTACAGATCCTTTACACACACCACAAACACTAAATTAGCCCCCAGGTACACTACACAACCATTCCGTATATACCTGATACATACATTGTTAGCGTTTCTTCTGCTTACATTCGCCTGTATTTCTGATCTCTTGGACATGGCATCAGCTAGAATCTATTTACCGTTTTTTATTAAGCTAAATTGTATGCAACATTATGAACTGGAACAGTGGCGTGTGCCCTTACAATCTCTGCCAGTATTGTTACCATTCAGTATTAAAGATGGAAAAATTGCACTGTGCATCTGCAAAATAAAAAAAATGTAGAGCTGAAGGGGTTAATGAGCCATTATTTGTGCTTTGGGGTGACTCTGCCATGCCACAGGTTAAAGCTTGAATAAAATGGGCTGGCGGTCTCCGTAAAGCAATGACACATGTCTGATTTGGGGGCCTGTATATGTAATCTTTGTTACCCATGTGTTTCAGGAGGTATGCAAGATTATAACTACATCTACGGCCAGTGTTTGGAAATTACAATTGAATTGTCATGCTGTAAATATCCTAATCAGACAACCCTTGCTCAGTATTGGAATGAAAACAAGGTTTCACTGATAGAGTACATGAAGCAGGTGCACATGGGTATGTAGTACCAGTGAAGGCCTTTTTGATTGCTTAAAGACTGTGTGTGTGTGTGTATATATATATATATATATATATATATATTTCATATGAGCAGAACAACAAAGCCCCTCGCCTTTCCTTGCACCCCAATCTGTGTCAGAAGGTTCCCTGCTGTTTCACAGACGGGGATCTTCTTCATTAGATTGCTAAATCTATGTACAAAGTGGAAAAGGACTGAAGCCGACCGACCCGATACCCATTACTCAATGAAATACTGATTGCATGTTAGAGAGACAAGAGCAACGAAGCAGACAGTTTCACTGATTCCTGACCCAAACAAGATGAAAATCCAGAAACATATTGTAAAGTGAAGAAATTTGCTATGCATATTTGGGAATTAAGCAGTGTGGTTTTTAACTTTCAGTATTGCTGAAATGTTAGGTATTGCGTTACTAAAATATGGATCTCTTTTGACGTGACATCCATACTTTGTCAGTGATCAGTGTAGCAAACCAAACTCTAAGCAGCATCTCAACGTGCTGCTTTCCTGCTCGATCACTTACCTTCATGCAGGTCAACATGGAAGCATGTTAAGCGGGCTCTGCTTTTTAGAGGATCGAAAGAAACGCCATAAGGGATCCTGGAAATAATGGAAATGAATTTTTGAACGCTTGTGTCCATTAAAACATTTATACTTGAAAGATTGTGGAATGTAGTTTAAAGGAGTTTTCATAATTGTTTGTCTAAGAGCCTTTTTAATATGGCCGTAAATCACTTTAGTATCAATGTTATTCATGCTATGTTTCTTCACAGGGATAAAAGGGCAAGTGTTTGATATACGTGGGAATCCCATTCAAAATGCAAAAGTGGAAGTCTCAGGAAGGAAACGGATCTGCCCTTACTACACCAATAAATACGGGGAGTATTATTTTCTCCTTCTGCCAGGAAGCTACACATTCAATGTAAGTATCTACCTTTCTAAAGAAAATGTCTGCCTGCAGGATGGGTACAGACCATGAACGCTAGCGTCGTTACCTGGATATCATGTCTTCCACTGAATTATAACTTGTGTTAGTAAATGAAACCTATAACAACTATATTTGCTTTGCAACTTTCATCAGTAAGTATTTGCATCACAAAGTACTACTATTACATTTTAGTAAATATTGCAATTTGAAATTTCAATTGTTAGTGTTGATTATTGTTATTAAATACATATATATGTAATGTATTTCTCTGCATTCAGCATCAACAGGGGGAACATATTCTTTCAGCATTAAAAAATGATATAAAAGCCTACCTTTTCTCCACCCCATAGACTAATTAATGGTAGTTGTGTACCTGTGTATATACTACATGGAGTCATATGATAAAACATCCAACATTTTCTGATATATACTATAACGCATACAGTATGTGCAACAACTTTATGCAAATCATTGTTTTCTTCTTTGTCATTTAGGTCACCGTGTCAGGAGCATCAATAACACGGACTATTAACATCCCAGAGTCTCAAAACCTTTGGGCAATGAGTTATGACTTTGCCTACACCGTCCCGACAGTCAGTCCAACACCAGAAACTTCATTATGTAGTTCCACCGCACAACCTGGAAATGCTGGTGTAGCGCAGCAAATATATATTCTCCCCTTCCTGCTAAGTACTATGTTAATGCTGCTACTTACTTCCCAGTAGGGCTGAGTCTTCATAACAGAACCAAGAGAGCCTTATGAGATGAACCTGAGGACTGGCACATCAACCAAATGAATCTTACAGTGATCTCTGTTTTATATAGTATTTTAATAACATTTCTTTTTAACAGATGTTTGTAAGATGCTTGTGATACTTCAATGATTTGTAAGTTATATGTACATCTTGCACAGCTTTTTGGATCTGTAAAAAGTCAAATAATGTACTTAATGTGTAATTTTATGTGCCACATTTCCCCCAGTAATGAGGGAGGTAATGGCTTTTGTCTTCACGTGCAGTGCAGTGCACACTTTGGCTAAGCAGGTGACCCAAAACGTAAAATGCCTTTCAACACACACACACGTTTATATTTCACTATCCACACTGAAAACGTCTGTCCTGAAAACTACTAACTACTCATTTTCAGAGTACCTGTGCTTTTCCAACGTCACTTGACACAAGTTGTCTATCAGTGTTGGGTATGATTATAGCATACAGACTACTGGTCGTAGTGAGATTATTCCTCTAACTGGTTATCGCGAGTATGTGAAATAAAGAGCATTTTCCAGTCTCACGAGGCAGGTTCCAGACATCAAAGGTCCGTATCCACAACCCATGAACTGGGTGTTTCAAGTATGTTGATCATAGAGAACTAGTGATTTTTTTTTTTATTTAGTCAACACTTTGAAATACATAGCCCATCGACCTATTTTTGTGCTTCTATTGCAAGAAAACTTTTTAATATGTTGGTAGCCTCTGCATCACATTACTACATGCAATAATTAAAGATACCCAGACCTATACGAATAAAATGTTTTCATAGGTAGGTTTGGGAATTTAAAAGCGTAGATGATTATTATTATTCTTAATGCTGTATGCGCCAAGGCACCTGCTACCCACTCACCTTTCATGCTTATTATGAGATTTTGTACCTTCTGTGTTTCAAAGGACTTGTAAACACCATGCCACACTACCATTAGCACAACATTACACACAGCTGAGAAGAGAGATATATACCATTATTAGTGTTCATAGATTGGCCAGAATAGACCCTTTACAGTAATGAGGGGGGAACAAGATTCTGGTGAGGAGTCCTGAAGCCAAGTAGGGTCACCCAATTTGCAAGATCTAGCCCTCGCAAAAAACGTCCAGATAAATGTTTCCACTCAAACAATCAGTGTAGGCACTAGTCTAACCAATAGTGTCTTAACAGGTGACTTAAGTCATGTACAATGACTAACCTTTGTGGTGTCATTGTAGAAAGCATCACATAACGCATCGCAATATTTTCCATGAAGCATTTTTGTATACAGGGAAAGTCTGCTTTTTTTATGTTTTCATTCTAAACAGCAGCGTTTGTCTTTTAGGCAGCATTTCCAGCTATGAAATGCATTAAAACAGGACAGAATGTATAGTTAAAAATTTGCACTTGATTGTATAAATAACACAGTACCCACTTTAAATGACTTACAAGGTACTTTAACATCCGTTCTTCATTGGGGTGGCTGCATGAGGCGTGTGGGGGGCAAGGCATCTTAATCATGTTGATAACTTGGGTCCTAAACAGGTATATTTCTGTGATCAAGTACACTGTGCCATACAATGAAATGCTGTACTCAATACTATTAAATCTTTTGTGTTGATACAATAAAGTTAAACTTCACATGTGGATGTTTACAAGTTATAACATTTACAAAACTCACTGAGCCAATGGCAGGACTTTCACTTATGTTAGGACCTTTCCCCTGAGCCCAATGTAACACAGGCAACCCCCATACCCTACTTTATGGTTTACCAAGGCAATGGGATCCATTCACTAAGCTGGGAGCTATGGCTGATTTGAACAGTTAATGCAGTTTCGAGTGGCAACCACAAAGTATACATGGCGGGGCAAGTGGCAGAAAAAGGGGGCTTCTGTAGTGCAGTGGGGTTGTCAAGTTGATGAGCAGCCATCTGCCTTAGCACAATCCAAATTCCAGTGCTGACCCAATAAATGAAAAAAAAGGCTACCAACTACATCTAAGGACTATCTTCAGCTATATCTATTTTCTTTAGCAAATAAATGTTACACATTAAGTAGATCAGAATGTAAATCTTTATCTGTAGCGGTTTCTGTACATTCACCATACAAAAAAAAACAAAACATTAACACGTCAAATTTAGCCATTTTAAAGTTAAATATATTTAATTTAAATTAGACATGTTACAATATATCAGCAATATGTACAGGGCATTTTAGTTAAATGTTCTAAATATTTAATGTTTTTAAGGTCTCCTTAGTATGTACACACCACGCCATGTTTCACAGTGCAAACAACAGATTGAGATTAAAGTGCCAAAAGACCAATTGGTCTTCAATTTCTTTAGACTCCAAAACGTTTCGCCAATGTGTCACGTAAGCAGGCAAGTGTTTACTGTGAAAGCACAAATAAATATTAGAAACATTTACAAAAATTGCACCCTGCGGCACAGAAAGATAAAGGGATCACTTTATACATATAGATAACTTCATTCTGAGTCGATTTAGATTTCACACGGAGCACTTCAAACCAATACTAATAAATGACTATAAATACTCATATTAGGCGCAGTTTGGGATTTAAAATAAAATGTAGAAAATTGATCACTATGGAAAACTCGCATGCTAATTTATTAATTTAGAAAATAACAAAATTTCAACATACATTTAGCCTTAAAAAAAAAAAAAAAAAAAAAAAAAAAGGAATCAAGCACATCCACGACCTTGTCTCACAAGTCAACCTTACTGCGACTTAGTATAAACCCCAACACCCAGTGAGGCAACAGTTCAATTTTTGCCAACTAAGATTTCCAAACGTTGGCTGGACTGTTTAAAGTAAGGGGCTTGTCTCAACTCTACGCGATTCGGGAATCCATGGTAGTAGCTTTAAAACGAGTACAGTTGATTATGTCCGTATAGCTACTGAAAATAGATTGGAAAGGCTTTTTCAAATGCTGGGACTTGGACAACTAACAAGGCACCGGTGATAGCGGCTCTAACTACACACGGGGCGGGATCGCTAAATTGCAGTAAGGCCGATTTGCCGTCACCTGGTACCTGTTTTTTTTTTTTTGTTAGAAACAGTCATCAAGCTCAGCAAATACTTTCTATTATTACAGGATATTGCAATTACAATTCAATTTCTGTGACTATATGTGAAACCTTAAAATGTATTTTATTCTTAAGAGGAATAGTAAAGTCTAATAGAAATTTCTAATAACAAAAGCTTACTTTGTATGAAAAAAAACACATAATTAAGTTATAGTAATATAAATGATGCAATCGGCATTGTTCCCCGAATCCAGTCTCATATAAAAGATGGCAAGTCCATATGTGACAGTTGAATACAGTACATAACACACACACGCCGTGACGCTAGTTACCAAAGGGAGATGTAGTCGCAAGCTATGGCAGCCCTCATAAAGAGATGTACGTTACAAGCACATTTAATCATTAGTTTAAGATAGCAACAGAATCTGTTCCCTGTAGACCCAGGTTATATGGTGGCACTTTCTATTAACTAGTTAGGGCAAAGAGAAACTTCAGCTAAATAAAAGCGTGATACAACAGATTGGAATTAGGAATGTTTAAATAAACAAAATAAAAGCCGTTGTGGTTTGAGATGCATAGCCACAACAAAAAGTATAGGGAGATGAACTAAATATCAAAAATAATGAACATTTTAAATCTGTTGTATACGGAATAATCCCCAAAACCCATTGTAGATCAGATGGTCAATGTGGTTTCCAAGGCATTTTTAGGAGACAAATAAGAGGTGCAGTCACAAAACACAGGGGAGATTTACTTATTTGTTGAGTAACCGGATATTCATCAGAAGCACGAAGCTTCTCCCTGCTGCCCTCCAATAACCTATGTCCAAACCACAACAACTTCTGCGTGCCGGGTTAAAAAATGACGTTTGCATAATATGGTCTTTCATTATTACCAAGCATCGAGAAACCTGCAGGTTTTTGGCGAACAAAAAAAAAAATAAAAAAAAATAAAACTTTGAAAAATAATCCTAACAGGGAAAGCAATACACTTCATCGGTAGTATGCAAGAATAATCGTATTTAGAAAAAAGTGGTCATTTCACATGGCAGAAGTATCTGAACTGCTTTATGATGACTGCTAAGCCATATCACTGATCTCTCACTTTATACCCAACACCAAGATGTCTTTTAAGTAGTGTTAGGAGCATGATGGTCATTCGCAATCTACTCAGTCATTCTGACTGGATGTCGATGATTTGGACGCGTGGCGTTAACAAAACACTTTGGATGCCAAGCAACACTTTAAAAGCAGAAACATGTTGATGTTCAATTTATACAAAGTTTAATCACTGTGTTATTTTAAGACCCAAGTCAGATAAGTAATTAATTCTTAAATGAAGGCACAATGGTCAGACTAATTTTCAGATAGATCTGGAAAATTAGTGAGAAACAAGATACAAACGGAGTGATGAGCAAAGCCTTAACGGGATGCCTCTACCGTCAAATAATCAATAACCAAGTACACGTTGACAACCATGTATTTATAAATGGTTATGTGGCGTACCAGGCAATGGAAAGAATCTACACAGACAAATATGAAATACATATATAAATGATAGCATTAACCTACTCTGAGATATTCACTGCTAGTTCTATGAGCACACATCAAATAATAAGCAGAGCATATTGCACACATCAAGTACATTCACATCAATGACAGTTAAAGTCAAACAGCATAACGCAGGCACCACCGACTAGTTTAAGGCTACTGCATATGGCCCCAGCTTTGAAGGCAGTTCATTATTCACATTAATGGTTAAGAATCTTGCAGATTTTGAAAGCTGACAGAATCTGCTTTAACAGCCAAAAAGGTTTGCTTCATATAAGATAAACAATACTAAAAGCTGGGTTCAAGCAGCACAATAAGAGTTCCTGGTATTGTTATTTGTCACAAACTTGAAGCTTTTATAGCCTTGTGTTGACCGAATTCCCCCCCCCCCATGCAAATTTGTCTTAATATTTTATATATAAGTGTAAATGAAGACAGGTCAAAAAAAAATAAAAAAATATCTGCAATGAGATTATGGACAATAACCGATTACGCAGTCTGAACGCTTACGAGTGAAAAACTAAGCCAATTTGTAGATCTAGGACTAACCTCAGATATGTAGGATATGGTAGTAAAAGGCATCAAGTACTTTATCCAGTATATATATATATATATATATATATATATATATATATATATATATGATACAATATAATGGTTTGGTTACTGGAACAATGAATCCTGTAAGGAATTATATTAATATAAATATATTTTGTAGGATTTTTAGGTTGCTATATAAAATGATTTATCAATACATTTCCTGCCCAAAATATTGCTCTTTACTACAATAAGTTAAAAATGAATACACACACTATGCTGAGGTACCCAAGTGTCCTTTTTGCTTATGCTTAGTCCGAGTCTGTTTCTAGCTGAAGTAGGTTAGCACGATCATCTGAATTGGCTGTCTGCAGACAGGGCAAGGCTTGTTCCTCTTTTTAAGCTTTCGAGCACAAGTAAAACATGCCATCAAGTGGCCTGTTCTTCCATGGATAATACAGCCATTTTTAGGCCTGGACTGACAAATTACGCATGGCTCAACACTACTTAAAGGAAGAGAGGACTCTGCGCTTTCCTCTCGCACTTCTTCGCGCTCGTGTTCTTTGGACTCTTCTTGACTACAAGAGGCGACGCTGCCGGATGTAGAAGGCTGAGAAAAGTCTTCAGTTTCCTGCGAGCACTGCAAGACTTCATCTACTTGTTTCTCAACACTCAAGTCTTGAGAACCTGTAAGTTTAGCCTTTTTACCGTCAGGCACATCAACACCTTCGTTTTCCTCCGTTTCTACCATGGTTTTCCTCTTGACAGGCTCAGATTTGCCTTTTTCTTCAGGAAGCCAGTCTTTACGAAGAGCCCAGCAACGGTTACAATGACTTGGTAGAGGTGGATTAATTTCCTCGCAATCAGAGCACTTCCAATAATCCTGAAATAGTCGTTTTGAAATAGGAAAAAAAACACTATTAGTAATGTTAATGTCAACAAACCATGTTAAAGGACTAGACTAGCACTCACCCTCTTTCTGCAAGACTCCAGAACAATAGTGAAATAAAACCTCTCGCTCAGGGACACACATTTTATAAAAAGGCATAATAAATAGTCACATTAAAAACAGAGAAAACTAAATACTACTTACTGCTTCGGAAATTTCAGTATCCTCATCAAACGAGTCAGCATCTTCTGCCTGGTATATAGTCACTTGATATACCTACACATGAAAGTAAAAGTGTCTTCAACACGAATGACTATTAGACAATGTCTAACAAAACATATTTAGGTGTTTAAAGTGACAATAGCAACTTTGTCTCACAACAGCAATCCCCCCCCCCCCCCCCCAAGACATTTTTGTATTAAAACCGTTCAACCTGGATCCTATTCCTTCTTTCACTGTGGTAATCATGATCTTTGGACAAAATAGTACATTTTTACATGCTAAGTTTGTTAGATCAGGATCTTAAGATTTAGCTCCAACGTGCTCCAACTGTCATGGAAGGTATGTTGCTCTGCCATTCCGTTCCTCTGTTTTGATAAAGTTTTCATCTGGGTACAACAAAAATGTTAAATCTATATTGATTTAGGCTTCCTAGACGACAGCAGCCAGATAACAACAGATACTATACCAACATCCTGAATTGTGTTGCTTTTTTGAAATATCTAATTTGTAAGTTATTTATGGGTTCTTTGTTGCGTGGATACACTTAACATAAAAAAGGGAGTCATGGTTGAACAGACCAGCTAAAACTATAGCGCTGGTCTTCAGGGCACACCCTTGGACAGGAGTTTGTCTGGCACATATTTATGATTCCTGGCTTTGTCTTATCGTTAAATGACACTTGTTTCTTCGGGTGCCAGGTGTGCTTTCAAACATTAATTTGTCATTTTTCTTTAAAAGGGAAAAAAAAACTTACTAAAATAACCTTCCTAATTGAATGGCGTGTTCTGCTCTATGAAAAGCTGTTTTCTCTCACGGGCAATTGTTTCCTCTTTAGCCACTTTAGCCACATGAGCCTATTTCTTTCTACTGCATATGTAATAATATGAGTCAGGCATTAACATGACACACTGCGATCAACGTGCCTTCCGCTGATTTCTATGCATCTTTAGACAGAAGATTAGCTGGAAGAGGGCTCCCATCAATAGATGCTGATGTAACAAAACAAAACAAAAAATACATATGTACACGAGAAAAGACAGTCAGTACGTTCTCATACCTTGAGACCACTGTTTACATCTTCTACACTGGTATGTGAGCTCAGTGTATACTGGAAGAAACTGTTTTGAAAGCCCTTCTGCTTCCCATATCACTCCAGATCATGACAATGATATGGTAATGAAGAGGGAAGGCCATTCACTGGAATGCACATGTATAATCAAGTGCATTACAGTGACCATCAGAAGAGTATCAGAAGAAATCAGAATATTTTCCTGTGCATGCCATCTTCAGCAGCCCCCAAGCAAATAATCAGGCTAACAGCAGCCTAAGGAAGTAAGAAAGGGGAAATACTGCAATGAGGCAGAGAGATTGTCATAAATAAAAAAAAAGGAGAAAACAAAAAAAAACACAAAAAAAACCCCATGCCACTGTAAACATGGCTACCACTGAAAGACAGACACTTAATAAGTGAAAGTCCCAGCCTCATCACATATAACCTTAATAGCAAAACAAACTTTGAAAAGACTTTCTAAAACTATAAACCATGTAGACCAGACAGTTCAACCTCTTCGTGAGTACTGCAAAGAACACAAAACATGGTTGGGTAGGTCTCTGTTGTCATCAGACTGCCAGCGTACATACCCTCCACCCATAATATTGTGCATTAACAGAAAAAAGTGGGTTAGTGCCTTTTAAAATTAAACAAAGGCAGTGTAGAGAGAAAAAATGTGAATGATTTTAAACCTATCACATATATATGGGTTGTATATTGTTTAGGACAGCCTGAGAGGAAACACACTGTTTACTTGCCATTTAAGAATGGCATCCAAAATATCTAATGCTACTTGTCAGAATAGATTTCATCCAGGTCCTTTCAATGCTTTCTGTTTCGTTGATGTGATGCAGCATGCCTAATGTATACTAAGTACCCACATACATAAACATGAGCCTGGAAAAAGGAGAAAACAAAACACACACACACACACACACACACACACACACACCTGGCCTATTACAGTTACAGTATATAGGAGATGGAACAAGTCCTCTATATACCATGTTCTTACCTCATCATTGACATCATCATCCCCTTCATCAGTAAGGCCTTGTTCATCTCCGCTAGGACTGTAATCATCTGAATATACTGATTCAACTTCAAATTCCACACTGAACTGATCAGAATCTGAGTCTTGATCCAACCAATCAGAGTTGTCACTTGCTGACGGTATTTCGATCTCCTAAAACAAATATGAAACGTATGGAGCGCATTCTTCCAATACACAAAAACAGTCCCCGGTGAAATTGCTTCACTTCCAGAACCATCTCTTTCTTTCTACGCATACGTTGAATGAATTTTGGTAGCCCAGAGGGGGCCCATCCCAACTGCCTAATGCATATACATTGACTTACTGTATTGCAGGAGGTGGTGTCTGTAGATTCACTGTTTCTTTCACGGCGCAGGCCACTTATCACCCACCACGAAAGGCTTTCATCAAACGTTAGTGAAATACTGTCCGATTTATGTCGCCTCCTTTGTTGCTCAGGAGGTGGACTTGAGTTGTCCTCTAAGCAATTTTGCCAGAGAAAGGAACAGTTTAGATTAGATTACAATTTGTATAATTAAATGAAAATATCTAAAACACTTTCATGTATATTCTAACACCTTAGATGAAAATCCATTAAAATGCAGCCAGGTTTAATTACATTTAAGTGTAGGTAGAGAGAGATATATATATATATATATATATATATATCTTTGTAGTGCTTACTACAATTATTACATACACCATAAACTATAATAACTTATGAAGGTACGATCATGTAATCCATAACATACACCTCTTAACACATGACAAATGTAAATTGTGAAAACAGACAGAATTTTTAAAAATAGATTTACCCTTTTCCAGGCATGTAGTAGCAAAATCCTCCACCCCTAGAACCCCTTTATTTGCCACCAAACACCATCAGGAACTGAAGAGGTTCTGAAATAACCCCCTTCTGTTCTCCTTACAGACGTATGTCATAGCAAACTGCCACAGGGGATGCAGCTGTGCTTTTGTGATGACCATTATCAGTGTAGTCCTGCTGATCTGGTTGATTACCTGTTGCTAAAGAATCCTAGCTAATAAAATTTAAGCTTTAGTGGTAATTTAGTAAAGAAAAATATAAAGAATAACCTAATTACCTGTTTCACTGTTGGTTTTCCTCTGTGATGAGCCACTGGCTGATGGTATTAATTTCTCTTGTACATACTGAGTGGACTCCTACATAGGGCAAGAAAGATACTGATACGTAAATATAAGCAATCAAATATTTATTCTCGTACAAGTATTCCATTATTTTAATCAGAATCTGTAATATTGCAGAATATGGAAGCACATAATGTAATGCATTAGAAACAAGGAGATAAAGATAGCACTTCGTTCCTGACCGTTGCAGCTATTGGAAAATAATCACTTGTCTGTCACTTACCAGCCCAGACTTGCTGAAGCCCTCACACATCCCCTATCATTTTAATTACAGTCCCAGCACAGGAAGATGTGTCAATCTTCTCAAAGTTAAGTATTCTAGGATTGCCTCAGCTGTATTGATGCTAAACACACACACTATATTGGACCCTGTTTTATGTGATAGTATAGAGTCCATCAATTCAAATAATCCACAGAGGTATGTATTTGCGTAGAAAGGGAGTCATTAATATTATGATATTAAAAAATGGATGCCTGGTGAATTAGAATCAGGTGCCAATATCATTGTCTCATCGACATCATGTCTCTTATGGAGTGTAATCATTTCTAATTATGTTATGTATGCAGTAGGTTGTAAGCAAGCTGCTGCATACGTAACGACTACAGTTCTTAAATTAATTCACAGAATTTGGGGGTTATTTCCTTCAAAATATTTTTGTTGCTTTCCCTCTAACTACTTAAAAATCACCCCCAATTATAACAATGACTTTCTACGTTAATTCCAGGTGCGCTACAAAAATTTTTTTTTTACAAATCACTAGCAGTGCACTATATTTCTCGGCCTCTCAGTTTTAGGCAGTAGATGGAGGAAAAGGTTGAATTATTGACTAGGAATGTTTACAAACATCAGCTTAGACAGCTGACAGTATTCACGTGTGATCCAGCGTGATCTGCCGATGTTTGCCTTAATGTAGGCAACAGCAGCTGTCTCCTTTCCTTACCAGGAAGCTCATATGCTATAACTGATGAGATATGAGTACAGTTAAGTTGCTGTAAATTGACAACGGCTTAAAACTGTAGATTTTTTTTTCCAACTTAAAGAGCAGGACAGATGTGTGGAAAGCACAGGCATTCATATGGAACACACTTTTCAATTTCCTACCTACTCAACCTAGTAGTTATGTTTTCTGCATTGGCACAGACACCGTTTTAAATGCGAACACTAAATCTTGGATAGTTTTACATGTTAAGATATAAAAGGGACTATTAAAAAAAAAAAAAAAAAGAAATGTATTTCACTTTAAAAAAATAAAAAAAAATACCTTAGGAGTATTCTGTTTATGCGAAATACTGCTGGAATCACGGTCATTGGATATAGTATCAGAAGAATCTGAAAATAAAATACAATTAGACTTTAATTACAGCAGTTAAAGTGTTGTTATATATTCACTACAATGTTAACATGTCATATGCAGACAATACACACAATTCAACAGAGGACCAGTTTGAGTCCCAATTACCCTTACTGCTAGGAAGACAGAAGGAAAATTACACACACACAAAAAAACAACTTTACGATTACAGAATTTATTTTCATACCACCAAGCTAAATATCCTGCTTTTTGTGTTTAGCGTACCCACAAGAACCAACTTTTTTCCAGGGCAGATTTTTTTTTTCTTTTCAAATAATACTTCAATATTAAAAAAAAAAAAAAAAAAAAAAAAAAGGCAAAACAGAAGAAATTTTTTTTTTTAAATTCTGCTTTGGATTTCTTCAACAGAATAGCTGTAACCGAGGAATTCCCTCGGAGACCCAATCAGTTAACAGAACAGTCATGTGATTGCATGAATGTTTCATCAGTAACTCTGCCTTCACCTCCATCCCAACCCACAATGAAATCATTTTAGATGGTTGGGTTTTAGATTGGTGCGTGGCTAGGAGGAATTGGGGACGGAGCAGGCTAGGGAGGAAGAAATAAGGTGAATTGAACCTGCCTGACCTTAGTTAGGTATCCCCCAATATGGTGGTCCCAGAACTACCCTCATTTACTACTCACTACTCAATACTGAGGCCAGTGAGAAAGAATTTAACCCCCCCCCCCCTTGAATTTCTGGCAGCTTAAACCAATATTTTTACTGCCCAGTCTCTGGCAGCTGACCAAGATGTCGAGGCTGGCATCCTACTGACTCATTTGGGCTTTGACCCTACTGATGGGCATTGTTCACAATAATAAATGAAACCTCACCATACTCTCAGTATAGACCTTTTGTCAAGCCGTCTTTTCTTCCATGTTATAAGCAGTTACAAATATTGGGCCTTCTCAAATATCTCTATTTTGATGATAAATGGCCCACGCCCCCTAGAGGTGACCCAAATTTTGATAATTTATATAAACTAAGGTCCATAATGTTTTTTTGTTTTTATATTTTCTGACATTTACACTCAAGAACAGTGTCTCCATTGACAAGTCCCTTTGTTTTAAAAAATCAGACAGTATACTCCCACAGATCGGTCTTGGTACGGGGTGACATTTTACAAAGCGTTACAGGATATACTAATTTAAAATATACGAGGGAAGAGACAGCCATCTAGAGGGGGGGGGGCCTGTCCAGAGAAATAGTGTAGGACCTCCTCTTGCCTTGAATGAAGTCTGTGTACCCAGTGGTGGTAATTACAGCAGCCCAGACGTATTTAAGTGTGTCCTTCTTGACAGCCTAGCATGGTCAAGAAAAAAAAAAAAAAAGCCCTACTATGGTAAGACGAGCAAAAGCACTTTGCGCAATGAAAAAAATCTGGCCCTGAGATATACGGATAAAAAGTACCTATGTTCTCTCCTTCATACACAATTAACAAGCAGTATCCGTAAATGTGGGAGGAGAGGGTGATACACGTGCCTTAAAACTGCAGTGCACCATAGAATATAAAACAGGTGGGGTGTAGATCTTTCACATCAATGTCTACAGCCCTACCTGGTCTTACAGACACCAGAACATGGTATAAAAAGGGTCCGACTGACCAGACCCAGGTTGCCACGTTCAATTTGTACGTGCTGTACAAGAAAAGGGGAACAGTAAAGACACCGTCTTGGAATTCCAATTAAGCATATTGAGAGAAACTCTCTTTGGAGGAGTGGAGAAGATGAAAAAGTGTTAGACGTTTTGCTTGTACAATTCCCCTCTGCTGGTTTCCAAACTAAAGACTCAAAAGAGAAGGTACACAAAAAATGGATAAGAAAAAAAAAAAAAAAGTGTCCAAATGCTCCTAAAGAAATACTCTGGGTTGTCTGACTTTTATGAGTATTTTTTTGTTTCTTTATTCCAAATTAGAATAAAGAAACGTGCCCTATAACTGCTGGGAATTTCTATATAATGGACACATGAATTGTTACATTTTGAGGATATTTTCTGTCAACTTAAGTTGGATTCAGAAGAAAAAATTATATATATATATATTTTTTAATCATGTAACTATGGTAGCTAAAGAATCTCTCCTTGGAACAAAAAAACAAATTATATATATATATATATATATATATATATATATATATATATATATACACATACATACATACATGGGAACATTACTCACCGGAAAGGGGAATAACGATTAAACCGACATATGCGGGGGGAAAAAAGCTCCATAAATTGAGGTACAAAAAAAAACAAACAAAAAAACCCCAAAAACACCACCAGCCTAATACATAAATCAGAGGTAGGTCCCTCACAAAAATTGGTTTGGAGTTTTTAATGACACGCTTGATGACAGAAGAAATTCATATTCTCAATCCTTTATATGCAGGCAGCTTTAAATAATTGGATCACACTAATCAAAACAATCCCAAGGTGTGCTTATTTTTATTGTAATCAAGATATTTGTAAAATTTGCTTCTTCAGAACTAAATGATGACAGTTTCATACCAACCCATTTCAATAACTTGCCTTTTGAACCAGCGGTCACCAGATTCTTAGATATCATTGCATACAGTCTCCTGAAGCAAAAGAAAAAAAGATACAACATATTGGAATGGCAGCTAATGTGCAATCAGACCATTATCAAAAGGCTGAACCACAATACGTGATATGAAAGAAGTATAAGACAGTACACAGATTTGCACAAGCCTTCTTAGGGACCTGCTGTATATGTAAGCTAGACAATGGCAACGTGGATAGGCATTATGTTAATTACCTCGGTTCTTTTACAGAAAAGCTCTGTACCCCAAATAGTTCTCCTAGAGGATCATTGGAGCAGTGGACAATATGCTGCTGCTTCTCGTCATACAACTGCTTGGCCTTAATGTACTGACCAAGATGGTAAATAACCTATAGCGCAAGTATACGGAAACATTGCAGTAAACTATAATAAGACAATGAGATGTAAAAGTAATCTTACAAAAACATTGATCGGTTAAAAATGTGGATAGGATGCCTACCTCCTTCATTGTGAAAGTGTCATTCTCTGCGCCTGCGGTCTTTAATAATTTCAGCAGCAGTGGCTTTGGTTTTACCTGAAGATAATATTCGGTTATTGCCAGGAATAAGTGGTTTTACATGAAGCTGTAAAAATTGTCATTTTGGATTGAAGTCTATTGGACCATCTGTCAGCTAATCACACAGAAAAATAAATAATAATAAAAAAATATATATATATACACACTCACAAATATTTCCTGTTCTGAAGCTATAATCTGAGAGCTTTCTAAGCAATCTGTAGTGGAGGACACGTTCATTTTGCACGGCTGCCTGCAATAAGATAAATTGCATTAGATTTATAAACAGCTATAATGAATTTACATGGATATTAGAACAATTGTGACATCTCTGCAATCCCATCAAACGTGTGTAGTGTTAAGCGTGAAGAAACCCTAAATAAATGCCAAGAATAAACACAAACACAATAACGACAGGCTCAGGAAGGCTTTGTAGACAGAATGTTCAAAGACATACACGACTGAATAGAATCTGATCTTACCTTTAATAAATACACGAATGTCCGATAAAGTGCTTTGATCAGGAGCTTCCCCCGGCTCCCTGCCTAAAGTGCTACAAACTGCTCTCCGGAGTCCCTTTAAAAACAGAGCTCGTAGACAAGTCGAGGCTAGATCCGCAGCGCACACTGTGCATGTCTGAGCATGACCCGCAACTCCGCTGACTCACCACCTGCCCAGCTCATCAACTCTGACAGACCGGTTAGTCTGCACGATTACTACGGCAAGCCGGACCGGACACAATACACACACTACAATCAGCAGGGCCAGTCACAATACAACACACATTGCAATCAGCAGGGCCGACAGCCCACGTATATACCGGAACCAGCACGGCTAGCCATCCCCGCTGGTGCAGGGGGCATTGACATCTACCGCCCCGTATTAAAGCCTTCAGACAGACAATGTCACGTCAAGAGCTGCGCCGTAAACAGAATATGGGTTTCATCTAACTCCGTCTGACAACTACCATCACCCTCAGCCAGTCATAAACGCGTGTTACTCGCACGTCAGGTGAAATATGCGGCTGTAATAAGTCTACAGGTGTATTACTATGATATAATACGGTACCTAGGGGTTAGCTGATGTAATAAAATACTATGGCGGGTCACATCGGTGCTGGACACAGGAGAGAATCTATAGAGTGGATCACAGTCGCAGTGTGTATTGCTAAGAGTATATTGCCGCATGCTCGCCCCGTACGTACGGCTTAAACCACCTCAGCCCAATCCGGACCCTATAGTTTCGCCACATACCCCGTGGTTACTGAGTCACCTTTAACTGGAATACAGTCATCATAAGAACTGTGGGAATTAGTCATTTCCCAGACACTCCCAGTGCGCCACACAAGCCTCCATTAATACAGACAACCAAAGGAGCGCTACTTGGGCCTCTATATTAGCAGCCACCGCCATAGCACATAAACAGCGCCTATGCCTGTATAGCTGGGCTAATGGACGAAACACACTGCTGGTAGAGAGGCAATACGAGCATAGTGAGCAGCACACGCAGGGCAGGAGCCGAGGGTACGAGAGAAACACGTAAAGGAGCGGTTATAACTTTCACAGCCCTCTATATCCACGCAGTCAATGAAGCTATATCGATACAACACAATGGCGCAATCTTACCAGAATCACTCCCCTTATGGCGGCGATGGGAGTGGGGCAGGCCAGTAACACCCGCCTCTGAGGGCAGTTACAATTTACTGCAAGGGGAATAGAAACGAGGCCTACGTCTGACGAGGATTCCATCCCATCGGTGAAGCCCATTACACATTCCCATATTTAGGGCGATATCACCTTGACTGCTCGTCCCCACCAGACAGCCCGCGCTCTAGTCACTAGGCCTCTGGCGCTACAAGCCACCCTTTGCCTCCAGTTTCTTTCTCAAAGCCTCTCGTTACCTACCTCAGTTCCGCGAAGCCCTCATCCTCCTCCATCTTGTAACACTCTCGCTGTGTCCCGTAGCGTTCACTCATATAATGGCGATATCAAAACGAATACATCGCAGCGCCAGCGTGTACCGCCATGCTCGGCGTTATAGTGGCGCCAGCTTGCGTCAAATAGAAGAACTACAGGCAGCTGTGGGAGAAAGCGCTCCCTCTACCCGCAAAGCGGCAAATTGACCTGGACTTGCTGCCAAGTAACTGGCTGGAATATCAGGCTTCAAATATATGTATCTGTTAAATGTATCTGTGTATAAATGTTTCCATGAAAGCTGGGTGACCCGAACTTTTGAACGCCATGAGATTTCTGAGGGAAAAACAAGCCTTCTGGCTTTTCTGGTGGCTGTAGATGAGTGTTTAATAATGCTTCTACTACCCCCTTAATTTTAAGTGGAAGGGTTTTCCATCACTTTTACCCACCACAACTTATGACTTATGTAATGGTATATATATACATATATTATATATTTACCATATGTAAACTTGCTGTCAGGGCCCTCTTTACCTAATGTATCGTTTTGTGTTTGTCATGCCCCTTGAATATACAGTATGTCAAGTGCAAAATGCGATAGCGATGACGTGTGCTTCTGTGTGATCTCGGAAATGAATTTACAACCTTAAAAATCTGTCTCTTGTTGTAAGGTGTCTTTCTCAATATCTAAAATGATATAGTAAAAAGAAAAAACAATGGAGTGTAGTATGTTGTTTTTTTTCTTTTTTAAAACAGAACCTTTTTTCCTTTAGGTGTTGTTTTCACATTTGGACTGGAGAGTCATAAACACTTCAGATCAACATCACTGATCTCCACTTGAAACTTCCAGGACAACCAATAAGGTCAGAAGGGAAAAAAATGGCATCATCAAACAGTAGGATATCCAAAATTGTCATGGTAATCCCGAGTTTGGGACAATTTTGGAAATCCGACTGTTTGATGATACCATTATTTTTTTCCTTCTGAGCTTATGGATTCCAGGGGAGGCTCCTTACCTGCCTGTCCAGTCCCCTCACTGGAGACCTCTTATATATTACACACAATGTTATAATATCCCCTCTAAGATGCAACTTTTTTAGTCCCTATTGGTAACCAAGATCTCGCCAATATTTTTTTTTGGCCTTTGTAGCTGCTGACTGACATTGCACACTGTTGCTAAGTATGTTGTCCTTCACCTTTTATTTTCCCAGGGAGATACCATTTAAAGTATATGTGGCATTATAATTTTACCATAATACATAACATCACACTTGTCTGGAGAAGCCCTTGGCAGAGGGCTATTTATTGGATTTAACCCTGTACATGATCGCAATGATTGTGAACACTTAAAGGAAAGGTGCGGTTTTGCCTACAACCCTATATTGTTTTATTA
The DNA here is from genome assembly GCA_029215755.1 of Spea hammondii. Lineage (NCBI taxonomy): Eukaryota > Metazoa > Chordata > Amphibia > Anura > Pelobatidae > Spea > Spea hammondii. Next base: position 48,552,451 of record JARDYJ010000004.1, read on the forward strand.
TATCATATATATTATATCATTTGAGATATTGATAAAGACACCTTGCAACAAAGACAGCTTTTTAAGGTTGCACATTTGCTAATTTCAGAGATTTCACACAAGCTCACTGTATCACTATCATGTTTTGTACTTGAGATTACCCATTGTGTGATTGAGGGAAACACAAATATCTAATCCTGTTGGTGTATGGTATAGGCAGTGGGTAAAAAACACTTTACTTCTTTCCTTGAATATAACAAGAAATATATAATATAATATTACCCATCCCATGCATATTTAAACTGTATTGACCTGTAGCATTTCTGCTAGAATGCTGATCAACTCATTTATTTCAGTAAAGTAAAACTCCCTTTTCATTTCCACTAAACCTTCTATTTTTTATCTATGACATCTTGTTCTAACTTTTCTCCACCTTTGAAAAATTGTATCTATTTTACAACCGTGTTGTATCAGCTTTTTGGAAAGTATGATAAATACTGCATGCAGCAAATCTTAATCTACCCTTATAATATATGTGCCAAAATGTTTTTCTTTTAATTTCAGTTACAATAAAAGGACTCAGAATATATTTCATGTTTTGCAGTGATATTACATATATGTAAATATAGATAATGTTCCAGTTAGAAATGGTGTACAAAAGACACAGAATCCAATTCATAATGTTTTCAAAACTTTTCCTTGGCATAGGAGGAAATTCTGTGAAATGTCTATGGGCAAACATAAATGTTTGTAAGTCTATTGTAACACATAAAAACATAACACTTTCAGATGTGCTCTTAAAAAAATAAAGTTCTTGTATTAAGTGCAGCTTCTTAGGAGAGGTAGGAGGCATAGTCTTATGGCCGCTGAACTAGTTTGCTTTTGGTCACTTCCTGTTCATTGAGTTTAAAGTGGGTATATGCCAAAATTCCCACCAGGGTACACAATATCCCCAGACCCTGATTCAGAGACAGTGGATCCTTAAATAATATGTATCCACCAAGCAGAGTGATACAAAATTTAAAGTGTCCAAACATGTTGTATCTGCACATAATTTGTTAAGGGAAAAACAATTTTTTGATTTCTAACATCTGACTCAAAAAAGTTGCAGAAAAGAAAGGGCTGAGATCAGGATTGCAATCATGAAATAGATTTCTAGTGCCAATATATTAAAATCAGTAACTAAATTTACAACAATCCAATGCCACACTTAACCATGGATATATTTGGGTCAAACTGAAATAATATATATATAAATTATCTTAATATAAAAATAAATGTATATGTAAATAAGCTTATTTTAGCCTCCATGGTAATAAGCATTATGAGAAACTTTATATCCTAAACTATTGCACTGTACTATAATTGAACTTTTGATTTGGCAAATCAGCAGTACAATGGGCCCAAAGAGGAGGTAGTGCACTGGAACTTCTCCTATAAGCGATTTTTTTTTTTTTTTTAATTTCTTTTTTTTTTTTTTTTTTTTTTTAATTATGAGGAATGCATATTAAAGCACTTATAAAGAAATATAATACGCATTATTTTCGATGAGGCTGCAAAAGACACTGGAATTTCCCCTCTGAACTCACATTGAAGCATTTGGGAGTTGTAATCAAACACCAATTAGACAGCAATATTTACTTAACTTTTACATAACTAGTCTTTAACCCACAGGTGTTTACCCCCTAAGTAACAGGAGTTTTTTTGCTATCACAAAAGGATACGTGACTGGGGAAGTATTTCCGATGAGCCAGTAAATAGATAAGTTTACAGTGAAAGCAATAATTCCAGAGAAAATCACCATCACCTGATAAAAGAAACAAAACATTAAAATCCATCTAAATGCAAACTGTTTACTATAGCTGCTAGAGAATAAACACCAGACTTACAAGTGCTGTAGCAGACCATGGTCCAAATATCCCCCCTTCTCCAAATACTGGTTCAAAGAAAGGCACAACGGAGAGCAGCATAGCAGAAGACAATGGGGCCTGGTAGTAGAGCAGCTGCATCGAGTTCACCTGTAACTCCTGTTGCTTGGTTCCAACCCACTGAAAATAAAAATCAAAAAAAGTAACTAGAATCAAAGGAAACTTTTTGACTTGCATCATCTTCCATTGGTAAGAACCAAGACAACACCTACGAGTTCTGGGGAGTTCCTTCTCACTTCTCTTGAAGAGGGGAGCTTTCCTGTGGTGATACTGCAGAGTCAGAGACGCATATGTGGTCATTCAGCAAGTGACAGATATTCTTTGCTGGCGACCATGTACCTCTACAGACTTGCGGACAGCATACTTTGGAGGTAACTTAAGCATAAACATGCCCTGCCTGTGATCAAAATTAAAATGCACCTTTCCGCAATGACTTCTTGACTACTATTTAGTGGTATGTTGTGGAATAACAAAAGTAAAAGTACATTATAATACAATACTAACCACTTGATAGAGAGAAGTTACTAAAACTCCAAGAGCAGCAAACACCATTCCCAGCATGTTAAACTTCACATCATAGTAGGAGTTAAGGAACACTCCCAGTGTAATGGGTACCTGGAGAGGGAAATAAAGAAAAGCGTAAGGACGGCAAAACAAGAAGACGACAAGAAGACCTCAGAACTGCTATCAAGAGTCATGTAAGCAGTGGCGTCGCTACAGGGGGGCAAGGGGGGGCAATTGCCCCCCCTAGGTTATTCCTTGCCCCCCCTGTTGCATCCCCGCCAAATTTGTTATCACCCAGGACAGTCCTTGACTGCTAACGACGGCATGGTGCCATCGCTAGCAGTCCCAGTCAGGTGCTAACGACGGCACCATGCCGTCACTAGCACTATCTTACTTTGATGGAGGTCTGTGGACCTCCATCACCACCTACCCCGGCGATCTGCCCCTTACAATGAAGGGCATCACCGGGGCCACCTGATCTGTTCGGTGATGTCTCGCGCGATGACGTCACCGCGCAACTTTATTAACAACTGACAATTGTCAGTTAAAGAGGTATGGGGGCATGCTGCTTAGATGCCTGTATCTCAGGCTTCTAAGCAGCTACATACCCCCAACATATACCATTGGAAAGGTAATCGCCTCACCTTTCCAACGGTATATAAAAAAATATTAAGTTAAAAAAATGTAAAAAAAATGATTTAAATGAAATTATTTAAACATAAAGTAGTTTAACTTTAAAAAAAAAAAAAAAAAAAGGTTTAGGTATTCTAGCTAAATGATCACTGTGGTAGCCAATGTTACCACAGCGATCATATAGCTATAAAAAGTCACATTCCCTTTTTAAAAATGGCCGATACTAATTTTTTATCCTATGATCCCTTTGATCATGGAGTTAAATTTAGCCAACGGTAAAGGGAGGCAATTTTTGAAATCCTGATGAACTGCAAATATTATTAAAATCAGCCATTTAGCCTGTGCGGTACGTGAGTAACCATATCATCCCTGGAGCGCCTTGCATTTTTACGGCAAAACTTATTTTTGCTGTAAAAGTGATTTTTTTTTTTTCTCCCTTTACCATCATTTCTTTGGGATTGTAAGGGGAAAGAATGGTGTGTGCTACTGTGAGTAAATTTATGGAAAGAATGGCGCGTGCGTCTGTGAGTGAATGGAGATATGAAAAGTGTGTGAATGATCAGTAATTAGGGTTGAAGCCTTGACGTGGCATTACTGCTCACGTAGGAAGTTAAATTATGGCACAAAAAGTACACATTTGCAAAAACGACATCCCTTGGCGCATCAAATGAGGGGCTGCATCTGTTTCTAGTACAAACCTGGAGTGCACAAGACACAAATGAACATGTCGCTATGGTTAGAAAAAACATATTTTCAAGCCAAAGCGACATATTCCATCATTATTTGTGCACTCAACTTTTGTCCTAGAAATACATGTAGCCCCTCATTTGAAGCTCCAAGGGGTTTAGTTTCTTAAAATGGATGAATTGTCTGAATGAGGGAGAGCATGAGTTAATATGTGGATGATTTGTCTGAATGAGGGAGAGCATGAGTTCATGTGATTGTGTGTATCATAGATGTATAATTGTGGAAGGGCAAAGATGGCACTAGCAGGATGTTTGAGCCTTGGGAAACAAGATGGCACAGGCAGGGTGTATATGGGACAAAGATGGCAAATCTTATGTGTATTATCTGGGTGCTGGCCAGGTTTTATGTGGGCAGCGTGGTTGGGGTGTGCAACCTGTGATCTATCCCTGTAATTTAGGGGGTTTTAAATATACCTTTAATGCCGTGTTTTTATGTGAATTCCAATTGTTCTGTACCTGCAAAGCTGGGTTTCTGTGTTATTCTGTAGATCCATATCTGCTATGCTATGTTTCCATACATTATTTATGTATAACTGCAAATACAGGATTTGTATGTCTTGTTCAGTTGATTAATACCTGCAATGCTGTTTCCATGTATTGATTTGATCTATACCCGCAATGCTACATTTCATATATTATTATTGTATACCTGCAAATACAGGATTTGTATGTCTGATTCTGTTTATTTGATATATACCTTCAGTGCTGAGATCACAAGTGAATTTCAATTGATCTATACATGCAAAGCTGGGTTTGTGTGTTAATGTGTTGATCTATACCTGCTATCGGCAGCAGGGACTAATATTAGGCCCAGAAATCATTTAGTGGAAAAGTTAAGGTATTGTGTTGTTTAAAGGATTTCAAGGATTAGTCGTACTAAATTGGGGCTTCAGGCTTCCCATGTTGAATGATCAAGTATTGTATAACAAAAGTATCATTCTATAGCACATTACTTTTGGCAATATATAAATATATATATGTGTGTGTGTGTGTTTTTTCAGTGGTATGATTTAATGGTGGAAATTATTAATGCCCCCCCAGTTTGACTGTGGTATCTTGTGTGCCCCCCCCTATATATTGTTTCTAGAGTCGCCACTGCATGTAAGACATAAACATAATACTTTTAGATGTTAATGGACAAAAGATAAGCATTCCTTATTTACATGTATATCTGAAAATCCTCAGTTTCAAGCGCCAATGCTTAGAAAGCAACTGGAATTGGTATTTTAGTATGTAGAATAGATCAGCCTAAATCAGAAATATGACTTACAGACAGAAATGTATTACAAGGGATACATATTAACACCTCTAGTCACACAACTAATTGAGCGAAGATACAGCCCAGAGATATATTCAGTGTAACCAATTACTTTATCTTTGTGTACATGAAACTGTACAATAATTATGCTTAACGGTTATAGAACAGTTAAAGGATGAATGCAATAGAACATGTATACAGACCACACTCACCAGAGTGAGTTGGATCCTAAAGGAGAAGGACTTCTTGTACCAAATGCTTTGGATGAAGATGATAACAGGGGTAGTCATGACCTTTGCCAGCTGATAGGTACCTATGGTGTTGTTCTGAAGGGAGAGGTTGGTAAAGACCACAAAGCCACAGAAGCTCAGGGCTAGCAGCAGCACCTTGGAGGCAGGAAGTCTTTTGGGGCAGAAGACCCCCAGTCTTTGGCAGATGTACAGTCCCAGCCAGGTAACCACAAAGTGCACCAAGGTCAGACTCATGTTTGGGAAACCATAATGGACATAAATCCACTTGTTCACAAACACAATACAAATGGAGGACAACAGGTTAACCAGGAGACCAGCAGCTATTCTCCAATGGCCAGGTGCAGACATGGTGATGAAAATGAAGAAAGAAATTAAGTTGGGCAAAAGTAAAGGGAACAATAAGGGGAAGTTAAAATTATTGAAAGTAAAGGTTAAGAAGTAAAAGTGGGTTTAGGAAGATACTAGGATTGAGACATAAAAATAGAAGAATGCTTGATGTAGCAAAACATAGATACAACAGACCAGACAACATTTAAGGAGTACAGGCACTAAACCAAATAGGGGAAGGGAGACTAGTGATGAGCGTAAGAAACACCACAAGCGCGGATCCAAGATGCAGCCTGCCCTGATCTAACATCAACAGAGCTCACAGTCCAGAGGAAGGGAAACCACTGGCGCATGCGCATTCCGCCTGGGCTCGACACGTCACAGCGGTCCATTCACTGCCGTTTCAGTCAATCACCGGAAAAAAGAACTGACTGATAGGCCAAGGCGCCGCAAGGGGACAGGACTGAGGCGGGGCATAGAACGAGAGGCAAATAGGCAATGTTTCTCCCCCCCCCAACCAAAATATGACTCTGTAATTGCGACGTTCGCCTCTTGTTTTTGACGTTTATATGCGGTTGTTGTTGGTTTTTCGGGGGGAGGGGGCGGTATTTAGTTGTCAGTTGCACTTTTTTATTTATGCACAAAGCATAAGCTACCGCGAAAATTAAAAAAAGGCTTCATCGTGATCTCAGGCTCACCAAAGTTTCCACAGTATGTGAATATCCGATGGAGCTACTGGGCCTTTGAAACGTGATATTACCAGACATTATCCACAACCCATTTCCTAACAGTGAAAAAAGATTTACAATCTACTTACTGTTTTATTTACAACTTTATTAACACACTTTACTAGAGGCCAAAGCTTATGTTTTAAGGCTTGTGATTAGAGGTGTAGCCGGGGCTTTACTAAAGACATTGTGTGTTTAGGCATGTGGGTGAGAAGTGGCCCCAGTGTGCCTGATTGCTAGTCAGGTCCTGCATTATAGTGATATTTGGGGCTGCAACACACTGTGATGCCGTCATACCCACCAAATATCCTGAGTTTATAGAAAAGGGTTCTGGTCTGGATCTCAAAAGGAACGGTCCGGATTAGCCATCAAGCAAACTGGGCAAAGGCTCTGTGGTCTTTTGCCCACTGACATCACTCACTTGCCACTCATGTGACAGGACTTGTCCCTTAGTATGCAACTGCCGGCTGGATACAGGTGTCTGCTAAATGTACAGCCGCATGCATGGCTCGCGACAAATTTAATCCCAAATTATTATTATTATTATCATATTTTATAAAGCGCCAACAGATTCCACAGCCTGTACAAGGTAAAAATTTTACAGATCACGACAAGTACAAAATGACAAGCAATTGACATACAGATACAAGAGGAATGGAGGGCCCTGTTCCCGCAGGAACTTACATTCTAGAGGGGTGAGAAACAGGACAGGAGGTGAGGACTGCGTGGTAGTGAATGATGTTAATGTAGGGGGAGTTTGTGTCAGTTGTACACTTCCCTGAAGAGAAAAGTTTTTAGAGAGCGTTTGAAGGAGGGTACCAGTTAGTAAGAGTCAGACAGCATGGGGAAGAGAGTTCCAGAGGGTTGGTGCTGCGTGAGAGAAGTCCTGTAGGCGGGTGTGGGAGGAGGTGATAAGTGAAGATGCAAAGAGCAGGTAATTGTTGGATCCAGAGCCGGCCTTAGGTGTTCTGGCGCCCTGTGCGGACTACTCCTCTGGTGCCCCCCCATCCCAAAAAAAGAAAGGAAAAAAATCTTGTCACTATCTTGTCACTATCTATCCTCTCTTCCCCTTTATCACTATCTACCACCTCTGCCCCTTCTCACTGCCTCCCCCCTCTGTCCCTTCTCACTATCTACTACCTCTGCCCCTTCTCACTGCCTTTCCCCCCTCTGCCCCTTCTCACTGCCCCCCCTCTGCCCCTTCTCACTGCCTTCCCCTCCCCCTCTCTACCCCTTCTCACTATCTACCCCCTCTCCCTACTTCTCATTATCCTTACTTACCTTGTTGAGTGGGAGCGGGAGGCGTCCGTCTTCCCGTTCTGCCGTGGTGGTTCTGATCGTGAAACGCCGGCACCGCAACGGAGTTACGGAGAGTGAGGGGCGCCGAGCGGTTGCTGAAAACTTCACGAGCGACCGCTCGGTGCCCCTGCTTGGGACTTAAATTAAAACATCAGGTTTTTTGGTTTGTTTGTTTTAACCTTATTTAACATCCTCCATGTTAAATAAAGTTAAAAAAAAACTTTATTTAACATGTAGGATGTTAAATAAAGTTAAAAAAACAATAAAAAAAAAACCCCAACAATGTTTTAATTTTAGTCCCGGTCAGGCGCCCCTGTTGCCATGGGGCCCCTAAGGCCGGCTCTGGTTGGATCTTAGAGGGCGGCTGGAGTATATCTGCTGACCCAAATATATTCATCCTTCTGCTGACCCAAATACTTCTGAAACATTTTTTTTGGTGTTATATCTTAAGCCATCCTATACATCTTAATGCATAATATAATTTAGTGGTCCCTTTTAATATAAGCAAATGCAAGAATTCATTACTCGGCTTGAAGAAGTTGTGTCTGGCCTACACATCTCCAGCAAAGATGGTTAATAATACCCTAGTCATGAAAGTAATTAACGGTTACCTTTCAAGATCTCAGCTATTTAAATTGAGCATTTTCAGAGGTTTAGGAGATAGCCCACCCTTTCTTTTTAACAAACTTGAGGCTTTATTATTTCTTTAAACAGCAAAGCACAATGTTTAGCGTAAGGTCTAACCAGTGCACGGATCCAGAACTTTTGAAGCAGAGTAGAGTGAACTTTGCTCTGTTATTCTGCTGGACTAGCCAGTGTTAAACCTACATAAAGAATGTCAATGCTAGTATTATTTTTGAGAACGCAACGACTCTAGAAATGAGATATAGAAATGTCAGTTTGTTAAGAAAAATATCTGTTCTAGGGCTTGGCATGCCCTGAAAGTTTATCATTGAAGCTCTACTAGTTTAGTCAGGAATTAATTAGTAAATAGAGATATAGAAGGGTTCGCAATGTTAAGTAAAGAAATACAAGGGCACAGTGACAGGAAAAAGGAAAAATGTAGGTTTCTTTAAATGGGTCTGTCACTTTCATCGAAGCCCAGTTTTCGAATCGTAAAATAAGGGAGTTTTATTCGGGTTTACAATACAGCCTGTCAATGCATTACAATAAAATTAGATGTGAAGGGCTGGTGGCCTTCAGGTGCAATCAGGGTGGGCCACCATAAGTTTCCATCCTCATTTACCTCAGGTAGGAAACATATTTTCAATGAGGTAGAAAAGTTTAGGTTTTAACTTATGTTATCACTTTTGGGGCACTTCTGATGCATATCTCTTACCTACATAAGGAGGGTTTCCCAGAATTTTGATTGGGCCTTCAGGCACTGTAGAACATGCAGGTGACATTGCTGGAACACAAAAGTTCAAGTTATTCAGGTTGTACTTCATATTTTACTTTAAAAGCACATGGATCATCACTTAACTCTTTATAGACCAGCAGTGCTAATATCTTATGAATGTAATTCCAAACATCATATACCAATTTATTCTGCCAGATAGCCCTTTGATATAAAAGGCGTACAAATTGTGTCCTGTTGTTGGATCACCTGAGTAAGTTCTTGCATTAATGTTGCCTCCATCCACAGCAGACAAATTAGGAGCCGACATTTGTTCATGTAGCACTGTATACAACACCTAATGGTATTCAATAGGTGGCTTCTTAGAAAAAAAGTTGAGTGACTGTGAAGCTGGTTAGGCTGCAGGGAACTGGGAAGCTTGTGCAGAAATAATCACCTGTGCACCCAGGAATGGCACAGGTAGAATCAAGACCCATCTTATTAGGAGAAGGCAAGACGTGGGCTGGGAAATGAGATTGAGAACCGGTGTTTTAAAGTCAGTGGGGATGTTTACTGATAAAAGGTCAGGAATTGAGGAACCAATCTTGTAAAGCAACTGGTAAGCAAGATCAGTAACAGTCAGGGCCACACACTAACACTTTTACATGCATGGATGTTATATTTTTGTACATGCATCCTTTTTTTATTTTTTTATTGTTTCATTATAGGTACCGTCAGGGTTGGTGCAAGGGTTTTTGCCACCCTAGGCAAAACATAATTTTGCTGCCCCTGGCTCCACCCCCGCAAGCCCCTCCCCTTTTCACACCCACCCACTCCTAACTGGCTAACTCGCTGCCACTCCTCCCCATAGTGACCGCGAGTCTCGGCCGGCGGCTCGCGGCTGCAGCCTGCACTGCCTGCGTGGCTGCCTGCCTCCCATCAAGTGACCGCGGCCGCGCTTTTAAAGAATGACCACGGCCCTAGGCGGCCGCCTATTTCGCTTATAGGTGGCGCCGGCCCTGTGTACCGTACATTAGTTTAGTAGCATATTCATCAAAAGTTATGAAAAGAGCGACAATAAAATATAGAAATGTAATCAGGGGAGGTAAGTGTCAATGGCTGTTCCTAACTTGAAAATATAATCCCAATGAGAGTTTCCCTTGAAAATAAAGGTTATTTAGATTAGGTTGCTTGTGTGTAGCTATTTAATAGCTTCACAGAGGCCAATAGGCATTATTAACCAGATACTCCTTTTTTTTGAAGCCCGAGGTGCGTGCTCCTTTGGTGCCGCATTCTGTGCACAAGGCAGCAGAAGCCAGACTACGATACCGAGTTCCCTCACGGAGAACTCGGACAAATTCCAACCCCCCCCCATGGGAGGGTCGGATCTTGAGTCTCACCCCGAAGAGCGAGACTCCTTGCTGGGTTTGTAGAGAGAGGAAGGGGCCAGAAGGCTCCCAATCCTCCTCCAGCAAAGTCCAGGCTTCACTGCCTCTTAAAAAAAAAAAAAGGCAGTGTCCAAAAACGTGGGAACAAAATCGTGTGCCAAGAATAGTGAGGGCCAAGCCGTGAATTTAAAGCCGTGAATCAAAGGGGGACAAATTAATGGGCACTCGTGATACAAGTGAATTAAATAAATTAAAATAATTTAAGGACAGGCCATTGCTGGCCTGCCAGACTCAAAAATAAATCTTAACCCCAGGACCAGAAGGTACCTGGGGAAAAGGTAGTGCTGGTAGGCCGCCAGTGAGAACGTGCGCTCACCGTGTGCAGTGGCGTGCAATACCACACACGGTGACTCCAGCATTTCTTCCAGGGCAATTCCACCTCGGGCTCCATTTGCTATCCCGAACCTTAAGGCCAGAGGATCAGCATAGTCCCCCTCTTCCCAAAGAGGAACTACACTTGATCTTAGCCAAAAGGCCGAGAAGTGATTAACCAGATACTCCTATCACAGTATAGACTTCTTTTTGATATCTAGTCAGTAGGTATAAGGAATATTTAGAGATTTGGCTGCATTTAATATGTGAAATTGACACTAGAGTTGGAGTGAATGATGAATCAACGACTTCTTGAATAACATTAATACCCATTATCAATGTTATTCAAGAAGTCGTTTAACCCCATGTTCAGAAGTCTTGCAGTTTGAGACATTATATATGAAGGTAATCAGCATTAGCTGTGTAATACCTCCAGCACCCAAAAGTTTTGTTTTTGCCACATTGGTTTTTGAGCATAAAGCTATTCACCTGTCCCATTAATGACCATTACCTTCTGCGGCAATGGGCTGGACAACACACAATGTTCTGCTCTGAGAACATGGAGTGAAGAGCCAGCTGCTGCTCTAGGATTCACTCCATCATGTCCGTGGTGACTACATCCTGACATAGCAGTGGTGGGGTAGACCTGCCTTCTGCTCTGCCCTCAGCTGCTGCCTTGTATTCACGCTGGGGTGAAAGTGCCCGTCAATCTAATGCCACTTTTCAATCAGTTTTGACAGCCTACACTCCCTCTCAGTTGGAATTGGCAACGCAAACAGACAAATTCCCCATCCATAAAATGTTAAAACCAATGTTTGTATGAATCCAAGTGCACAAGTCTAGTAGTTATAGTGAATGGTTGCAGAGCTCTCTGGGAACTTTCATTCGTGGTCTTTTAATTCCAGGTGATCTACCTCTCTAGCTTTTTTAACATCCTCCTAGATAGAAAACGTGTGTAAACAGCATATAATGTCTTGGGAGAGAGTTAGTTGGGCCACAAAGTCTAAGGGAATGTTGAGATCTGCCATACTTAATTTGGATGTGACACTGAGTGCTTGTCTCCATTTTTGATAGCATATTAGGGCATTGATTGCATGGGAAGAATTGCACGGTACTGAAGGATAATACAAAGTTATCAAAGTCCATGTCAATAGTCAAAGTCCAGAAAATCAGAGTCAACACAGTACAAAAGGCAAATCAGGGTAGTAGTCTGGGTTCAGACCACAGACCAAAACCAAAGAAATGTGTAGCACAAATTTCCTTTATGTGCAATTTTCCCAAAGGAATTTTTTTATGGATTTCCTGGTATATATATTTGTTTAGTTATTTATTTTAACATGCATTTGATACACTTTTGTTGAATTTGATTATGTATAACATGTATTCATGGGGCAGTGGGAATGCTAATTGCTCACATGTGTACTTTATTACATGTTATTAATTGAAATGCCCATATAATGCAGTTGGCGTCTTTGTTTCCGTATCTATGATTAAGCTGTATAAGTGCTTGCTATTTCATATCTTTATCCAGAATTATTTGAATTTCTCGGGATCAATGTGCCCTGGATTACAAGCACCATCCTGTTTGTTTTCTCTGCAGGTTATAAAGGTCCTTGAGCATCTTGTGTGTCAGGAGTAGGTAGGGATCTCATGTCCACAGGAAGGCAGAAAGTCCAGTGCCCCCAAAGTCACCTGTTGGTGACATGGTTAGGTGCAATATGCAGGGATGCTGGATTAAATTCACATGGAATACAAAGACATTTCACACAACTGAATGCTTCCAACTTCGTGGCGCCAGCTTGTGGAAACTCATTTCCTGTTCCATGATAACTATGTCCCCAAACACAAAGCAGGGTCCAAAAAGACATGGTTTGACGAGTTTAGTGTGGAGAAACTGGAGTGGCTTAACACCACTGGACACCTTTGGTGTGCATTTGAATGCCGATTGGCGAGTCATCTGACCTCACAAATGCTCTTTATGCTGAATGGCCACAAATTCCCACAGACACACTACAAACTCTTGTGGGAAACCTTACCAGAAGAACAGTGGCTGTTACAGCTGCAATAAGGGGGTGGCAACTTCATATAAATGCCCATGGTTTTGGAATGGGATGTTTAACAAGCTCATATAGGTGTGCTGAGCAGTTGTCCACATACTTTTGATGATATAATGTTTGTCCACTGAATTTACATAGTGCTGCCATAGGTCTTGTCAGGAGCAACACAGCCCTGACACTTGGCTTGCACCTTATTACCTTATTAATATATCTAAATATCCATACAAATGTTTTATAGATTTTTTGTTGCCATATGAAATAATTACTATAAAGTGACAGTAGAGGGCGACAAAGTTCTAGGACCCTTAAAGTGTTCTGTAGATATATATGGCTTAATAATTAAAAATATCCAGATAGCCTGATATGCCTTATTTACCTTCGGTGCTGCCTTAGGCCTTACCCTTCTGTGTTCAATGCCAGTTTTGTATGGAGACTGTGCCGGCTCAATACAGCCTCCATTATGTAAATGGCCCCATTTGGGGTGATCAAAGATCTTCCTTATAACCTACCCATTGAGTGTTTATTCACTGAGTTTTGGTGCGAGATGAGATATTTATTGAAGTGAACAATTAAAGGTTTTTCATCACTTTCACCACATAATACTACTTTCAGTAGAAGCTTTGCTATAACCTATGTTAATGGTGATCCATTAAAGTTGTCGAGGGGGGGAGGTCCAACTAGATGTCACACTTTTGGTCAATAACATTGTTTCTAAGCTCCTATTTGCATTTGAGTAAGACACTTCAGTTTTGTAAATGCTGTTGGTTTCTGCATTGTCCTCAAGGGAAGAAACTCACTGGACAAGGTTACCAGATAACCTACTGGGGCTCCCTTATGTGATACTAAGAAAAGGCAATTGCTGTAATTGCCATCTGAGTTCCAGAGGGGAGTGCAAGATATTGCAAAGCAATGCCCCAAAGTTCTCATTGCTTTTCAATAGCGTTAACCTAGTTAAATGTCACTTAACATGATGAAATGGTTGTCTAAACAGGGGGTGGTTGGCTACTGTTAGCCCTGGATGCAAATTCAGCCAAATGGTCCAATTATTCCAACAAAGAAGACCAAAAAGTAGAAAAGGGATCATATTGGAAATAATACCCAAATGAAAATAAAAAGAAGCTTTCACATTTCCACAGTACAAAATAAAAGTACTCGAATGTCCCTTTTTAATATGTTTTCTTGGCTCTTAGAACATTTAGAACACATAAAATTCAGGATGCCGGAAGACCATGCACTTTGATTTACTACTATAAAGGTGAAACCAAGAGTTGGTGCTTGTTCTGGTAGAAAGTTATGGATCACAACTGAACATACAAAGAAATAGATTATAGGGTGCATTTCTAAACAAAGTTTTTTCCTAAAGTTCTAATTTCTGGCACCCTCAACAATTCTGATGTAGAGGAAGATGCCAGGATTTTACAGGTAGACATACACAAAGTAAACTTAGGTCATAGGGACTTTATTTTTCCAATAGTGGTGATATCTAAACTCAGTATTTATTGATTTTCATCTTTTGTGGCAATATTTTTCTATAGAAATAATGTGTGCAGAGGCAGTGTCTGTAGTGTAGTCATTTGCCCCAGGCAACGATTGAACAGTAGCCATTTCCTCAATCACAGAAATGTGTAGGTGAAACTGGCAGGGAAACTTGGTGGAGGAGGAATGAAATGTTATTGCACTGACTATTTTCTTCCCGCCCTTACTGAAAGCTAACTGAAGGCTGTATTGTAACATTAAGAAAGAAAAGACCAACGGCAACAGTGAAGAGTACACATACGCCTCTGTGTTAGATACATAAAAGCAAAAAGATCAGTGTGCTCTAATCTTTATTTAAATATTTTATTTGTGTTTCAGTCAAAATGAGATTATGTGACTATATTGTATCTAGCTGCATTGTTAACTTGGGAAATGAAAACATTTGTTGACGTCCTGAATGCATTGCATGTTTATATTCTACTTTTATGAAGTAAACTATTTTTCCTTGGTTAAATATGTATGTATAAAGATATATATACGGTGTATATATATATATACATATATATAAATATATCTACAGTGTGTGCATATATATACTGTGTATATATATATATATATATATACATATATATACTGTGTATATATACAGTAATCACTAAAAGTGTAGTAAGAAATTCACACCTTCCCAAGAGCCTACAGAACCAGAGCATGCTGGCAACTCTTAGTCTAATAGATTTTGCTTCTAGGCCTTTGGATCAAGTGTAATATATCTTTTTTAGCTGCCACCCAAGAGGAAGATCAGTAAAACATTGAGTTTCCATAGCCCTGCTATAGTCCTCAGGGGGGATCCAAACCTCCCACTGGCCAGTGATGGGGGAGAATATTTGTGGCCCCCTAGCACCACTGAACAAATCTCCAACTCCATTTGGGAGGTAAGCGGAGGCGGGAGGAGGGATATATGTATATGTGTTTGTATATATGTATGTGTGTGAGCATGGATGTGTAACTGTGTGTGAGCATGTATGTGTAATTGTGTGTGTGTGAGCATGGATGTGTAATTGTGTGTGATTAGGTATGTGTGTATGTGTTTGTGTGTGAGCATTTATGTGTAAGTGGGGTAAGTGGGGAGAGATGGAGCATGTTTTAGCATTAATGTGTACGTGTGTGTATGTAAGTATAAGTAAGTGTGTGTAATTTGTGTAAGTGTGTTTACCTATGTGTACCAGAGTGTATTTTTTGGAAGGGGCAAAGAAGGCAGCTCTTGAAGTTGGGGGGCCCGGGAGAATTTTCGAACCAGGGCTCTGTGGTTTCTAGCCCCTGGATGTCCCTATTACCTATGCTCAGATATTCTGGTGCTACCTCCCTGATTTACTGTGTCCCCAACGCTGTGCTTTTTTGCCATATTTAACTTTTGACCTCTGCCTGCCTTGACCCCTAGTTTGTTACCTGTTTATGTTCATGCTATTGAACCGCTACCTGCCTTGACCCCTTAAGTGTATACCCGTTTACTCTTTTGACCACTGCCTGTGTATTGACCCTTGAACTATGTCTTGTTACTACTTGAAGGGTCTCACCTTTACCCTGCTCCCACCTTTACCCTGCTAAATTACTCCTGCCCTGGACTTCTATCCTGGATACTCAACTGGGTCCTAACACATGCTGCCATTTTTCTGCACACAAGTTGCTGTGTTTTCATGATTAGTTGAGTGGCTTTGCCTTGTTTCTAGACAGTAGGTGCGTGTACCAGGGTCCCACTGTATTCTGCCAATGCTGAGCTGGTGGCACCACTGAACATCTCCCAAATGAGAAGTAAGCATGATGTGCCTTTCATCTGCTGCACTGTTTACTTGGCTGACCACTGTCCTCAGAATTGTCTGTTTTTTTGTGCTTCTACAAATGAGCTTGGACAAAACATCTGGAACCCCCTGTACACCTTCAAATTTCTGCCTGAGAAAGACCTTGTTGATGCAGCATAACTAACTGTGCTCAGTCTTTCTATGGTGAATGACTTGACAGTAAACTGTCTTTAGCAACCTCACCTTATTAGTGACTTTGGTTGGCCCTCACCCAGTTTTATAGCTCCTATACAGCTGCTTCAGTTAATGATTGTGTTTACAACCTACATATTAAATTGATGAT
Source organism: Spea hammondii (assembly GCA_029215755.1). Taxonomy (NCBI): domain Eukaryota; kingdom Metazoa; phylum Chordata; class Amphibia; order Anura; family Pelobatidae; genus Spea; species Spea hammondii. The sequence goes on from JARDYJ010000004.1 coordinate 48,568,872, forward strand.
CATTAGCACCTACTTTGTGTAATTGTTTAATCATACACCTAACTATATGCCTACAAAATCCCAGACTGTGCAAATGTACCTAGAAGAATTGATGCTGTTTTGAAGGGAAAGGGTGGTCACACCAAATATTGATTTGATTTAAATTTTTCTTCTGTTCGCACACTTTACATTTTGTTAAATGATAAAAATAAACTATTAGCATGTCTATTTTTCAAAGCATTCTTACTTTATAGCATTATTCACACTCGCCTAAGACTGTTGCACAGTACTGTACATATCTGAAATTTCTTTAAAAAAAAATTGGTCTCCTCTGATCCCTGCTATGCCGGCTATGCCAGGAGCATCGTGTGCTCACGCTGACTGCATAACACCGAAACACCAGTATTCTTGAGTGTTGCAAAATTTGTATATATATATATATATATATATATATATATATATATATATATATACTGTATATATGTCCTCTTCCCCATCCATAATTAGGGCTGATGCTACAGCTGAGGAAGAAGCAAGAAACACGTCCTGTGTGGCGTATACATTTAGTATTTTTTTTGTCTTTAAATATCCTGGCTAGGGGACAACATTAAACAAAGAGGTGGGTACTATATTAAATACCATTTGTATCTAATTAGAATTCTTGTTTAGTGGGAGCTTCTTTGCAAATGTGTATGAATTGTGTATTCTTACGTATTTCTGGTAAAAACATTGTACAGTATATAATATAGGATAGTCCCAATAATTTGTCTTCTTTTATAGTTTATTTTGATTTTTTTATAATGTTTTTATAATTTTATATGACATTTGTGGTTTTGTATTTATTTAATAAACATTTATTTTATATTGTATTTGGTGTTATTGCATATTTTTGAAGCAAGGCTTACTTTATATATATATATATATATATATATATATATATAAAATAATGTTTGGTCTTTAGTGTTCTTAATTGAAATAAGCAGAGTTTGGGAAAGTTGCATTTGCTGCACACACATACAATGCCAACCCAGACTTACTAGTTCAACGAACAGTAGCCATTTGTGTTCCATTAACAGTAGTGCTATTTAGGAGCTCCGCACAGCAGTGCACGTCACAAGGTACATAGCATACAGTCAAAATCAGTGCAGTGATTGATAGATTGATAGAAAATGGGTGCTATTCAAATCGGATGGGGATTATCTATACAGAGTGACTCTGGGGGAAGATGGATTTGGTACGGTGATTGCTCCAATTTTATCAGCATCATTGCTTTCTATATATAACCTACTAACTCTTACCAATTATGTTATGTGTCACATAAAATCACCAAACCTGGCCCCTTACCTCCTGTAACATTTATATTTGCTCATGCACTTTCACACATACTTACACACATCTTTACACACACACACTAACACCCACTTATACATACAAAAATGTACACACACTTACACATACACACTCATATTAGCACATAATGTTAAGCATACACACACATTAACACACACATGCAGTCCCTCAAACACACACAAACAATGCTCACTCGGTCACACCTCACCGATTGCACATGCAATTACTGTGGGGTCAAGTAACATTGCGTTTCAAGATTTTTGTACAAGCCTTTGGGGTAAATGCCCCCTCTTGGGCCAGTCTGCCCCTGCAGAATATAGTTACTCCACTGAGTGTATCTTTTCTTTATAGTCAGATCAGGGACAATGGAATGAAATGTGTGTTGTTCACTAACCAGTATTACCAGTTCTTGTGTGTATGTCCATTGGACTAACATTTTCACACAGGCTTAGCTATACTTTTAGTCATATTGCTGGTTCATTATAAGCATAATTTCTGTAGACAATAATGCTCTACGTATACTGTACAGTGAAGTGATCAATTATGCCGGCTATTTCATCATTCCACGCCTCCGGGCTACTTAACAAAAACTATTTGCCAACAAGTGTAAACAAAACTAAAAGACATCAGGGTGCACAGAACATGCCAAGACACACATATTACTAACAGGATCAGACCATAAAAGGTGTATCACCATTGCATGCTGAAAACTAAGATTGCCCCACTCTTTCCAGACAGGGTAGTTTTTGCAAATGAATTTTACTGCACAGTCTACTATAACAGAAACACACTGTCTGAAAACAAAATGTGCACATATATATGGATCAGATAAAGAAAACAATAGGTTTGGTTTCTGAACAAAAATCCAGCATTCCATTTAATTATGTAGCCAAAGGTTACAAGTTTATGTTGTAGGGTGAGACTATAAATTAACAATATATGTTTATTGAATAAAACACCTTTCTAATTAGGAGTCTAACAAGTTGCACGCTGCAGGGCAGCAATGATTTGAATACACCCCAACAGTATCTGTTGAAAGTGTCTGTGGCTCTGTCGGTCTTGTATAGGTCTCTCTTTCCAACATGTCAGCCACAAAGTGTTGTTTTACCTGCTTATATGTCTGTGTCATCTGTGCCGAAAGCATAGTAAAACTTTGCAAACGTTTTTTCCCATTTGGCACTCAAGTCATCTAATGCGCTCTGGTTAATAAGTCCCATCAATCGGTAGGACTACCTTGCATATATTGCCTGCTTAAAATGTGTTAAGTTGGACAGGGGAGAAATGTAGTTAATATATATGTTGTTGAACTTGTTTAAGTATGGTGAACAATACCGTATGTTCATACAAATTATAATGCCTTGTTTATGTTGTTTCTATATTGCTTTAGGTGGTTGCATTATTTATAATGTGCAGTAAATAACAGTTCTGAAACCTCCTCCTTTTGACTAATTAATATGTTTTTTTTTCAGAAGGATAAAAGAAGAGTAGTAAGGAGGTTATTTAATTTTACATATTCCAGAACAGAAGTCTGGTATAGAAGAGGACAAATGTTAAAGAAAAAATGTCATAGTGGGAATCTTTTGTGTTTATCAAATGTTTTCACTTGTGTATAAACCATAGATTAGGAATGCAGCCCTTGGGTACCAAAACATCCCCTAGGTATATAATAAAAATCAGAGGATGATTGGTATACACCCCAGTTTCATGTTAAGAAGCTGTATTCTAAAGTTTCTTAAAATCCATTGGTGTATATGTCCAAATTTATTGCATGGATGCACTAGTAGGAAGACAGAGGAGACCTAATTAAAGCTTTTAAATTCTGTTCTGACATCTCATGCTTTTTTACCATTGCCATATTGTGTCTTGTTCTTTAATGAAGAGGAGTACACATTTTGGTGAATATATTTCATAATTCAAAAATTTGTCATAACCAACTTGTACATTCCTGTAAGTTCATAGGAAATGAAGCTTTAGTCATACATACTTTAAGGTGCATACATTTGTACGTGGGTAGAAGGGAGTTTGGGGAACATGCAGTTTCTTATCCCAAGTATGTTTGGAATATTAAAATGACCTGAGGACCATCTAGTAGCTCAGAATGTCTGCTGGATATGACTGTATCACAGTGTTCTATAGCCTTAGAAATCAGAACAATATGTATGCAAGCAGCAAGTGTGTTTATAAATGAAATTCTGTGAAAAATCATAATGCTTTTTAAAATGAAAAAAAAATGTCTGTGTGTGAGTGGAAGGCAATGAGGGGAGGCAATGAGCATTCTTGCCTTGTGGAGACATTTGGTTTGACTGGCCCTGGTCGGGGAAAGAGATAGATAACAGGAATATTCTGGGACCCAGTTTTGTGAATTCTGAATTCTCTGGAGCAAATAGATCCCCAGCAATGATCTATACATACTGTACCCGTTGAATTAAATTTGAGATTTCCTCCAATGGGGTATAAAGTAGAAAAACAAGAAAAGCAAATTATCTACAAAAACATTTCATGATCTAGAACCGCTTGCCAAATTGTCACAACGGACAATGCCTACCATACCATATGCCTACTCAGCCTGTAGGTAGTCCTGATATTATCTAATCCTGTGATTGTAGATACACTCCAGCCCATGTGCATTTTAATGCAAATGATGCCTGAGTTTAGAACACATACAAATGATTATACATTTTAATATTTGTTTCATAAAACCTTTTTACCTGACAGTTTCACTGACCTGATCAGTTTGATTTGCAGCTGCCTTTTTATCAGCAGTTATTTCAGTCTACAAATGTCTATTTTGTCCATTTCATCTGCGCCCTTCATAAGCAAGCCTTAAAACTTCTGAGAACTACTACTATTTTTGACCGAGTTTCTAACATGCACATTAGCCTTTTGTCAGCATGGTAAAAATGTGATCCCTAAGGCAATGTTTCACTTTACGGTTCCACGTAAACATCTTCACAAGACGGTATGAATGGCCAATCGTGGTAAGGTTCTCCAGGGCTGAGCTGGCACAGTATAATAGATAGTTTACTTAAAGTGTAAAGTTATTGTCAGTTGTAAATTGTCCCTCTTAAATATTTTTACTGTCTCGTATTGTAACAGGGCTTCGGAATATTGTAACGTAATGTATTGAATCAATCAAGCTTATGCAGGGGAAGCTTGGGCCTTCGTATTGTGTTGTGTGCTGAAGCTGGAACTATGTTGCAAATTTGGACCATATGCCACGTATGCCCTCTTTTTAGGATTGAGGAGTACATGTTGAGACATTGTGTATTTTCAAAGCTTTATTGCACTAGATTACGCAGACACAAGAGCAAATCAGTGTCCATCAGTTGGCAAGCAAGTACATTTATTTGTATAGCGCCAGCAGATACTGTAGCGCTATCACAACAGAGGACAGTGAAAGACAATTTAAAATTGAACACACAATAAGACATATTGGTACAGAAGGAGAAAAGGTCCATTTGCTTGGAAGATTACAATCTGTCAAGCAATAAAAAAGACCGTCATAACAAATTCTGCACCGGTCTTAATTTGCTTTCACCATCGAGTAATGCATAAACGTTAACAAAGGTGTATGTGTTTTCGGTTATACAAGCTGCCCCCTCTTTAGCCATTTGGAATGCCGGCATGTAGGAAACACGGATCCAGGAACCCACACACATGGAACGGAGTATGGAGCGCCGTGCTTTCTCCGCCTCTCTATTGGCTGCTGACGTCATTGCGCGCGCGTCTCCTTTGGAAGTCTGGGCGCGTGCTTGTACCTGAGTCCCAGTGCTCGCGTGACCCGGAAGCAGTTGTCCCGGGAATTTGCGCAGAACGCGAAAGCCTCGGCCCACCTGGCGGCCTGGGTTCTGAATAAACCCGGGTCGGAGCAGGAACCTCCCGGACCCCGACCAGGAGCTGTAAGTAACTGCCAGGGAGCGGGCTTTGTTCGCATATCTTTATTCGCTTGTGCCCGCCAAGAGGGGGCCACTATCGTACTCCATATCATCCAGCTCCAGCCTTATCTGTGTAGTCACAGCGGGGCAGCGAGGATGGTATGGCTGCCTGGAGCAGCGTCTTGTTTCACATAACGCGGCACTAGTGTGAGGTCTGTGCGTCGGTTCCCGTACACCGCTGGCACACACGGTTTGTTTTTGTTCCGTGCTGAGGGTGGTTATCCACTCCCTGCACACGTTTGTAAACACATCGCTTTATGATTGTTACGGTGGGGATTGTTAGAAAACCTTTTACCGGGAGAGTGTTAATATTTCAGTGTATGCGCCGTTCTATGTCCGGGCTATTGATACCGCTGTGTGAGTTGCGCGTATTGTTTTGGCGATCTGCGGTGCATTTCACTCGGCAGTTAGGACTTCGTTTCGTTTTTCGTGCTACTCCCGATAGTCTGTTCGAACTCAAGATTTTATGTGATGAATATTCGTGTAAAGTACTATCGCTAGGATCATCCTCTTAAAGTATACCGTGATGGCTTTCGTGGAACGGCTTATGATCTCTGGTTAAACGTGAAAGCTTACTACTCCGTATCCTAGGGGGTGTTTTGGCGTGTAAGCTGATGGGGGGGGGGGGGGGGTAGATGTTCATTATGAGTCTTGGGCAGCTTGAACTCTGGATCCAGACACAATTGCTTACCTTTAGTATCCAGAAACATTGTTCTTATCTCCGCGTGTATATGTGTGTCATTTGTGAAGTGTGCCTTTTTGTGCTTTAAATTGTTGGTGTATCAGATTTTTATGATGACTCTATGCCTGTGAGAATATAGAATGCACATTGGATGCAGATTTTAAGAGTACAATTCAGTGCTGATTCCAGCTGTGGTTGTGTTGAATGTGTGTTCTCTGTGTTGAACATTTGTGCAACTCCTGTCTGTTTTTAGACAACTTACGCACCATCTTCATTTGTCAGATTTCCCAAATTTGATCTGGTAAAGAATATGGATACTTATTTTCACTTGGGGCTTTGCCTCTGTCATGGGCATCCATTCAAGTGCTTAATGTGTTCCCATGGAGCTTCCCTGTGCCATTTATAGGGCTAGATGCCAACTGTAAAGTTGATCATGACTCTTTGAGGGGGTCTGTCCAGCCCTGGCCTTTAGGTACATTTTATAGCAGCACAAGAGCGGTTGTACTGTCAGAACAAATACCGTATCTACTTCCAAATTGTCGTTTTATATTTTGTTACTGTGTGGATGCTTCCTCGTGTAATGTACTCCTATACTCAGTTGCTTTCGTATAGTACAATAAGACTTTGCTGGGTTATTAGTGCTGAAGTGGGCCTTGTCATTATGTTATCACTTGTTTGTGCTGTGGCCTGAATGTAACCTCTATGCTGGTTAAGGAATGTGCACCCATGAATGCATCACAGAAAGTCATCGTAGTGATGTCCACTGGACCATAGGTAATCATTTGAGATGTGAGGTGCTTTTTTCATCAGACTACAAGGAAAAATAGGGTTTTTCAGTTCTTTTAATCATATGACTGTAAGAAGAATACCCTTTCTGTCTGATTTTCTGTTTATGATGCATTTCGATGAAGCCTGTGAATATGTATATACTACCTGTAATAACCTCTTTGAAGAATGCTACCTTTTGTAAGGAATGAAGCGGGGTCTGTCAGAATACTATGCAATTCCCACATCCTGCTAGTTGTGTAGTGGTCCTTGTATGTATAAAATACTTTAATTTATAAAGAGATTAAAATATTCCTGGAACTTGTTTGCTAGATTAGCAATTAAGAGCTTAATTATATCGGTTGCGTAAATGTAGCATTCTACATGTCTTGCTACTGGATCCTAAATGTTAAAGAATGAAATCCGCTGTTACTGTTAAATAAACCAAAAATAACCACGATTTCAAATGGATAAAACCATGAAGGCCTGTGTAACCACATGTCAGATACAGAGTGTCTATGGCATGGGTGTGCAAAGTCACTTTTAAATTCAACTTCCTACTTATCATTTTTGTTAGATTTAACGTAAGAAATTCCCGTGGTATCGGTGCATTTGTTAAACAGGTCTGGCTTGATTAAGAAGCAGCCTCTCTTTCAATGATTCTACATTTTTAGAAATTGAAATGCTCCGTCCAAGATACTCACTTCAGGCTCTTCTCATCCTGGAGCTTGCACATCACCTAGTGGTATCTTGTGGTTTTATGGCACATGTCATGCAGGAGCACTATGGACCTAAATGTTTGTGTAGTTCCAGTTGGTGGACAATGGGTGTGACAACATGACAGACCCACAGAATGCCCAGCTGTGTCTGTCACTAGCCCAGAGGAATTCTTTGCTTTCCTGATATGTGGTGACATAATCATAATAATGACAATAAGCACTTTTTTAGTCTCCATAGACCAGGTCCAATACTACGATGGGGTTAGTCTTCAGATTAGCTCACATGTAAACCATGTATTGCCTCTGATGGCCACTCTAATATGAAAGGAATTTCTTGTTGCGGTGTGACCACTGACAAATTGCCTGTTGCTGGTCTCCATTGATCCTCTAGTTGCACCCACTAAGAGCTGAGAAGTTGCCTCTACCTGTCTCTCTTAAAGCTGAAGTTAGTTCTGTATGCTATGTGAGAAACATAAGCAACAAGTATACACCTAGAATACTGCAAGAGTTTAGAAAACAAAGAAACGCACAAAAAATATGTAATGCATCTTTCCAATATGGCTTATAACCTTGGCATTTTAATGTGAAGGCCATGGAGCAATGAGGCCTTTCCAAGTCAGTTTGCAGGAGAGTTACGGGTTTAACTCTCAGTTCACTGCCCATTATGAAGCGCCAGCACTAGCAGGTCTATTCAACTTGCAACATTGAGCTGGCCCTGTATGTTGCTAAATTCAATTTGTAATGAGACTGAAGAGATCTTATAGATGTAACTATACAATATAGAGGGCCTGTCAAGCTTACCCTGCGCAGGTTGGCCCTTCATAACGCACAACGAGGTCAAGGAACTGAAACAAAACTCTCCTGTCAACTATCCCTATAGTGCATAAATCACATTTAAGTGCACTTTTGTTTCTGTATATTTGTGTTTACAGAACCAACGACAAATTGTCTGGAAAGCCAGTTTGTATTGGTTTGTGGTGGGGATCAAAGCTAAGACTATGCAATTGACAGCATTGAAGCCACTACTGTTTTCTTGGAGGTCCCCCATAACATGCTGAAGTTTGCAGTAGTAACTAATCTAGCTGCAGTGTCTACTGGACATTGCCTGCCTCATTACACTGCTGGGGCTCTGTGCTTTTTAGTAGTAAGCTGTGTTTGCACCCCGAGACACTTGCCACAACGAGGGAAGATGGGTGTATCCATGTAGGATGTGAGCCAAACTTGGTTGGCTGACATCCCTGCCTTCTCCGTTAACTTGCTCCAGGCAAGTTTGCTGACTAAATTGCAGTCGTGTAGAATGTGCCTTTGGACCCAGGGCAACCTTCGTTTTGCTGCTGGTGCTAATGTTGTCCCAACTATAATAACTAAAAATTGCTTAAAAGGTTTATCCAATGTCCCAGACATTATAATCCTGTGGGTGCCAGTTTCATAAATGCACACCAGATGGTGTGGTATGTATGTATGTATGTATGTATATCACAAGCTACTTATTAATACATTCTTTTTCTCTTTCCCTGGAAATGCTTACTTTTTTAGGCAAATTGACTCAAGTACTCTGCCTATGTATTGGTGGCTTGTTCCTATGATATTAATTACAAGGTCTTGTGATGGCGTGTGGATTGTGTTTAATTTTAGAGCTATTTATTGTATTTGAAACGCACGTGTTTTACAGTTTGATCTTGAGATCCCAATTATAACAAATGTTGAATTCCTATTGCAAGTTATCATTGTTTAGCAATGTCTAATAACATTTACCACTTATGTACATTCTTGAATTATTAGAAATAACCATTCTAATGTAAGATTGATATATATATTTTTTATATTTCATTTTTTAATGGTTTATCCCATGAAAGAAGTATTTTTCAGTATTACGGTAATTGCAGTGCTAGATACAGTGATATAGGCAAGTATTGTCAATAAATTGGTTTTATTTCATTTTGTTCCAATGAACTTCCTTTACCTGCAGACACAGAAGGTGCCATTGTTGTCAGTCATGTGATATTTTAGGTGACTTTAACTTCTCTCACATCAAACTAATATTCTTTATAATGATGCTAATGAAGTCCTACTTCTATAGACTTTCATTAGTAAGAGTGCCAGACTGAGTTATTAAGAGTGAGCCATTTAATATAATATATACTGTATATCATAATTAAGAAAAAGCTCCTGTTCTAAAGATAAAGGTATGTTACAAATATATGTAATAAATACAACATTTTAAATATTTGACATATAACCAATTTCATAAAGAATTGATAAATAAGTGAAGACATTACTCCGTTTAATAAGTGATTAATGAGGAACTAAAGCAATCAATTATTGGTAAATCAAGCTAATAGATTATTACATTGCTAAATTGTAAAAATGGAAAAAAAACAATTTCAGTGTTCATTAATAAATGATTGATAAATGCATTACTACGTTATTTAACATGCGATATGAATCTACCTGGAATGGAGCTCACTGTGCCCCTCTGTGTTCTGTGTATACTTTTTGTTAGCACGCATCATGTGCGTGACCCAGTGCGGCGCAAATCCACCAGGCAGTCTCCTGCTCCTCCTCGGCTTCTCTAGGTACCACGGACCCTAGTTTCACCCATAACACAAACTCACGATAACACCATACAGTGAGTGCCACATGCATGCTAACACCAAATACTAACACACACACACTCATGGAAACACCATACATCAACATACTTAAACACTCTTAACACCATACAGTAACAGACCCACTAACAACTTACAGCAACACATGCTAACACCATATGCTGACATACACACTCATGTTAATGTCATAATGTAACACACCAACACCTCACTCTTACACATACATACACTATTCAACAAAAAACACACTGGCTAACACTATACATATATAAAATACTCAGACTGACTCCAGCACTATACACACTGAATTTGATGCTCATACACATATACATACACACTAACTCTTAACACTACAGTATGCAGGCATACACTCCTCACCTTGTGGAGACCAGAGTGCAGCCAGATGCCCAGAGAGGTCACACAACATACATGACGTGACCCTGCTGGGTGCCTCTCAGCCACCTGCTTTACTTCCCTTGCAGGAACGCATAGGGTGCCGAATTCACAATGGAAGCCCTGGCAAGTTTTTACCCCCTTGTTGTGCAAAACCTTGAATGTCTTGAAGTGGTTTGTAGTTGTCATGGCAACTGAGGCCTGGGGTTTGTCGAGCCCTCACGTTTTTTTTTTTAATGTTGGAAGATGGTGAAGGTTCAAGTTGCGTGCCTGACTAAAAGGGAGTTCAACCCTTACTTGCAGTTTTAGCTTACATGTGCACCATACTGAAGTACAAGCTGACGGCAGTACAAAAAATTACTTTTATTGGCATCCCGTTAAATCCGCTTAAATCCATCCCAGATTTTACTATAAAATAGGGTCTCTATAAAAAACACAAGTATAAATTGTGAAAAACAAGACCCAGAGGTCTTAACGATCAACTATATCAGCAATATCAGGCTTCTGTGTGAGTGTCAGATTCCGTTTGCAGCCTCTTTGTGCTATTCCATTATACTCTGCATTGTGTGCGACTAGTTTGCTGCCCGCTTGGACGCAGGTTGGAGTGTGCTACAGCATCATGGGGAGGTTAGTACTTGTGTTAGACAACATAAAGGTAAGTGAAATTAAAGATACACCATTATGTATGTGGCATGTCCCATTTAATCATCATATAAGCTCTGGACTTCTTTAAGCAGAAGATGCTCTGTGATACATATAACATCTACATTTTAGAAACTACAGAAAACTTTGTTCTGTATCTGGCTGTACAGTGTCATATCAGCCGGTTTCCCACACTGGCATGGTAAAGTGTTACCATTTGTTATAGTTCCCTACATCCTTAGTTCCTTGTGGTAGAATGTCCGTTTTGCGGGGTTTTATAGTGTTGTTTTATAGCAAAAAACATACTCCTATACTTGGTAGGTGGTTGTGGTTTCATGACAGTGTTTGAAAAGGTTTCTGCCCTTTTGTGTGCATGGGAAGGTCTTTTGTATTAAGGGCTCTGTGATGTGTTTGTTACCCTTAAGCTTAACTGGAGCTCAGATTAATCACTCCATTTACATTCCAGTAGTGGTGAAACATATTGTAATGCCTCTCATTTCTTCTGCTTCAGCTGTTTTCTGTTAGTCCATCTGAATTCCAACATGAATGAAAAGCCCTCCTCTTTATCCGAGCTTTCAGCTTCTGGGTTCAGGAAAGAGGCATTTTTGCCAGATTGATGGTATAAAAACCCTTTTTGTTACCAGAGTGTCTTCCATTGCTAATTCTTCAGTATCTCATTGTGCATCCGAAGATGCAAGTAATGCCTAAAAGTGGAGAAGTCTTATGTCATGTGCAACCTGCCATCCACTTTTCAGATGTTTCTGTCCATATGGTTAAACTTAGTTTACCTGCATTACAAATAAATTACTTTTATTTGTTCATCAGTGTTAATGTTTTGGAAAAAAATATTAGTGTCCTTTAGTATAAAAGGACAACTCATGGAAGCTGAAATCTATCTCTCGGTGACAGGGCCACCATTATCCTTTCAACTATTTTCTCTCAATTTTTCTACCTTCCTCATTCAGCCGCTACAAAGGCTGTCTGAACAAATCAACGACAGCCAGCAACTTTAACGCAGTGGGGTTTCAAATCATACATTGCTTTAAAATTTGTTACGTTAATGTGAATTTAAGTCTATCAGTCTAACGGACATCGTGCTAACTGGGTGTCAATTTTGTTTATTTGAAACATTTGAGCTTGTGTATTTTATCAGCCTAATATCTGGTAATATGCTGTACCATGATAAAATGTAAACACTTTGTTAACGTAAACATTGATATCTACTGCGTCACGTGCAGCAGTATAAAAGACATCTATGCACAAACTAAATTCACAACGTTATTTTGTACAAAAGCAGGGACTTATAGCTTCTGGAATCATACTTTTATTTTGAAGGAGATGCCAACCCATGTTTTATGGCCAACTTCTCTTGAGCAGATGTGGTCAGCCAACCCTAAAATCCAATACAATGCACCATGGTACTTGACATGTTAGTAGTATGTTAGGACAGGTTTTTGACCTGCTGCATAGAGTTATTACAATAGCGGCACGTCCTGAGAGAGAGAGAGAACTAATGGATGGCTCCTGGACTAATTCAAATTCATTTTTTTTATTTTTTTTCGTGGTATCTGTTAGCGAAGCTGGCTCTGGGTTTGCTCTGCCTCGGTACTCTACAACAGAACGGAAGTGGCCAGTAATTGTTTGTGATAATCTAAACTTGTTACATGGCACTCTTGATTAAGTGTTCCCACTTCCAAGGAGTGTCTTCCTTGTGTGTCTGTTCCTATGTTTTCATGAGATATTCACAACAAAATAAATAACAGGGTTACATATAAGCTCAACTGTTGCACCAAAAGCAATACAAATCAGCAATAAGTTTAGTGACTGGTTTTAAACTTCTAAAACCATTGTGTACGGCTCTGACTGTAGTTCACCTGATGAAGAAATGACTGATTTTAAGAAGCGGCGTGTGTTCCTGCCTTGCAGAGCAGATCTCTCTATTAGCAGCCCCTGCGTTTATTCTGTGTTGTCGGAAGAGGCATGCTTGTCATTTACTACACTGGCTTCCAGCTTTCCAGGAGGTGATGAATGGAAGCCGGCCAGGCAATCACATTACAATGAGGAACCCCTACAGAGTGTCTCAGGGCTACTTTTACAAATACTTGGAACGCACTGTTGAGCATCAGCTTCAAGAAGAGTTTATCAAAAGGGTCTTAGAGTTTCATGTGTAATGTAAAAAGCTTCCCTGATTCTGATCAGCCTTCCTGATAAACAGCTGTGCATAACTTTCCAAACTCGTGCTTCCATGGATCCACATCCATAAATCCCAAAGGAAAATAATTTGTCTAATTAGACTGAAGACACAGAGATCTATGCTGTTAGCCTTAATTGGAGAGTTTAAAAAACCTGGGTCTCTGTTTTATCTATTGAAAGGACCCGCTATTGCTAAATGCATACAATTTTGTTTAGGGGCAATTGTACTATGTCGATCACTAATGCTAAATGTTAAGTTTAAGCAGCCTCCATTACTGAATGGGGTGGTATAGTTGGGATTGCATTTAAAACTTGGCAACGTTTTTGTCTTCCAGTGCTCCTCTACATACTGAGTTTGCTCTGCAACTTTAGAAGCTGTTACTGCCACTTTGTCTCTGACCGTTGCTTCCAGATGGTTAACCTTGCCATTCTGTTACAACCATTACTTTGAAATAAAAGGTCGGCATTGGTGGCTGGAGGGGAGTTTAAATGTGGATGAGAACAAGACCGCAGCATTATTACGTCTAATAATAGGGCCGAATAATAATACATGCTTTTGGGGAAACACGGTTCCCCTGAATGTTTGTCATAATTTACAAAAGGTTTTTGTAAATTATGCTTAACAAACAGTAAGGATTTCATCATCTAAGTCGAGTTTTTTGGTTTCGGGTACTGAATGTATGGGTAACCAGTAGATAGTTGAAAGTGTTTTCCCAGTATAACAGTATATATTTTATTTTTTTTGCTGTTTAAAAAGTTCCATACAGAAATCCTTGTGATGCTAACACTGGGACGAGGCATTGGCCATGCGTCGTTTATAATGAATAATTTAGCGCATTTGCAAAAGTGGAGAAAAGGTGTGAAAGCATACGTACTATGTTTAATTATTCAATACATGCATCATAAGGGCAACTAAGTATATTGAGAGGGGCAGCTGCCGAGGGTGCAGCAGCGATGCCATGGATATTTACTGCTTATTGGCCTATGGAATACTATTTAGAATATTTTGAAATCTAACATTGTTTATCCAAGTTTTTTTTAAAATGTATTTCTGCAACACATTAATGGTGAGGGTGACTAGGACATTAAGCCCTGAATGGTTACAGAATGCATAGACCTTTTCTCTTTGCAAGGACATTAGCTCAATAACTGACTCTTTTCAGGGGATTTCATATGCCAGAGTTAAGTCAGTTTGACCACATAGTACATTTCTTTCATACACCTTTTAAAGCTTTTCAACTTGGTTTATTGCCATCAACAAACACTTTGTTCTTGTTTTGCTGCGGCTTGAAAGGCCTGGTTTGTCTTCGTTTTACCCCGGACCTTTAACTGGATTCTGGAGTCCTTCTAAGGTATAGTTGTTGGCAAGTCATTAAGTCTCTGTAGGCTCATGAAGTTCTGTATGTCATGAGAACTATGGAGGGGCTGTTTCTTTGGCACGCATCGGGTTAATGGCGTTCAGACATGTATGCTTTAAAGTCTACTCGTGTTTCTGGGCTGAGAAATGCAAGCAGTGCACATTTTGCATGCACACTTATTCTTGTTCAGTGCTAATGTATGACAATTGACCTCAATTATATTTAATTAGTAACAATATACATCTGGATGTAAGGTGCTGAATGCATGGCTCCAGTCGCTAAGCCACTGTCTTATGAAAGCTGCTTTGTTAGAGAGCGCATAGAACCCGTCTAAACTAATGTGTACAACATGCATTAAAGCAATTCTTCCAAATGTGATCACCCCCCCCCCCCCCCTCCCAAATTGGATTAGAATTCTGTATACAAAACTACTTTTGCTATACATTCATAACCAAAATTAAGACTCAGAAGTGACATCTGAGCTGACCAAAGCGATGTATAGCTTTGTTTATATTATTAAACTTGCACTGTAGCATTTATTCATTGATTGATTGATTTGAGAACTTAGAATGAATGTTTATTAAAGTAAACATTTCTTGGTTCAGAGCAAAACACCCTTTGGTGTAATATTCTGCTTCACATTGGTCAAGTCCTGTAATGCAGTAATGTCTCCTGGTCTAAAGCAAGAAGTATTCCTTGGGATCACCTGGCACTTCCCCAGGGCTAATCTTTCCCTTTTGTCGCTCTTGCCAACCAGATAAAAGGGAATCTGTTCTTATGTTTGGTCGTATGACCATTTGGGGGTTGAACACTGGCTTTAGAAGACTATGGACAGTCATATTCCTTACCTCAATTGTTAAGCTGACAGATTTTAGTCCATGGGGGTGCTGTTTGACTATGGAGAAACTGGAATGCAGTCAGAAGCATAATATAACTGCTCTCCAACACAAAATGACTCTTTACTACACAGTTTCTCCAGGTACGGGGAGTTAGCATATGTATGAATGTTGTATCAGTAGATCAGACATCTATTCCTCAAGTTTGGATGCAATTATTGTATAAACTTAATGTCTGGCATAAATGCATGCCAGAGATCATCCTACCCACGGGGCAGTTAATGTGTGAAAAATACACATGGACAAGGTTAAGGGTTTTGTTACAAAATATTTAATGCAAATATACTTTTATGATATTTTACATTTTATGTAATGCCCTCATGTCAGGAAAAAAATTACATTTAATAGTTGTATGCTTTCATCTAAGCCAAATAATCTTAATCAAAAACATCATATTCTAGCTTGGAAGGCGGAGGTTTGATCTATAGAACTGTATTGATTCAAACACAGGGATCCTATGTTGTGTCAGAGCCTATATTTATTCACATTACCTCATAGCCTTTTCAGGTCTGTCAGCTGTATATTTATCTTGAAAACAGCCATGCAGGTCAGCGTTTATCTCGGGCGGCTGATAGGTGAAACGAGCCCTCATACCTGCCCCTTCCATCTGTAACACGCACGGCTCTTTCAAAATGTCAGCGTTTGGACATATCCCAGGAGCTGCGAAGAATGCAAGCTTTTCATGTGCCGTGAGATGTGAAACCTTCCCAACAGCCATGGATAAGTAAGACTCTGTGTTTTCAGGGCTTATTTAAACACTTGGGCCCTGGACTCTCTGTGTGCCAAATGTGTTTCTCAAGTGCCGTAGAGCTGGAACAATTCACAAATTGTTACTGCCTCAAGCCGCTGGCTCCCTTGACCTTTCTGCTGTGAGTTCTAGGAATAAACATAAACGCTGTTTGAGGCAGCAATTTCGCACTGTGATGGGGTGCCAAGTAAGAGATGTTAAGCGTTTAATGCTTTCTACATATTTTTTTTTAAAAATCTTTTTCTGATTTTTCAAATGCATTGCGTGATATGTGGTCTATGAAGTGTGAGAAATACTTTTGCAATTGACAATTTCCCTGAAAAAAAAATGTTTGCGAGAAGATATTTCAGTTTTTTGTGTGTGGCATTAAAACTGAGGAATAGTACAGACAGGGCCGGCCCAAGGCAAAATGCCGCCTGGGGCGAATTTTAAAATGCCACCCCCCCCCCCTTATCTAGCCTTCCTCTCCCTCAGTCCCTGCTGCCCCCCCCCTTCTTGTACTTGCCTTTCAGCAGTCCTGCGGCGAGTCTCCCTGTTCGGTCTCGGTCCCGGCTATGAGGAAATCTTCCGGCACTCAGCATTACAAGCCAGCACCGAGACCGAACAGGGAGACTCGCCGCAGAGGAGAGAGCGAGGGGCGCCAAGCGGGTACTGACAGCGGCGCCCCTTTCTCTCTCTTTCGCTTTAAAAAAAAAAAAAAAAAAAAAAAGGGGGCTTGGGGCGGCGAAGTGCCGCCCCTTCAAGAGTGCCACCTGGAGCAGTTGCCCCACTCGGTTCCATTGTCGGGCCGGCCCTGAGTACAGAAGTGTGCCCATGGCATGGTTTCCCTGTTAACTGTATTTAATGGACTCCAATCAGCATTTCATTCTCAACAAAAGTGTAAATTAGCTGAGAATCTAGTACTTTAACACCTTGAGTATTGGGTGGGGGGAGGGGGTCATTGCACTTTTTTGTCCCTGTTAGTAGCTGGGCCAGTTTGTTCTTTACTTAGGGAACCTATATGATCTAACTTCCTGTGTCGGGATGGCGGCAGGGCCCTGATAACATGATCCCCGAACTCAGATCTGTTATGGTAACAAGTTGCCATATTGTGCTCCTTACTCCATATTTTATTTATTTTTAGAGAAATCAGTGGCTGCAAAGCAGATGACAGATCAGCAGCTTTTAAAAAGGCATGTTCACTGTTCAATAAACACGTGTCTTCCCCCATAATGATAGTCTTGCTCGTGCTTTTATCCGTGCAAAACCTCTGCTGGAGGAGCCAAGATGGATCACCTACACTACTGAAACATAGTCTGTAGTTGGTACTCCGGCCCTTCTGGTTATAGGTTGTGTCTCGCTCTCTTGTAGGTGGGGGCTGGGCCACACAGGCCTGTTGCAGGGGTTACTGCAGCCAGGAATATTGTGTGTAGATTGTCTCATTTGCATTCGACTAGTTAAAATAAAGGCTTGGTCACAAATACAGAGATGTGTATCTAAATGTAAGGTATACCCCCCCTATTTTTACTGAAAGCTTTCTTTTGATTCATACGAACGAAGCCCACTCTAAATCTTGATTCTATCTACATTTTCTTTTTACATTTATTAATTAAGCTAACTCTCCACTTTTGGAAAGCTAACAAAAGAGCAACAATGCTGAGAAATGGTTTTGAATCTCTGTATGCCTTACTGAGCAATTTTGAGAACTATAACCTGTTTTGCAATATACGAAGACAATTAGGCTTTGATTTACCCAAAGAAAGACGTAGACTTGTATATATCATTTTATAAAACCTTCAGCTAAATGGGTTGTCCGTAAACTTGAGAGAAGCTGTCTTAAGGATTTACGTTGCTTTGTCTTGTTTTACCACGTGTTTGTGTGGATCTGTTTTGGTTTGATTATCTAAGGTACAATGTCCGCTCCTACAAAACATAGGAAGCTTGGAGTACTAGTGGTCTGTGTACCGGAAGGAATATTGGTAAGTGTGGTGATTGTGTGATCAATAAATTGACATGTTAGGTGGGTGACTTTCCTGAAATTCATTAACTGTGTTTGGTGCGTACTTGTGCTCTGGTTTTACTCTGGGTCAACATGCATTGGCCCCGAGTTGTTTTGAGTAGTGTGTAACGTTAGGGCTGCTGCCAGATACTCTTTGTAAAGCTTAGAAAGTATTGTAGCCTTTTTTCTGTGCGTCATTGTCCAAATTCACTTTGAGTTTGGTGAAGATGTTTTGCGGTGGATGTGGAGAGCTCTGGCGGACGCATGTAGTTTCCTCACACGAGATACAAGGAGGCACAAACTGTGTGGTCTGTTCTTTGTGCAGTGGGTGGTCATTAAGAATTGATGAATTAGTCCAGTCTTAATGGCGTACACCGAATCTGGGAATGCAGTGTTGGTTGAGTGTGCTGTTTGCATTAAATATCTTGTGTGGGTTTTTTTTCCCCTTACATTTTTATATTTAGATTTCATGTTTAGTGTGTTTTATGTATTTGTAGTGCCTGTGGATGTTCTATAGAATGTTTGTTTGCATATGATTTTGGCAGCTTTTTATAACGGATAAGCCTTGTTGTTGTGGGCATAAACCACATTGGGTTAATGATTTCTGATGAACGGTCTCTTAACTATTTACAGTGCTTATTGTATCATTGAAACAGATTACATTTCTGTAGAATGTGTCATTATATTGTCGTTGGTGCACTATAGTAGACTGTAAAATATTCCTCTTGGCATTTGCCCACGTTGGTTACTGTTGCTACTGCTTATCAAGGCTATGTAAAGAGCAAAGGCGTAGGCTCTGATCCTCCAAGCTGTCATAACACCTACAACAGCTTTGTAAAACACTCCAGGTTGTCCTTTTTAAAAAGGAAAAAGAGCAGCTGTTGGCCTTAGAAGGCTTTGTAGAGACTGAAAGCGAAGGGGAAATGTACACGAATAATTGCATGTAGAACGGTAAACTGAATGGAACTGGCCTTCTCTCCTCTTGAGTAGCCCTTGCATTCATTTTGATACATGGGTTTCCAACTCTGATTTATAATATATAAACCTGGACATCAATTACCTGTCTTCTTGCCATTACAAATTGAATTTTCTTTTTACATTAGTTAAGTCCTTATAGGTTCTGATGAGGTCAGTTTTTAGACATCCCAGCCTGAAGACGGGCTGTTGTAAGGCACCGATATGCAGAATTGCTGACTTATTTGTGGCCCTCTGTAGTTGTGCACCCTTGGTGGAATCGAGATGCCTCGTGTCACTGCTTCCTGAGACGGTGCAACTATTTCTAAACAAAATTGGAGAATGGGACTAGCTAGAGTGGCACTTAAGCCCTATTTTGTTTACAAGTGGTAAATATGCATTTAGTCCATTGCAATCAGCTCAGGTCTGGATTAGTCATGGCAGTTAGAAAGTTACTTGTCTCATTTAAACTCCTCCCCTAGCTGAAGCATGCTCAGTCATTGGTAGCAGCATCAGCCAATCACATGCATGCTGCCTGACCATTGATGCTTTGCTAGCGTACATTCAATTTCCTGCTACTGAGTATGTAGTTAGTTTACGTGCTAATGCTTTAGTAGCGATTTTGCTAGAGGTAGCCAGGGGTGGACTTGTTTTCTGACTCTAGTAACTAAACTACGTGTGCTCCCATTAGCATTACAAAAAATGAGACGATGTTATCTTAAACAAGCTCATTGGATTAATTATTTTATTAGAAATAACGTGGGTTATGTGTAAAAGTATCTCAACCCCATGATGGATGCAGCGGCTAAAATCCTGGTTTTGTTGGACTTCCTCACAGATAGATACGATATCTGACTTCGTTTATTATGGCCATTTAGACATGGGATCCAATACATTTTATGGCCTTTGTGAGTGACTAGCTTTCTGGGAACATAGTTTTACATTTCTTTCCGGCTAAACGAAAAGCTTGTGACGTTTACTAATTGTCTTGTCCTTTGGTGTTATCAGCCTTAATTCTAACTAGTCCCCTCACGTTGACCATATAGCTCCTTTTGTTGGAGAACATAGATGTCTAAAAGGAGCTTCTGAGTAAAAAAAAATCTGACCTGCCAGAAGTACTGTTCACATGTAAACAAGCCGTGACGTTGGCAGCAGGCGATTTAAAATGGGTTTATTCAATTTCGATTTGAGCAGATGCTGTTTTTGTTTTGTTCTTTCCTACAGTACAGCACCGATAACAAAAAGGCACCATATTCCAGTGAAGGCAGAAACTCATGGGCACCCACAATGCAGTCCAATATTTAATATCCAGTTTCTAAAGGGGGAATGGTGATTTAACCCCTCTTTCAGAAGTGGTGTTTCTGCGTTTGTGATGCTTATGGTGTTCAGCTAACTACCCCTTTTCTTTGTGAGAGCTCCCTATTTGCTCCTTTGATGTAAGCCTTCTGTTCCTCCATTAACATTCACACAAATGTTTCTTGAAGTTTGACATAAGTAGTGTGGGAGTTAAAGGAAAGGTCGTTTCCCACTTTAAGGGAACTTTCAGTTGCCAGGGAACCCCTTAAATTGACCTGCTGTCTGTATAAATCCCAGTTGCTAGGGTAACTATGGTTGTAGCATGAAGAATGCATGTGCCTTCTTGACAGTGCAGAACTTTTAAGTATATGAAACTTTCACCCCGCTTAATATGGTCTTGCCCTTTGGTGCTTAATATTCTCATTTTCCCTAATCTGAAAATTTTTGCTTGTTTAAAAAAAAAAAAGAAAAGAAAAAAGTGAACTCCTTTCATTACACACTTTAAGAAGAATATTGGCATCTTTGATAAAAGCAAGGAACAGAGTAGTAAATGTACACCAAGAAGCTTATTGTGTCTGGAAATGGGTCATGTGAATCGTAGCATCGATGCTGGCGTACGGATGCTCGAGCATGTTTTGAGCGCTCTTTTCTGTTTTTTTGTTTTTTTTGTAGACTAAAATCTTTTATTTAATTTACATTTAAATCTAAATTTTTTATTTAAAAATATTGCAACAAAAGTAACACAATTCTGCTCCCCCCCCTTCGAGTGCTTGTTCGTACTGGAGGTGGAAGGGCCAGAGCCTGCAGAGCTCTTAGAGGGTTGCTTACCAGAGGCTGAGGCCTCGCATGTGTATATAGCTGGTCCGGGCTCACATTGGGATAGACATTCTTCCTCAAACCTATACAGACCTGCCATGCTATTGTATGGACTGTGTCCATGCAATGGGAGAGTTCCAGAATCTTCTCCAATCCTTTTCAGAATTTACCAGATGCTCGTAAAACTATTGAGAGCTTTGACTAATTTTCTCCCTTTGTTATATTTCAGTTTGGTGCAAAATATTTCTTTAGGCTGTTCAGCACATTGGCTTTGGTTAGCTTTTTTTGTTACATCGCAAAGTTGGTATCTATCATACAATTGTTATCTTTAGATGGTAAAGTTCTATCATAGCTCAGATTTCAGATTAACAAATTACCCCTGCCCCCCATTACTGAAATTAGCAAGAATGTACTGCATCTGACATTTTTGTCACAGTCTTGCGTTTTTTGCCATAGTTCTTGAGGCAATTGTGACTTGCTAGAAAAGTGCATATTTTGTAGCGGCGAAAACTAAACACGCATTTGAAGCTTCATTGGAATACTTATTTTAATTAAAATGTTACAAAAATGCACTGGGTATTTACATAGCGCTCCGGTTATACCGTATTTGCTCGATTATAAGACAAGGTTTTTTTCAGAGCAAATGCTCTGAAAAATACCCCTCGTCTTATATTCGAGGTCGTCTTCTAATCAGACCTCAAAAAAAATGTCCGCTGGGGCCAGGCTGCTTACTGGTGTTTTGGTCGCGAGCAGCGTCTCTTCTGCTAGCAGCAGGAGAACAGGAAGCTAGCAGAGTGTCACATAATTCTGCCTCCCCCTCCTTCCTCTGGGGGCGGGGCCAGAGAAGTTGCTCGCAAAGCCGGGCCCCTGCAGAAGTCTTCGAGTGAGAGATCTGCAGTTCAGGTAAGGGGTTGGGGGAGGGTTTTTGAGCAAGTATGTGTGATTAATGGAATGAATGAGTATTTAAATGTTTGTGAATGAGTGTGTGTGTGTGTGATAGCATCATGGGGCAGAGTGGCAAATAGGGGGTATAAGGCATTTCTGGGGGCCGAGTGGCAACCCTGAGGGCAGATGTGCATAACTGGGTGGGGGGGGCAGGTTGGCAAATAAAAGGACATATATATATATATATTTTTTTATTTTATTTTTTCTCAATTATATCTTTTATTAAATATGAAAAAATTGTTTACATGAATTAATATTTACTAGTAAAAAAAAATTTTCCTATACGGTAGTCTTATATTCAGGCTTTTTGTTTTTTTCCTAAATTAATATTTAGATTTTGGGGGGTCGTCTTATAATCGCGCAAATACGGTAATTTGACAAAAGCATTTCTAAACCCCTGTATTGACGTATTAATTTGCAGTGAAAATGGACATGTTGATATGTCATTTGTTTTAATGAGTAATAGAAGGATCTGATATGCAAAACTTAGTGAGACACGCAATTTATTCTCCATGAAATTATTTAATTTCTACTGTATTCTGCTAACATACATAGTCCTCTTCTGCCAATGGGAAAGCTTTAATGATGAACACTAGAGTGACCTGATCCAGGATTTATCTGTTCATACAGATTTCCATAATTACTTTTTTATATATAACCCATGCCTTGTATACCTGTGTGTGTGTGTGTGTGTGTGTGTATATATATATATATATATGCACACACACAGTATATTCGTTAAATAATTGCTAGAGTCGCTATAATGACCTGTAATAACCGTTGTGATTTAGTGCATGTTTTTGGGTCAATCCCTACAATGAAAGATTCTAGTAATACAAACATATTTCAAATGTATGTTAAAATATTATTTGTTGGGAAAATGACAGACTGTTTCTTGTTTAAGGTTGAAAGGTTGTTACGGAACACAATCGGCATGATATCATGGAGTACGAGTGATGCCCTGATGCTCCAGCAGAGGTTAGGGATATTAATGGCCAGATCTATGTAAGTAATTTTTATGAAGATGCTTACCTAATTCTGTGTTCTTTAACTATTAAAGGTGCTATTTCACTTATAAACTTTAACAGATCTGTTGCTTTTATTCTTTCCTCCGAAGTTTAAATCACAAATATTATTTATTTTCGTGTTTTTTTTTCACTTTTCTTTGCTTTTGCTTCAAATGGCAATTGTTCCTGGCAACATTTTATACGATTAAAGAGTGAATACTGGAAAGATTAGTACTAGGAATTTTTTTTCTAGTGCTGCATTTAGTTAAGTGTTTAATTCATTGTCTTTAATTATAGCATAATTGTATCCTGCCATTTTATCAGTTTTGGCATGCTCTCAAGGATATATTTGTTGCATGTGCATGGAATGGCAGTAGATTTTTTTTTCAGTGCGTTCTGCTACTTATCTGTACCAAAATAAAATGGTAATAAGCATGATCTTCATCTTTTTCTAGTTAATGACTACTTTCTAGAAATTTTAATAATTTGCACTAATTCTATCACAAGCCTTTGTCAGAACTTGCAGAAGCATTTTTTATGTGTAAATTGCTACCACTATTTTTTACACAGGGTGGTATAATTGGTGCATGGAAATTGTGAACATATCAGCATTTGTAAAAACCCGGATATGTCTAGATTTCAAAAATTAAAAGGTTTGGAGGGGTAAATTGCATTCACCAGCATCAGTGATGTCCCAAATAGGACAAGGGGGGAAAATGACCAGATTACAAAATTCTTAGTTGAAAAACATCTGGTCATTTTGCACCAAGTCCTGTCCTTAATGGGTTACGAATGTTACTGGATTACAGGAAATGATCTAGTGTCACTCCACGCCTTCTATAAGAAGACATTTATGTACTTGAGTACTCTGACTGTAGTTCATAATCAAAACTGTAATGTTCTATAATGTTTTTCTTTGGCTTTCAGTGATCACATGGTCTTTTAAAGAAGCAATGGGTAGCTGTTGTAGCTGTCCAGACAAAGAAGCTTTTCAAGATAACCAACCAAACAGGTTCAAGGTAAGTGTCTTTAAAGTTTGTCATTCATAAATGTCAAGGTGTTACTTTATACCTTTGACAGTTGGAACGTTCACTACTGATTAGTTCAGACAGCCTATGAAAAAGTGAAGGGAAAGGAAATTGGTTTGCTGCTAAAAACAGACTGTTGCCCTTTAAGTTATGTATTTTATGCTACTTCATATTGATGAAAATTTTAATGTCGGTCAAATATTAAAACATTCTGAAAATATTCAAAATATATTTTGGATATTTTCCAGCCAAATTTAGTGTATTCAACTTTTTATATACACGATCATATCTGTATTGAGCCAGACCATGATTATATTCAGTATTTTGGCCACATGCTCATGTTTAATGTTAAATAAACTTTGCATGCTTATTATCCGCCTTAACTTCTGCATTTTCTCTAGTTCAGAGATTCTCACACTGGTCTTTTGGACCACAAACGAGTCTCTTCTTAATTGTACCCTATTGAAGTAAAACGGTGATCCCTTGTTTCAGGAATACTGGTAATTAATGGAAACTGGATATGGGGAAAGAGATATGTCTGTTTATCCACTTATAAATCGTTTTGACTCCTAAAATATGAGACCTTTGTCAAGCCCAACCTCGCTATTAACTTTAAGAGAAGATAAATATTAGCACCTGAACCCTCAATTTGTATTTTCCCCCCCCAAAGGTTATTAATGTGGATGATGATGGTAATGAACTGGGGTCTGGCATAATGGAGCTTACAGAAAATGAACTGGTTTTGTACACTCGCAAGAGAGACTCTGTGAAATGGCCCTACCTTTGCCTTCGCCGGTATGGATATGACTCAAATCTTTTTTCATTTGAAAGTGGCCGGAGGTGCCAGACCGGGCAAGGTAAGTGGAAGCAACCCAGTTCCCACATCTTTTCTTTCTTCGTAATGTTCCAAGCAAAATGTAAAAATGGTTCCAGGCCTATGTGGCTGTATGACAGTGTTTTGTGAGTTTCTAATGTAAAATGGAGAATTCAAAGGACCTTTTGAAAACTGGCTGACAGTCTGAAAATATTTAGTGGAACGCTGATTAATCCCGCTGAAGGAAGAGTGGTATTTTCTAACAGAAAAAGGGGCAACCTTATTCATCAGCCAGGATAAATTACTAATGACTGGAAAAACGTTTTCTTATCCCACTCATTTTTTGACATAGAAAAGCAAAACCTTTTTTTAACAAGTAAATAGTTTCGCTTTTTCGTATATTCAGACTTTTGTGTCCGACACCACATTGTTAGATTGTGGAAAGTTTTTTTTTTTTTTTTTTTTTTTTTTTTTTTTTTAACTTAATTATGGATTTATAAGACCACTTTTAATAAAGTCCAAAGGTTCAAACTTGTTTCATCTCGCGTACAGAGTAAGAATCTTGTTGCAATATGACGTAACATGGGTATGCTGATTTCCGGTCACATTAAGTGCCTGTTTTGCATTTTGTCTTTAATGGTGGTGGAAAATAACTTAGTTTGTGTTGTACTTTTGTTTAAAAATGTGTTAATGAAATTTACAGCATTTGTGTGACTGCAGACTTATTAATATTATAGATAAAACTCTCACGTACCATACATAAATGCATCGGTTTCGCACATTAAAAGACTCCACAAGAAGCAGGGCCTTAGCTCAGATTCTACAAATTGAGTTAAAACTATTTTAATGAGAATGTTAATTTTAACTTAATGCTTGCAAAAGGAAGAGCAGTCCAAAGCTGGAACTACACTGGTTGTCTTTGCTGGTACTGGTAAGTTGGGCTCCCTCTGCTGTCCAAAGAGGGCACGGTACCATAATATCAATGCTACTTTCGTACTGTCTGTCTTCTCTTCCCCTCACATGTCTCCCTGAGGCAACACAAACGGGGCAGTTCTTCTTATAGAATGCTATAGCTTTGGGAAAAAGTTTTATGATGCAAAGCGAGTTGTCATTATAACCACATCACTACTTCTACCCCACTGTCGTATAAAAGGCTCTGTAATGTGTTATACATATATACATTTCAATTCTGTTTGGACATTGAAATCTATGTTAATGCTTTCCTTGTGCAGGTCATTTTATTGTGTGATGTATTTTCTTCTGTATGTCATAGTGAATTGGTAGAAGTGTCGTGATTATCCTGGAGTATTTAGTCTGTCGTTTAAATTAAAAAACCAAAAATATTGAGGGGCTTTTATGTTTCTCCATTTCTTTCAGGAATTTTTGCTTTTAAATGTGCCCGTGCAGAAGAGCTGTTTAATATGTTGCAAGAGATAATGCAGAATAATAGCATCAGTGTAGTGGAGGAGCCCGTGGTTGAGAGGACTGCCCAGACAGAGCTTGATGTCCCAAGAACCCCTCGAACACCCACCAGTATGTACTTTAGCATTCCAAACATAGACTTTTTTTTTTTCTTTTCATTTTTCATCAGCTGGCATTTGTAAATGTTCTTTCTTATTTCAATGTTTTTTTATTTTAAGGAAGTGGGGGCCATGTATTGGATTGCAGATGAGTTTTGGAAGTACAGTGCATTGATAAGTTACCGTATTTGCTCGATTATAAGACGAGGTTTTTTTCAGAGCAAATGCTCTGAAAAATACCCCTCGTCTTATAATCAGACCTCAAATAGGTGTGACTATGAGACGACTAAGATCCAGATCCCCCGCAGCTGCCTTAAACCTCCCTATATGCCACTCTTCCCCATAATATGCCTTTTAACCCTCTAAATGCCAGACTGGCATATAGGGGGTATAAGGCATTTCTGGAGGCAGAGTGGCACATAGGGGGTCAAAAGGCATATCATGGGGCACAGTGGCATATAGGGTTAAAAGGCATATCATGGGGCACAGTGGCATAGAGGGTTAAAAGGCATATCATGGGGCACAGTGGCATATAGGTGGTATAAGGCATTTCTGGAGCAGATGTGCATAACTGGGGGGGCAGGTTGGAAAATAGAAGGAAATAAAACCAAAATATTTTTCTCAATCATAGCTTTTATTAAAAAAGAATAGTTTAGATGAATTAACATTTACTGGTAAAACTTTTTTTCCTATAGGGTCGTCTTATATTCAGGCTTTTTTTTTTTCCTAAATTAATATTCAGATTTGGGGGGTTGTCTTATAATTGAGCAAATACGGTAGTTTCATAACAAATACAGAGGTCCTGACTGACAGCTGGCAACGGCACGTCTTTACAGAATTCTCAGTTTTCGCCAAGTGATCTGTGTTAAAGAAATGGTCCCAACTGTGGTTTTCTTGTGCTGCTAAAATTGATATTGGTTTGCAGGCAGTGGCTTTCCTGTTACCAAATAAGCAACATATGTGTTTATTGTAAGCAGTAGGGCGGCTCTCTGCTTGGCACTAATGACCACAGGCACGTAATGTGTTGTTTGAGGATCTCTTTGCATGCACAATGCAGCCTCAAACGGGGACTGTAAATTCTTTGCTTGCACAATTGTAAGTATATACATTGAAAAAGAATAATTGTTTAAAGTTTTTTTTTCTTTTTCCCATACTTGAGATATTGCAGTGGTTAGTTAGATACCTCATGCCCAACTGGGCCAGTTACAATGTAACAGCAGCTGTCATTGGTATCGGGAAATGGAATATAACTTTCCATGTTTGTCCTTATGTACTATTTGTGTAAAACTTCCAATTTGTTTTTTCAAATGTTAATTTCATAGGTATTCCTTTTCTCTCCTTTTAGCTCCTGGTTTTAGTGGTCCTGGGTTACCCAATGGATACCCTCGCTATCCATCTTTTGGGGATGCACCTTCACACCCTTCCAGCAGACATCCTTCAGTAGGAAGTACTCGCCTTCCTTCAGTAGGAGAAGAGTCTACACATCCGTTGCTTGTACCAGAAGACCATGTAAGTTTTTTTTTTTTTTTTTGTTTTTTTTTTTTATAATCCTTTCATAAAGTTTTTATATAACGAGAGATTCTAGTAGATTTGGTTTAAAAAATAAGTTTCTTAAGAATTAGCTGTATCTTATATGCAGTTTCTTACCTTTTTAGGATATTTGATAAACTTGTTTCCCCTCTCCTGGCATGTTGAGCCTATAATGCAGCCCTGCAACCATTAACTGTGTACATAAAAGACGCAGAGTAGATGGTCTTCAAAGCTGTTTCATGTTGAACTACAATTTCTTTGTATCCACTTCATTTAGTTCAACTGCTGCTTGAGAGTTGAGTATTGAATGAATATCTCTGGTTTAAGGTCACAAGCGTTCTCAAAATATAAATACAATTATATGCATGCATTTTCTTTTACCATAGGTGCATACATATGTCAACACAACTGGGGTACAGGAGGATCAAAAATCCAGACCAAGCGTTCCGGCACCTCTAGAGCTACGTCCTCTCAGTACTGAAGGAAACAGGACCCGGAGTGAACAGCCTCCCATTCCTGATAGAGAACCACAGGTTTTTCTAGAGCCTGAAGCAGTAAAATTTGTTTTAGGGCCAACTCCTGTACAAAAACAATTAATGGAGAAAAAGAAACTGGAGAAACTTGATGAACACCAAGCTACTGGAAATGGTGGTAGCAGCTGCCCAAACAGCACAGAGTGGGACACTGGTTATGACAGTGATGAGCGTAAAGATACACCTTCTGGCAATAAAATGGTCTATGAAAATGTAAATGGAATATCCCTCCCTTCTTCTGGGTCCAGAAGGGGGCGAGCAGTACCGTCCATTGCCACAGACATCCAAAATATGAATAATTCTGCACAGAGAAGAACTGCATTAATAAACTATGAAAATTTGCCATCTCTTCCTCCGGTTTGGGAAGCCCGGAAACCCATCAGAGAGGGAGATGACACACCAGGACTGAAGACCCCGTCCTTGAACGGTTTTCACAATAACTTAGATCCCATGCATAACTACGTGAACACGGAAAATGTAACCGTTCCGTTAAGTGCTCACAAAGTAGAATATACCAGGCGTCGGGATTGCACACCAACAGTCTTTAACTTCAACTTTGATGTAAGGCGCCCGAGCTTAGAACATCGACAGCTTAATTACATACAGGTTGATTTGGAAGGTGCCAGTGACTCAGATAACCCCCAGACTCCGAAAACCCCTACCACTCCACTTCCACAAACCCCTACTAGACGCACCGAGCTCTATGCTGTGATAGACATTGAAAGGACTGCTGCTATGTCCAATCTGCAGAAAGCACTGCCACGAGACGATGGTACTTCTAGAAAGACTAGGCACAACAGTACTGACCTACCTATGTGAGCCTTTGAAAGCGCGTTGTCATTTGCACCTTTTTGCGATATTTCTTAGCAACAAAAAAAGCAAAAAACTATCATATTTTAAATACTAACACTTTTTTTTTGTAGACTGAATTTTACATGTGCTTTTGTTTAAAGGGAATTTTATGTAGAGCAGGTACTCATAAAATACGTTTCACTCTACAGTAGTAATACGTACTGTATAGCTGCAGAACTGCATTGCCATTTTCTGTGCCTATTTAATTGGATAGACCTGCAGTGACATTGCCAACTTTGAATTAATAAACATACTTGCCTATAGTTTGCATTTAGACTGTTGCCGTTTACAGCTGCAGGAACCTTTTTTTAATTTTGGAATGCGTGAGGTACATACAGCATGTATTTTTATACTAACTTTATGAAGCCAGAATTTTGCCAAATATATCTCACCAGCATTTAGTATTAGGATGTTGGTATGAGTGTACAGATGCTTCTGACTATGAATGAACCCTCTGAGTTTATAGTGGAACATGTTCCACTCCCTGGCGCTGATTGGGTTAGAGTGCTGTATTAGTCTTACAACATGCTCCATTAAAAAGAGCAGGTTGCTTTTCCCTTTTTTTTTTTTTTTTTTTTCTTTCTCGCACATAAAGCACTAAGCAAATAAATCTAAGTTCTGTTCCAAAAATGGCCACTTGTAGGTTAACATCTCACATAAAGGTGTTGAGGAATATAGATCGGGTTGCAAGTGGATTGGTTTGTATTTTCAATTACAGTGTGTCAGGATTGCATTGATTAAATGCAGACTTGTATAAAGGCCAAAAATATTTTTTATCACATTGTATGATATTGTAAGATTGTGTGTCCTTAATTTGCCTTATAAATTTTCATTTTTTTCCTACTTAAAGATATATAAATAGCAACTTTGTATAAAGTAGTGTGTAGTTGATTTTTTTTTTTTTTTTTTTTTTAAAGACTTATTTTAGATGTGCATTGCCAAACTTTCATGACACCTTGTTTAAAAAGAGACTTATGTTAATATCTGCACTAAACATTCCATGATACGGTCTTGTGCTAAGAAATGGGTAACTCAATGCAGAACGATGTGTTATTAATCCCTCTTTGCACTGTTGGGTTTAAGTGATGTGATACTATGCAGAATCATCATGTTTTTTGGGGGGGGTTGTTTTCTTTTACAAGAACATAAACTGCTCCATCTGAATACTAGCCTTTAATTTATTTTGGTTTGCATTTTCAGATATTGACATTGCTTACCAAATGTTCATATTTTTAAATATTGGCAATACTGTCAATTCATTGGTGCCAACATCATTTTGTAGCATGGCAATAAAATACTGATTAGACATAGTTCCCTTGTCACTTCTTATTTGGGATCAGAAGAAGAGCAAGACATCCTGAAGTGAAGTATCTACTTCTCTGAATTGTATTGGTGGATATGATTGAGTCTCTAGAGCTTAGAGAGTCATAGTTGAGGCAAATGTGATGTCAGAGCTAGAAAGAAAATCTGAATAATGTATAATGGGACCTCAAGTGGCAGATGCTGTGACAGTTCCTCTTTGAAGTGAATGAAACTGTATGACAAATAAAATCCCAAATCGAATGTTTGTTTTGAAACAGGTTAGTGGAAGCCATTTACGTTTCTTTACGCTTTGAACTCCCTTCCCAATGCATTTGGAGGAGCGGTGGTCTCGGGCAGCTTCTGGAAGAAGAACTTGGTTGATCCTGTTAATTCATAGTTGAATAAATGTCGAATTGCTCTTAAAACTGTTTTATGTAGGGCCAACCCCTTCATGCAGGCTGATTAAATGAAAAAAGTGCGCTGGTGATGAAGAGGTGGGCTATATAACGAATTGAATAGGTAGGAAGCGGCAGGGGTCTTTAGAACGAAAGTTGCACACCACCGCTTATTACTCCACATTTGTGGAGGCTGTGAGGGGTATATTTCAGCTTTTTAAAGTACACCACTTGCATACTCACACTGAAAATGGATTTACATAAACTCTACACCATACCAAAGAAAATAATTCACCTGAGGGAGAAGGTATCACTGCGGTAAGTGATGCTCAAGGAATAGACTCTTGTGCAAGTATAACTTCATTTCAAATACAGCTTGATGCTCATCATGCGCAAAATGGACTCGGCACACAAACATACAGTATACTAGACTTGGGCACCAGGGGGCTCTTCGTGTTCGTCTTCGGGGGAAAAAAAAAATCTTCGTCTGTTCCTGTCTTCTCTTCGGGCGAATATTCGTGGACATTCTTCATGCTCGTTTCATCTTCGTTTTCCCCCCAGTTGCCTAGAAGGGGTTAATACGGGGTTAAGAACACATCGGAGCAGCAGCAGCTGCCGTGAAGGTACGTGTGTGCAACTCTATTGGTCGTTTCGGCAGGGGGCTGGTCTGGCATCAACGAATGAATTGCAGAACTGCTTGGGGCAAAAGGCACTTTTTACTGACTGGGCTAGTAGAAGTACTAGTTGTGCTACCCTTTAACTTTGAACGTGCTTCTGGTGCTTTAGGCTTTCCGTAAAAAAAAAAAAAAAAAAATAGAGCTTGTGGGCCTAGCAGCCCTACTACTGCCTGCTTGTGGTGCCTTTCCTTTACTTGATGATCCTTCAAGCAATGCTTCCCCAAATGATAAGCGAGAGCTTGGCCGACTAGACTGACGCAAAGGCTGCATCTTAGAACTGGTGGTGGCGGTGGTAGATGGAGCTTGTCCCTCCTTAGTCCCAAAAGGAGGATCCATTTCAAATTTTGTGTTGTGTGTGTGTGTAGTGTAGTGTTTAAAAAAAACTATAAAAAAAAAAGGAAAAACAAATTAAAGACAAAAAAATGAGAAGGTTCTCTTCAGTGCTACTGCTTAAAAAGTAAAACTATGCACAACTGCACTGTGCTGTTGTGTGCAATCTGCCAAAGTGCTAAAGTTATTTAAATTATTTAAAAGATTAACTATTTATATAACTAGCAGTATTTTATTTTTAATTTGAATTTACACGGGCCTAAGAGTTTAGCCTACTACTAAGCTAAAGCTATATTTCCTTACTATAAGTCTACCTCTAGGCAGACGCTCTCAAGCCCACTAAGCTAAAGTGAGGTTAAATCAGATTCAGTATATGATTTATTAATTAATATTAAGTTATATAATAATAGATTAGAAATAATTACTTATGTATTATAGATAGAAGAATATAGATTAGGAATTAGAATTTAGAATTACTTATAGATTATGAATTACAATTTATATTATATATTTATAATATATTATAGATTAAGATTAAAGTGGATTAGAATTATTTTAGTACTACAGCTAGTACCTTGAAGCTTTGCTTAGTACAGTTGTTGTCGTCACACAGTCAATCTTTCTTGAAAAGAAATTTGAATAGAAAATAAAATGTAAGAGCAAAACAGTTAGCTTCACTGCTTGCTGAACAAAAACACACAGCACTTATGCGGCTGCACTCACTAGCCCAACAAGTTCACTTCACTGATGGACCGAGGTGAGCAAAACAAATGAAATAAAATGAAATATTATTAATTAAGAAAAATTGACTTGGTCTTTTGCTGTTGCTAAAACAAAGCACAAACTAAAGAGCTGCAGCACCAGTACTAATAAGATTAGCTGAACTATAAGCTAGTAGTAATTAACTATTAATTTTATTTATAGCTAATTAACTATTAAGCTAGCTAAAATGAATTATATAATTATACTAATATAATGATTTTAGATTAGACACTAGTAGATGTCTTAAATGTCTACAGTACACTCTACACTAGTATACTAAAGTATATAATATATATATGACTGACAAATATATATTATAAATTAATGTACTATTAAATTATAATATATTCTATAAAATTATTATTTATAAATTCTATTATTCAATTTATCTAACTGAAGACAGGACAGGCAGTAGGCCTGTCAACTCAACAACACTACACAGTTGATGACAGAAGCACTGGAAAAAAATTTAATAAAAAAATGACTAAATTAATAAAATTATTAATTCAGTAGAACTGAAGTGAGGAAGAGTACACTGTGAGAAATGGCAGGCTGAGGCTTACCAGTCTCACACAGAACAGAACAATCTCTCTGTAACGCTCAGATGCAGCACAGCAGTGTTGCCAAAGCAGTCACAGCGAAAAATGAATGGATCTCTCAGGCAAGCTCTGGTCTTATAAAGGCGCCTTCAGAATTCAAAAAACAGCAGCACAGGCATTGGACGAGACCCTTAGCGTGATGTCACAAGAGTGAGCTGATTGGACAGACGAGGATCAGCTCACTCCTGTTTGAAATTTTGGCGGCTGCGCGGCGAAAACAAAGACGATCCTTCGTGGTTGTGAGTCTTCGTCTTCGCCTACGTTTTGCCGGCACTGTATTCTGTTCTACGTTCCTTCGGAACGAACAAAAACACGGCCTCTTTGTGCTCGTTTTCATGTTCGCCTGAAGACGAATGCGCAAGTCTACAGTATACTACTGCTTGAGGGATCCTGAAAATGACACAACTATAATGTGACTGGTGTAACATTACTTTTACTAGGAGTATTCTATTCCTCTGACATGTTATTTCTCTCTATGGATTTACATCTTGAATCCTTCATGGTTCTTGTTCAAGAATGATAGTGCTATGCCCCAAACAGTCTCTCTCAATGCAAATCTTTGTAGGTTTTACAGCTATTTGCTATGCTGTCAATGACCTACTGAAGGACTGCTGGAGGCTGCCATAAAGATAGAAGTGCAGCATGACTGGTACCGCACTACCACATACTTTTGCCTACTCAACAATACAGAGACTAACATTTGACATATCTTCTCAGTTATTAGACTTTACTTGTACTACAGCACTTTGCGGCCTAGTGCGATATGATGTCTTCTGGTGAATCTCCGAGGCTTGCTCCTTCATAGCATCAGGATATAATGGAAGGTTCCTTATGTGTGTACCAGGTGTGGGGATGAGCAGCCCAAGTTAAGGCCTATGGAGGCACCTTCTGTGAATGTATCTCTGTACAGCGGGGCTGTGTTCATCAATTTATAACGGTTTCCAGTTACACCTCACTACTAACACTACTTTGGAGTAATATGGAGGACATCTTTATAGGCAGCACTGCCACTATAAAATAATGGTGGTATACTTGTACCTTAACCACATATAGTGGGGCTTTTCATTATCATGGCATTCATTCTGGGGACATCACATAACATTCTTATTATTGTTGAAGTAAAAAAAATGTACATCTTTTACGATTTAGGTTCATTAACATACCTGGGACCTCTCCCCGGGTTTGACCCGGAGATTGCCGGCTGAAGCACCGCTTCTCCGGGTCAAGACCTGAATCCTTCGGGTTGCGGGAGCGGGGTCTTGACACGCCCCACTCCCCGCCTATTTTCCCTTTAAATAGGGGTGTTTCCTGCTGATGTCGGTGGGACCTCCCACTGATGTCAGGGGACCTCCCACTGATGTCAGTGGGCAGTCCTGGCCGCGTCCCGCAAGGGAAGGCTCCGGGTAGCTGGAGCCCAGAAGTTCCCAAGGATTTTAGACTTGATAAAGGGAGAGTTAATAATCTTGATTGTATGGTCTAAAAAAAAAAAGTTAATATGCATTATATAAAATATATTTATATTATATTCATTATGAAGCGTGTTATTTGGTTATGTTTAAAAAAAAAAATATCACTAGTTAGATGTGTTTACGTCTAACCCTTACAGCAAAGCCCATACATATACGGGCTTACAATGCATTGTCATTAATGGGTTAACACAATTGCAGGGCCAAGTGATCATAGAGTCGAAAAGAACAGACAGTATACAAGCCCTAATAAGGAAACATGTGCCTCAACTGACAAGGGGCTGGAACTCCGTCACTGACAGCTCCAAGACGCCATGTTTGTAGTGGGCAGGCAAAACGCAACACTCATAAGGTGAATATTTAGTTTCACACGGTCCTTTCATCGCATAGCTCTGCAGAGGTGTAAATGTAAATATGAACTCCAAATAATATTTCTTCATAAAGGGAATGCACGGCACCTCCCTTCTTTTCCCGATACCAAAATGGCCGACAACACACAACTTTAAGAAGT
This sequence comes from Spea hammondii, assembly GCA_029215755.1. Taxonomy (NCBI): domain Eukaryota; kingdom Metazoa; phylum Chordata; class Amphibia; order Anura; family Pelobatidae; genus Spea; species Spea hammondii. The sequence continues at coordinate 48,604,459 of JARDYJ010000004.1, forward strand.
CCCAGCCCATTCTCTAGTGCTTTCTGTACCCGCCTATTTGCTGTTAGCTGCGTCACGTCCTTTCTGAAGCCGGCGGTTGGAGAAGTAGCAGCGTGTTCTCAACCATTGTGTGCCCGTCGCTGTCGTTATCATCATGGTGAGTAGCCTAGTGTTAGCGGCGCCGTAATATCCCCGCTCCCCTAATTATATCGAGCGCCACTGAAATGAGTGTATCGGACGCTCCTCCGGTAGCACATGTCTAGGTCTAGCTAGGCCCCTCCTGGTGCTCATTAGGCCCTTTTTCACAGCTAAAATGACAGCCCACGTTATCCCTAATCCCGGACCCGACGCCCACCTCGCGGGCAAATAGCATCTTATTCCTTCCGCTTTGGTGGGCTGGCGGGTAAACGAGGACCTGTGTGGGATAATAAATCCTCAGTCAAGGCCATGGTGCGTGGGGTGTTTCCCCACTAGTACCGTCTTTGTATTGTGAGCCGTTCACATGTTGTGGGTGGAAGAAGTCACCCAGAAGTGTGACATGACAGCCAAGAAAACGAAGGGCAATAAACTCCGCACACTAGCCTGAAAAATACACACAATAACCCTGTAGCTTCCAGTGATTGCAGAGGCTTGGCAGGGAAGTTGGGCTCTCCCTTTATGTCCTACCAAAGCCTTATAATTAATTATGAAGTTTAATGTTTTTTCATGTAGTTGGACCTTTTCAGTATACAGTCACATCCTTTTCTGTCTTAACGTGTTAATACCTTCCAAAGATCCCATGATGGCCTTTCTATCTATATCAGTGGATTTCATTGATCTTGTGTATGGAGATCGCCTTCCAGTTATATTCAATCATGAATAGGCTCATAACAAACTCAAGACTGTAATTCTGATCTGTTGGTCATCGTTCCCATGTTTGTGTTGTTGGCCAATGGCATAGCATGCTGGGTTTGTTATTCCTTAATGGATGCCTGGAGATTGTTGTGGCTTCAAAATACCCATTGAGCTCTTAAGTATTATATGAAGGCATTATTTCTTTGTTAGATAAGACACATATAAGCAAGGGCCAAGCGGATCTATACTGCTAAAAAAATGTACATTTCCCTTTTCCCAAACTTTCCCTTTTTACTTTGAGCTTGTGTTGCGATGAGGCTTGCACACAGTACACATGCTTGAGCCGTTATGGAGAGTAACCCAGTGAAGCTGAGCTAGCCTACTTGGCATGCTATATAAAACAATAAATTATAATAATGTGCAATTTTTACATAAGTGACCCTTTATTTTGTCCATCATTTAAAAGCACTATTAGTAACAGTTTAAGGGCAGTAAGAGCAAACTGTTATTTTTCCCAATGGCAGTGTATCTGAAATACGCAAGATGAATTGTTTCTATTTAATTTTGTTGCAGGCTTCCCTCTCACTCGCACCTATGAATATATTCAGAGCTGGAGCCGATGAGGAAAGAGCAGAAACAGCCCGCTTGGTAAGTGTCAGCCTACCGCTTGTCCCCCCTTAAATTAATAAGCCTGATTATCAAAGACTGATGGTTTTTAGATCTGAAATTATATATATATATATATATATATATATAACACACACACACACACACGGTGTGTGTGTATATATATTTGGTAATTTTACTACAATAATTGACAATATATTTATTTCTGGAAAACTGCTTTAAAGAGAAGTGGGCTTTATTATTTTTCAAGTGTTAAATTATTGTATGTCACTTGAACTGCATTAGAAAGAAGGGTCTTAGTAGAATGTTGTTCGTTAATTTGTAATTTCATTTCAGTCTTCCTTCATTGGAGCTATTGCTATTGGAGACTTGGTTAAAAGTACATTGGGTCCAAAAGGCATGGTAAGTGTTAAACGTTATGTGTAATTAGAATTCTCATTCATTTGCTCTTAGCATTTTTTTTCTTTAACGTTGCTTGTTTTTGCACTGACATGGGGCGACAGGGCACAGCTCGGTTTCCTCAGGGCAAGTGCTTCTGCTGAACTAACATCTTAGTTCAGCCATCCAGAGTTTCTAAGATTTAGGATTGTTACAAAAAACAAGTGCTGTTATCAGGTTAGTGTGTTAAGCTGCGTTTCTGACCTGTAACCTGTGTTACCCCATATTACCTTTATTACTGTACACTATTTTCTCTGTAAGCCAGTCCGTGTAGACTGAAGCATTGCCACCCCACCAGTCCGTGTAGACTGAAGCATTGCCACCACAACCATATATATATAATTTGGGCCCATTGCTAGAAGGTGTCTTGATAGCCCCAATAGACGGCAGCCCATTTTCAGTGTATTTAACTCTGTGGAATGTAAATATTTAGAAATTATTGGAAGGTTATTCATGAGCATATTTTCAAAATATTTTGTCCTGCTTTAGGACAAGATTCTCCTGAGCGGTGGTCGAGATAGTAGTGTTACAGTCACCAATGATGGAGCAACTATTTTGAAGGCTATCGGCATTGACAATCCTGCTGCCCAGGTTTTAGTTGGTAAGTTTAGTGGGTTTTTTTTTTGGTTTTTTTTTGAGCCAATAAACGGCTGTTTTTCGTTGTTTCCAATAACATTTTTCTTCTGCTAGACATGTCCAAAGTTCAAGATGATGAAGTAGGCGATGGAACAACATCTGTCACTGTGCTGGCAGCAGAGTTGCTTAGAGTAAGGAAGTTGCAGTTTATGATTATTTTGTTTCTAAGAAATAGAAATATTTTAAATTGTAAATATTTTGTTTACAGAAGCTACAAACAAAGTATTTTGTTTGTATGCAAGATAATTACACAGATATGCAGACACAAGATCATAAAGACAATTGGACAGGTGAATCTAAGTAATTAGATGAATATTGATGCTGATGACAATCTTGTTTCCAGGAAGCTGAAAATTTGATTGCAAGAAAGATTCACCCACAGACTATAATTGCTGGATGGAGAAAGGCAACCCAGGTTGCTAGAGAAGCCCTCCTTCAAGCTGCAGTGGATCACGGGTTTGTTGCATATTATTTTAGAGCATTACCTAAGACCTTTTGAAGTCTTGGCCATGTTATGTACAGGGTTGATTTAGACTTTTTGTTGGGCCTACCCATTGTACCACACTACACAGTATGATGGAGCAATATAAATATTAATGTTAATATTTGCCCTTATAATTTAAAAGCTTTTTTTTCCCACTAAGATTTACTACCAGGTCAAGCTCCTATTTACTTGCCTTCAGAAATGCTTAGACAACATAATATGGGATTTGCCAATAGAAGCCTTTCCTGCTATGGTTACTTTGTGATTTTAACTTTAAATGTTCAGGTGCAGTAAGGTGCTTTTGTGTTCCAGGGATATGCTGATACTTTGTGAGATTACAAGCTACTGAGTTACGAAATGTTACTGTAATGCTCCATAAACAAAGAATCACAACTTGTGTTGTGTAGCTGACATGAACAGTTTTAAAGCTCTTGCAGATGCTTGAGCGTTGCGTGGATTATATATGATGGTATTTTATGCTCCTTTCTGTAGGAATGATGATGAGAAGTTTCGTGCTGACCTGCTAAACATTGCCCGGACAACATTGTCTTCTAAACTTCTCACCCACCATAAAGATCACTTCGCTAAACTGGCTGTGGAAGCTGTTCTCAGGTTGAAAGGTTCTGGCAATCTGGAAGCTATACACATCATTAAAAAGTTGGGAGGAAGTCTAACAGACTCTTACCTGGATGAAGGTATTTTGTGTGTTTCTCTTTCATAAAAATAGGGTAAGCAGGACATGTGCAATCTAGTGCCATGATGTTGGGTTTTTTTTTTTCGTTTTACCATGTACCAACTTTTTATTTTTTTTTTTAATTTTTTTAAACCTTTCTTTTTAGGATTTCTGTTAGATAAGAAGATTGGTGTAAACCAACCCAAACGTATAGAAAATGCAAAAATTCTGATTGCCAACACCGGAATGGATACGGATAAAATAAAGGTATACCGTTTTTGGGAATTTGTAATTTGATTTTACTTGTTACTTGGGTTTTTCATTTTGTTCTTCTTGTTTATAGGTCTTTGGCTCACGGGTGCGTGTAGACTCTACAGCGAAAGTGGCAGAGATTGAGCAGGCTGAAAAACAGAAAATGAAAGAGAAAGTCGATCGTATTCTGAAGCATGGCATTAACTGCTTTATCAACAGGTAAATGCAACTTACCTGGATACTGGATAGCACAAAGCTATAGTTTGTTTATGCAAAGTAATTTTTTGTGTGTGTGTATATAAATATATATATGTGTGTGTGTGTGTGTAACTTAATATCCCTGCATTGAATTTGAAATAGTGTGTCTTCGGAACTCAGGCTTAGTTTTCATTGTGTACACGTATTTGTTTGCTTTCAGGCAGCTGATTTATAATTATCCAGAGCAGCTTTTTGGTGCAGCTGGCGTGATGGCAATTGAGCATGCGGATTTTGCTGGTGTTGAACGCTTAGCCCTCGTTACAGGTATTTTATGACTGTTTAAATTGAGTAAAAACATATTCTGTGCTGTGTAGCATCTTTCTAATGCAAATAGTCTCCTAGCCACTACCTGCTTGTGTTCATATAGAGCCCCCATATTTGCTGAAATCCAGAAGCCTGGCCAGTGCATAAAGCAAATTTAGCCCCTTGTGTTAAATATATTTACATATAAAAGATGTGAAACCATAGCCTGAGAGCATTTCTTTCATGTCCAGGTGGTGAGATTGCCTCCACATTTGATCACCCTGAGCTGGTAAAGCTTGGAACCTGTAAACTCATCGAAGAAGTAATGATTGGAGAAGATAAGCTGATCCACTTTTCTGGTGTTGCCATGGGTAAGAGTATTATGAAATTCTGGTGGTGCTCTGAATACACAGAGTATGAACATGATTACTGGGGGAGTCGGGGTAGGCTTTGTAAAATAGTACTTCTGTAATTTATTATTATTCATGTGCTTACTTGAGCTACATTTAAAGCCTTAATATACAACGTTGGAGCTATACTCTTTCATGTTCTGTGTAATGTTTATGTACATAAATAGTTGTCCTATTGCTTTAGAAGTTTTTTGTCTTGTTTCCAGGTGAGGCTTGCACTGTTGTCCTTCGTGGAGCCACTCAGCAGATTTTGGATGAAGCAGAAAGGTCCTTGCATGATGCTCTGTGTGTCCTTTCTCAAACTGTAAAAGATACCAGGACAGTTTATGGAGGAGGTAATTGCCGTCCTGTTCTAAGAATATGTCCCCACTTGTGTGGCTGATGTTGACTGTAATGTGTTTCATTCTCAGGGTGTTCAGAGATGCTAATGGCTCATGCTGTAGCTGAGTTGGCAAACAGGACCCCTGGAAAAGAGGCTGTATCCATGGAGTCATTTGCCAAAGCGCTGCAAATGGTTAGTCTACAGAGGTTGTGAAAAGTGATTGTTTTGATTAGAATGCAATTATTATAATTAATCTTACTGTGGATTGTGATTCTGTTTCTACGCTCAGTTACCAACTATAATTGCGGACAATGCTGGGTACGACAGTGCAGACCTTGTAGCTCAGCTCCGAGCAGCTCACAGTGAAGGAAAATCGACCTACGGCCTTGGTATGTGAGAGTCGCCATTCCTGTACCTTTGCTTTGCCTGACTGCCAGAAGCGGTGTTTTTTGTTTTTGATTCTCTCACTTTATGCTGTGTAATATGTGAAAAAGTGGGTTGTTTTTTTATAAGCTTGGTTCAGTTAAGCAAGGGTCTGTACTTTAACTTCTGGATTCCAGTTTCTAATTCGCATTTTATATGTATAAATGTGTATATATATTTGTGTTGTACATAAGAGCTGCAATCTTGCTACATCATGTTTAATCACGGTTAAGCAAACTTTTAATTATGAAGGGAACTTTTTCGAAGATGCATGATATTTTCCTTGATCCATGTTCACTTTTGGTTCAGTCTGCAGTGGTTTGTTAATATAAAGCATAAAAGTAATCGGCATAATTTGGCCTTTCTGTTTAGATATGAAAAATGGCACTATTGGGAACATGGAAGAGCTGGGTATAACAGAAAGTTTCCAAGTAAAGAGACAAGTCTTGTTGAGTGCATCAGAAGCTGCTGAAGTCATTCTGCGTGTGGATAATATCATTAAAGCTGCCCCAAGGTATGTCATTGCTTAAGTGTTTTATATGGTATGAGCCTCTGCTGCACAGTATTTAGTCCAACATACATTGTGTTGAAGATGCCATCAAATAAAAGGGAAACCCTATCTCGTAATTTGGGATTATGATTTGTTAGTAAATCTGGGATGTCAATATTAGAAAGATATTATAAAGGTCCCATTAAGTAAGCACTATAAAGTGCCCTGTAAAACTATCTTCTGTAAATAAAGCCCTCTGTCTAATTATGGCAACAGAATTGGCATGGAAATGGAATTCTAGTGAGATCCCTAGTATGGCTGATATAATTAAACTTATTAACTGCCAATGGCAATCAGTTCTACTATAACAAATCAAATGTCTTATATGGGATCCCTGGAACTGATGGAGAAAGGAGCATCCGTCTCTATTATAATTGTATTACCCTAGATGAGATACTCTAAATGATCTTCCCAATTTATCATAATTGCTAGTGGTGTAACTTTGATTTATATTGGAAGATAGTGTTCCCCCTTGGTCTTCTCAAAATTAGGTTTTCGATATGATTATGTTTACCTATTTCTGGATTTTATGACAACACTACCACAAGTCTGGTGTCTGTGATCCTTTTTAACTTTTACACTCTCTTCTGGGTGTGGAAGAGTTTAAAAACATATATAATATATATATATATAATTATACCCTCAAAGATCAGTGTAAAAAAATATGCAATATAATTTTTCTGGGGAAAACAAATTTAATATTGGTCACCCATGTACTCTGATTTTGCATGTAACAGATTGCCATAGACAATGTTAATTCTTTTGTGGTGATAGCAGCAGCTGTGATAGTGCCAACAACTTTACAAATGTACTCCCCCTTACTCTCAATAGGAAACGTGTTCCTGACCATCACCCGTGTTAAGCGCTCTTCAGCCCTGAGGGTTTGTGGACCAGACTTCAGCTGTCTGCTTACACTGATGACCACAAAGTTTCCAGAGAAGAGAAGTTACCAACTAGGCACTTGCAGATTGCACCCATACTGTATCTGGGTTTATTTATTGTTTTGCAGGAAATTGATTTTTTTTCTCCTTTTAGATGCAGTTGTTGTATCTAAGCTTTCCATTATGAGCACTGAAATAAAATTTCTTTTTCATCAGTACTGTTTATTTTGGTACACGCTGTCTCTATATTTCTACTCAGCTGTTTTGCCAATTGCAAGTGAATGTAACTTTTATTTGTTATATATTCTTGGAAGCCTTGGAAGGGATGCAAGTCTCGGTTTACCTATAGTCAAAATAGTTATATAATCCAGCCAAGCATGCTGTATAGTCTGCAAACAACTTGAGATCTACCCTTTTTGCATCCTCCATATTATACATCAGATGGAATTGTCAACAGGTTTTTATCCTACGTATTACATTTTAGATCAATTGGGTCACAGCTTGTGTTCCTGGGCGCTCAATTTAATGTCACGGATTAGTGTGTGTGTGTAAGGACAATACAGAGGCTTTATGTAAATATTCCTCATTTAGGGTTTGGTGTGATCAGTTCAGAGAAGTAAGATGTGGTCAGTGTTTCCCCTCAATTCAAGTTATTCAGCTTATTCACTTTAATATGACACTAGATAGCTGTGTATGCATTTTTAACACTAATGCAAACCGAAATTATGTATATATGTGCACACTGTACTATATTTCATAATTAGATTGCAAGCTGTTGAGAAGCATTGATCTAGCACTGGAGTTAAGTTGAGTTTGGTGCCAGAATCTGAAAACAGGAGAGTGAAAAGTCCATAGACAAATTGGGTAATGGTAGAAACAAATAACTTGCTGTTACATCTGGCTGCCAGTAGGTGGTATTGTACATACTTTATCTTGAAATTACAAAGGTTTTATGGGGGGGGGGGGGTTAGCTGTAAATGGGAACTTTTTCCTTTTAAATGTACAGAGGATTCCCCCCAACAACTGTTGGAATTTTGACAAATTAGATTGAAATTAAACATGAGGATCATTAAACCTGGCTAACTATTTTTAAGGACACCATTTCTTTGGAGAATTGGTACCAATTTGGTCACTGGGAATTGTGATTTTGTGTTCACTCCTTAGACTCATTCTCAAGGTCTAGTATACAGCAAGATATGTTTGATAAATGATGGATTAGTAGTGCTACGCTTTGATTTCCTGTGAGTTATCACAGTTTTGCTGCTTCTAAATGGGGGATTAGTAACACTCCCAACATGAGGTTCACACTGTCTGTTCTTTATGAACTGCCAAAAAAACCAGCCACAAGTAACCCACTATACTTCTCTGACCGCATATACTCAATTCAAAAGTTTTATTAATGCACAAATGGCCATAATGCCTAATGTTGCTTTACGGAAATCACAGACTACCTGATTGCTCCATGAATATAATGTACAGTCTATTGTGTTATCTCTCCGACTCCTGCTTCGCTATGCAGTGTAGTTAATTTGCTACATCCCAAAGTGATAGACGTCTCTCTAGCGGGGGGAGATTCATTTCATAACACACTAGAGAGATGGACAGCTCTCTAGTGTGTAATGCTATGAATATTGTAATGTCTAACTGTAAATAGAGGCTCTGTAGGAATGGAAAGATTCATTTCACGCTCTGGTTTATATAAATTGATTTGTCTGCTTTATACATTAAGGAAAAATTACACATTTGTGTAACGATCACATTGCATATACATGTGTACACCTTTGATTGCAAACTAATGCTGCATGTGCACAGACATGCGCAAAGTGAATGGAGAAATAAGAGACCACCCCATTGTGTGATTTGGGCATGTTATTAAGTTAAGTTATTGGAATAAATAAGACACTTCCATTGCGCAAGGTTTGGTGTATGCGTAAGCACTGAGCTTATTTTTCAGATATTTATGTACATATCATTAGGGGCACATGGTACCATTTTTCCATAATGCAGAATAGTGACATCACATTGCTTATAAGATTCATAAACTAACTTAAATTAACATCACTACTCATGAGCCATTTAAATGGCAAGGACTGTACGTCCCTAAAGAAATAAAACAAACATTGCTTGCTGTACAGACATTTTAAACCAGCATTTTCTATGTCTTTACAAAGGCTGATATATTCTAAATATGTGCATTTCTGGCTGTAAATTTAATTGTATTGTACAAGCCAATTCGGATACAGAACAATTCAACCTTTACTAATGTATGTAAATTCACAAATATGTGACCGACTCAATTTACATAAATTAGCAATCTGATTAGATAGATGAGAGCTATATATATATATATATATATATATATATATATATATATATATATATATATATATATATATATATATATGAGCATTTCTAGGAAAGCTGTGGATTCACCATGAAAACTGGTATTCCTGTTCCTGTTCCATATTTTGCACTTTAAACGCATGGCCTTTGGAATACCATGGAAAATTTGTATGTGTCGGAACTGATCAAGTGTTCAAAATACATATATTAGTTAAAGTGTTACCTTGCCTTTTCGTACATTCAAACCCAGATCATCAGATGTGTCATGAATCTCATGGGTAAACAATCACAAATAATAATCCAAGCATTGAGCAAGGGTTATGTAGCAAATATAGTGAATGGCTAGAATAACGCAGAGAAAGTATGCCAAACATCAATTGTTTCTTTACTGATTGATTTCCTTTTGCCTTGGCTCCTAAATTTCTCTCCAGTCCCAACTCTAAGAGGTATGGATGTTTCCTAGGTACAGTCCATATATTAGAAGCATAAAGAAAGCCGTTTGTGTTGTGGAAGGCAATGAAGCATAAACGTATTTCATTATGTAAAATAATGTCCAATTTTATTCTAAATTTTTGAAATATAGATCTGTATATATTTATATAAGGTTTTGCAAAAAACAAATGTAAAAAAAAAAATCCTTCCCAAGAATCAATTACTTTAACTCACTGCTGTGGTTATATCCAATGGGTTTTCTTTGTTTTCAGTAGTTTCCACTGGGGCAGAATGTTGGGTCTCCTTGTTGTCCACAGCCTTTTCAAGTTCTGTTTCTACGTCAAATCTTTTCTTGGGTTCTGGAGTCTCCTCAGACCATCTTCCTACCCGCCTTACTTCCTTTGCCACTTTTGGAGCGTTTTGACATGGGTTGTGGTCATAGATGACAAGCTTCAAATTAGACAGGTGAAGCAGGCTTGGGAAAAACCTAATGCCATTTCTGTCAACGTCGATAACTTCCAAGAAAGGCATATCTAGCAAGACCCGTGGAAATTCAGTCAAAAGAGTTCCTGACAACCAGATACTGCGTAATTCTTTCAGGTTCTTTAGCTCGTTGGGCAATTGGCGGATAGGGTTGCAACCAGCATGAAGTGTCTTGAGAAGGCTTAGTTCACAAATAACAGTGGGCAATTGCGTCAAATAATTGCACTCAATCCAAAGAGTCTGCAAGTTCTCGAGGTAACTTAGTTCTGGTGGAAGGTCCCTTAGTCTGTTGTTTCCCAAATATAGGATGTAAAGTTGCTTTAAGCTACACACAACCTGCGGTAGGACTTTGAAGTTGTTGAAATCCAAAGCCAAAATCTGAAGTTTCTGCAGCAGCTCCAGTTCAGGAGGAAGAGTGTTTAAATTGTTGTCACTGAGATACAGCTTAACAAGCTCGGTAAAAGCACATACCCGTAGTGGAAATCTTCTCAGCTGCATACTGCTCAAGTCCACCATCTTATCAATAGGCATTTCTTCCAAATCCCCTAAAAGGTAATTCTGGCAGCTATTAGACGGAATAAAAGCAATAATCGACCTGATTGTGTTACCCATCTTCACTATTTTCCAGAAACTTCATGCTCTGAGCGTTCTCATATCCCTCTTGTGCTATGTGCCTCTTGGAGTCTGTTAGGAGTGGCATTTCTGTCGTCCCATTACAATATGCTGTTTACGTGGCAACTGCGATTAATCTCAAGAGTTGTGAAATGTTACTGATAACTGAAGGAGCGTCTGGTGATGGGAAGGACAGGAGTAGGTTTAAAGAACGTTCCTCTGTTGTCTCCAAAGTCTACGCTTTTATATCAACAGTGAATGCTAAATTAACATCTGAGATCCAGTTTTTCCGTGCAGTATACTGTTCTAGGCAGTTAAAAAAAAGATAGAACAAAAAAGTGTTATGCGCATTCTTATTTATTAAGATATCTACATCCTGATAAAGTAATCTAGAAAAGGCAGAATTTTTAAACTTGGATCATTCTTAACTAAACATTCCAACTTTTAACAGACCAACAAAAAAAATATCTTACGTAATGAAATGCTGTTTATAATACCTGTCATTTTTTAAAATAACTTTGTTGAATAGTAGCAGCCTAATTCAATTGTACTCTAGACTGACTTGCATAAATACTGAAGTTCGCACTAACGGGTTCAAATCAATGTATATAATGTCTGGGAAAATGATTCATTTCATATTTTCCTTTTAATATTTATTTTATGTTCATGTTGTACTGCAGCTAGAATCTGTCAGATTTGTGAAATAAACAAACGTGAAAGACCACAGATCCGGGTCTGCTTTATCACTATATACCTGAATGACTTGCGTTGCCTGGAACACATCTGTGCATTATGTGATGGGACCATCTGTACTGTGGAGATCTTTTGCTAGGCCTAATGTTATTGTACGGCTCATGAAACTATCTCATAAAGGAGCCAGATTGACAAGTATGCTCCATAGAATAGAAAACCATGACAGACTATTTCCTGGCCCTAAACATTTGCATCACTGTCTGGTGTCTTCCTGCCTACCCCTGGCTAGATTGAAGGTACGAGTAGGGAATATGTCACAAAGCCTCTTGCTTAAGCATTGCTGCTGTATATGTCAAGCCATTCTCGAGTGGGAATACCTGGAATTGCAGTCCTGAACTTTGGGGGGATCATGTTAGTGGTATCACAAACTCTATGTCCCTGTGTTGCAGGTCTAGGGGACTAAAAGGCATCATGGACCACATGCAGGCTAATGACTTGTGTATCTCTTAACGGTCAGATATTTAACATGCAAATGTCAATGTGTTTACCTATAACACAATATAACCCAAGAACTCATGTAAGGTTGGGTGTCCAGAACATATGTGTCACAGGGCAGCAGCCAACTTCATCAGGGACGGACAAAGCTGGTTGTTGCCCGGTCAAACATACCATTGGCATTCTCACACTGTCCGACTAAAGTTATCGTGTACTCTTACAGCCATGGGCGTAGGAACCCCTAGAAATCTGGGGGGGACAGCATTTTCCCCCATCAGATCCCCACTTTCTGCCTATCTCTCACACTATCTACCCCCTCTCCTCCTTCTCACACTATCTACCCCCTCTCACACTTTCTTAGTATCTACCCTCCCTACCCTCCCTTCTCACACTATCTACCCCCTCCCTTCTCACACTATCTACCCTCTCCCTACCCCCCTTCTCACTAGCTACCCTCTCCCTACCCTCCCTTCTCACTAGCTACCCTCTCCCTATTGCCCCCTTCTCACTAGCTACCCTCTCCCTACCCCCGTTCTCACCAGCTACCCTCTCCCTACCCCCCCTTCTCACTAGCTACCCTCTCCCTACCCCCCTTCTCACTAGCTACCCTCTCCCTACCCCCCCCTTCTCACTGTCTACCCCAGGGGTGTCCAAGTTTTTTCTGCAGTGGGCCACTTCATCAGAATTGTATACGTGCGCGGGCTGCACTCATTTTTCACTGTGAGAAAATATGGCCTTTAATAAAATATGCAGATTAAAATAAAATAAATGACACAAAACCTTTACTTTTCCTCTCACTGATTTCTGGGCCTAGAAAGTTTTGTGACTACAAATTCAGGACTCAGTATAATTAAAAATGAAATAGTTCTATTTATTCTAGGGATGCACCAAAATGAAAATTCTGGACCAAAACATTCAGGGTTCACTTAGCCAAAACCGAAAATGACCCCCACCTTTAAAAATAATAATAAAAACTCACATTTTTAATAAAAGTAGGTAACACACCACAATTGGACAAAAAAAATTAGCAATATGACTTGGCATGATAGGAGTGTGATTGCTAACAGCAATCACACTCCTATCATACCCAGGCAGCCAGTACATGCTGGTAAAGGGTGGCTGTAAGTGATGTGCAGACCCCATATTGCTGGCAGCATCAATACACAAGGGGGGGCAGCTAGCTAGGTTTCAGCATGTACTGGGTGACTTGGCATGATAGGAGTGTGATTGCTAACAGCAATCACAGTCCCATCATGCCTAGGTTCCAGCACTTACACATCCAACCAGTAAATGCTGGAACCTAGGCATGATGGGACTGTGATTGCTGTTAGCAATCACACTCCTATCATGCCAAGTCACCCAGTACATGCTGGTACAGGGTGGCTGTAAGTGATGTGCAGACCCCATACTTCTGGCAGCATCAATACACAAGGGGGGCAGCTAGCTAGGTTTCAGCATGTACTGGCTGACTTGGCATGATAGGAGTGTGATTGCTAACAGCAATCACAGTCCCATCATGCCTAGATTCCAGCGCTTACACATCCATGCTATCACACACACACACTCATTCATATACTCATTCATTCACAGATTCATTCCCTCAATCACGCATACTGATTCAAACACCCTTCCCACCCCCTTACCTGCACTGCAGCTCCTCGATGCCTTCAGAAGGCGCGGCCTCCCTCTGCGTTCTCTGGTACTGCACAGAGGAAGCAGGATGAGATGTTATGTCACGTGAACTCTGCTGGGTTCCGCTTCCTCTGTGCAGTACAGAAGACCCTCCCACAGGTAAGTAGCAGGGCTCAAGGTGGGGACAGCGTAAGATCGGTTGCCCTGGCTGCCGATCTTACGTGGGCCGCACCTCGAGGTCTCGCGGGCCGCATTTGCGGCGTTTCTATGGGGGGGGGGGGTCCTACGGCTCTGGGGGGGATTTCTTCATTATCGGTCCCCCCCGCATGAGTTACTGGGGGGGATCTGTCCCCCGGTTCCTACGCCGATGCTTACACCTAAGTTTGGTGCTGGTTCACTCTATTATAATGCATTTCAATGGGCTATGAATGCTACTACTACAGTGTTAGTTAATGTGGTGTTATATAGTTCTAAGCTACTTCATTTTAAGGCAGGAATGCACTCTTAGTGCCAATATGCATATTCCAATTCTATTTTTACCTTTTAGTTAATGTGTAAAGAAAATTACATTTTATTCATTTTGATTTTGTGAGTTTCTTACTCATTTTGATATTTGACCAATAAGGGCGTTTCACTAACTGAAAACTAGATTAAAACAGGTTCATTTAATCATTATCCGACCTGATATTGTAAAGGTCAGAATGCCCCGTTATAACATTTTAGTTGGCAGTTTTTTCTAACTTCAAAATTGAGAAATTGACAAACAACTATTCACATGATGAATAAATCCAAACACTTTACCAAGGACACAGAGGATGAACGATTTTACCAGACATGGCCCTGTCATATAGGCAAAGTAGGTGACTACCTATAGGCGCTGAGCTTTTAGAGGGTGACAGCATAACGTTATTTCCAATGCTACCATTGAGGCCACAAATATGGTTCACCTAGGGTTCTAGAAACCTCTGAACTGGACCTGGGTTTTACATAAACCGTGCACAGTTCTGCCAGTGTTGAACATTTTTGCCAACAATAATAATGAAAACAAAGATAACAACCCTAAACATAGTTTTTTGGAGCTTAGTAATATATGAGATGCTGATATTGTTCTTCTTATTAGTTATTCATCTTTACACACACCACTAAATGGTGAATAATACTTTTCAGAAGAATATACTTTGGTTTGGATGATAAGATCTGTTGTTTAGAACATTTACTTTTTTTGTAAACTGTGGAACTTCTGGATCTATTCCAAAAGGGGACTGCACAATATATCTCAAAATAATTCCGTTAATCCCTAGTTAAAGTTTTTTTTTGCTTTCAATACAGTAATCCCCAATGGCTACTATGGTATTATTAATTAGACCTATTATAACCATTGATTTACTTTGTCTTTGAGCTTGGGAGGCTCCCCAAAATTTTCACAACAATAAAAATGACTCAAGGGGATTCGTTTAGGTCAATTAATCCATTTATGAAACCTATACACGCTTGGTGTTATCAGTTCTTGGGATTCTGAGAAAACTGCATGTATCCCAGCCAGACCAGTGACCTACTATCATTGGCTGACCTGATAATACGCACACCATGACCTGAGAAAATATACAAAAGCAAAGAGAACAGTAAACATGTTAATACAGATCTTCTAGACATAATGAAGCTACTGGTGGCATTCGTGATTTCCTCTTATGTCCATTACATTGTTGCACTTACAAGGTAAGGAGAACTGTTTCATCTTTACAGAATTACATATGATGAATAAGGTTGGGAGGTAACAAAATCAATATCACAATAATTTATTGAACAATCCATATAGAAAATGAATCATAGACACCAACTTCAGGATCATTACTCCAATTAGATTTCATGGGCAGAGATCATCTAATTGCTTCAGCAGTTTACATCTGGCAAATCCAGGGAATACATCCTACAGTTACAACATTGCCCAAGTTTAGACATTGAAATCCCAATGTCTGGTTACTTGCCCAGTAAGATCCCACTTTCCGTCTTCCACTGGTTATTATCACTCAGCTGGTGCTGCATACCTGGAGTATACCTAGGAAGAGTAGCTCACCTGAGACACACATTCAGTTATACTACATGGATCAGCACTGTGTATTGGCACAAGTTTAATACCGGTATTTAGTGCCTCCTACCTTATCATTATCTGGGAAAAATATTTTGTAAGACAAAAATAAAATAAGAAAAAAAATATTTTCCTACCTCAATTATTTTTTTTTGCAAAGATCCACAGATCCACAGATGTCACAATAACCTGTTTCCAGGACAGTCACAGTCCTAGATCTTTTGGGAACCTAGTACCAATGCTATCCAAATTACTTATTTAGAGAATAAATACATAGCAATCATATAATGTTGTGAGTTATCCAACTAAGGAACAATCATAGGGAAAGAAAGTGGAGACATTGTAGTTTAAATCTAGCTGTTTCATTCTTTTTAAAGTGGTGATAAAATGTTCTAATAATGTTCCAGAGCATATGTTCGTCTATGCCTTTTTAGCTTCTACTGAATAACAAAGACAGTGGATTTTTCTTACATTTTAGAGAAACCAGTGCAGGAGGTGGTTTATTTATATGGGGAAAAAACTCTCCAAACCTCCACATCTTAATCTTTAATGTCTCTTGAAACAAGCCTTCTATTGATTTATTGCTCTTGGTCAACTAATAACCTCCAGCTTTCTTCCCAACGCATTATTCATGTTAAATGCATTTTGGAGTCAATTTTGGTTGGCTTATCCCTGGACTGGATCAATGACAAGGTGGTAGAGAAGACCGGTGCAACCTATGAATATCAAGTAATTTGTATAACAGAATGTATTCTGGAAACACTACTAGATCTTGTAACCATTTTTTTTAGAATTTCTCTGGTGAAAGTTAAGTCAGTTCGGAATCAACTGCGACAAAAGGGTGAATTAGAGGAATTTTGGTTGCATCACCAACCCCGTAACTTTGCCCAAAAGTATGGAGAGTGTTTTCCACCATCACTGTCACTCGTTGCTGGATCAACTTCAGAATATCTTTTTGATTACATGAATGTAAGTATTATACAGGGAAGTTATTTAATTTAATACAAAAAGTACTAAAATAAAAATGCATTTCATGGTAAAATACTTATACTGTATATTGTATATTTGTTTCCTTGTTAATTGATATTTTTCAAACACTGAAAGTACAGCTATAGCGCTTCATAGATAATAAAGAATGTTGGAGACATGAATTGTTTTAAATTAAAATTTGAAATTACAAAACATGGAAATAATACTTGTATATGACTTGTATATGTATTATGAAGTTTAATGAATTCTCAACAGGTTATTCATATATGATGTTTTTATTACATAGGATTAAACAGTTACTGGTGCCAATAGGGCACTGGAAGGGTTTACCCTGCAGTTACCTGCCATGAAATTGGATTTGATTAGCAAGTCCATTTAATAATACACTATGCCCTGGATTAGTCATCTGGCCCAAGGGGAAAATGCTCAGTAAGTCATTGGCCAGTAGCCTACATACATACTGACTCTTACTGCTGCTCCAGATCTGTTGGCTGGATATGCACAGCTGCACGCATGCGACCATGCATATCAAGGCAGAGGCTGCATGTATGTCATTTGTCAGCCATTGGCCTTTAAGTGCCAGACAACTTAGTCATCCCCAGTCTGGTCCAGCTAACACCGACAATTGAAATTGAATGGCTAACTGTTTTTGGAAAGTGACTGTTTAATGATGTCTGGGATCAGAAAAGCTTTGCAGATTCAGCGCTGCTGTAAGTTTACAGCTCTATGGTGGTTTCATGAAGGCAAAATCAGGAGTCTGGGAGGCAAAATCATGGAGTCTGGGAGGCAAGTCTTGAAATGTAAGCATTTGACAACTTTAGTCATGAGAATTGTATTTCAATTATCTGTGCGGCAATGTCCCAGATTCCATGCGATGATGCAAAAAGTGCCAAATATCTCGCTTCTGGCATAAAGAAATGTTTACGTGGAATTAGCGGCATTGACTTTAGAAGATCTATCTGCAGTTGGAAACGCTGAATATTACCGTAGCCAGCTATTTAAACTACAACTTCCCCAATATTCATCCTACTAAATTGTGGTTTCCTATTAAAGAGACCCAACTTGACAGCAGTGTCTGCTTTGTGTAACATCAGAGCCTGTCGCCTTTGTGTGATATCTGTACAAGGAATGTTTCACTCTCTATTTTAGTTTTAAGGGTTGTTGAATCTATTAATAGCTTTACATTTCTGCTCTCCAACGCAGATATAGTATGAGGAATCTAAGTGGTGATATTTTGTCATTTACACATTCCTGGCCCCCCTTATATCAGTTCATGTTCATTTGAATTAAGTAGGGCATGTTCCAGTCACATGCCAAGGTTTTGTTTAATTAAAAATACATTCTTCATCAGTCAACTTCTCCCCATTCCAAGATACTACTTATATGCTCATGTTTTTAACCTTTTTTGTACATAACTTTCACATTATAGATCATGGAGGAGTGGTATGGAGTTATTTTTTGCCTCATACAGGCATTGCTGCTACTGCTTGTCTTTAAAACATAATCTAGGTACATAAGGCTGGTTAATAATTATTACAAATTAACGCTGCCATGTTTTGTTTTGTGAAGGACATGCATTGCTACAGCGACATGCTAGAGCGGCCAAAGTGCCTGTTGCAATATATGCAATCAACCTGTAGGGGGAGCTGCAGCGCACCTCAGACACTTTGAACATGCTTGGACACAAGGAGGTCAGCTTGGTGGTTGTGTATCAAAGTTATGCTCAATAAAGGAGTTGGTTTCATCATCAATGAGTGTACAGAAGTTTGTGGATTATGTGACATCTAAACATGGCAGCAGTAGTAAATGATAAACTGATCTGTTAACTGCACTTAACACTGCAAACTCCTGAGTAAAGTACAGCACAGATACTGAGGCCTACCCGGCACTGTACTGTCTGGGCTCGAAGTACTACACTGAGCCACAACAGAAAACATTGTCAGTAGATCATTTCACTATTTACTAAAATCATGGAAAGTGCACTGAAATCACCAGGGAGAGTAAATATAAATGCTCATAAGTTGTCTCGAACCTGGAGAAACTGGAAAGAGGAATTTAAATTGTATGAGGATCTTATACAAAGTAAAGTTAATGTATTAGCGGGTTGGAGAGAAGGGTGGGGAAATAGCTAAAATAGTGGCTATAGATATGTCACGGATCTCAAAATGCTAGCATAAACCTGTGAATTTGGAAATATAAGAAACTTTCTAAATAGGGACAAAACAGTTTGCAGAATAGATTCCCAACTAAAAGAATGGAAGCTTATCCTGGAAAAAATGTCTACAAGTATGCAGATCTGAGGTACCGACAAGAGGACATGTAAAGGTGATAGAAGGTTCTGATGAACATTGTACCGGCGGGAACACTACTACAAGTAGGCATCCAGGCCATCTACTGCTGTGAAATACAGTTGGAAAATACCTGAGAGAAACAAAGAGATTTCTAGCTTATGACTAGATTTGCAGAATCTATGGAAACTTAATTTCTGTACAATGCCAGTTGAGAAGCAAATAGACAAAAATGACGGGACATGCAGTTACATGGGATATAGACATTGGTGGATGCAATTACAGCCCAAAGCAGAAAATGTAACAGTGGTCCACGGTGCTGGATACAAGACCATAAGGTTTCTGTTGGATTGTAATGTTTTGTGACTTGGAGTGGAATTAGTTTAGGCAATGAATTAAATACATGCCATGATGCCACTCAGAGCTACAATCATGTGACAGCCTTTGGATTTACAAGCCATAAAACCCAACTTCAGATGTTTGAGAGCCACAAGTTCTGTTACAAAAATCCTATATAAATATTAAGAATTACATGTACATAATATTATTCAGTCATATGTAGTTTATAAAGTTTATAAATTACCTATATGAATAAATAATATAATCTGTTAATATTTATTCGTTTTAATAATCACAAAGTACACATATACATGACAAATTATTTATTTACTGATCTTGTAAATCTTGTAAATCATGTAGTCTTGTGAGTAACCAACATTTGTTTCTTGATTCACAGAATATTCAGATTGTTAGAAACGCATTTGATATTGTTAAATTTGATTTGCGCAGATTTCTACAGATATTAGTTTTAACAAACTTTGCCAATTTCATTAAATTGTATGAATTGCCCCAAAACACCAACAAAACAAATGAAAACAAAGCAGAGCTCTAAATTTCCATTTGCTTTTTGTTTCTTTTTTACTTTCACATACTCTAATACCTTCACTCTTGCTTATGTTCTCTCTCACTCCCCCTCACTCTCGTACTCATGCTCTTTCACACTCTCACTCTTTCTTACTCAAACTCTTACTCTTTCATACTCTTACTCATGCTCTCTCACACTCACTCACTCTTTCACTCATGCTCCCTTACACTCACTCTCATTAACTCTTATGCTCTCTCACACGCTCACTCAATTTCTCACACCCTCATGCTCTCTCACACTTACTAATGCTCTCTTACACTCTCACTCACTCTCACTCGCTTTCTCACACTCTCAACGTAACTTAAAACAAACAGCAGTTTTTGGGTTGTGAGGTATCTAAACACTGCCAACAGCAGGTTTGTGAACTATGTAGACCCTAATCATTTGGACCTTTGGCCTTGTTCTTCGCACTTGTCCCCTCTGTCCCCAGCTGACTGACAAATTTAAAAAAAACTGCAATGAGGAGGCGGGGGCTACATCAACCTCGATAAAGGGTAGAGGAGGTCACACAGTAGCCAATCAATGGCACAAAAGATTGAACCATGGATGAGGAAATGCGCTGCAGATTCTCCTAAATGTGATTTGTTTTAGCTTTAATGAATGTATAGTAGTACTAGCAAATTATTTTAATATGTATTATTTGTTCAGGAGGCTGTCTGTGACACTGGAGAGTTCCATTAATAAGGCGAATCAAGAAGATGTCTACAACCTGAAAGCAACTCCGTCTTCCTGATGAGTTGGACATGTAGTGATAAATAACTTGGAATCTCATTGCAGGCTCAGTACTATGGTGAGATCAGTGTTGGAACACCACCTCAGAATTTCACTGTGGTGTTTGATACCGGCTCCTCCAATTTCTGGGTTCCATCATCCTATTGTATCAGTGAAGCATGCCGTAAGCCATCTAAAACTTTTTATTATTATTACTCTTTGTATAGTATGTTTTTGTAACACCGTCAGTAAAAACTTTAAAGGGAAACCCAGATGAGCGTGGTATGAAATCCCTGCTAAAGGAAAAACAACCTGATAATATACTGTAGCTGTTGGCCTCAATGGCTCTCTCTTTAGGTCTGTTAAGGTTAAACAATTACATTTTTCTCTATACTATTAAGTAGTCTGCAATGCATCAGACTGCAAGTTATTTAGAAGCAATAACAGAAAACCGGTTTTAGCCCATCAGCTCTGCCCCAAGGGGCATTTTATGAGAGGACTTGAAAAGCATTTCTTTAAAACTTGTATCTGAGTGCTCACGTTGCATAAATTAGCATTGGTGGTCTAAATGACAACGCTATTTTTATATCTTTTTTTAACAGCCTACTATTTTACATGGTACCATAATATTATAACAGAAAACATCTTAATATTAAAGTTTAATGGACAGCAAAATTGATGTGTTTTTTGCTTTGTTTTTCGCTGCTTTCATTGAAGGCTATCACTTTATATTTTTTGTTGTAGAGGTACATGGGAGATTTAAATCATATGAGTCTTTATCCTATGAGCATGGGGGCAAACCATTCTCTATCCATTATGGCACAGGACAGCTTGTCGGTATAACAGGTAAAGACACACTGCAGGTATGATATACTTTATTACCTTGTGATGTCATATTATCATCTGCTTCATAACCTGGCTGCTATATTAATCTTTGTCTTTATTATTGGGGTTGTAAAATATACGTTTTTGGTAATATTTGTTTCTGTCAAATTGAACCGTGCAGATGGAATTGATAATACTATTAGCTGTAGATGGGGAAACCAAAACTGGTTATTAGTCTTTAAGAAGTCATCATTCCACCGCTTGACTATTGGATCTCTCTTACTGATGAATTATCTTGAACTACCAAAAATCATATTTTAATGGAACATAATTGTTGGGGAGGGAGATTACTAAAGGATAAAAAGACCCTTTAGTTTAGAACACTATGGCCCATTTGGACGCCTAAAAGTTGAATATGGTCTTTTTTGATCCCAGCCCCCAGTAGTTTCTGCTGATGTCATAATTTATCTGGCCACCAATCTATACTTCCTAATTGTATGTAGTCTAACCCACTAAAGAGCTGGACAACATTGATTCAGAGAGAGATTTCTTTCATGCATCTAACAGAAAACACATCAAAGCCAGTTATGCCAGGCAAATAGTTCTAAAAATATAATGGCAGGTTTTTGATGCAAATAAATATGGATTTTTTTCCCTAGACCACATTAAGTCCAATGATTCATTGTTTTTGGATTGTGTTCCTATACAGATCAGTAACATGTCCATCATAGGTCAAGACTTTGGACAATCTGTGATGGAGCCTGGCAGGACATTTGTTCTTGCGCAGTTCGATGGAGTGCTAGGCCTGGGGTACCCCTCACTAGCTGTTGCTGGTGCTATCCCGGTATTTGACCAGATATTGCAGCAAAAACTTGTAGAGAAACCACTATTTTCTTTTCATTTGAACAGGTCGGTATTTACCATTTCTTTATTAAACTTAACATATACTAACAAGTACTGTGACAGAAATCACCATTTATACTAGTTGATAAATGCCACGATTCTTTCAACTAAGGTATATCATTTAAATAGTAACATTTATTGTTACAGTTGAAAGGGTTAGTTGATAAATGCAATAACTATTGGAATTAATACAATAATAGTAATTGTTGAAGCAACATTTATTAATACAGTTCAATGAGTTTTTTCTACCTACGGGATTTTGGACTCTTTATATTGTGAGTGAACAGCTGTGTTGTTTTTTAGGGATCTGAATTCCAATTATGGGGGACAATTGATACTGGGAGGAATAGACAAGTCATTATATAAAGGTCCAATCCACTGGGTTCCCATCACAGAGAAAGGATACTGGCAAATTAGGCTGGAGAAGTAAGTGTCATCATAGTAATATAGTATTTTACTTAGGGGGCTGCAACTTGATTGATGTTTTTGTTTTTACTATGTTACACAAACAGCCTGAACAAGGTGTATAAGAACAAAATTCTTGAATAAGATGTGTATGATGAAATCCCATCAGTATAAACAGTATAATCAAAATCTGATTTATCTCCATAAAAACAGGTTTTGTGGATTATGTGGACACGTAAGAAATACCAGCTACAATAATATTAACAAAAATATATTAATATATTTTTAATGAACAATTCAAAGTAAAAACTATTGTGTTGTGCAGTTCATTTCTTATAATGTATGGCGACTGTACCTGCAGTAGAGACTAGTGTAATAATTTATTATTAATGCTTTAAAAGCTTTGTAAACCATTATGGACAACTTTGTTGTACTGTTTTAATACAGTGTCAAAGTCCAGGGAAAACCAATATTTTGCCAGAAGGGCTGCGGGGCGATTATTGACTCAGGCACATCACTGATTACTGGCCCCAGTTCTAATATAAAACAGCTTCAGGAGATTCTGGGTGCAACATCTACATTATTTGGAGAGGTAAGTGGGGATTCCATTTAACCTGGAAAAGAGCTTCCAGCATTCACACTACCAGCTGAACAACAATAGTCTAGTCCGAGTCATGTTTTTCTTCTCTCCCAGGTTTAGGGTCCTGTCTAATAAAATATCAATTTGCTCCAATAGCATGTCAGCCAGAAGGGGCATCCAGTTACATGCTATGAGCTGTATTGTCTATGTTTTATGTATGTTGAAATAAAAACATTTAGGAATTTCTTATTTTTGTATTCTAGATTATAATACCTGTCTTTCCAATAACTGGACACATCTTTTTATATTGTAGTATATTATAGACTGCTCACTGGCTTCCACCCTCCCAAGTGTTACATTCACCATAGGCCATCGAGACTACACATTAACATCTGACCAGTATGTAATCAAGGTATGTACCAATCTAATAGGAACACCATGTTTTAGTTATATATTAGAAGTCCTTAAGTTATTCTTTGATCTACTAAGTGTAGGCTCACCCAGTTATCAGATCTGAGTATCCCAAAGGGTTTATTTACATCCCTTGTTGACAGCTGACATACTATCTGCAGAGTATTAAATCTAAATTTCCTTAATACATTTAATTTATTGAAATGTAAATGTCAAAGCATATTGATTAAGAAATTAATCAGAAGAAAAATGGCAGGGCAAGTATTGAATATTTTAAATGACCCTATGTTCACTGGAACATGAGACATCACTGTCTCTTTTTTTTGGGTGCTTGCGGGTTTCCAATACAGAAAACATTGTCAGTAAATTATTTCACTATTGACTTAAATCATAGAAAGTGCACTGAAACCACCAAGGAGAGTAAATATAAATGCTCATAAGTTGTCTCAAACGTGGAGAAACTGGAAAGAGGAATTTAAATTGTATGAGGATCTTATACAAAGTAAAGTTAATGTATTAGCGGGTTGGAGAGAAGGGTGGGGAAATAGCTAAAATAGTGGCTATAGATATGTCACGGATCTCAAAATGCTAGCATAACCTGTGAATTTGGACATATAAGAGACTTTCTAAATCGGGACAAAACAGTTTGCAGAATAGATTCCCAACTAAGAGAATGTAAGCTTATCCTGGAAAAAATGTCTACAAGTATGCAGAGCTGCAGTACCGACAAGAGGACATGTAAAGGTGATAGAAGGTTCTGATGATTACATTGTACCGGCGGGAACTCCAAAAGTACAAAGGGAACACTACTACAAGTAGGCACCCAGGCCATCTACCGTTGTGTAAATAATAATATGTGGATTTTACTTATTGCAGGAAACATCAAACAAATCTAATTTGTGCTTGACGGGGTTTCAAGCCATAGATATCTCTACAAAAACTGGACCTCTTTGGATTCTAGGAGACATTTTTATGTCCAAGTTTTACAGTGTGTTTGACCGTCAACATGACAGAGTTGGATTTGCCAAATCTTGCAAAAGAAATCTTTGAATCCTGAACTATATAGTGTATTATTCTTTGTACATTAGATAATCGTATCATAGTGGCTAAATTCATCACATAATTCCAAATCTGAAACAAATGTTTGTACACAAATTTGCTTGATTTTAAATTTAGAATTGGAACCACTCCTGTGATGCCGCTTTGTATAAAATTGGCCTGTTTGATCTCCCCAACCAGCCCACTAAGGAACGGAACACCTGGGAGTCTGGTCGCTCCAAATCTGCCCTTAGTTTTGCACCAGAGGGGCTGTGCCCCTAGACCCACCACCCTAGGACTAGGTCAGCCCTGGGAAGTTGTGCTCAGCTGCACTGATAATGTTTTCCTTTTCACACAGAACACCATAACATCCAAGTATAATATTTAAGAACTTCCAATATTAAGTTTGTACTGCGCCTAAACTTGTTTCCATGTGCATAAAATTGTACAGGGTCTTGAACATGAACCATTTCACATATCCCTAAAATTGCCTTTTTTCAGGGTACCTATGATGAATATGGCCTTCAATGTATATTGGGTCCATTTCTCTAGAGTTTCTAGCCATACACTGTGTGGCTGTTGTGGCCTTTAAGGTATTTTTTTTATTGATTGTATTGTAAATTTATTGTTTCTACAAATAAATTGACATTAATATTTTACACGTGTTGCTTCACAAAAAATGTGCTTGCTTATTATCTAAAAGGTTATATGATTTACTCAAATAATAACTGTTTTCTTTAAAAGGACACAAAATGATATCCGTATAGATCCACCTTCGTAGAGCTCTTTACCTGGTTAGCATTGCCTTTCTATTATTTGGGGGTAAGATAGGTAACAGATTCACCATTGCGTTTATAGTAAATGTGTAAAATTATATTTGCTGGAGAATATTATTAACACATATGGGAATATAAGATTCAGCTACAAGACCCAATCAGCCATTTTTTGCCAAGAGTAACTAAAAACTCTATTAAACTTTATTGTTTTTGTATCTTGTATAGGACAGACCCATGGATACTTCAATATATTTCCTTTTCTGACACAAGATTTTTATTAAGTTCTTTATCAAAATTTCCTTGAATCTACTTGACTGTAATAGGTAAGAAAATGTAGCAGACAAGTAAAAATACTTATTTTCCAGATATCTAACATTGGGTAGAACAGTACAATTCTGCCACCTAAACATCTGCAAAAATAAGGTAAGAGAGTGGTCATTTATTGTTGGAAGTCACATTTACATTGCGTATCCATAGTACTGTATTAAAAAAAAAAGATAACAAATCTGCAATACAAATCTGCAATACAAATCTAGATCTGTTTTTTTATATGTAAACATATATATATATCACCATATTCCTGCTAAAACAAGTAGCAGTAAAATTAAAGGAAAAAAACCAGTAGCTGATTTACATTTTCAAAAGATTAAAATATGATAAAAATCATGGGCGAGCAAGCAAAAGGTAGGCCTGTCCAGAGCGATCCAGGACTGTTGACAGGTATAGAACTGCAACTTGTTAAAATCGATGCAGGTGCCCAAGCTTTACTGAAACAAATGTAAATGTCTGTGAAATATTTGATATTATTGAGGTATCTGACATCATTATATCAGTATTATATTGTAGATATTGGTTTGAGAGTGCTTTATCCAAAAGTCAAATCCACATTTTTGTTACAAATACAATTATTGAAAAATAGTAATGAATAATTGTGCTTTCTTGTACGATGCATAATTGTATTTTCACAATACTTGTTTTATTGTTGATTCCTTTCATATATTGCCTTCTTTGTTTTCATCGCTATAATCGATTATGTCGGTTTCTTTGGCATCTATATGCTTTATTAACTCAAACATTTCCTCTTCCGGGGGAGGGAGAGGTGTTGGTCTAGAGTCCTTCCCATCAGCAGACTTTCTATTTTCAGTAGACAATGCATAGGGAATGTCCTGTAATGATTTCCCAATTGGTTTTGCACTTGCTACAGGACTGTGTGATGGAAATACTGTTTCACTCCATCTATGAGAAATCTTCGGTTGCTCTTGTTCACAGCTCTCTGACTTTCTCTCATCTGTTGGCACCTGTAGACTGGTTTGTCTTTCTTCTAGGACATTCTGTTTAACAATAGTTGTGTCCTCTTCCATGTCATTAGTGGTGTGGTGTTCCACTGTGCTTGGTGAAGTATTTGTAGCTGTGGGTGGATTTGACTGCAAAGGCTCATTATATTTTGGAACTGGTATGGTCTCATCGGTTGTAGTAACCACAACTTCAGGGACATGTAGAGGTGAGCTAGGTGTATTTTTGCTGTCATGGGATGATTGTCTTTCTGACGTATCAGATCTACTAGCCTCCCGAATTGTTGACAAATCACCTCTAGGGGTGTGGGGCACAGGATTCTTTTCTGATGATTCATGTCTTTTAACATGAATTAAATGAGATCTTCCCCTATGAGGCACTTCATGGTAGCTACCAATATTACCTGTTTCATTAGCAGGAAAAAATAAATTAGAAGTATCACTTCCTTGACGACTGAAAGCTCTCCGAGTAGGAGAGTCAGGGTGCTCGTGAACACTTAAGAACCTCTTCACTCTTCTTAGAACAGAATTTTGTCTTCTGTGCTTTTCCTCATCCAAAAGCCAATCCTCATGTAGAAATACAGAGTCTGGAAGCCTGCAACAGACACAAACATTCATTGCAATACACATCACAATATCACTGAAGACTCAATTCAAACCAAAAACTGGAATGGTGGCATTTTCACATGTTATATTACCCCATATGAACAGTTGATCCCAAAAATGAAGGGATACAGTAATCAGCTGCTGCCAATGTGTAGGGTGGTCGTGCATCAGACTCGTTCCAGTAAATATCTTTAGTCATCTTCGGTAAGTTCATGTGCATTTCATCTACTGCCATGAGAGAAACCTAGGCACAAATAGAACATGTACACTTTAACCACAGTACATGTAAGTTTGAACATTGGGTGACGTGACCTTGGCCACTGGCTCTTCTGGTTTAAACACCACACAGGTGCCTCATTAATGTGTCCAAAGAGGACTCTAAATTGCAGGACAGTCTCGGTGGCTTAAAGACTGATTCAGCACCATGTGATACAATACAGCAGTGCGAGGATTAAATAAGACTCATCGAAATTGGGTTAATATGAGGCAGTGGTGGGCTCAGCAATATATGGCTATATCGTGTGACTTAATCCCCAATGGTTATGCAAATGCTTTTAAATTGCACCTATAGCATTAGCAGTATATGTCTGCTGGCTGTATGCGTATTCCTTGTTTTGCTATATGGTTCTACTACAAGAGTATCACTCGCCTACTGATTTAGTCTTCTACACTATAATGGACGGCTTGAACTGTAATTTCAGCCACATGAAGGTTTTAATTCCAGTAACATAACAGCCACATTTTAATTTCCTTAATGTAACTAATTTTAGATACAAAACCTTCTGGTTATAGAGAATATGGTTGCAGTTGTCTTTTAAAACATTTAATACATGTGTTCTGGGTTTGACAAACTCACATTCTCCATCCACACAGTCAATCTATCAGGTAGCGGGCAGCATATTGTTGGTTAGGTCAAAATAAATTTGCAGATATGAGGGTTAAATGGGAAGTAGACTGTTAACCTACAGACTCTAATGAGATAAGTAATTTAGCAATTATTCTCTGGCATTTTTTTTTTTGCAGGGAGGAAAAACAAGAGCAAAATTAGTTCACACGCTTCTAACACAGAAATTACAAGTGGAAATATAATAAAAACTGTTTTTATGTTTTACATGAATTGTCCTGATGCGGACATTGTTTCTTTAATTATCATAATCTCCAAATGTTTTAATGGAAACCTTGTAGTCTTAGTGGGTTGCTGTTTTCTCTGTCCCAAGATGCATCCTGCATAATGTTTTTTATTTTTTTTATTTCACATGCCTCTAGTCAAGGATTCAATAAACAGCCATATCTGAGCAGACATTTCACATATTTTCTTTATGTAACTATCTTAATGTACAGGGGCATTCAAAATGACAACAAAGTCAATCATGGCACTGAGTTGAATTTAGTTTTCTAAAATTAAAGTTTTGTGCATGAATTATATTAAACACTATAAAAAGAACACTAACCTGGAAATTTCTGTCTATGCACCAGTTAGTTTCAAAATCATCATCATCTTCACCAAAAGGGTTAATTAGTTGTTCAGCAACCTGTAATGAGTGCATTTGAGACAATCTTGCAATTTTAGTGTGTTATATATCTACCTGTTAAAATGAAATATTGTTAACAAAGCAAAATAAGTTTACTCTGATTACTTAAAATCATAATGAAGTTTTTAAGATAGCATTCCTGTTATTTGGGGGGTGGGGGCAACATTTAACAACCCCCTCCTCTCTGTCTCATATATACATATATATATATATATATATATATATATATATATATATATATAGTGTATGTGTGTGTATATATATATATATATATATTGTGACAGTGTAAACCCCAGGGAGATGCTTAGTGTGGCATTTGGGTACAGGTGCTATCCTGATTGTAAATATGGGTCCCTGGGGTGGAGCAATTGGAGAGCAGGGTGGGCCAATGCTCCGTTCCCCCATTCTGTGCAAAATCCATGCCGGCTTTTCCAGGAGGTTAGAAGTCTGCAGGATCCGGTCCAGGATTCCTATGGGGCCGGCATCAGGCACAGGTGCTGAACATTAAAAACCCCTGGAGCCTGATACTCAGAGAGACTGTTGGGGGAAGAGGAAGTTCCCTGTGCTCCCAGGGCAAGGAGAGGCCCTGAAGAAGACCATCTCTGAGCCAAGTGGGGCAATACCTGCCAGGACATTTTGTGTGCTGTCTGGGGGAGGTTTTCCAGAGCCTGGCGTAGCTGGGTCTGGGTCGGAGGTTGAGTTAGTGGGTGATTAGGCTGGTCAGTCTGGGCCAGCATTGTACAGTTAGAGAGGGCTCCAATTGGGAGCTAGGTTTTCTTTTCAGGATTTGGTTTTGGGGTTTGAGGACTGTGCTTAAGTCCCCTAACTGTGATGTTTGTGGCCCTCGTGCTACAGGGTTTGTCACAATATATATATATATATATATATATATATATATACACACACACACACAGGAACAACAGGGATAAAGTGCAGGAGAATCAGGAATAACCCTAGTCAAGGCAAGCCGAGGTCAGGATTCCTGAGTAGGACTCAAGATGTAAGGATACAAGGATAAGGCAGCAGTACTAAAGGATAACACAAACTCATGGCCAATGCAAGGCAAAAAAAAAATGGAAGCCAGCGCAGGACTCGGGGGCCAGGCAATATCAAGGAATAACACCAAGAGACTAAATAGCTCTTGCATGGGCAAAGGCTACAAGGACAGTCCGGGTATTTAAGATGAAGGAGGTTCACACCCATCAATTAGAACTGGGCATGTGTTCCCCTTTAAAATATTGAGCAGCTTTTGCCCTAAAGAGGAGAATGCCCGCGTAAATGAATGTAGGACCACTATCATGGGATTACACCCAGCACTGATGTACAAGGCCTGGGCCCCCCTGCTTGGCCACAGGGTATCTGAAGTGGCCAGCACCAGCTCAGACTCTGGCTTAATGGAGGCCCCCGCAGGCCACAATACCAGGTCCACCAAACCCCTCTCTCCACCAGCTCAAACAGCTAGGTCATCTTTGACATTTTCCAGTGCTCAGACATAGCATGTGAGGACTTTGAGGGAGCAAAAGAAATGGTGCTGAGGTACCCCATCCTGAGCCAGCGAAGGTAGGTTGTGTAAGTCACCAAAAACGAACAAACTACCAATGGTGGTAGAGGTACGTGCGCTGTACATATATAAACACCAAAACCTATTGCAAGGAGAGCACGTAATAAAAAAAGGTATATACAAAGTAAATCTTTATTAGACACAATGATTTAAATACATATAAAAAAATATATAATATAAAAGCATCTCGGCACCAAGACATATATAGGAAGGTACATATGAACAGGGGCACAGGACTACAGGAACTAGGATGGAAATACGTATGTATATGAAGGCACAAATAGAAAACACAAGGATGACCAAAGCGATAAATTAAAAAGGAACAAACGAAATAACATACAGCAATGGTACATCGGTGCTCAAAAGTTACTAACCAAACTTAGAAGGAAGGCTGAAAACAGCAGAAAGCCTGGTAATGAATGGTGCCAAGTCCAAACATACCAACCCTAACGTACGTTTCGCTACAATGAGCTTCGTCAGGGGGTTTAGGTTGTGTAAGTGTAAATGAGTATGTTAGTTTGTGTGAGTATGTTAATATATGTGTAGGTTAGTATGTGTGTAAGTAAGGATGTTAGTCTGCATAAGTATGTTATTGTATCTGTTTGTATGTAAATATATGTGTATGATACAGTGTGTTACTATATATATATGTATGTTAGTAAGTGTGTTTAGGGATGTTAGTCTATGTAAGTGTGTCACTGTACATGTGTATGTTAGTATATGTGTGCAAATTAGGTTATTGTGTGTGCATGTTAGTGTGTGTTTGTTAGTATGTTAGTGTGTGTGTTATGTAGCGAGGCAGTGGCAGCTTGCAAAAAGAGTGCAAGCAGTATAGGAGACAGGACTCAGTGAGGGGGAGGGACATGGGGGCTAGCATGCATGGCATAACCTAAGCTAACGTAAAATAAGGACATTTTGTATTTAGCTATTATTCAGATATTACTTACCTTAAGCCACCCTGCATAAAAAAAGAACTGTAGCAGAGTGAAAACTGGAATGTACAGATCTAAGTCATGTCCTGGGTATGACTGTTCTGGATCTAAGAACTGGCGTCCAATTAAACAAGCAAAGAAAAAGGTGTAAACAGCCAGTGTAACTACCTGGAGACATCAAAAAGGCACATTTTAGTTTAAATTCAAAAAACAAAATACTTTCTAAAGTTTTAGTGTTCTAAAATATAAAATATGAACTTTCATGTTTCCTTACCTGTGTGTATACTAGGGGAATACCGACCCAGTCATAACCAAAGAGAAGACCACACCAGGAGCGATATTGGTTCATCTCCTTAAAAGAAAAACCTAAATATGAATATGCATTGCCCTTCAGTGTTTTCACTTCTTCACATATTCATCTCTAGGATGCCACCCTTAGTACACCCATTTTCTGAAACCATGCCTTATTCAGTCAGATTCTTACCTACTTATTCTAGCTTTCAGCCCTAGTTAAAAACTCACCTATTAGGAGAAAAATAACTGTTCCCTTCACACCTTCCAGATCTCCAACCCTCTAACCTCAGCTTGAAATAGATGCGACAATTAAATCGCCCTTATTCAAGCAGCCTCTTTTCCTTCATTCTCATTCCCCTTGCTCCTATCTCACTCCCCTTCAACCTCAAAATTGACTGTAAGCTTCCAAGAGCCCTCTTGTGCCAGAATGTCTTAACATGTGTTAATGTTGTTTGTGTATAGTGTATAATTTCTGTCTATGCACCAGTTAGTTTCAAAATCATTATCATCTTCACCAAAAGGGTTAATTAGTTGTTCAGCAACCTGTAATGAGTGCATTTGAGACAATCTTGCAATTTTAGTGTGTTTAGTATGTTATTGCAATAGTGCTACTAAACCTGTTGGTGCTCTATAAATAAAATGTAATAATGAGAGATATTAACTTGTTATGTCATACTAAGGCCATCAACATGTAGATATTTTCCTCCTACTTACATTCATCATTAATTGTAGATCTACGCTGTCACGAATTCTCCCTTCAGCCCTTGCTTTTGATGCCAAATTTCCAAACCAAATGACTGGCACCCAATATTTAAGATGAGGAGATTTAAGGTTATCAAATATTTTTCTTTCATCAGCAGTCATAAATCCTGTAAGGAAAGAAATTCTTTACAACATAATTGGAGTAAGGGGTATTAAACCCTTACAATGGCTACTACTACAATACCGTATTTGCTCGATTATAAGACGAGGTTTTTTTCAGAGCAAATGCTCTGAAAAATACCCCTCGTCTTATAATCGGGGTCGTCTTATAATCAGACCTCAAAGTCTGACTATGAGACGACTAAGATCCAGATCCCCCGCAGCTGCAGGGGATCTGGATCCTCCTGTCTCAACCCCCCCCGCCCCCACTCACCGGCATCGGCGCGGGGAACTCTGATCTCTGACAGCCGGGGAATGTCTGCGCGATGCACGCAGACAACCTCCGCTGCTAGCCACGCCTCCTTCCGGCTGCAGCGTGAGTCTACACGCTGCCCCAGCTACATGACAGGAGACTCAGAAGTACCGGTAAGTGGGGGGGGGGTAGTGTTAAATGGGGGGCATAAGGCATTTCTGGAGGCAGGGTGCTCTGTGAAATGCCTTTTAACCCCCTTAATGCCACTCTGCCTCCAGAAATGCCTTTTTAACCCTCTATACGCCACTCTGCCTCCTGAAATGCCTTAAACCTCCCTATATGCCACTCGTCCCCATAATATGCCTTTTAACCCTCTAAGTGCCAGAGTGGCATATAGGGTTAAAAGGCATATCATGGGGCACAGTGGCATATAGGGTTAAAAGGCATATCATGGGGCACAGTGGCATTTAGAGGGTTAAAAGGCATATCATGGGGCACAGTGGCATATAGGGGGTATAAGGCATTTCTGGGGCAGATGTGCATAACTGGGGCAGGTTGGAAAATAGAAGGAAATAAAACCAAAATATTTTTCTCAATCATAGCTTTTATTAAAAAAATAGTTTAAATGAATTAACATTTACTGGTAAAACTTTTTTCCTATAGGGTCGTCTTATATTCAGGCTTTTATATTGTATATTACGTTAAATATCATCATATGAAAAGTGTTTTTGTACTGTGTTATAACATTAGTAAAGGTGTTGATTACAACTACCTTGATGTTAAGTTTGCAGTTTACTCATGTTTACTTTAAACGTGTCATATTAAGTATATGAAATATTTTATATATATATATATAAAGGAAACTGAACTAATGAAAATGTAATTATTCATTTAGTACAGTAATAATATTATTAGAGGCCTTCAGATGGAGGTTACCCAGACTCTTCCTAAATTATATGACATTCATATATAAGATTTTAAACCACTAAAGTTGTTTCACCTGCTTCTACAACATGGTCCATGGTTGGGAATCTCTTATAAACAGCAGTGCTGACTGAGCGGAAGATCAGTAAGGATGTGAGGTTTACATAACGCATTAGTGTCCTCCGAAGGAGACGTCCATATTCATCCCTTCCATGTACGTTGCTGGAGATTAGGAGCATAAGTCTGTCAGCCCAAGGGAGATTCACAAACTGGTTCCACCATCTGTTTACCACTAGGGTGACATAAAAACCTGTACAATACATAGAAATTAGAGTCCCCTTCAACTCATCCGATATATAAAACCACTATCCACATGTTCCACGATATATTAAATAGCTGAGAAAACACAAAATAACATGTAAAAAAATACCTAGCTTTCACCCTTCAAATTCTGAATTTACAAAAATAGTCATAGAAAAGATGGATAAGACGTCTTGCTGCAGTTGTAGCACATACAAACTAACCAGAGCTGCCAGACATCTAATAACTTGTCTTGTACTATTATGAATGGATATTATTATTATTATGAATGAATCGAAACTGCATTACAAGTATTTTGTAATTCTCAATAACATTTGATCTAAATTCTAAAGAAAGGCACACCCACCTTGTGTATTGATCTCGTTTCACAATGTTATTAAATAGAATACTTTTATGTTAATTACACATTTGTGTTTTGTTTCATATGTGAATTTCCCTGGATATATGAACTCACCACAATAGAGTGGCATCCCTCATTACTAGCACGGAGTTGGCCTGCATGTAGTATACACAGAGGATACTTGTGGCCTTTACCAAGGCAAAACTCTTGTACCATTATGCTGTTTTGATTCGAGTTTATTTCTTTCTCTCACCCATTTAATACAATGAGTGTACATCTAAGTTTGTATTATTTTTTTATTTTATTTTTGATTGTCTGCTTGATTTACACGTGACTGTAATAGCATTGCTATCAGCACATTTAAATTTTATATATTCATATGTTGCTCTTTTCCCATTAGACCATTAGACAATTCTTTTGATCCGTTCTGTTGTTAAACTGTGACACATGTTCATTTAAAAGCATGGCTACAGAGGGGTGCAACGCAGAAGACCTTAGATCGTATGAATCCCGAAGGCTTCTTAGTGTGAGTGGACTCACACAATGCCATTTGTAGCTACTTATTACCAACCAATTCTGTGCAAAATTGACGTGTTGCACTTATTTGTTAAACAATAGGCCTGCACATAACATTGGCTTCAACACAGTTTACAGGGAGCGTTAGCCTTTTATGTTATTCATGTACTATCTGCTGAAAATATAAGATATATTATTGTAAGCAAAAAATCCATGACAAAGCATTACTAAAATCAGTTAGATACATTAGAAGTGTTCCATCCATTGAATGAAAATATTCCACTTGGTAAAATAACCTACGGAATTTATTAACAAATGATCTGTCCAAATCCACTGTGGCATCTTAGTGCAGATGCCAATGTAAGATTCAAGCAGCTGAGCTTCTTTTCTTAGCAAACAGGAAGATGGCATGACTGCATAAGTAAGCGGTACTTACCTAGCACAAATGTTACTGGGATTTGTTCAGCGTATCTGTCACAATAAAGTGCCAGCTTTTCAAAGTAACGTTTTTGAATATCTGTAAGAAAGAATCTGTAGCATAAATAAAATAAATGCACGTTTTGTAACAGTTTTTTTTTTTTTTTCAATTAAACAGACTACAAACACACATCCTCCAGACTACCTAAATGCTTCCAGCTGGCGCAGTTACTATGAATGTCATGCTAGAGATCCCTTATTTGTTACTTGATAGTGCAGACAACCGTTTGAGGTGTATGAGAGATCCCCATTCATCAGGAAATTGGTGCTGCAGGGCACTGAATAACATTGTAAGCAAACATCCTTCAACCATTTGCTTTGAATGATTGTCAAGCACGTCCCTCCAAGTTTTAAAATTATTTTTAAAGGCCAACTTGCCCTTAAATCTTGGGTCACAGAAGGTTGCCAGCTTGTACTCTGGGATGTTGATGATGGATTGCATGCTACCTGTCAGCTTCTCTATCAGCCTACTGATCAGCTTTTCAACCTCCACATGTAATCTGTTGCCTGGAAACACCAATATTGTTTCAGGAAGTTATGCATTTTTTAAATCTAGGTAAGCAGGGGATTACCTGGCCCAAAGTTGCAGTGCTCTGTCTTAAATTCTCGGTCACATCCCTGAATGCCGTCAGGACTGCCACCACCTGCCCCATGAATGCCCATTCCCCTCTTCCCATGGGCTGGACATCCCAATGTTGTGCTCAGAAGACATGAGCGAAGAGAGTGATTTATATGCTTTAAACGCATTCTCTCCTGCCTTATTTCTTGACTGACTATTCTATTAAGCCACGTTGCTTTGGATTTAATTTTTTTGCATTTCTTACCTAAGGGTACATCCTACTTCTTGAGAACCTAGAGGCAAGGTTTTCATTATCATACCTGGGAACTTTCTAAATGAGCTGACCCTGAGACTGAAATATTAACCCTTTATTATCCCGTCATGCAGACATGCAGACAAAATGCAGACAAAAAGCCTGAGACTCAGGGTCAAGCCCCGTGACTTGCCAGGTATGGACTTCCCACAGGTTTTCCAAGTCCCAGAAAATTGAAAAGACTATAAAAAGCCAGCAAGTGGAAAATTAACTGTACTAACACGCTTCCAGGAATCTCACACTTATTGGCAGGGCTTTTTGGGACGTGACCAAAATCGTGCAAGAAAAACTTTACATATGTAGTCAGTGGATTAATTCTCCATATCCTACCAAGATTTCAACCGTATGCTTAAAACTCTTTTGGAATGTTATTAATCTACTTTTGATGACAGGGCCATGTGTCCCTTCCAATTTAGTTTTGGAAATTCTTTATGACACAGATTATAATCTAAAAGGGTTAAAGTTAAATGACTAACCTGGTAACCCCCACTAATTTTATTGTCTTTTTTGTTAAAATGCAACTATAAATATTTTATACATTTTGTGTCTTTCCCAGGCTGGTTAAATGTAAGAAACTTTATTTTTGAAAATACAGTGCTGTATACAATAATCTAAATTAGTACTGACAAAAAACCTAGTTTTATCTCATTTCTCTTCAATAAACTTTCTGCAGACCTGGAGACTGCCATTGTAGTTGGTCATGTGATATTTTGGGTGGCTTTCCCTGCCTAAACACCTCACTGAGCTAATTTTTGTATGGCGATGCTATCCTGCTTGTACACTAAAATCCACTTTGCCATAGAATTTGTTTAAGGGGGTAGTAGAAGCATTATTAAACACTAGTTTACACCAACTATACAAGCCAGAAGACTTGTTTTTCCCTTAAAAATCTTGTAGTTCTGCCCGAACTGCAAGGGATTCTGGGTAGGCATGTGCAAACAAGGTTAGCAATGATCACCTTTTGCCTGTAATGTAGATTAGTGTTTAATAATGCTTTTGCTACCCCCTTAATTTAAAGTGGAGGGTCTTTCCATCACCTTTAACCCACCATTACCTTTGTAACATGTGCTTCTTGTAGCAAGCCTCAAGCAATAAACCAGTATCACAACCTCATGTTGATGAGTCCTATTAAGGATGAAACAGCTGTCCATGAGTGGTGATCTGGCTTTTGCACCTCTTTGCTCCAAGAGGTCCATGTATAAAGTGAATATAGTGGCAAAAAGTAATCAATGGTAACTTAATGTGCGCACACCTACCCAGACTCCCTTGCAGTGGTGGTAACACAACAAGATTTCCGAGGGAAAAACAAGTCTGGCTCATCTGGTGGTTGCAAATTAGTGTTTAATTTTGCCTCTGCTACCGCCTTAATTTTCAGTAGAGGGGTTTTCCATCACCTTTACCCCATCATAACTTTTGTTATGAATTTCCTCAGAGTTCCCAGATGGGTGATAAGGTTAGGGGAATGTATTGTTTACCACAGAAAGTATGATGAAGAGATATGGCTGTTTGTCTAGTACGCTGAGTTAAGATAACAGTGCTAGAAAACATACAAACGGGGAACATTCAGCTGCCCGGAAACACGTTATGCAAAAATTAGAACTGTTATATTATGTATCAACTAAAACTGTTTATAAAAAGAAAGCAGCACAGTGCTTTTTTAAACTGATACTAGTAATGAAAATACAAAGGAAAGTGCACTTTTAACATTTTCTGGGGCAGTATGTTTTTAATTGTGACTTTTGGCTTTCTAGGCTATGGGTGTGTTTTCATTCTGTGAATGGTCATGACCACTAGATCACCAAAAACCTAGTTGTGAACTATAACTAGGGTTCATACCTGTAGATGATGCTTAGTGCAGTGTATAAGCTGATAAACATAAAGAACTCTCTGTAGAGCAGTTTGTAGATGCTGCCTCTCCATTTCATGAGTAGTCGATGGAACCCAAAGAATGTAGCATTGGCTACTTTACTAGAGTAAGTGACGGTCATCTTCAAAACACGGTAACCCTGAAAGAAATTTGTGAGAAATCCTGAACTGCTCATAGAAATCTTCTCCATACTGTTTGTTGGATATCAAAGTAGCAAAGATGTGCAGATATATGCATTATTACTTTATCACAAAATATGCTTTTCTAGTAAACAACCCCCACCAGTCGGACACAGAAACTGTCAAACAGTAGGATCATTTTGCAAATTTTGTACAAATTTTCCATGAGATAACATTCCTATTGAATCCATGTGTGACTCATAGGAAATGGGACATTCACTTAGTATATACTACCGTGCTTATATTTTTACAAAATAGCTCATGTAAGCAGGCATCACACATAATATATTCACAAGATGTTTGTTGTGTCTCGTGTCTCAGTTTATTTTCTTTGTTCTTCTGTAAAGATGACCCATTACTTAACTACTCACTTCCATTCATATTAACATAGTAAAGTTGAAAAGACATACATCCATATTGTTTAAGATAGTCCTCTTTGCATGAATCCAGAGGAAGAAACAAAATCCAGTGTTGCATTTCTAATAATATTTGGTTTACATATATTATTTTTAAATGAATTATTCAAAAAATAAAGAAAGTGAAAATGAAGGTCAAAAGGTTACAAGTGGTAACTAGGATGTCAAGAACATTTTATTATTTCTTCTTGTGCCTTGACTTTATGTGACTATCTATCCTGAAGTTCCTCTTTGTAAAGCAAACAGAAATTATTGCACAATATTGGTAAATGCTATGTGGACATGACTTGTTTATCCTACTCTTCAAGTTATTTATTACTGCCTGTCGTTTAATGTTCTACATTGTAGCCTGAGGACATGAGTTTAGTGTCTACTAGCTAATTATATAAGAAATAAAAGCAATATCTAGTAAACAATCTGCTAAACAACCCCATATATGTTCAAACCAACCTGTTATGAGAATTGTCATAGATGGGGTCCTTGGTATCCTTTCAGTGGTCAAAAATGCTTGGCATTCAGTTACTTTCACAGTCTTCTTCTGATGATAATCAAAGCATTAATCACAGAGCAATAAGGTGTCCCCGGTAGTATAGAGGGGCCTACTATCTTCTCTACTTGTATTCTGTTTGTGCCAACATACCCTGTGTCAGTAACATCAGAGACTGTTCTGGAGAATGAAGACAGCTAGCAGCTGCTGACCTAGCTCTCTCTGTTAGTCTATATTTATATGACCATCTGCCCTCCAAGGAATACCATTGACTAAGGGACCTCTAAATGCATGTAGATGTCACTCAAACAAGACTCAACAAGAGAGGTGCACTTATGTATTTTGGCTCAGCATGGAGATGCTCACTGTGAGCAAAGAATCATCAATTCCCTACATTAAAAGTACAGTGTCCCTGACAGACTCCCTAAAGAAGAATGCATATTAAAGAGCTATGTGGGTACATTGTGTGTAAACAAAGAACACTAACCTGAGGCGTGTTCTCTGAGAGACGAGGAGCTGTGACATGGAAAGCACTCCTATTGAAATCAACCTGAGCCCTTTCAACATATGCACACGGGTGTCTAAACAGACCCTAGCCCACAGTGTCACTGAGCCAACAAGGCCAAAAACATCTTTTACATTGGAAATAGTTAGGGAAGGGAAGTGGGGCAAATGGAAAGGGGGGATTCTGCTTTTGCAGAAGGGACATCATAACAATGTATGGGGAGCTATCATATGCATTAAACGGCACATAATGGTTAGAGTATCCCTTAACCACATGAACAGATCATACAATTGACTCATCCAATCCTAGAAGTAAATATCAACTGATTAATTTCTCATCCCAATTTAATATTATAATAAGGCTTAAGGTATAATAGGATGAAGGGATCACCTCAATAAAAGATTGTTGCCTTTTTCTGGAAAAAACAAAGGGTTAAACTAAATTGGATCTTTTTCCAACCTAAGTTATTGAGTAACATGTAAGATTTAAAAGCCTCTCAGATCAGGAACTTAACGTTTTCATGTAGATTTTCTGAATTCTGACCCACTCAATAATTCTGGAGAAAAAATAAACTGCAGGTAGGGCTGTTGAAATAAGGGTTTATAACTTTTGTACATAATATTTATAAATCTACATTATAATCACCCAAACCAACTCAATAGCCTAGGACTAAATGAGTATTTAATCCTATATTTGTGCTTTAAACTTTAAATAGCACAGCTTACACTGCCAATGGAACACACTCACTAAAAATTTACCCAGGCAAAAAGGGATAGTTTTGGCCATAAACTTGATGGGTGTGACATCACTGATAATTCATGGACTTTACAAATAGCTGTCCTAGGGCAGTACTTCACCTGCTTTAATTGTCTCTGTAGAAAGTATTTGTACTCAACACATTTATTTCAGACTTAAGCAGCAAAGGCATTCAGAAAGGCTTTCTTGTGCTTACAAGGGTTTTGTTTATGTTAACTATTCTAAAGTTATAAACAAAATTATATGGTGCAACAATTTTCTGTTCTTTTTCCATTTCTTATCAGTTGCTAGATCAGTAGCTCAAACGGTTATGTGACCCAATCAAAGCCTTTGTAGTGCCCCACATATACCGTATTTGCTCGATTATAAGACAACCCTGATTCTAAGATGACCCCCCAAATCTGAATATTAATTTAGGAAAAAAAGAAAAAGCCTGAATGTAAGACGACCCTATAGGAAAAAAGTTTTACCAGTAAATGTTAATTAATCTAAACTATTTTTTTTTTAAATAAAAGCTATGATTGAGAAAATATTTTGGTTTTATTTCCTTATATTTTCCAACCTGGCCCCCAGTTATGCACATCTGCCCCAGAAATGCCTTATACCCCCTATATGCCACTGTGCCCCATGATATGCCTTTTAACCCTCTAAATGCCACTGTGTCCCATGATATGTCTTTTAACCATATATGCCACTGTGCCCCATGATATGCCTTTTGACCCCCTATGTGCTACTCTGCCTCCAGAAATGCCTTATACCCCTATATGCCACTCTGGTATTTAGAGGGTTAAAAGGCATATTATGGGAAAGAGTGGCATATAGGGAGGTTTAAGGCATTCAGTGGCGTATAGAGGGTTAAAAAGGCATTTCTGGAGGCAGAGTGGCATTAAGGGGGTTAAAAGGCATTTCACAGAGCACTCTGCCTCCAGAAATGCCTTATGCCCCCCATTTAAAACCCCCCCGGCACCCCCCCCAAACTTACCGGTGCTTCTGACTTCCCTGTCATGTAGCCGGGGCAGCGTGTAGATCCCACGCACTTACGCTGCAGCCGGAAGGAGGCGTGGCTAGCAGCGGGGGTTGTCTGCGTCCATCGCGCAGACCTTCCCCGACTGCCAGAGATCAGAGTTCCTGCACGGTGCGGACAGGGCCGGCCCAAGGCAAAATGCCGCCTGGGGCGAATTTTAAAATGCCGCCCCCCCCCTTATCTAGCCTTCCTCTCCCTCCGTCCCTGCCGCCCCCCCCCTCTTGTACTTGCCTTTCAGCAGTCCTGCGGCGAGTCTCCCTGTTCGGTCTCGGTGCCGGCTTGTAATGCTGAGCGCCGGAAATCTTCCGGCACTCAGCATTACAAGCCGGCACCGAGACCGAACAGGGAGACTCGCCGCAGAGGAGAGAGCGAGGGGCACCGAGCGGGTACTGACAGTGGCGCCCCTTTCTCTCTCTTTCGCTTTAAAAAAAAAAGGGGCTTGGGGCGGCGAAGTGCCGCCCCTTCAAGAGTGCTGCCTGGAGCGGTTGCCCCACTCGGCTCCATTGTCGGGCCGGCCCTGGGTGCGGGGAACTCTGATCTCTGGCAGCCGGGGAAGGTCTGCGCGATGGACGCAGACAACCCCCGCTGCTAGCCTCACCTCCCTCCTGCTGCAGCGGAAGTTGTCTACGCGAATCGCGTAGACATCTACACGCTGCCCCAGCAACACACCGGGGACTCAGAAGTACCGGTAAGTGGGGCAGGGGGGAGACAGGAGGATCCAGGTCCCCTGCAGCTGCAGGGGGATCTGGATCTTAGTCGTCTCATAGTCAGACCTATTTGACCTCGTCTTATAATCGAGCAACTACGGTAATAGCACTGGAATTATAAGCAGGCCAGACTGAGGTGTGAGATGTTAACTTTAGTACTACTAGCTTTTAGTACTTAAGTAAACATTTGCTACTCATCCTCTTATGTCTCGACTAGCAGAGAGCAGCGTGTTTACTTTCTCTCATCCCCATCATGATTAGCTGACCATTTAGTATGAGTTATTTAGTAAAAACAGAAAATCTTCTCTGAATCCTAACTAAATTAGTTTTATTGACAGAACACACACTCAAAATTTAACAATGCAGGTCTCCTGATATTGTAAGCACCTCAATTATATAGAATTGAAATACTTTCCCAGCAGTTATAGGGCACATTTATCCCCTTCAGTCCCAGGGGTTTTTGTTGCCATTTTTCTGGTATGTTGGTTCAGCGATTATTCTCTTTTCCTGTGAATAGTGTACCCATGTAAACTATATATATAGTTTTTCCAAGGTGAGATAGAGCTTTCTTTTGATACCATAGTTAGATGATTAGCTGAAAATTTAGGATGAGAAATGTAGTAAAAACTAACGAAAATTTGAAAAAAAACACCTCATTTTTTTATACATTTTCTCACTGAATCCCCTCGAAGTTTATCAATTCAGGTTCCTGATTTCAGAAATACCTAATTTATATAGATTTTCCATACTTTCCCAGCACTTATAGGGAACATACTATAAGGTGTCCATTAGTCGTAGAATTTTAGCCTAACAGGTTTGGGGGTTGTGAACGGGGGCAGGAGGGTTATACTGTTTAGATGATGTGTTAGGGCAATCGTATGTAAGTTTTTTAAAATTATTATTATTAGCTTTTTTATATATTTTTTATATATATATTTAATTTTTTTTTTTTTTTTTTAAACAAATGGTTAGAGGTCCTCTTAGGGACCTCTTGAACATGTTATTAATGCTAGTGATGTTACAATGACATCACTTAGCTCACTTTATTGTTTTTTTTAAATTACTATTTATTGTATTATTTTAGTGATTTTTTTTTAATCACTAACCATTTTCTTTTCTTCGTTTTGTGTTTCAACATGGTTTCTCACTCTCCTCCCTGCGACCCCCCTGCACCGATCACACTGTGATCTCTATGCAAGTCCCCACAGACTTTCATAGAGATCACAGTGTCTGTGCCTCATCGGAGCGATCAGATATCCCTGCAGGGGATATCCTGTCCTCCGATGACCTTCCGGGTGACGTCAGCAGTGACGCGACCCGGAAGGGAATGCCCGTTTGTGCTGGCTTCTGCTGTCAGGGGGACTCCAGGCTGTCAAAGGGAGAAGGGCACGACGGACCAGTACATCCATAGGGGATTCTTGGGATGGGTTTTTTGGATGAACCGGTACGTCCTTAGGGGACTGAAGGGGTTATAAGGTGTGTATTATGGTTTGAAAACTGAATTTTTACATTTGGTATGCTCGGGTTGTTTTTGTAAAACAAACAACCTAGAATATTTCATTAGGAGCATTTGGACACTTTTGATGCAGCTGTTTCACCACCAATCACTGCCAAAGTTAGCCATAGAAATACCTTCCGGTGCTATCGTCACCAACACTTCTGTGTTGCTTAGGACTTTTTGCACAGGTTATGTGTTATGGCAGAGAAATCCAGCCAAACTTGCCCAGCCGCATCTCCTGATTACGGAAATACCTCACATGCATAGGTTTTCAATTTGCAGGGCACACACTGGCATCAACATCACATTTGATGCCAAGGGTCACACTAAATGGGGGATTTTAGGCACCAACATATTTGGGGGTACACAACAATGGTCAGGTACTGGCACAGGTTCCATATGCCTCATTTAAAGAGTTGGAATCTGGTCATCAGCGTCATCTGGCATAAGGTATTGGCTCAATATCTGACACTGTAAGATCGACATCAGCAGACCAGACAATTTACTCAGAATACCATACACTTCTTGTGCTCTGTAGAAGCGATCCATTTTAACAAAAACTTAATTCTTTAATTGTTTTATATTTTTTTCTTCCTCCCCAAAATGGTCTACAGTATCCTCAAACCCACCAAACTAATCTAGCACTAAACTTAACCTAAACATGTTTTTATTGAATGATTGGAGGAGGTTGTAGGGGAGATGGAACACGGCCAAATGAGGACAAAAGGTTATTATAAATTGTATATATTGTTCCATACACAATGCTTTCTCTTTCATCCAGATCACAAAGATAGGAGGGGGGGGGGGAGCATAAGGTCTAACAGATCGCATATTTGCCACTGATTGGTCCTCGTTGGATTATCTCGGAAGTCCCCTGAAGCGAGAACCTGCCAGATGTGGTGCTGCTGTATTTTATGTCAGATGTATTGGTATGTCCCAAGGCGCATGTTGCCTTACCTTTCATGGATGTACCAGTATGTCCATATGGTCACAAAGGGGTTAATCACCTCTGCCCCCTTCCTGAAATGGCCATTAGTATATAAATGGGTTTTTCAGTGACTTTG
Organism: Spea hammondii; assembly: GCA_029215755.1. Lineage (NCBI taxonomy): Eukaryota > Metazoa > Chordata > Amphibia > Anura > Pelobatidae > Spea > Spea hammondii. The sequence goes on from JARDYJ010000004.1 coordinate 48,649,381, forward strand.
GGGATAAGTTGTGGTGAGATGAAACACTGACTAATTTTACTATGCATTAGAAAAGTCTGGTTTGGCACTAAATAATGCATAGTTAAATCTGATTTAGGTATGCAGTACCCAATAATCATGGCCCTTCTTGCAGAAGAAGAGCTTGGCCCTTTGATAATCCACTGTAAAGTTAAAACATTTCATCTCATGCACAGATTGACTGTTGTGCACATTAACCCATAAAGCCTGAACTATAAATGAATCCAGCCACTACTAGTGATAACTAATTGGTGGGGTTTTGCCAACAGTAAAAATAGAAGCAAGTACATACCATCCTAACCCTCCAGACCTTCAATGACATTTATACAGTGTCCAGTATCTTAGTCAAAGCCATCTTACAACCCAATTTTCAGTTAGTGTTCTTCAGGTAAGTTTTTGGCTGAATCAAATCTCAAATTGAATCTGGACTAAAAAATATCAATTTCTAACAATCAAGAAATTACCTTAAAATATTAGAAAATCTTAAGAATCATAAAATCATAAGAACGTCCTTACTTTCAGCAAACTAGTTCAGATCCCAAAATAACATAACACCTACACGCTCTTCAAGAACAAAGGCAGTTTATTAAATCAAAGACAAGAAAAGAGCATATACTTAGCTTCAGGTTATTTGAGCAACACAGAAAAAGCTTGTATCAGCATCAGCCAACACCCACAATTGAGAATACACTGCACACACAACTGGACACTGTGATGGGACGGCCTGTGCCCAGAATGGGTACACCTGCCAACCTGTGCTTCCTTCTGCAGACACAACAGAGGTTAACCCCTTCAGAAGACGGAACCAGCATTGTAGAGAGAAGGGGGATGCCGCTGCACCCGAGCTGCTATGGCGCTGTAGCTAGCCGTAGTTTAGGGGATTCAGTGTATGTACTCTCAGAACACAACTGAGTTTATTTGGAACAGCACAGATATTTATACACACAAACATAATTAGATCAGGAGTATAATCCCATCAGCTACCAGACAGCCTGGCCCTCCATACAGTTCTATGCCCAGAAATGACCACCCAAAAAAGATTCACTGCTTCTAGGTGATCCTGAGTGAGAAGCATCAATCCTGGGGTGTGAATGGAGAGCTCAGGCTTCAAGGATGTTATGTACAGAAAAACAACTTGATCCGTTGTCTGGACCCTGATCGACAGGGCTGGGCATATCCCTGGCCAGAGTTCCAGAGCTGCCGCTGGATAAACCCCGGTTCTAAGGATGGGTAATAAAACCAGGTTTCCCAAATGAGCTCCCTCTCCGTAACCACCTCTGATTGTGACCCACCACAAGCACAATATAACCCCAAAACCTGCAAACAGGTAAAATAATAAACAATATAGTATCTCCAGTAAATGTATACCAGTATAATTTCCTGGTTTACTGGAGCTATATCAACTCTTCAGAACAATTATTTTTGAAAATAATCAGCCTGAAGACAATAACTGCAGAATAAAAAGGATCCTCATCTGTTAATTACCATATATATAAAAAATAGCCAGATAATGATAAGAGCAATTCATTTATTGTATTGAATGACAGTAATGACACCTACTGCCAATAAATGAAGTAATTATTTATAAGCAGGCATGCACAATGTGTTTGTTATATCACTGCGTAATGTGAAAACCTAGCACCTAGGTGGCATTCTATACTATAACAGCACATTAGAGTGTTCTAATTTCACACATGTGGGATGACGTATAATAGATACGGGGCTAGGGTGTCTCCTCAATGCTTCCTTGAAAGACCTCTGCCGATTTACATAACTCAGTCTATACCGTTTCGTTTATTTCCTCGTAATTCATTAGGGGACAATGAAGTACCCAAAAACCATTGTTGCTGTATTTGCCGCCCACATTCTATTAACCCCTTCATTCCCCTATAGACGTACCGGGATGTCCAAAAAACGCCCATTAAGAAACCCCTATGGACGTCCCGGTACGTCCAGCCCTTCGTGCAGCGTCAGGGACACTGTCGTTTGACAGCCTGGACTCCCCCCTGGCAGCAGAAGCCGGCATCGCCGGCTTTCTGCTGCCTGATCTCCCGTAACAGCTTCCGGCATGAAAGCCGGTAAGCTGTTACAGTTGAAAGTGCCCGATCGCGCAGTTGCGGGGATATCCTGCCCTCCGATGAGGCACAGAGACAGTGTGATCGGTGCAGGGGGATCGCGGGTCCTGAAAGAGAAAAGCAGAAAAAAAAAAAGTTAATTCATTTAAAAAATAATATTAAATAAATCATTAAAATAATAGTATAAATAATACCAAAAAAAATTATATTGTGAGCTGTGATGTCACTGTGACATCACTGGCATGTTCAGGAGGTCCCTAGGAGGACCTCTAACCATTTCTGTGTAAAAATAATATATAAAAAAAATATGTAAAAAAATAAAAAACAAATATATAAAAAAAGATAATAAAAAAATTATTAAAAAACCTTACTTCCCATTGCCCTAGCATAACATCTAGCCAGTATAACTCTCCTGCCCCCGTTCACATACCCCAAACCCGTTAAGCCATAGGCATAAAAATTATGCAAAATTGTACACCTTATAGTATGCTCCCTGGTGCTGGGAAAGTCTGGAAAATCTATATAAATTAGGTATTTCTGTATATCTCTCCTTGAAAAAACAATATATAGTTTATATGGGTACACTATTCACAGGAAAAGAGAATCATCGCTAAACCGACATACCCCAAAAATGGCAAAATTGCTCTGGGCTTTGAGGTACCAAAAACCCCTGGGATTGAAGGGGTTTACCAAAGTTAATAAGCAAATATAAGCAGCCCTCACAGAGCATGGCCACCGCCTGCTCTGACGTCACGGGCAGCAGCCACTAAGCCCCTTAGTTATTACAAATGAAAGCTTCAAGCGAGGACGCAGGTGCTTCACCTCCTCGTGTTCTGATTGGCTCCTTCGGCTCGGTTGACGTCACCGAGGCGGGTTCCTGCCAGTGTCGCTGTGTCCCCGAGCTCTCGTTGTGCACCTGCCCGTTGTTTGAGGGAGCGCGCGGCGCGTGCGCGACTCATACCTGGTTCTCGTGAGCTGGGGACAGCCGTGCGGCACGGACAGGTAAGGGGGGGGCTCCTTACATAATAGGGTGCGAGAGCGCAATACAGTGGGATTGTGGGTAATTTCTATACTCCCGGTTTCTGGCGTGAGGAACAGTTTGGGCGCGCTACCGTCATTGTGCTGGCTGCCTCGGACAGCCACCTAACTGCTCCCAGTTGCGGCTTGTTTACCCTGCCGTGCTGAGCTCGGGGCTACCTGCATAGAGAGACATTTCCCTGCTGCTACTGTGATTGTAGCCCATGCACCCTTCACCCTATGCCTTGGAAAGTCCCCTAACTGTGCCATTCACGTGAGGCCTCACGGGCCTTGCACAGGTCATGGCAGCCTGTGGTATATTTAACAATTTGAGGACTCTTTAGTGCTACATATATCTATAACTATATCTATCATGTACTCTCTGTTATATATGTATATGTAATATATTGGCATGTACTCATTCATTGAAACCAGGAACCGATGTAGCTCAAGTAGGTTGTGAGAAGATGATCTGAAATGTATGTTTGTTGCCAAGGCTGTTTTGAGTCTGATCTGTTGTCATAATAATATACCATATATATATATATATATATATATATATATATATATTACTGTCATTGGTTCATCACTTTAGACCAGATGTGTTTCTATTGCTATTGATTAGTGTTTTGAAACATATTATAGCCCTGTGTAGATGGGCCATTTTGTTAGTTTGTTACATTAGCATTAATAGCACTCTTCCCCTACTAGTTTTGACATTCTGTTAATAACGGCAATATATCCCATCTGTTTTCTTCCAGACATTGCCCAGCTTGAAGTGTTGCATTGGCCTGTTGTATTCCTGCTGTTTCCCCTATGGTTTTGTAGAAGATCACTGCTTCAGGCTGGTATTGACATTGGATTCTGTATTCCAGAAGTACATAGTAAACAAAGCTCAATTGTGTTAATAGATTGATGTTTGGGGTAACAGGTTTATTCAATAATCTGAGTTTGTAGGTCACTGGCTTACTATTATTTTTCTTGTATTGTTACTTTAGACTTTCTTTGACTGCACATTTCAGGGCTGGATAGACCTTCACAAGCAACTTTTCTATGCATGTATTTGTTTGGCTTTTCATTTTTTAGTGGTAGTATAAAATTCTTTTGGCCTGTCTGTCCTTATGTTTACTTGTATTTGAACAATTATTTGTGTACAACAATACCAGCTTAATGGTATTTTTGAACTTTAACCTCAGATGTCCTCTGTGGGATTGAATGTGAATGAGAGTTGAACTCCTTGATGGTTCTATGGTTTCTGCTAGTTGAACTTGCTTGGCTATAAAATATAAAATGTTATTAGTCACCTTGAATCTGATTTAACTGCATTATATAGGGTCTGCTCTGTCTATTTGCAGAAGCAAATCATCAGACTTGGCTCTCCATTTGTATTGGTTTGTGAATTGACATTGCAAACTCTTATGCTCTAGCAAATAAACTCTTTTCCGGCCATGTACAAATATCAACTTCAGCGTTCTCTAAAGTTGAAGACTGTACTCCTCCTGGACTCAAGATGAAAACACTGAGTCCTTTCAGCTACAGTCTGTGGTTTCGTTGCAAAACATTAATTTGGTCAATTACAGTGTAATATTTCAGCAAGATTTGAGAAGGGAAAAGACATTTCAATACTCAAAAACCACAAATGTCCTCCCAAATGTTTCTGTAATGAGTAGCTGGCACATCTTGCCAGGGCTTTGACCAACTTGGCAAACTATAACAAAGTTTTACCTGCCTAGTCTTAACTTCCTATATCCGTTACTGAAGCCCTTGCCATGATGAGATTCTCAGACTTGTTCAATGCAGTATCTATCATGACTCACATGCTTCCCGTTGCCATTCTGTGCTGTTTGTCCTTAGTTGTATCATGCCTTGGATGATTCGGTATAGTCCTATTTGCTATACGTGGCGGTGTAGTTGAGACTGATTTAGTTCACTCTTTATAAATTATTCCAGAAGTACTGGATATCTCACCATACATGGTTTGCAGTTGTCCATGGGAAAACCATGCTTCTTCAGTGATCCAACAGTAACACATGATTTAAGATAGTCTACTTGTAAACTAAGTTTTATGTTTTACATTGTGATACATACTATAGAATATATTCACAAAATGTCAAAACCTTTTAGTGGGCGTTGGTGTGATAGTGTCCTGGGCCTGCCAAAATGGTGATTGTGTGGTCCAAATGCAGAGCTTTCTGTAATGGTTTCTTTTACACAAGTATTGTGGTGTACATACTATGATGACCGCAAACATCTTCTTAAGTTGTGTTTTATGCTTCAGACAGTTTTAAAATACAACAAACTTAGCAAACACTCCTTGCGTTTTTTAATGTTAGTACATTTTTTTTTGCTAGCATTAAATTATCAAAATTGTAACTTGACAATCCTCAGCTTTTAAACTGTGTACGGTTTATCAATTCTGTAAAATGCTTGTAGACTGTTACTGTCATAAACATACTGTACTTAAACTTGCACAACGTCGTGGTTCATGCACAGTGGGTTAGGTTAATCCCCTTATAAGTTAGGTAGGAATAGTTGAAGCTGATTAGACATTTAAATATTAAAGTGGTTTTTGGGTAGTCACCCGATATCCATGCATTCCAAATGTCTTCCTTGAAGTCATTTTTGTCTATCAAACTGTAATAACCTCATTTATGAGGTTTATCATAAGCATAATACATTTCCTTGCATATATCTCTGTACTATAGCCCTACAATACTCTAGTACACTTTATTGGTGGGTAGGTGGTCTTGAGGTGTCTTGTTTCTTCGTATATACATGGAACATAAACCCTGCAAGTGGACACCAGCAATAAGAAATTAATAACTGCCCTATGTTTTGGCAATGTTTTTTATGGGTTGTAAAACCTCAGGCAAGACGTTTCTTATAAAACCAGTGATATAATACAGTTTGTATGTATTTATAAAGCAATACAATATTCTGCAGCACAGAATTTTTTTGATTCTATTGAGGACCAAGCCCTTCAAGAAGCCCTTGTGCTGCAAGCTCTGTACATTATGGACATAGAGGAACGTTTGAATTCCTTCTGATGACTTCTATCTCTTTAATACAACAGTTTTTGCCTCCTCTAGCTGCTGTCCTACATGCGGTAGACCTACGATATGCCCGAGTGAATAATCGTAACATTATTGCAACCAGCGGTCTCCTGGGTGTACGTTGTGAAAGCTTTGTTGCCTGTGTTCCAGGTCCATTCTTCTGTTTGGCAACTGTTGTTCATCTTAGTTGTGGTCTCCCCTATGGCGTACTTTAGCCTAATGAAACCTTACACTATAAAGCCATTAAACATGCGTAAGAAGCCTCTCATATTCGCTTTCTTTCAAAGCTGTGTAATTCTATTCCTTCTGGGAGGATGATTCTTGGTTGCAATTTACTGCAACCCGAGCATTTCTTAGACTCTACAATTTGAGAGCTTGCATTAATCACATTCAGCAGTGGCTACTTTATGGTGCTGTCAGAAGCATCTGTTTCCCTCTTTGTTTCTTTCAGATAATTTTATAAATGCAATCACATAATTCTGTTGTTTTGCATAATTTTTCATCCTGTTTATTTGATAAATTCAAAATGAGAACAAAAGAACAGCATTGTTTTTTGGTATGTGTTTTGACTTTACTTATTAGGGAATTTTTTATTTAGGCAATTATCTGGTAATGAGGAGTTTCAGACAAAAATACTATGGTGTATTAGGGATATTATAAGGAGCTGCTTCAGGAGGTAGAGAGTAACCGTCTATAATGGCACAAGCCGTGCTTTAAGACCCATCACCAGATATCTCCACATACAATTTCCACACCTGCCCTTTCATTTCAAATAAGAAATATGCAGAATTTCTATTGTATATTCTTAACAAAAAAACATTAGCCTTTAACCTTGAATATTAGAAAGTTACCTGTCCTTATCCACTGTGTGTGTGTTTAATGGGTAAATAGCAGAGCTTGTCCTTGAAAGTGCTCCTTTTAGATGCTTGTTTTTCCCTAGCTTTTACATCTTGATAGTACCCTATTGTTTTGTGAGGTTTTAAGGGTCGCCCTTGCAATGTGAAAGATTTGGCTAGAAAGTTGGTTTAAAATAATCATTTAATCAGTCTATGGACTTACCTTTAAAACATATGGATGGGATTGTGCTACTAGTTAGAAAATGATGCGCATTATTCATTACAATCATTGTGTAATTATTCAATAAGGACCTTGGGAGAGTGAAACATCACGGGGAATTGGTGGGTATCTTTTTAAATGAGCGTCTTACACACTCTGTGGGTACAAAGCGAATTCTACCTTCCTAAGCCTCTGATCGTATGTATTTCTTTTTCCGAGCACTTCGTATTATACCTGGCTGCTGACAGGACGTTATATTTCAATGGAGAATGTACGTTATGATTGGCCAACTCAGTCAGCTTCTGCTCCCAGGGTAGCATGGATGGCCATGTGTAAAGAATATTTAAATCTGTTACCCAAACGATTGAATTATGAATTGTTCAGGCCCGACTTCAGATTGATACACAGGGAACGCAGAAGTGTTGTTTAACTCCCTGGAAACTGTCACTTGAAACCTTTTAGCGCTACCTTTTGCAGCGAGACAAGGGCCCTCTTCTCGTTCTGTAACAGTATGTCTTAATGCGTGTTGCCAGTTTTGTATAATGTCGGTTTTCTCTCACCCTATTATAATACTGCGATGGGATCTGATGACACTCTATAAATTAAATGTCATGCAAATCTCTCACTAAGTATCCAATGCCAAAAGAATTGTAGACCGTTTGTTCTGCAAGTAGCAATTGTTTAGTAACTGCATAATATAACGAAAACTCATAGTAACATTTTTAAAATACGCATTGCATCCTTCAGTGCTATCGCGTCCGGGATGGTTATATGAACAGGTAAATGTCCTGTGTTTTTTTTTTTTTTTTGTTTGTTTTTTTTTTTAAAACATAAATCTTTTTAGAAGGATCCAAACAGTGGTTAATAATAACACAGGTGCTTTTGAAAACCAACTATTCAGACATATAGTAATGTTGGAATAGCTGTTAATAATTGTCAAGCCAATAACTCTGTCTCAGTGTCAATTTTTCAGAGCATTGCAGTTAATCAGATTAAAGTTGCCTGGCAATAAGTCTGTACTGTTGACAGGACAGCTAATTTTACAATTCGCTCATTCTTTTACCCCTTCTCTCTCAAATCCTAACCATTCATTTCTATTAGCATTTGCATGGAAGCCTTACACCTGCCATGTGCAAACACCACACACTTCTAGGCACACTCGCTTACTGTTTACTATACCGTTTAAAGGGGTAGAAACCTATACTGAGGGATTCTTGTACTCAAAAACGTGATACTTTTTCGTCATTTTCACACTCTTTCCTTAATCATGATTCTCCTTTTTTTTTTTTTTTTTTTCTTTCATTTTTTGTGCACCCATACAAATTATATCTTTTTTTCTAAGAACAGAGAGCTTTTTAATTTCTTTTTTTATTAGTAAAATGTTTAGCCATATAGGCCAACAGTGAGTATGAATTCATTGAAATAAGGAAAACTTATGAGAGTTTTTTTAGTATGAAAATGGTCCCCAAACCGTTTTGGTACCACAAAATATATTAATATATTTTTTTTTATGTTTTTGGAAGCTACAGGGCACGAAATAGAACGTGCCCATTCCCTTTCCAGACATAAAAAAAAATATTTTGTGAGGCCTATGTCTCATTTGTGACCAGCTCAAAATACCTACACAAAAGTATTTTGGAGAGAAGACAAGCCCAGGGTATTTCACTAGGAGCATTTGGACATTTATCATGCAAGAAGTTGGTCGCCAATGCCTGGCAAAGGGAGCCGTAACGTTAATTTCTGGGGGTTTTTTTCCACCAAATTTCTTTCCAAGTTTCTTAGGATTGTTTGCGCAGAACATATGCAACTGCAGAGAAACCCACCAAAATGTATTCAGATTACAAAAGTACCCCACATGCATAGGTTTTTGTATATTTTGTTTGAAATTTACCAGGCACAACCAGCAACAAGCCTTCTGCTTTTCTCGTGCACTCACTTTTGTGGGCCACAACCCCATCAGCTTGGCTCAGAGTACTGGGGAATTCTATTTATAAAGCATATTATATTTTAGCCCCTCTGTGTAGATTGTAGTCATATGGTTCTTTGATCCAACCTGATTTTGATGCATCTGGTAAGAGGTTCTTCCAGATCTTGATAACATTTCCATGTGGGATATTTTATACAGTCTGATTTACATTTAGACTGATGTTTTTGAACTTCAGGTTCTTTTCTGATTTGTCTGAACATCTTGTGTAAATGTTTAATTGTAGGTCTCTGGATGATGTGTTTAATATGGCCAGCGACCCTCTGGAAGGCTTTCATGAAGTAAACCTTGCTTCACCTACTACTCCAGACCTCGGCGTAAATGACATTCGCACTCGTGAACCAACTACCTCACCCACTGTCGTGTACAGACCCCATTTAACTGTAAGCTCAAACACTCTTCAACCGAATACACTAAATGCATCAGACCTACCAACACAACCTGTGTACTCTTCTCCAAGGCATTTAAACTGCGGGGACATTTCTGGGATAAGGTAGGTTATGTGCGAATAAACGCGAGATAAACACACAAAGAACAGAATGTCTTTGCTCCAGAAATATGCATACTATTTCATGAGGATTAATAGGGTTATAGTTTTCTACCCAGCTGCCAGTGATTCTGTATTTGCTCATTGATTATTCTTTATTATATACTCTTCTGGTCAAAAGACCCTAAATAATTTCTTTAGATCATATTTGGTTTTTTTTTACCTGTTGAATCTTCCAAATTGGGAATTGACTAAACTGGCAAATTGACAAATGGTAAATATTCTGGTGGTGGTGTTTACATAACATGAATGAAGTTGTACTCTATTGTTTACAGCATTACTTTAGCAGATCCTTCATCATGCTCTACCTCTGGATGTCACTCGTGTTCCCCCAAACACAGCAGACGAAAGGACAGCAACCGTGCAGAGAGGGAGTTTTTGCAAGGTGCTGCCTTAACAGATGTAGTAGATGGGACAGATGACGTGCTTGGTTGGAGTACAGACAGCCTGTCCCACTTAAGGAGTCCTTCTGTCTTGGAGGTCCGAGAGAAAGGATATGAAAGGCTAAAGGAAGAGTTGGCTAAAGCTCAGAGAGTAATTATACTGGATACTTTTCGTTTTGGATTCCTGCACTGCGTAGCCTTTACTTATAAAAGACCTTAAGTCTTCTGAATTCTGTTCTGGTCAGTTTTTAAATGTTTTCTGTGTCCAAATCCATATTTTTTTTTGCTTATTAAAGAAAATTTGAAATTACATATTTCTTACACCAGGTAAAATATTTGGGAGCACATTACCTATTCTTTTGCTTGGTTGTTCCAGGAGCTGAAGCTGAAAGATGAAGAGTGTGAAAGACTTTCCAAAGTACGAGACCAGCTGGGACAAGAGCTTGAGGAGCTAACTGCAAGCCTGTTTGAAGTAAGATCTCAAAAGCTCTGTAAATAGTAAAATCTTATTTATCAATTTATGTAGTGTCATCATATTCTGCAACATTGTCCAGTGGGTTATACAATGGCCTTGCTAATGATTAGGATATGGAAATATTTTCATTTTTAGAATTCTTTATCTCATGAAACATTGTTTTAATAGTATGGTAACCATGACAATAGAAAAGCTTCCTTATACTGCTTACAAAGACGGCTCCCATGTGATTTAGGAAAGCCCTATATATGTGCAGCACACTGCTGGTATAATACATAAACATAATAATACACATGGATTGCAAGGTATTTATGTGCATGTGTTCGTTTTTTAATTCATTTATTACCAATTTTAAGGAACATAAAATCGGATAATGAACTTGTAAACTTAAAGCTAGTTCCTATGTCATCCCCTTGTTTCCTGATTGTAATTCTGCTCAACGAGTGAATATATTTTGTTCCAGGGATACATTGTTTAGCTAGGAGCATACCACACAGACTGGGTTATTAACAGGTTTTAATTGTGTAAAAACGTTTGTTTTCAAAAGTTCTAAAAATGTCTTGCATGGTAATCTGGCAGGTAACCATAGATTGCTCCTAGTATGTCATATCTTATATTTTAATAATAAAAAAAAAAAATCTAAATTGTTGGGCCGTTCCACCTCTTTTCTAGTGGAATTTGTAAAGTATTTTGACAAAAGCTGTAAACTTATATTGTTTGTTTTTGAGCAAATGTAATTTAAAAAAACGCTTATCTTTTTGGTTTGGCGGTTTACATAAAATTCTCCATAGGGCCACCTCTTTAAACTTTAAAACTTTACCTTTACAAAAGCAAAAATAGGGGGAGCGTTTAACTGCCTTTGAAAGTTTTGTATGTGTTTTATTTTCTTCTGATTATGTAATATTTTTGTCCTCCTAATTTCTAATAGTTAAATGCATCTTATGATCACATAAATGCTAGTTTTTGCAATTTTATAATGGAGATTTTCCCCCCAGGAGGCACACAAAATGGTTCGGGAAGCAAATGTTAAACAGGCTACAGCTGAGAAGCAGTTGAAGGAAGCACAAGGGAAGGTATGTGTTAAAGCAAAAAAATAAATCTGCTGCATGAGATTAGTATTTTTTGCAATATAACAAGTTCCTATCCCTAGTAACTCTTTATTTTTGACAAATCGGACACATGAAACGCAGCAGTGAATGAACTATGCCCCTAAATTCCCACATGCTATGATAATGCTGATTAGCAAATAGCATTGTTCATTAAAATTGGACTAGGCCTTATGTATTTTTATTAAATCACTTTGTATTATCTTGGATATGTCCATATGTATTTGAGGTATAAAGTATTAATTGGTTAAAAGGGTGACATGGAACAAAAAAGGTATGAATATTTAACCATTTGGTTGGAGGAGCATTAAAGTGTGTTAAATGATCAGGTTAGGGTTTTTATGATCCATTTTTTTATGGATATTTCTTGCGGTGGTCAGCCAGGAGGCTAAAAGCCTCTTCCTTTACATCTTTTCAAGGCACTTTGTGGTTGTGTTCCTCCTGAAACATTGTAAAATGTTTTAAACAGTGGTTATTGTAAAACGCTGAAGGATTACAAACTATTGATATAAGGAAAATAAATCCCTTGTTTCATCTCACTTGCAATTGTTTACCTTTTAGAAGTTATGTTATTGTCCTCATTATAGGCTGCACCTCCCCCCTAATTTAAATTTTTCAATTAGGGATGCGGCATATTATCTGGGTTTAGATATCTACAATGAAAATGTGAGGTTTACATTTTTTTTAAATGGCAGCATAAGGGTGCGATATATAATCAGGATAAAATGGTATTTTAAAATTGACAAGATCAGTTGATAATTATTGTTCCGCAAAATACCATACCATACACTCCTGTATCAAACTAATTGTTAGAAAAAGAAATGTGCTGTTTCATCTAGTAGGCAAAACACTCTATTATTTGGTCTGTAATATATTTATAAGTTGTTCCAAGTATATTATTTCTTTGGACACCAAATTATTAATTTTTTTTCCCCTCTTTTCTCCAGATTGATGTGTTACAGGCAGAAGTAGCTGCTCTAAAGACTCTGGTTCTTTCCACCTCCCCAACTTCACCTACCAAAGAACTGCAACCAGGTGGGAAGGCTCCATTCAAAAAGGGCCATGCACGGAACAAAAGTACAAGCAGTGCTATGGGAGCTGCCTCTTTAGATCTCACTGTAATGCAGCCGATTGTGAAGAAATGTAAAGAGGTAATTACAATTAAATTCTTCCTCATGATCATCCCTCCGTAAACTATATATATTTTCCAAAAGATATCAAATAATTTGGCAAACAGGCCTTCAATCAGTGTCATCGTGTAGGAATGCTAATTCTGTAGAAGTTTATTTAATCAAATTATGTGTTAATAAATGTGTAGCTTCAGTAGCTCTTCACAATGGTTGATGTAGATTTTATTAAAGTAATCTTAATATGTGGTGATCGATGCTTATTACCTGACTTACTTTCAAAATCAATTTTTTTGCTCTTAGTATGACCTTATTTCCCCCTCTTCTACTGCATTTTCATTCTCTAGCCATAGAATCAATGTGGGAATTACACGTGGTGTTTTCTCGACTCTCTAAGACACCATTTTCACCTTCTGTGTGTTCACTGTAAGCAGCTATTGTATTAATCTTAATACTTTTCTGTAGCTCTGTGGTGCTGATCATTGTAACTAATATAATCATATCGCTTAGTTGGTATGTAATGTTATCTTCCATATTTCCATCATTCATCATTTTTTAACATAAATTGTTTTAATGTATGGCGAGATTATGGACCTATTAATAAAATCAAGACCTTTGCAGAATTCTGGTCTCCATGGAAAACACTAACAGTGCTTGATGTTGAAGCATAATTTTACCAAAGTAAGGATAAGAGCCAGCATACAAGAGCCTATAGATTACCGAAGCCTCAACAAGGGCATTTCACACCCAATTTATTTTTGGGCTCTTTGACTAGAACCTTATATATTGATGTAAATTCTCTAGCAGGCTTAACTTTTGAGAGGGATGATGCTGTATGGTCTGCATGCCTTTCATTGCAGTTGGCACAGCAAATCTCCTTTTTAACGTCTGGTATGTTTGGCCTCAATTAATAGTCACTGAAATGTTACTTGGTGCAAGTTCCAAGTCGGCATGCAGATGGGTTCTGAGCAGGCCTATTTTTAAATTTGCTGAAATTACAGCTTCAACATTGTTGTAGCCAAGGACATTTCAGTTTAATCCACGAAACAGGAGAAAGGCTTTATTTATATTTAATTATTTTTGCGATTGGGCCATAAGTACTCTGGTGTTTCATATGACTTCAGGTTAGCCTGTTTTTTACTTCAATGTTATTACCCGATTAAGCGTAAAGTGTAACTCCTTTTTCACTTAATTTTCTAATTTTGTATTATAGTAAAACCTTTCCAAATTCTTACATGTCATAGTAACTGAGTCTTTACAGGGAAGCAGTTCTCGTCTGTTGTCAAATCGCAATATTGGAATCTACTTCTATCAAATTTTAAGTTGTGCTTAAAATGTGTGTTGGATGACTACGAAGCATTGTCCCACTGGACTTTTATTTTCTTTCCCTAAATATTTTTCAATTATTTTCTTTGCATAAGTGTGGATTTAAAAATACATAGAGTTCAGCAGTCTTTTATTGTTCACCAATGTCTGTTTATTCAAAGGGTCTCTGTCACTTAAGAGACTGAACAATGTCCGTTCTCTACACCAGTTATGAAACGCTATCAAACATTTTAAAAAATAAATAAATAATAATAAAAAAAGCTTCAGATGAACAACCAGCCAGGAAAGGGAAAGTGTTGCATTCCAGGGATGTCTAAGGATACATTAAATGTACTGTATTGGTATGTCTTTATTTATTATTTCAACCAAATTACCTTTGTTAAAAAAAACTAAAAGGGGCAGAATGGGTGGCATGTGTGATTATTTATATATATATATATATATATATATATATATATATATATATATATATAGAATTATACTGTAACCTTATAAAATTCCCCAAAATGGACTGTCTACTTGAGATAATGACGCATTTGTTTGAATATTAATGATGTTGTACTGTTGCAACTCGGCCTTTCTTAATCTTTTTGGCAGCCTGATTTATCACTGTATAATGAATTCAGAGCATGGCGAGAGGAGCCTTCAATGTCCAGGACGTGTCCGTTTTTAGAAAGAATTTATCAGGAAGACATCTGCCCCTGCTTAACATTCCCCAAAACCGAGGTAAATATTTTCATTGATTCTTCTGTATTTGAAATGTATTCATGGAGTGAGGGATGTCTTAAATGCGCTGATTGGGGAATTTTGCATCTAACATTTTTTAACTATATTACTGATGCTTGTAGTTAAGTGTTTTTATGCGATGACTGGATTTATAGCTGCAGAAAGTAATTAAATTACTTTGTCTACACAATTCTAAACTTTAGGTGTTGGATACAAAACATTTGAATGGAGAAAAGTACCCTTTTTACTATTTGGTTTTATGTATTTTAGCACAGACATTACTAACTTGCTCCACTTGGCACTACAGGTATATCCCTATCTCCATTTGACCTCTTTCCTTGTATGGCTTTTATTTTGTTAAATCATTTTATATACGTATATTTTAGCATTTGAACTGTCATGCATGGTGTTTGTTCAAAACCCTTGCAGTGTTTAGTACTGAAGACCGCCACAAGGGTGCACTGCACAGGATAAGTGCAGTCCAGGTGCTAGTGCAGAACCTTAGACACCCGACAAGCCAGACAGGTTAGGTCACTGTCCTTGATATGAGACAGTATATGCCGGTGCCAGGTAACGGCAGTGTTTTTGCTCTGTGATCCCTACTTTGAATTAAAAGCCATACATCAGTGGTTCTGTTGATAACCATGTAACCTCATTTATGGTACGCAAACATTCAGCTGTTAACAATTAACATCATCCTTTAGGTCTGTCTGTTCCCAGAGAAAGGATTATTCCTTGAAATAACAGTGGATGGGTACACAAAATTTTCCATAAGTGAGGAAAAATAACAGACAAGACAAAAATGATATATTTCACTACAATCATTGATTCAAAATGTGAACCCACCTCTACAGTAGCTAGCACCTGGAAAAGGGTGACGTACCTGCTGCTACAGGAGACAGATCCCTCTTTGCACAACACCACGTTGTAATGAGCAGTTGTCACCCTTTGTGTTTCCGTAGTTGGCATCTTCTGTTTTGGAGGCTGTTGAAAACAATACATTAAGCATCGAGCCAGCTGGTCTGCAACCTGTTCGATTTGTGAAAGCATCAGCTGTTGAATGTGGGGGGCCAAAGTAAGTTACCGACAGAAATGTGCATGTTTTGGATTTTAGAGTTAGAAAATAAGAAGCTAACATTAGTAAATTCTCATCTGATTGGTTTTTCATGGCCTGTGTCTGTTAATTGTGTTATAGTTGTTGCCTGCTTGACTGAAAATACCAAGAAGCTTAAAGCTAAAAAAAAAAAAAAAAAAAAAAAAAGGCAGAACAGCCAAGCCTCAAATTTTTAACATACCTATTTCAACTTTTTTGTGTCCTATATTGTGTAAAATAAATGTGTATTAAGTGTCGCTGAGTCTTTAATGTTTACACTCGTTACCACCACCAGACAATTTTTTTTGTTTTTGGTAGAACCAAGCTGGTTATTCTAATGCATGGTTTTTCTTTGTATATAAACTATAAAATGTGGCTGGAACTACTGTGTCAGTTACAAGAACTATAAGCTGCCAGGTGATTAGTCTCAAAGATTTTTCTTAGCAGCCATGAAAGTAAATGGGGAGTATATACAATATTTGACAGGCTGGTAGAATGTGACCATACAACAAGACGTTGACATCTGTAGCCTCATTTTTCCCCCCCCACTCTTTCTAGGAAGTGCGCACTGAGTGGTCAAACAAAATCATGTAAGCATAGGATCAAGCTTGGAGATTCCAGCAATTACTATTATATTTCGCCGTGTTGTAGATACAGGGTATGTAATCAAGATTCTCACCACAGTTTATTTTCTACATTTTTGGAATTGAGTTAAATCAAGCTTTTATATCTTTCTTGTCCTACACAGATTACATCAGTTTGTAACTTTTTCACATATATCCGGTATATCCACCAAGGACTTGTAAAGCAGCAGGATGGTGAGTAAAAAGAAAATCTATATTTCGTTGGGGTTAATATTTTATCAGTTATGTAGCGCAACTACTACTCTTAATCTGGAAATGACATTAATCCTGCAACTAGATCGCCTACAAAATATAACCAAAAGTTTGTGGACCTGACCATCACATCTGTATGAGCTTGTTGGACATCCCACTCCAAAACCATTAATATGGAGTTAACCCCCCCCACACACCCTTTTTTTCTGCAGCCATAGCAGCCTTCACTATTCTGGGAAGGCTTTCCTCAAGATTTTGGATTGTGGGTGTGGGTATTTTTGTGGCCGTTCAGCCAAAAGATAATTTGTGAGGGCAGGCGCTGATGTCACAGTCAACATTACAATTCAACCCAAAGTAATAGCACTTACTTTAGACCATGGCAGATCTAGCAGGGCAGAAATTTCACAAACTGAGTTATGGCAAAGGTAGCATCCTTTGATAATGTCACATTTAAAGTCATTGAGCTCTTCAGTACGACCCATTCTACTGCCAATGTTTGCTATTGAGATGGCTCCCTATGTGCTTGATTTTATTTTAGCAATGGGTGTGACTGAAATTCCTAAACTTGATAATTAGGAGGGGTGTCCAAGTACTTTTGGTCATATAGTGTACATAGTATAGTGTATCATGTGGAGCAACTTTTATTTATAAACCAGGACTTTATTTAGAGGGGAACTTCAACCAAAATGGTTTATTACCAATATCAAATAAGCTTTTGAAAATATTGTTTTTATTTTCATGTTTTCAGGTAGCGGCACATTTCTCCTCTGGATGTGTTGTAGCTGTTATCTTAGTCAAATCTACAAAAAATAAAACACCCTCACTCCTTATCATTACTGTGTGGAATGACCCAGTTTCTAATGAAAGTCTTTGGCCTTCATACGATTGCTAAAAAGAATAGGCTCACTGTGGTTTATTGGGGAATGTCACCAAAATATCACATGGCCGACAGCAATGGTAGCTGACAAGTGAAGTTAGTGGGGAAAAAATGAAAACTGTTACCCAATTTAGGTTCTACATGTTTTCCAGTAATTTTGCTCATGTAAAAATAGATGAAGTACTTGAATGTGTATACTACTGCTATTAATCCTTGAATATATGAATAGCCATTTTGTGCTTTTTTAAAGTTTTTTTTTCTTTTTTTTTTTTTTGTAGTTGATCAGATGTTCTGGGAGATCATGCAACTGAGGAAAGAAATGTCTCGAGCAAAACTTGGATTTTTCAAGGATGACATTTAGGACAATAAAATGGTTTTCATAGACTTTGTTTATTCCACCCTAGGAACCTGGAGAGCAAACAGCGTGTTACATGTCTCTGCCGGTGAAGTGGCTGCGTATTGCAAAATATGTCTTTCCTCTGTAATTTGCAAATTGCACTAGGAGATACTTTAAGACTGACCTATCCTTTGTGTGCTTTTAAGAGACCATTTGCTGCTGAGATTCTGAACCATATCTGCAGGCATTATCTGTAACTTATTGTTGCAAATTTCAAGAAATAAATGATAGGTTGAAGAATGGTGTTACTAAGTTTGCTTCATCCAAATAAAAAAAGTTTAGCAGCTTTCTATACTTTTCTGTCCTCACAGAAAACACACTTTTCCTATTCATACACTGATGTACACAGCATAACTGATGTCAAACACGCATTCTCCCTGGCATCTGAGGAGCTTTGAAAGGAAGTTTGTCCTAGAAAACAATTGCCCATTATGTACAATGTAAAATGATCTCCATTCTCAGCATGCGTTAACCCACATCATCCGACAATTTTGTTATTACAGCAGGTAGTAGATATAAATCTCTCTAAAATTCTATATAAAACACTAATCTATATCCACCAGACAAGCCAGAAGGCTTATTTTTTTCCCTCAGAAATCTTGTAGTGCTGCCACAACCACAAGGGGTTCTTGGTAGGCGCATGCAAATACGGTCAACAATGATCGAAACAGCCGTCCGTGAGTGGTGATCTGGCTACTGTACCTCTTACCTGAGTTTTGTCTAAAGGCTGCAGTACAGCGGACATTTGCTCCCAAGGGATCCATGTATAAAGTGGATCAATGACAATTGCCGGTTCTGGCACGGCACGGAAAAACAAGTCGATTACGACAAATGACGTGCCAGAACCAGCACGTCTTTAAACGGGTGCAAAAAGCGATCTACATTCGCTTTCTGCACCCAAACGGCATTGCTGTAGCAACGCCACGATCGGCACCAGGGGCCATGTCTGGCCCCTCCCCGGGGCGTCAACATCCGCCATACATTGTATGGCGGCGGACGCCCGTTTTAAAAGCGTTTAGGAGGCGATCGACGATCACCTCCTAAACTTAAATGGTGTCGCTGGAATGCCTCGATCAGGAGGCATCCAGCGACACCAAACACTTACCTCTGGATGGGCTGTGACCGCTCCGGAGATCTTCAGCAAGATGGCGCCGGCCCGGGAAAAAAAAATAATAAAGATGAAAAAGTTCGCTAGACGGTCTCCAGACCCTCTAGGGAACTCTGGCTCCACTTGCAGGTTGAATACAGGTACTGCATTCAACCATGCAAGTCAATGGAGCCCAGCTTTCTAATCAGTGTGATTAGTAAAAATAAAATAAATAATAATTAGAAACAGTAAAAAAAACAGTAAAATGTAAAAATAATTTCCCACTGATGTCACTATCAGGGGAACCTTCAAGTTGAAAAAAATGTGTAAATTTTTTTTTTTAAAAAGGCCCAAAAAATAAAATATATATATAAAAAATATATTTTTGTGAGCAAGGCCTAAAATTAGCACATTAGCTTAAAAAAATTCTCGCATGGAGTTAAAATACTGGCATATTAAATGCCCATGGGGTGTCTACTTTTAAAAAATGTATGATTTGATGGGGTAAATTGAATTGGCCGGGTTCAACAAATGCACACGTACCAAATGTGGCCTTTTAGTTCCCCCAAAAAATGACAAACCCATGCATGTGGGGTATCACTGTACTCAGGAGATGTTGCTGAACACATATTGGGGTGTCGTGTGACAGCGGCATATACCAGGAACTGTAAATTCATACATAACATAGGTGTGTGGGGGAAAAATACACACAAAAGAATACTACTGCAAACTTTGAAAAAATTCTGGTGGTAAAATGTGTGCATGCAAAGAGTTAAAATACCAGCATTTAAAATACCCTGGGGTGTCTAGTTTTCAAAAATATATGGTTTTGTTGGGCACACTGAAATGGCCCGGCTCAAAGATGTACCAAATAGGGCATGGGCAGTGGATCCCCAAATGCCAAAGTTCAACATTGAAAAATGCGCATGCCCCAAATGTGGCCCTTTTGCCCCCAAACAGCCAGGCAAAATCATTCATGTGAGGTATCGCTGTACTCAGGAGATGTTGCTGAACACATATTGGGGTGTTTTGTGATAGTGACATATACCAGAACCTTTTAATTCATACCTGAAGTAAAGTGTGTGTGACAAAAAAAATGACTACCACAAAGTTTGACAGACTGGTGGTAGATATGGTGCATGGAAAGAGTTAAACTACTAGCATTTGAAATACCCTGGGGTGTCTAGTTTTCAAAAATATATAGCTTTATTGGGCATACTGAAATGGCCTGGCTCAAAGATGTACGAAATAGGGCATGGGCAGTTGATCGCCAAACGCCAAAGTTCAACATTGAAAATGCGCATGCCCCAAATGTGGCCCTTTTGCCCCCAAACAGCCAGGCAAAATCATTCATGTGAGGTATCGCTGTACTCGGGAGATGTTGCTAAACACATATTGGGGTGTTTTATGATAGTGACATATACCAGAACTTGTTTATTCATACCTGAAGTAAAATGTGTGTTAAAAAACAAATGCAAAAAAAAATACTACCATAAAGTTTGACAAAGGCTGATGGTAGAATTAGTGCTTGGAAAGGGTTAAAATACTAGCATTTGGAATACCCTGGGCTGTCTAGTTTTCAAAAATATATGACTTGATGGGGTAAATTGCATTGGCCGGCTTCAAAGATACCCGAAATGGCACATGGGGGGAAGAATGACCAGATTTCAAAAAAATGGCTTTGAAATAGCAAAACGCTACCTGTACTTACTGCCCCATAATGTGTAGAAAAAAAGCAAAAAAACATAAAAACATTGGGTATTTCTAAACTCAGGACAAATAGTAGAATCTATTTAGCAGGTTTTTTCATTACCTTTTACAGATGAGTAAAAGATTTTTCAACTAAAAGTTAGAAACAGTCATTTTTTTCTAAATTTTTCACCGAATTTTATACTTTTTTTAATAGTAAATAATATGATACAATCAAAACAATGTCATCTAAAGAAAGCCCTTCTTGTCCTGAAAAAAACAATATATAATGTGTGTGGGTTCAGTAAACGGGAAAGAAGAAAATTACAGCTAAACACGAGCAGCGCAGAAATGTTAAAACGGCCATTGTCACGAAGGGTACAAAAAGTAAAATCAGCCTTTGTCACGAAGGGGTTAAAAGGGATAATTGTTAAAACTAAAACTACTTGATAAGCAGAACTTGTACTATAATGTAAAATTGTGTTTTCTGTTTATCCTACAAGTGGTTGTAGAATATTTAACAGATTAGCCCTTAGTAACTACGATCACCCTAGCCTTGATCATGTGAAAGTGGGAGGCAACTTGTTAGTAATAGAAGGTTTTCAAATAACTTGTTGAGCTACACACACACACACACACCAAATCTTCTCAAGATAGCAAAAGTACACAGCATGCAATTCAGGTAATCTTTGCGGAATTTAGCCTTGAACATCTCATCCAGCATGTTTAAAACACTCTGAATTGTGACCTTGGCTTTGCCAAGATAAAGAGGTAACTAGTAATTCAAGTCAACATTATACAAAATAAAGTAAGCAAGGTCGTGTTTGTGAGGCAGCTAGGATTCTTGCTATTCTGCAGTGTGTATTAAAACACTGTGGCATCACACTCGGAAAGGGATGACTACAGTCTTTGGCCAGACCTTTTTAGACTGTTTTGATTCACTACAAACAAACTGATTTAAGGTGACCAATGTGTATTTGTAATTTTTAAAAAAAAAATATATACTTCATATAATATTTTCTAGTTTTGTTTCCTTATTTTAATGAAAAAGAAAATAAGGTGTAAAAACCTGGAAATGTATAGAAACGGAATTTGTTCACCGATAAGAACCATTCCGCCTATCTAGTCTGCCCATTTATAAGACTTCTGTATGTAAGGTCTTAATCAGTCCTTGATCATAGCTTAGATTCAAGATAGCTTCATGCACATGCATGTTCCTTATTGTATTAGCCTCCACCACTTCTGATTTGGAGAATGTGTAAACTAAAACCTTCTTACAATGTCAGCTTACGAGGACCCTCTTTACATAATCTATTTGTTTTAGTCTGTCAACCCCTTGAATATAGCTATTGTAAGAAGCTTTGTGTAAATTGTTGGAGCTATATAAAGATAATAGTGTATATTATACTATACAACCCTTGTATTTATTAACTCTAGTTGTAGATGCAAATTTTAGTCACACTGCAAATTTCAACTTACATCCTTAGGGATATTTGGTGGGATAAGTCACCCCCAGTACTGCCCCAGTCCATTTTATTTAATAGATTGGTCCCTTGAATACAGAAAAACTGAGATGAAGAGATAGGGATCGCCGTATACAGGAGCCTAGGGTAAGCTGAGACTTGGGTGTTTCATAAGAGGGAGGTGGGCTGCATGGACTTGCTTAGACAGACAATATATAGTTTATCATATATGTAAAGTAGAGATAGAGAAGTAGGAAAGTTTAGTATGAAATGTGAGCTGAAACTGTTGATTTAGTATTTTGTAATTTGATTTGTGGAATTATGGCTGATTAAAATTGTTCTGACCCCAAGAATATATTAAGGGACTCACAACAGCAGTGAATCGTGCTAAAAGAAAAAAAAAAACCCTCTTGCTCTGCTTTTGTGTATAAGGTGTGGTTTATAACCAAAGCGCTACTGAAAACAATTTACCCTAAGAGGATGTGTGATGAGATTACATTTTACCTATATAATATATAATTATATATAATCTCTCAAACAAACTTAGGAACCTTGGTTAATTATAATTATTCCTTTTCCCTAAATGGACTTTAAAAATGTATAAATGCCCCTTTTGTTTACTATAAGGTATTCTGTTCTAAAGTCTTCAACTGACTTGT
Source organism: Spea hammondii (assembly GCA_029215755.1). Classification (NCBI taxonomy): domain Eukaryota; kingdom Metazoa; phylum Chordata; class Amphibia; order Anura; family Pelobatidae; genus Spea; species Spea hammondii. The sequence continues at coordinate 48,672,375 of JARDYJ010000004.1, forward strand.
AGAAGACGGTAATATAATGCCTCTGAGTAACAAATAAACAAAATAATCAAAACTGCTGATTTAAAATGTGTTTACAGAAAGTGGCAATCACATTTAAAAAAGAAAACATTAAATAAAAAGAAAATGTAGTAACAGATACCGAATGCCAAAGCAAAGCACCTGCAGGGCTAAACTTGCCCCTTACAGACAGGACATGCCTAGAATGTCACATGTTCGTGCAAACAGTAAGCGGTAAAAAAAGGGAGAGGCATCATTATAGCTTCACTCACTCCAGCCCACGCTCTATACTTTATGATCATTCTCTGCCCATTTCTATCTCATACACTTCCAATTTTATAACTATGCACCCTACAAAATCTGTGAGCGCTAGTTATTATTTAGGATTCCATCAACAATGCCCTGTTCTCACATTTGAGGGACTTCATGAGATAAGTTTCTTCCAAGTACACAACGCATCCCTCAAGCCATGTTTGCAGAGTCGTATCATGTTCCTAGCATATATGTATCGTAAAAATATCTTTCCTGCATGGAAGGACAAACGTTAGATAAGAATTAATGTTTTATTACTTTGGTGTCTACGCATGAGCTGTGCTGATCACAGAGACCAAAGGTCCTTAGAACAAGGAAATGTTGGATTCGTGAACCGCTGCTTACAGAGAAAATAAAACATCTGTCTTTGAAATCATTATTCTTAATCGACGAACAATTTCAACAATAATGAAGTAAAAACGATGAACATCAGTGACCTATTTATTCATGCAGCTTTGTCTGCTCAGACATCGGGCGTTTGGAATACGCATCATGTATTTTCACCTTAGAAGAATGACCTAGCAGTAACCATTTCTGGAACTGCAATTCATCGTCTCGCTCTTGTCTTCTTAACCTGTTTGTTTGGCCAAAGTTGTCATGGATCGGCTGGATGTTATAGGGGAAAATGAAGCTTTGCAACAATTTTTTGAAGGTAAATATTGTTTTTTAGATTCACTTTTACCTCCTGATCTTCTTGTTGAGGTTGAAAAGGTCCTCAAAGAGGCAAACATTTAACATTTGCAATAAATAACGGTGATAGAAAAATGGATTGTTTATTTAGGAACTGGTTAATAACACTCAGAGAAACAATGAAAATGTTACAGGTTTTGTGCCTTTTACTATCGGCTACTTTGTAATTACGTGTTTCATACAGTCTTTCAGCAGAGAAATATATATAGAAGTTGATCCAAAAATAAAACAATGCCTTGAAAACCATTTTTTCATAACTGTTAAATTTTCTTTACTATACCGATGTATTTCCAAATACCCAATATGATTAGTTGCCAAGATTCAAGGCTCTTTCTATAAAAGTTTACTAAAATTCCGATACGTTATTGATTGTTAAAAAAATAATTGGTTGAGCCGGGTTAAGGCTCCATGGTGCCCTAATAAAAATTAACAAAATGACTAAAAAAACAGTCTCTGCCTCATCCTACATGCTTACCTTTCTAGCTATCAGAATGGAGATTTGTGTGCCTCTTGATGATGCAAAACACAGAGAAATGACATCATATTGCAGCTCCTCCCATATAGCAGAACATAAATGCAAAGGGGAGCTGAGTGATAGTCACATGCCAAAGAAGGCTACTAAAAGTTTACTGCTGTGCAGCACTATTTTACACTGATCTCATGGTAGTTTTCGGCAGACCTGATTATACCCATATCTTTTCTTCCCATCCATATGTCATATTGTAATGTTACTTTGTGATCTATTAATGCTTATGTATTTGTGTGAATAGGATATTTAGAAAAAAGGAATACTTTGAAATAGACATTATTTACCACATGTTTGTTCAACCATGATTCACTTTCCACATGTACCCACACAAATTATACACTGTTTTGTACCTTTTCATTATGATATCACTTGGGTCCATTATTTTCATTTTTTGGGGGCTTTATGGAAACTATTTAAAAGTAAATGTTTGTAGGGCTTGTACATTTCAGATTATTCTGGCAGAGAATTTATGGAAAATATTGGATTTTTCTCCAAAAGTCTAGGATATTTCTCCATGTAAACAGGCTGAGCTAAAAGAAATAGGGACCCATAACCTCCAAGACTCAACTGTTTTCTAGAACCTTAAATGAAATATGGTGTGGTTTATACATTGAATACAGATCATGGGATTACTAGAGATTAATACGATAATACAATTATATTATAGAAAGATAATATAAAGATATTTAACCCTAGGGAATTGACACTGGTGGTTTACTGACCAAAGCATAGCGATTCTGGGTTAGAGTACAAATTTGTTGCAGTCACCATGAAAACCAGAGATAGATATATTATGTAATTTATACTTATGCTGCTATTTTGCACTTTATCCTATAATTTTCCAGTTGTTTGGAATTTAATAGGAACAGAGGGTATTTTAGTCTGTATTAACCTTTATTAGGATCTCCTGCTATATCATGGCAATATTTTTCTTTTTGTCATTTAACGTTTGCGGCTCTGGTGGTAGTCCAGGGATACTTACCCCTGTTTTAGTAAATACATAAAATGGAATCACCAATCAGAATTAATCAATGTTGTTACCATATGTACAGCAAAAGTACAAATCACAGCATCAGTAAACATTCCACTTCATCATCATGCTAATAGGCCCGGATTGATTAACTGGAGACAACATTCCAACTTTAATGGTGAAAGTCCTTGGACATAGAACATTATGAAGGCTATTTCAAACAAAATTAGACAAAAACAGACAAATTCCTTCATCCAAAGGTTCAATACTTTCAAAATGTTTGTTTCAAGCTCAATATATTTTCAACATATTTTAAGCATCCCCTACCCAAGTGACGTAAATTCTGATAGATGCAGAAGAGAAAGAATGGATGACCAGTTTCCCAAATGTAATAAAAGTATCTCTTCTTTAGTTGACATATATAACATGTTTCCATTTTTCACATTTTGCTGTACCAGGTATTAGAATTTAAACTATATAATTTTTAATTACACTTGGGCAGCAGTAGAAAATTTGTATGTTTTCGTGTTTGTTTTCGAGGGAAATTTTTTCTTCATCTTCGAGAAATTTGTCTGTCTCCGTGTTTGGTTTGGACGAAATTCATCCAACCTTTTCGGTTTTGGAAATCATATTCATCCATTTGTTTACAATATCAAAAACAAATAAACGTGTAGAAGAAGTTGAATACAGATTTGAAGACCAATGGAGGGAAGAAAAGTGGATATAATGAAGGATAATTCATTTAATTAAATTAATTGAATCAAAACTTTAGTCTTGACAGTAGGGACACTGTGAGACACTGTGTTAAAAGTGCAGGCTGAGGCTCACCAAGTCCCAAGTAGAAGAATCTGATGCTGTAAAATGCTCAGATGCAGCACAGCAGTCACAGTAAAATGAACGGATCCCCTACCTGCTCTGCTCTTATATAGGCTCTCTTTATTGCTAGACTGCTTTTTTTTTTAAAAGATGCAGCACAGCCATTGGACAAGCCCTCATCATGATGTGACAGGAGTGAGCTGATTGGACAAACAAAGATGAGCTTACTCAATGTCCCTCCTCTTAATGCAGGCAAAATGACAAGATTCTCCTCCCTTTAATGTAGTTAAAATCGCAGCTGCGGTGACTGAACGAATAAACAATGATTTTCTTATTGGGCACATTTGTATTTTGTTTCTTTCGTGTAATGTTGCATTTGTTTGTTATTCGGACGCATGGACAAAATAGTAAAATTCAGCACGAAAACGCATTTGTATGAAAACTAATGCTCAATTATTATTACTGTATTATTTGATTTATATAGACCTGTCAAATTCCACAATGCCATACACTGGGATAATTAGTTCAAGGAAAATAGCCTAGACAAAAAAGCCCTATGTGCATAGACTGATGGAGTGGAAAATAAAGAGTATGCATTTGGGAATCGGTCTCACAAATGTAACATTTGAGAAAATTTTTAACCCACAGAAAAAAGCTACATTTTTTTAATGGGAAAAATAAAAATATATGAAATATCTTGGAGCCTTGTAATGATCTGTGTGTATTTATAAACTTTGTAGCCCATCTCTGCACTTTTTAAAGCTCCATAATGTAATTTTTTAGGAATAGATACCCAGACTTGCACTGGATATTCAAGGTGGGGTTCTTCTCTGTGACTTATACAGAGGCAAAATTATATTTTCCTCCCGTGAGTCAATACTTATTTTTATACATGCCTAAATTTGCATCATCTGCATCTACATTGATGCATGACTTTTAATACTCACTTTTTACCTTTAAACCTGTGAGTGCCTCAATTTGTGGATATTTATGTATTGTGGTTTGAGTGCAAGATTATTGTAACCGCGAGGACCTTCGAGCAATTGCTCCCCCATTAATCCAGCCCTGCACGCAAGGCCTCTGCATCCTACCTCATGGCCTAATGTTGTTTATCTCTGATCTCTACGGTGTTGAAGACGCTCTTTTAAACTATTTCATATATTCATTTTCCCCATTACATAATTTATCCTAACTAAAAATGCAATTTCTTTTGTAGGACAGGATATGCACAGAGCTTTGGAGAACCCCATGGTGGATACAAGCATGTTGGAAGAATATATTAGCAGTGACTTTGCGTTTGGAGCTTTGTAAGGCAACACAAGGGATATTTGTATTTTGTTGCTTCAAATAGCTATTGATTCAATCTTAAATTATACATATTAATCTTTGTACTTGTGGGAACTAGGTTAGTAACGTCCGATTTGCAACATTTGCATGTGAATAATGTGACCTTTACGATTCCTTTTTTTTTGTAACGTAAGCAGTAATTTTAACAAATACATTCAAATTCTATACCTAAATGTTGAAACAAAGAATGGGTTCCAGCAGTTTTTAGTGTCTAGGCTAGAGTGTGTATGAAACCAACCTTGTAAGACAGCACAGCATTCATGCTGTTTCTTCAGTTATCACATTATATGTATTTATTTGCATTCTTTAAAAACTGGTGAGACTTACGTATAAATTCTTTGGAACTATCCAGGTTAGACCTAGAATCTTTGAATGAAGACCTGGTTCTCCGGGCAGGTTCTTCTTTCTCCAGGCAGAGGAGCAGCTAGTCCCATGTATTTTGTTGATACAAAGATGTAGTACAAAAAAAATTGAAAAACAAAAATATATATTTTTAATAAACATACATAATAACTGTTCTGTATAAGGTTAGGACTGGGTTAATGAGGAATATAGCACTTTGTTAACATTGTTTTGTGCCACAATGCTTTAAAAAATAGCCGTGGTTTATTTTGAAGAAGCCAAAGTTATTTTTACAATGTCAAACATACAAGTATCACCTTCCCCATACATTGAGAAACCAGTAGGGGACTAGTAGTGGGAACTAAATCCCTAATTATAAAATAAAGACCTAAAATACTAAATTTTTATTAATTGTTCTTACAACATCAAAACAATAAAGGTTGTGATTTGTGAATAGTACCCTAAAGAACTGGGGTCTCAAAACGCTCAGGATATTATTAGTATGTATCCTGAGCATTTTGAGACCCCGGTTCTTTGAGTTTGCTATACACTACCTTTATAGTTTTGATGTTTTAATAAAAAAAACCTACAACACCAAATGAAAAATAACCTTGTCTCCTGTCAGGAAAGCATGAGTCAGATATCAGGAAGGGGCATAATCCTTAATAGTGGGCAGGCCGACTTAATGTAATGTTACATGGCCTTGCAGTAGGACATAGGGAGCCTTAATCGCCCACACCAGGCATGAATGAAGGGGCGTATTTTTGGCATTTGGGGGTTTGTGAGAAGGATTTGAGACAATGGGTCACTTGCCCTCCCTGCAGGGAATCTTATCTTACCTAAAAATTTCGGTGGCTCTTTAATTTGCTTAATCCACTTTGTTCATATACTGCTACCAAGCTTTGTAAATGCCGCACCAACTATAATATTAATGGCTATTATCTTAATTACAGCAGTAAAACATTAGTGACTAGTAACAAATGTCTAATATGTTTATCAATAAGATTATTTATTGCTGTCTTTAATGCAATCCAGATTACCTGACTCACCACCTGATTCTGGATCCGAGCCATGTTCTCCACCACAAATAGTTGGTAGGTAAAGTCCATTCATATTATTAATTGTTCTTCTTAGAACCAAAAGCAATCAAATATGTGATTGTTAATTAATAATAGGACAAGAGGGAGTGTTTTCATGAACCTTGACTGAGTCATTAGTGATGGAACTGGACTGGCAACTGTATATCCTGTCTTCCATTGTTTGTGTTGAATATTTTAGTTAATTGGTATAGTTTTCCTAAATAGTAAGTGAAATAATATATAAGCAAATACCTTCAGTTACGGCAGTAGAGGGATATAATATGTATACGACTAACTACAGCTGTTATGATTTACATTTCGACACAATAAAAAAGTTAAACTTCTGTTATGATCAAGATTTATTACAGCTTTATTTTTTTCAGCAGTTGGTACATAATAAGCATGCAAAGTAGGGTAAATAATAATGCAACCATTGCATTGACATTGCCTACTCTCATAATGTTGTTCTAACTATTTATTAACTAGCATAAAAGTGATTAAAGTAATTTAACATTTACAGAAAAATAATATATAATGTGATCTATGGATATGATAGAATGTACATTATGTGATAACAACATGGCATTGATAGCAGCAGCCAAATTGCATCTGAATACAGACAGGTAAATCAGGTAAATTTATTTCCAAATTATTGGCCTCCCTGTGCACTGGCTGGTTTATAAGAAATATTATGCGAAAGTAATAGGCCCTGTCACTTTACTGGCAATGACAATACAGTCCTATTCCTATAACTTAGATGACTCCCCACGGAGTGCAGCCCTGAGACATGTGTTTCTCAAATCGTGGCCTTCTGCAATAGGCTAAAGCCTGAACGTAGAACTTACAAAATAACTTTGTAATGCCCTATTAATTATTAATATGCAGACTAACATGTGAAGTACATTAAGCGAGCACGCGTCCCACCAGTCCTGGTGTTTGCTGGAAAGTCACAATTTTTATTTTTATTTTTGGGACCATGGGCTAGTTGGGGAGATCCTCTAATGGTATGGGACTATTATTAATAAAAAAAATACTCATTTTTGGTCTACTATCTATTATACCCTTCGCTGGTTCAGCATTTCTTCATTTTCTTCAGGATCTTGCCGATACATGGACAGGCCCCAAGACATCTCATGCACCCACACCCTTACAGTCGCACAGGGCAGTTGTATGAAAGCAAATAACCCCAGAATTCCCTGGAATGGCTCTGCTCCATCAAGTTCCATGAACTATAACTATACATATGCTCAACAGAGGCTCTCCCAGAATTCCAGGTAAAAGGAGAGAAATGAAAGATATATTTCATTAACGCAAGCAATGATCAGTTCTGAAAAATAGCTGTGAGTTGGAGAATGAATGGACTAATCTCTGAACTCTACTGCATGAGGAATAAGTGTTGGGAGCAAATATGTACATATATGCACCACTGATCTTATATGCGTATTGACGAAGTAGACATTTATAATTTATTGAAATTTCATCTTCAATGAAAAAAAAATCTTTTTCTGCCCACTGATGTCACAAAAGATGTAAACAATGTAAAAAAGATGCAAAATGAAACAATATAATGATACGTTACATATTTAGATATTGGCAGATCCCCCCCCCCCCAGCTCTAATAAAGAGTTAAAAAATGTAATTGCCAAGTAAGCAATGTTTCACATTGTTCCTGGGATATTGCAATATCCACTTATTTTCACTAGGTGATGCTCTTAGGAAGCATTTCAAAAACACTTGCTACAATGTCAAGGTCATTTCCACTAAAAATTCTACTGTATATACAGGAAACAATGTTTTTTTAGGCTACATTTGCAGCGCCTTGAACTGTTTATTAATTTGTTGTGACAGCTGTGCTGCTCGATGTAACAGGAGCTAAATGCCCCTACATGTGCTGCTACTAAACAAGACCACATAGCCCTAAAGCAAATTGAAATAATCATCTTGGTCATATGTTACAAGTGTAATCGCAGTTTCAGTAATCACAAAGTGTAAAAGGCTTTACTTTGATCCAATAATACTAATAATAAAACAATAGCAACAATAATAGAAATCGTCAGATTCCATACCCAATTCTTTCTCCATATGCACCATACTGTTGCTGAATGTAAGAGTTGCCACCTTGCTGTCCCATCTAGTTTTGAATTGCTGCTAAAACAAATTTCCCCAAAATCTCCAGCTAAATAGATATCTCATGTATACACATTTTTATTCATTTTTTACATCAACATTTCCACAAGGCACAGTATTACAGAACTTATTTAGGGTTCTAATGAGAGTGCGCACCAATCTCATTCCAAGTAGCCCCCATTCCATGGCTTACCCATACCAAAAAGGTGAGCCTATTAATAATAATTCATAATCATCCTGCAAGGGAACACAATGAAAACAGATCAATTTAAACCCAATAGTCAGGTTTCTACCACAAACTCCAACTTTTAGTTGAACACCTTCTTATTGTCCTGTGTATAGCATCCCTGCCCCCCAAGTCCCACCTTGTCCATCCAGCATTTCCCATCTCGGTATATCCCATGTAACACCATTGTTTTATGAAGTTAGAAAAATGGGATTCTTCCCCTGGAGTAATTGATTATAGAACCAGGAAGTAAGCAGAAAGATCTTTTTGTTCAAATCATATCAATGTTGGCATATTGCCATCACAATTTGGTATACCTTTTTTTCTTTTTTGGTGGTTTCTGCCCAGTTTTGTTTGAAATTACCAAATGAGGGGACAAAGAGTCATCTAACCACCCATGCAAGATCACCTTCCAGGCTACGGTTAACATCAATTATGCCAGCTTACTAAGGGGTGTGTGTCCTTTTATTATGCTAAACAGCAGGGCCAGACTGGCAACGACAAGGCACCCTGGCACCTTAAGGTCACCACGATATGTTTTTATGCTCACATAGCATGCGGCGGGGCATTTCCAGCAGGTGGCCGCACACTGCAGCACCTGATCTTCTGCTGGAGCTTTTTGCTGGGTGCTCCAGATGGCCAGTCTGGGCCTGTGAAAAAGGCAGTAAATAGATTTATTTTTAAAACCGTCAAAAAACATCCTAACTAATATTATGTAAATCTTCTCTTTTCTGATTTATTTCAGCATATCCATGTCACCAATAAAGAAAAGAAAATATTCCCATTTAGAAGATAAAGAAAAATGTCAGCCCTGGAACGTGGATATGACACAAAGTAACAGCATCAATAACGAAAGTATTCTAGTATATGAAAACTAAAAAAACAATATCCTGGTTTACTTTCTGGGATTGTTAGAATATATTGCGGATAAGGGAGTGTTGGAGTTGGGCATATCCTAACTCCTTTACTATCACAGGAAAATATAACGTTACTATGGACGGGTTTCCCGTTACAAGCATGAATTTACATCTAATATTAATACATTATATTAAAACATTTAACCATTATTAAAGCATATGTTAAAATTATTTCACATGATTTCCTAGGTAATATTCCTTAAAAGGAAATTATTATGTCACCGATAGTTATGATAACTGAACAGCAAATGATCATAAATCAAACATGAAACGTTCTAAGATTGTTCTTTTCACAAAACAGCCTTGAATAACTTGACAATTTGAAAAAATCTGTTGGGATCTATAAAATGTGCCTGTCAAACATTGGCCTGTAACCTGGTAGATTGAGTGCAATGTGAACAAGGAATGCTGAAAATGTGAATATTACACCTAAGATATATTGATCTCTTTGCAGTACCTTCAGGAAACTGTGCTATCGATGTGAATGGCTATGAAAGTGATGAACAGACTATATCTTCAACAGACATATACTATCAATCTTTAACTTGGAAGCCTTACCAAACAGCTCACTGGGGGATACTATATAATGCTAATTCTGAGAAACTGTAAGTATCTCTGACTCCACATCTCTCTAAATCCAGTGTCATAAAACCCCCCATAAAACCCTAATCTATACAACTCAGCGTTTACGCACCCTAAATAATAACACTCACTTGTACACAACACCCTTTTTCCTAGGAAAAAAACAAACATTAACTATTTTATGTAAGTAAAGGTCACACCATTATGACACAAAGACTTTACTTTTGCATATTAATGTTGCATAGCACCCTGTATAGCAATTTGGTCACTGACAACTAACAATTCACACTGACTATAGTTGGCCACAGGGCTGGCCCAAGACAAAATGCCGCCTGGGGCGAAGTTTAAAATGCCCCCCCCCATTATCTACCGTTCCTCTCCCTCCCTCCCTATTATCTACCCTTACTCTCCCTTCATATTATCTACCCTACCCCACCCCCCCTTGTACTTACCTTTCAGCAGTCCTGCGGTGAGTCTCCCTGCTCAGTCTCGGTGCCAGCTTGTAATGCTGAGCGCCGGAAATGACGTAATCTTCCGCCACTCAGCATTACAAGCCAGCACCGAGACCGAGCTAGAGGGCTCGCAGAAGAGAGAGAGAGGGGCGCCGAGCGGGTACTGACAACTTGGTAAGCGAAAACCACTCTGCGCCCTCTGGTTGGGCGGCTCCCCCACTGCCAACAAAAAAAACAAACTGTAGCACAGACCTTCTCTTGGCACAAAATATTGCTGTAACCGCTGGTGGAGATAAATGCAGTCTTACACACTGCCTGGATTCCCCACCACTGAATCCCTCACCAGGAATTTTGTAGCTGCATCCTGCTACTCATTGCCAACAGGTGATGACCCACCTGGGAGATCCAGAACACCCAGACTGGACCCCCCACCTACTGGAAGTAAACTGTGGAGTGGAGCACTGAACCTCCCTTCTCTCCAAAATGCTCCACCCCAGGGACCCAAACTAAACCACAAACTATTCTCCCTGGGGTTTTCAAACACTGCACTGCAATATGTTCGCTGAAACATAGACCCCAGCCACCACCATGCCTCTCACCCTGTCACAATATAAACATGTTATATAGACAAAACTATTGGAACCCATTGTCACAGGTGTATAAAATGAAGCCCCTAGCCATGCAGTCAGCATTTACAAACATTTGTGAAAAAAATTGGGTTGTTCCGAAGAGCTCATTAAATTCTAGCGTGGTACTGTGATTGGATGCCACCTTTGCAATAAGTTAGTTAGTGAAATTTCATCCCTGCTAGATATTTCACGGTAAGTGCTATTATTGGAAAGTGGAAGCGTTTAGGAACAGCAGCAACTAAGCCACGAAGCCGAAGACCAAGTCACAGAGTGGGGTCACCGAGTGCTGAGGCCAACACTCTGCTGATTTCATAGCTGAAGAGTTCCAAATGTCCACTGGCATTAATATCAGAACAATAACTGTGCAGTAGAAGCTTCATGGAATGGGTTTCCATGGCCGGGCAGCTGCATGCAATCCTCACATCACCAAGTACAATGCCAAGCGTCGGAACGAGTGGTGTAAAACACGCCGCCACTGGACTGGAGCAGAGGAAACGTGTTCTGTGGAGCAATGAATCACGTTTCTATGTTTGGCAGTCTGATGGGAGAGTCTTGGTTTGGCAGATGCCAGGAGAATGTTACCTCCCTGACTGCATTGTGCCAACTGTAAAGTATGGTGAAGGAGGGATAATGGCATTAGGCTGTTTTTCATGGGTTGGGCCCCTTACTTACAGTAACGGGACCATAGATTGCGACCCAGGCCTTCTTGTCCAACATCAGTGCATGACCTCACAATTGCTCTACCGGATTAATGGCAGAAAAAATCCCACAAAAAACTCAAAAATCTTGTGGAAATCCTTCCCAGAAGAGAAGAAACTGTTATAACTGCAAAGGGGGGACAACTACATATTAATGTCTATGTATTTAGAATGGAATGTCATAAAAGTCCCTTTTGGTGGAATGATCAGGTGTCCCAATACTTTTGTCCGTATAATGTATATATAGAAGCTGTTTTGTAACATGTTTAAGTGTTGATAATTTGTTTAAATATATAATGTTTTTACACATCTGCTTTTCTGTCCAGCCTTGCTGTGGGATTCCAAGTTATCACAGACAAAGGCTTTAACTTTTCAACAGTAGACGACGCCTTTGTATGTCAGAAGAAGAACCACTTCCAGGTTACGGTGCACATCCGAGTTCTTGGAACCCCAAAATATATCAAGACACCACATGGCCTGAATCCTATTGCAGAGTTTTATCTCAAAGTCTTTGGAGTGAAAGTAAGTGAACAAGTGATCAAGATATCAGTGTATCTAATAGAACAAACAATAGCATTTACAATAGTCACAAGATAAATTAAAAGCACATTCTTTTATGTTAAATAATATGGTCATACTTTAATACAAAAAAGTTATAACATTGTGGGCTTTTTTGAGCAGGGCCCTCTTTACCTCTTGTTTCATAATTGTTATGTTATATACTATTTGTTATATCTACTTTGTGTAGGTAGAAACACCAAACCAGACAATAACAATAGAACAGTCCCAGTCTGACCGCAGCAAGCGACCCTTCAATCCAGTTGTGTAAGTAATGTTTTTATTCACTCGTGGCAGGAACAATTGCTTCTGGCTTTAGCAATATTTATTGTTTTGTATACTCAAAATTGTATGCAGCATTTATCTTGAAGTGAGGGAGTTAATGTATTATTCATAAAATTAATTGTCTCATTCTTTTTATTTATTTATTTATCCCTTCTATTGGTAAATTGAACGCGTGGGAGTTCAGTACTGGAAAATGACAACATAATAAGTATGTGTCATCATATGACGTGTTACTTTGTGCTATTAATATTAATTAATGGCTCAGTATGGTTAATCCATTGTTGTAGGCGGTTCAGAGCTAATGGATGTGACAATGAACAGACATATCATATATTTTCCACCTCCTAATCCTCTGTCGCTAGCCATATGTGGCTTGACTGCAGTATACGTTGTATAAACACTACCTGATTCCCTTTTGGCACTTTGGAGAGTAACTAGATTCATAAATGAGATTTTTAAGACAAAACTGTGTGCTTTATTTTATTTTATTTTGTAAATGTTATTTTTTATTATTTATTTATTTTAAATAAATATCCCATGTCCCAAATAAGCAAGTATTGGTTTTTCTCCTCAAATAAAGAAAATTAAAACAGAGTTCCTTGGAGAAGTCCCCATCTGATACAAGGGTATTGATAGCAGAAAAGAAATATTGGCCCTTCTAGTCTATCCTTGTTGGATTACTATTTACTTATTGATTGGGCAATTAGATTTTCTTAAGTTTGTTTATCATGTTTGCTTGTACTAATTCTTTTCTAGGTATCTTTCTAGGTACAATTTTCACACATTGCCCCTCAATCCTCCACCTTCTAACTTTAAATCATACCCTCTAGTTCTCCCATTTTACTAAAACCACTTCCCTATTGGACTATGGTCTACTGGTTTCCATATTATTTGTGAAGTGACCCCTGTGTTTTTGGAGTACAGAACCTGTTTAGTTTTTATTGTTGTCATTTTTTTTAGGGTTAATTTGCCACCAGATCACATAACTAAAATTACACTGGGAAGATTGCATTTTAGTGAAACAACAGCTAATAACATGAGAAAAAAAGGAAAACCAAACCCAGACCAACGGTAAGTAGATGCGGTCTACTTAGTCTCTAACACAAAGTGATTATATTTCAAAGATGGCCGCTGTTCACAATATCATCCAGACGATCTTACTTTAGGTCCATATACACCAAAATGTGTGGAAATCCTTCCAGGGTTAAGAGCAGGATGACTTAAACCTAAAAAGTAAGCATAGCCTTCTCCAGTGCTCATCAGTCTACCTGTTCGTGTTTGATGCTGTTGCTGTCATCTATAATGTTAGAAGGGGAATTCTGAACTAGAAACAACTCTGCATTTACTAATAGTTACTATGTTTAAGCAATGGGGAGCAGAGCTAAAGCTACATCATAATACTTTCTTTGTAAACACGGAAATGTTGATTGATCCAAAAGACGGTTGAAAATTTACATTCAATTAAATCTTTGGTGTGAAAATGTGAGATCCATTATATTTACCACCTCATGTTTCCACTTGTATCCAAAGTTGCAAAAAAGCAAAAATGCAAAAAATGTTTCTATTTTATATCCAAAGTTCTTTAATACAGATTCTACAAATTTCACTTAGAACCCTAAGAGAACTTCATTAGGGATTTCTATGTTATTGTTTCGATTCAGATAAAATGTGTATTATGTTATGTTGATATTTCTATTCATATAACTAGAATACATTCAACTAAGTCCAGAAATGTGGAGAAGTACATATCAACACACATGCTCATCCATGCAACATTACAGCCACCTTTTGTTTACTAGAAAAAGGAAGCACATATTCTTCTTTTCCTGATTTATTTAGACCTTTTTAAACATTGTAACAGCCCTTAGACAGAAAGTAGGAAACTAAGTTAAAAATAATAACACAACAAAATGTTCAGTTTTGTTGAAACATACATTCTGACAGCTCAGAAATCCATTTGGCCCATTTAGCCCCCTGCTGTCAAAAATCTCAAACCATATGTTTTCTATTTGGTCTCACACTTTTCTCATGCATGTTCAAATCCCTTCGCAGTATCAACTTCAACCCCATGGTGAACAAGGCTAGTCCTCAAGGGCCACAGTTTTTGGATATCCAAGCTTAAACACAGGCTTCCTAATTAAAAGTCATTAAGAATGCACAGAACCCTTTTCCTGTAAGTGGCAAGGAATTGGATATGTCCATTGCTGTTCTACCACTTTTTCTGGAAGGTTGTTCCGCATATATCAAAGTGCCCCAATTTTCGCTGTAGACCAGCCATTTTGTGTCAAGATGAGCATAATTTTTGAATATATTAAAAAACTTTGATGGTCCCCTTCTTAGGTACTTCATGCTAGCGGTTGGTCTGTATGCTGTCAGTCGAGGGGAGACATATCTGGTTGTTTCTCAGGTCTCAGATAGAATCATTGTGAGGGTAAGTAATCCACTACCATTGTGATAATTTGTCTTCTCTCCATGTTCATAATAAATAGCTCTGCTGGGAATGCAATGAATACTCAATGTCTAAGGTGACACATATCCTATCCCTTCTGCAAGGGTGCATTGGACCTGCCCTTTCTTGATGGTTAGCTCTCTGATTGTGAAGTTCTAATGGCTGCAGTTTGGTATCAATTACATTAATAAAAGATGACTTGGTGACATCCAATTTTTGCCTCTTTACCAGTGATTACAGATTCCATCATGATCATATTAAGGCTGCCAGAAGTGACTGGCAGACTGAATCCCTAGTTGATTACCACATTCAATCCCCAAGTTCCTGCTTGGGCTTTAGTTAACACAGTAGTAATTTCTTGCACTGATTTACAAATGGGATACTATGCCCAAAACACACAATGCAAAAAATATCAATTAGCAGAACTACCAGATGTCCATACAAATAATAATTATACTAATTAGATATGTGTCAATGAAAATAATGAGCTATGTATTCAGATGTAGCAGTCCTGGCTTTTTATAAAAAGCAGGCTCCTCATAAAGCACATATTAATATTAGGAATTGAGCAATATACTGTGGGGTGAACTACACATCAGCATATAGCAGATTATTCCAGTGAAATGCTGTCAGACATGTACTAGAACAATGTACAGTATGCACTGTGTATTCCTTTATAATTCATTCCCTATTTCATACTTCATTCACTCCCCTAAGGCTCTACAATATTGAAACTCTAATTAAAGTCTTAGGTTGAGCTATGACAGCACACAAAGGGTGATTCTTTTGTCACTTTCCACTCATACAGTGACACCTTTTTTTTAAAGTTTATGCAATAAAAACATCCTGTTTTTTTATTTGGAAGAACCACTTACGTAACATTCGCCTATCTTATTATTTTTAGGAGTTAACTTTCACGAAAATAAAACACCCATTTTCCTATGGCACACACTGAATCTTGCATATATATATATATATATATATATATATATATATATATATATATATATAAAGCTAATAAGGGCCTTTATTTTTGCTTAGTATTATGCAGCTTTTTCTAAAGAGAAATCATTATTTAAAATAAATTAACAACTGAAAACTGTACAATACCTTATGTAAATAAACTCTTGGCAGTGGCACCGCTGTTTAGTATTAAGAATACATCTAGTGTTTTTCTATCATTATTATGTGTTATACAAGACACATCTCTTGTTATATATACAAAGTAATTCTGTGCAATGTTTGTGAAAAGTGAAAAGACCATTCCATATGTTACTGTGGTGATATGACACTTAACCCACAATCAGTTTTTATACACGACCAAACATCCCTGTTTTATTCTTTAACCCCTTAATGACAAAGCCCATACATGTACAGGCTCAAAATGCATTGTTTTCAATGGGTTTAGGGAGCGCCCATTGTCCTTAAGGGGTTCATGATTCACTCCGACCAACCACCAACATTTTTATTGTTATTGTCTTATGTATTTTGGATACAAACATTTCAAATGGCTTATGTTTCTTGTTATTGTCCTTCTGACATTCATATTTCTTAGGCTTCCAACCCCGGGCAGTTTATGAATGATAATGACATCTTGTGGCAGCGAGGGCATGTCCCAGAGACAGTTGTCTCTCATGGTCGAGTAGGAATTAACACTGACACGCCGGATGAAGCACTGGTCGTCTGTGGCAATGTGAAAGTGATGGGGACAGTCATGCATCCATCTGACAGTCGAGCAAAGACAAATATCCAAGAGGTGAGCCCGAAGGACATCTCCTGCCAATCTGATTAACAGCACTCATTGTTCAAGTGACACATTGGATGTGGATTCTACAGAACAAATAAAAACACTAACTGATTTAAGGAAAATAAAGATTTGTGGAATCGTTTTCGAGTATTTCCATATAATGTCGCTAGCAACATATTGGTTAACCTACATTTATTTACAGCTGGATAAAAATCTTCAGTTCTGAAAAACCTATTATAGAGCGAGATAATGGAGTCTTCAGTTGAAGTTGATACCTTTTCTTGAGCCAACATAGAAAAAGGTTACATATGCTTTTGGGACCTTAGAGATCTGAGAAATAAGAGGAATGTAACTGTATACAGTTTTTATGTTAGCCCAATAAAAGGTATCAACTTTAAGTAAAGATTGTATTTCCTCACAGCCTGATATGGCTATATCCATTTTTCTTATTAAGAGTCACCCAGAAGCTGTGGATATTGGTTATATGTAAAGAGCAATTGTGGTGCAAATGGGTAAAAGTGGCGCAATCACTATACCAGCCCATAGAATATGGATGCTGACTTCAGTCATTTAGTTTTTGTCATCAGTTTGTAACTTATTTGAAAATGCAATTGGTTTCTCTTTATTGACATCCTGGCCTCCTCTCTGTCACCTATGATTAGGTATGAAGCATATTTACAGTTATGTGAGCTGCATGGTTCCAGAAAGGTGTGGTGTGTGATCAATAGGCAGTATTTTATTTTCTGAAGCAAGACTCTTTTTTTGCTGCATGATGTAGTCCATGTAATCAGGCCCAATGCCACAAAAACAGAATCAACCATACATGTAAAGCAAGCATGGGCTCCAGTATGACAGCACCCCCTAACCCCAGTGAAACTTGGTTGGATACTGCCAAATCATTTTATTTACACAAATTAATTTATAAATACATGTTCTGTTCAGTTAGGGATATAATAGTGTCTATATTACACTCATGTGCACCATACTAAAAAAAGAACATAAAGGTATATAGGTTCCAGGGAGGGACTTGAGAGGGATTTGAGTCTCAAACTGGAATCCAAGAATCAATTTGGTTGTTTGCCTTTGATAGAACAATTATTCAAAAACAAATCTTCTGTCTATGAACAAGACACCATTGACTTGGTGTGACTGAAGGACCTGTCATACAGGGCCCCCAAGGTCCTCATCGATGGCGCCAGCCTGGCCATTCTGTCACACTTGGGATCATTGCTTTGATGTTTTCTTGACATAGGTTGATACAATGGAACAGCTAAAAAGGATATCTCAGATGAGGCTGGTTGAGTACGACTACAGGCCAGAATTTGCATCAGCAATGGGGATAGATTCTGTTCATGAGACAGGTAAGCTGTACTGCGCGGGGCACGTGCAATTATTGCAGCCACTATGGTGGCTTTGATCTAAAGTTATTTAGAATCGAGTCCTAGCCTTATTGTAACATAATAGATTACTATATTTTGAAGTAAATGGTCATTGCAGATTTCAAACCCATCCTAAATATATAAAAAAAACACAAATACACTGATTGGAAAAATTAAAAAAGCACAAGCTATAGGTTATTGTAATAAATTATTGTGAAATAAACTGTAAATAAATGTGAGTAAGTGAGTTGCTTTAAGAGAGAGACTTTAAGCAAAAGCCACCCAACTTTCTGAATGTTTCAGAATTACATTTTCCTTGTACATTTGTAAGCTGACCAAACTGTGGTCTGCAAATGACCAGTGGAACCCTAGACCGTCAACGTTGATCCTTAGATAGATAGGAGTGATGAAATGAGCCTAGGTGTCTTTTAAAAATGGTAAAGCAGGAGCACGCATTTAACCAAACAAGGCTACAAACCAATACAAAAATGTTAATACGGGTATGTCTGTTTTCTTTTTTCGCTGCCCTTCTAAAGTGATTCCCAGAACCAATATGTTTGATAATGATTGTAATAGAACATTTATAAAGCCATGTTTTTATATTTGCATGGTTAAATATAAATGTTTTCTTTTTCAGGCATTATTGCTCAGGAGGTACAAAATGTCCTTCCTCAAGCTGTTAAGGAAGCTGGTACTGTTACATGTGAAAATGGAGCAACAATAGACAACTTTTTGATGGTGGATAAGGTAATGATGATCTGGTATCACATGTAATATCAACACAAAACCTACAGAATAATCCAAAAGGGTTATGATTATTTAAACACAACTTTAAGGGTACAAGGAAAATAAATTAAACACAGTGCTGTATACAGTAGTGCAGCTTAGGTATGAAAAAAAAGTAACTGCAGACTTGTAGGTTGCCAACTCTACTTTTCCAAATACATTGATCAGGACAAGAGTTGACCTTGACGCTCTATTCGTACATATTAATTGTATTAATTAATTTTATTAAGAGTATTTTCCTATTATCCTATTCCAGTAATTACTCATTTAGTACTCATTAAAAACCTTTATTGCTTTTGAGTCTTGTGTTATTGGTCATATTGTTTATAACTCTGTAAATATATTTAAAAACCCGAAGCTGCTTCCAAAGGTAGACAAAAGTGTTTATTCACTAAAGCATCAGCTGGCGGGAGAGTTTGCAGAAAAGCTATGGTTTCAACTACCTAAAATTATTATGGGCCACTCCAGGTATTCTTGAAGCAGAAGCTCGCCATGCTTGGCTGTGGTAACATGAGATCAAACCACAACTCTCCTGCAAAGTAAAGCCTCTGAATGTCCATGACAAGGCTTGAGGAAGTTATTGAGGCTTAACGTACATTTAGTAAAACTTCCATCACAAAGCATATTGCTGCCTACCCTTTTAGATACATTTTTTAAATATTGGTAAGACAAATCTGAATATTTCTCACATTGCTGTGCCACTTCGCATCGCCTTTGTGGGAGTTATTGTAACATTAGGTATGACAAAATTGCTAACTGGCAGCCGTCAAGAAGACACACATGAGTGGGAGGCTAACATTGACAAATTACAAATTACAAAAAACACAACAAACAAAAGCATGGTTTTCTGCTTTCCTCTCAGGATCAAATCTTTATGGAGAACGTTGGTGCCGTGAAGCAGCTCTGTAAACTTACTAATAACCTCGAGACGAGGATTGATGAGCTTGAAGCATGGAACCAGAAACTAGACAAACTGAAAAGAATAAGCAGCTTAAAAGCAGCCCAGAGTGAGCGATCTCCTTCAAGGTTAGCATTTTGAAACAAGGAAAGAATCTGACCTCTTTTCTGGGCTACATAAGGCGATGATGCCTGTAGGAATCCAAGAGAAAATGCAGAATCCAATGACACATATCTTTTTATTTGGATTTATAGGACACATAACAGAATTAGTCCTGTCCCAGTACCAAGAAGACCAGTTCCAGAGAAAATGAAACAGGTTTGAGGAAGAAAATATGTACTTCAATTTGTGTGTGAATTTACTACAACACCAGATTTCTATCTAACTGCACAGAAATTGAGGCTGTCCAGGTGACAAAAGTAAATATGGTGCTATTGGATGCACAGACCTCAGTGATCTCTCCTGTTATGCCTCCAGTAAGAGGGATATAGGGCTTGGGAAGCCAACGGTCCAAGTGGGACTGCTTGCTGCATCTTTTCTACCCCTTTTGTCATGCATATGACTGGATGGGACACGACCAAGGCTCAGAGTATGCCTTCTTCTTCTGGATGTGTATACCAAAAATAGTTTTGTCATGCTGCGTTGGAAAATACAAATACTAGTCTGGGAAATACTTATTTTTACCTTAGATGTTCAGCTTTTGCATAATTTCTTGTTAGTACAGTGTGCCTCAGTAAAGGACTTTTAAAACAAATAATGTTTTAAATTAAAATGTTTGTTTCTATTAGTACATTGCTGTATTTACTTTTGTTTTGTAGGTCCCAACAAAACAACAAGAATGCTCTAAAAAGATTTTCCAGGTTACAGTATTTGCCCTGACCTCCGTCATGGCTCTTTGGTAATAAAACATAACTGTTATGTATATGGAACCGTGACACACCCATAACATTGTATCTTTATTTCAGCGTATATGATACTACCATTAACTTTGCATATATTTGACTAATTGTCAACAATAACCCAATTAAAACCAAATAAGAGTATAACGACTGCTATGGGCGTAACCACACATCCAATGTCCACCAGCCAAACACCACCATCTGCATCACCTGGGCGTACGTCCAAGGAGTGTTCCGCATTTCCGCTCTTGGACTTGTGCACAACCATACCTTAGACGGTTGCCATAAACCATAAATGTAACCACCAACCACCATCTTCCGGGGGCATAACTAGAAACCAAGGGGCCCTGGTGCGAGAAATTGTCCCAGGCCCCCCAACTTAAAGAACTGGTCTGTGCATATACGCAATTACACACACTAACTCATACTCACTAACACACACTCCATCTCATCCACACATATACATATATCCCGCCCCTGCTTACCTTTCACCGCTCCTGCAGCTTTCCCTCGGGCTGCTCCCACACAGCGTGACAGGAAGAAGGGGACCCTTCTTCCTGTCTCACTGAAGTTACACCAGTGCATATATTACGCCATCCACCAGTTTCTCCTTTCTACAAAAAAACCCCTGCAGCCAACCACAACCCAATCCCTTATACAGCCTGACTGCCCTGAGTGCACCCCTCCTCCTGCCTCATTAGTATGGGGCAAAAAATCATGGGGGATCCTGCCAAGGCCATGCAAATGGCCACAGGCTGAGCATCAGTTTAACCCTCGGTACAGGGGGTGAATCTTGGTCCCCTTGTTCCAGGGCCAGTCTTATATATAATGTATAATGATGGCAGTGAGTGGAAATCGCAACTCTCATGCAAACTCTCTTGCCAACTCTTGCATTAGTTTAGGTTTCTCTTTGATCACTGAAATTCATTTTTTAAATATTTTCACACAGCTGATGTCTTCATCCATGGAAAAATATGTACTGGATGTGTTTAAAATCTATAAGTGCCAGTGAAGCACTGCAAAATGTATAGTAGGGCATTTAATTGTGAAATTCTTTCTTTCAGTGCCTTGACAATTTCTACTCTGTATATACTATACGTGCAAGAGGAAGCCATTGAAAGAGAACCGCCATTACAGTAAGCCTTTACTCTGTTTGATGTCTCTTTAGTTGACTAGAGCTTGTTAATAAGATAAAAGAACATCAAATGGGTCAGAAATACAGTGTGGACATTGTTAATTTTGTAAGTGACTATTGTAGCTGGAAACAGCTGATTTTTAATGGAATATCTTCCATTAATGCCATCACTACTTCCAATTGTGTTGGCTAATCAAAGTTTATAATCTTTAAAGGCTAATTGATCATTAGAAAATATTTTGCAATTATGTTAGCACAGCTAGCTGTTTTCACGAAAAACAATATATATATATTGTAGATATGGCACAGGTTCTAGATTTTTAAAGTGTAAACCACTCATATATTGAGCAGAAAATATATCCTGTATTTTTGCAGTATACAGATGTGAACAGCTGTCAAAATTTTTGCGAGCAGTTGCGGAACCCATAAGATACCGTTTCTATTATTTTTTCATTTACAAATTGAATAATTTTTTTTTTTGTCTTTCTTCCATAGTAATAATTACACAAGTGTTGCAAGTTCATTGATGCCATCTATTTATACAACTATGATGGGTATGTTGGCTTTTTGCAGAGCATTGCTCTTGTGTCTGAATGTGTAATGTTACCAATTGTGTTTATGTTGTGTTATCTCATTTATATAGTGCTAAGAAATGTGTTGTGTTTTATGATTATTCATAATTGATTTAGTTAATATCTCCTTGATATGCACAACTAATGTAGATATTTCAAATACGATGAACTACTGTCCACAGGAAATTCTCTTCATTTGGACATGTGATGTTGGACACACTAAGGAGAGGATGAAATCATCAGGCTTGGCTCTTTCTTGTTTTTTGGCTAAAGTTTAACTTTTTTTATGTCATATGGAGGATCAGAACCTGATTAAAACAAATAACAATGAGTAGAGGTGGTGGAGACAACCACAAAAAAGAATAACTGAGAAACCATGGGTTCCCACACTTAGTCTGGTATTCATCACTGACCAAGGATCCAATGAAAATAAACATTTGCACAATGTTGTTTATATTAACAAAGCTACCTGGGACAGTTAATCATATGTTTGGTTTCATGGGTGGCTGTGTGTTGCACAGTGGGAGCCACTTTTTGCAGGGATGGCCAAATTATACTGTAGCTTTGTGTTGATTGCCCATTGGGTGTATTATACCTTCATATGTCTACAACCATAGTAAATGTTCTGTCTTGCAGCAGTGAGTGAGACTACCTATACTGAAACACATCCTCCAGACAAATTGTTAGAAATAAATTTTTGTGATTTCCTGCCTTGTGATGAAGTACAGTGTTGCACAATTCCGCAAGTTAAACTAAGGAATGAAAATTACGATGAGACAAACAGTAAGTACATTGGTGATGATCCAGTTCAATCTCCTTTTGTACTTTGTAAGACTATACCAGATATGAAGAAATACTTCTAGAACCTTGTCCAGTGATTTATTATATAAAGCGTGGAACCCTTCCTCTCAAAAATGTATTCTATTGTTGTCTTCTTTTTGTAAATGTTTGTGGGTTGAGTAGTAACACTTAAGTTTTTCATTTAACAAACCCTACACTCTGTGTAATCCTCTATGTAATCCTGAGATATTGGTGAATCAGTGAAAAAGTATTAATAGATTAACAGGTTTGTGTCTGAAGGCTTCATAGTTTCTCAACCCTATGACTTCCCTAGGTGTAATAGAGAGCCAACTCTTGGTCAGCCCTGCATAATGCATAGTTAATGTTTGGAGATTGCTTAATAAAAAAGCAGTAGCTTTACAGGAAGTTTCTGTGTAGTTAGAGGTAGGAGTTTGTATCTGTCAGTAATAAAACTTGTCTCCACATAATGCCCACACGAGGATGGTTTAGGTGAATGGGTAGGGAGTTTTACTTTTTATTATTGATGAACTTACAGACAGGGGATGGGGGTGTAGTATGGGCAACTTTCCTCTCCAAAGGGTAAAATACATATATGCTTGCTTTTTCCAGCTGGCACTGAGTCAATTGTGAGTGGTAATTTATGCCAGTGGAAATGTGAGTTGGACTTTATTCCAACTTGTTTGCTTTTGTTGCTGCACACCCACATTTCAAATGACATGCACTTGGTGTTCAATGAATAGACCTGCCTAACATTTTATCTTTATCTTTATCTCTCTCTCTCTCTCGCTCTCTATCTATCTATCTATCTATCTATCTATCTATCTATCTATCTATCTATCTAATTAATGCAAGTATGTATTTATTCTAGGAAATATCAATAATGTACTTGAAAGCAGGTGGCCTGGATTCTCAAGTGACTGTAAGTTGATATCCTAATGTAGCATATTTGTTCAGTAGTAATATGCTCTTTCTTCTATGTATATTCTGTGTATCCTATGTATATACAGTAAAGGTAAAGTAAAAAGCAAAGTATATGATAAAATCATAGTCACACAAAAATCAAGTCACACAAGGTTAAGGTCGACATAACAGGAAGGTAACAAGGGTCATCCTATCTGCTGAAATGAGCCAAGAAGCTATTATTTCCTAACTTTTTTACAGTACAGGTGTTGGCTGATGAGGGCCCTTCTTAAACAAATTTACAATCTAAATGCATTGTTGTGCGACAATGTCAATATAGACATATTCCAAAACTAGTCAGGGAAACCGTGTAGCGTCTAATAATAAGTAACCAGATCACTTTTTATTAACCACAGATTACCTGGGTTTAAACCTTGGCTTGATTTTATCCCATAAATATTAATATATTGTATGTATGCATGTGTACATGTATTGCATTTACAAACCTTTATATTTATAGAAGATGTTTAACTTCTTGCATACAATAATAAAGTATATGACATCTGGCCTATAAAACAGGCTACAATATACTTTACTCCCTAATCATGGGCGTAGGAACCGGGGGGGGACAGATCCCCCCCAGTCCCTTACAAAAAATTACTGCACTTTTTCTGAAGTAATACTGCAGTTTTTTGGACATGAAAAAACTGCAATACTGCACTTTTACTGCAGTATTACTGCACATTTACTGCAGTTTTACTGCATTTGTACTTCACTGTACTGCAGTTTTACTGCACATTTACTGCACTTTTTTTTATATTGCAAACCTACAGTTGTACTTCAATGTACTGCAGCTTTATTGCATTTGTACTTCCGTACAAAAATAACTGCAATAAAACTGCAGTACAGTGAAGTACAAATGCGGGGGGAACCGATAATGAAGAAATCCCCACCAGGGCCGTAGGAAACCCCCCCAATAGAAACGCCGCAAATGCGTCCCGCGAGACCTCGAGGTGCGGCCCGTGTAAGATCGGCAGCCAGGGCAACCGATCTTACGCGGTCCGCACCTCGAGCCCTGCTACAACAAGAGCCCTGCTACTTACCTGTGAGAGGGTCTTCTGTACTGCACAGAGGAAGCGGAACCCAGCAGAGTTCACGTAACATCACATCCTGCTTCCTCTGTGCAGTACCAGAGAACGCAGAGGGAGGCCGCGCCCCCTGCTGAAGTCTGTGAGCGGCATCGAGGAGCTGCAGTGCAGGTAAGGGGGTGGGGAGGGTGCTTGAATGAGTATGTGTGATTGAGGGAATGAATCTGTGAATGAATGAGTATATAAATGAATGAGTGTGATAGCATGGATGTGTAAGTGCTGGAACCTAGGCATGATGGGACTGTGATTGCTGTTAGCAATCACACTCCTATCATGCCAAGTCAGCCAGTACATGCTGAAATCTACTGGCTGACTTGGCATGATAGGAGTGTGAATGCTAAAGGTGGGGGGTCATTTTCGGTTTTGGCTAAGTGAACCGTTTTTTGGTGGATCCCTAGAATAAATAGAACTATTTCATTTTTAATTATCCTGAGTCCTGAATTTGTAGTCACAAAACTTTCTAGGCCCAGAAATCAGTGAGAGGAAAAGTAAAGGTTTTGTGTCATTTACTTTATTTTAATCTGCATATTTTATTAAAGGCCATATTTTCTCACAGTGAAAAATTAGTGCGGCCCGCGCACGTATACAATTCTGATGAAGTGGCCCACTGCAGAAAAAACTTGGACACCCCTGAGGTAGACAGTGAGAAGGGGGGGTAGGGAGAGGGTAGCTAGTGAGAAGGGGGGTAGGGAGAGGGTAGCTAGTAAGAAGGGGGCGGTAGGGAAGAGGGTAGCTAGTGAGAAGGGGGCGATAGGGAGAGGGTAGCTAGTGAGAAGGGGGGTAGGGAGAGGGTAGCTAGTGAGAAGGGGGGTAGGGAGAGGGTAGCTAGTAAGAAGGGGCGGTAGGGAGAGGGTAGCTAGTGAGAAGGGGCGATAGGGAGAGGGTAGCTAGTGAGAAGGGGGGTAGGGAGAGGGTAGATAGTGTGAGAAGGGAGGGTAGGGAGGGGGTAGATAGTAAGAAAGTGTGAGAGGGGGGAGAGGGGGCAGATAGTGTGAGAAGGGGGTGAGGGGGTAGATAGTGTGAGAGATGGGGAGAAAGTGGGGATCTGATGGCGGAAAATGCTGTCCCCCCCAGATTTTTAGGGGTTTCTACGCCCATGTCCCTAATTACAAGGGATTTCCTAGAAGGGAGAAGTTGGGGTAAATATAACCAAAACCTGCATAACTTATGTCATAGAGGTACCAGAATCTACAGAAATAACGTTCTTTGTCGCTTGCAATTTTCTCATAAAGACTCCCTATTTTTTTCTAAGTATTATGTATTAGCTATAATCACTAATAATATATACTGTCAAACGTGCCTTTAGCAGTCTGTTTATATCTAGTGCAGAATAAAGCATTGCTAACTACTGATCCAAGAATGTAAATTCTGGTTTTACAATATGGAGCTCTTACTGGTATACTCTCAAACAGTAGCTTAACTGCATATATTACAATTTACTGTTTTGTTAATTCAGTGAAATTAGGACTATGCAGGTGAATTATGGGTTAAATTCATTGACGTATTTGTGCATTGTGAAAGCCTGGAGTCCATGAACTTCTCCTGCCAAAAGGGGTGGCTTAACCATTTTACTATCGTACATTTGATAGGGTTTACCTTTCATAATGTATAATAAAGTTGATACGTTGAAGCTGCATTTCTCCTGCAAATTAACCTGTAATCAACTGCGTTAAAGGAATAAATCCAAGGTATTTAGCTACAGTTCGGCTTCTTCTGGTTTACATCACTTTAGTAAGATAAGATTTCCATGGACTAGTAGACATTGACTTGTGAGAGCTGGCATGTGAAAAATGTTTTGTAGCCTAACTAACCAAAAGGAAACCCCTGCTTTCCTTTTGGACCTTCCTAATGTTGTGGTCAACTTAAACTTGGCCATTGCATAGCTTGATGAGCAAAACCTTGGTCAGGCATGGTGTATGCCACACCAACAGTCAGCTTTCCCCACCCTTAAAATGTTTATTAATTGAGGGACCCTGACATGCAAATGTTTTTTTTCTCTTCTGTATATTTGAATATATGGTTGTGTATGGTAGTAGCAAAACTAGCATTCATCACTTAATTGAATCTATGGGACATTTAACCAGGTATATAAAATACAAGTTTCATGATTTGTGGAAAATTAGCAAATGCTAATGCGTTGTAATCTGGGAGAGATACGACAAACTATCATGCAGTGTAACAAATCTTTATATCACTTTACTCTGGGAGTTTTAATTCAATGTTATTTTTATATGAACTAGTATTGTTCTGTTTTTGAATGTTATTATAATTTATGCATATATTAAACTTTATTTAGAAACACTTCACATTCAACATTCAAATGTTAATATTACATAGAAACTTTGTATCATCATCATCATCATGGTTTTTTGCTAAATTTACTGCCTGAAGGTAGGGCTGTGATGGAGCCAAAGTGTTAAGTATTTCTTATTACATCCTTTATTGCACCTACATGCCCCCAATTTCTATGAAACACCCTTTTTTAAAAGTGTAGATTGCCCAGGCAATGCAGCAGCAGGCAATGACACATTAACTAAATAAAATAGTCTTTTACTTTAAAGCTAAATATGTCCAAAAGCAGTTACATTGAGTGAAAATAAAACCTAGAACATAGGTAGCTTCATAACTAAATTTAACAATGTGAAATGTAATGTAGATGACACTATTTCATTGAAAGCTATCTGATATCCGGTTATTTGTAGGGTTATATAATTACAACAGGCGGTATTTACTAAATACTGTCTGAATGTTTTTTTTACATAACATTTCAATTCTCCGTCATCACTGCACATAATAAATACCCAGTAGAGAGTGCTATTGTACTGAACTTTTCTAGCTATCCTGGTGTGTTGTTTACCATACTAATTATTCCAGGTCTTGAGTTCCCTTGCTTTTCATTATAGTTGTGTAAATTAGCTTGATGGAAAAATAAACATTTAAACAAATGCAAACTGAAGCACTTATCTATTTGTATTTTAATTTAATCTTCTCCAGTATAAAATTATTCTGCTATTATAACGTGTAGATTAAGGAAATGATACAAACAATGAGACCTTCTTTTTCAACATATTTGATCAAACTGCTACCATGAGTGGTGCACGAGTCTGTACATAAACTGGACCCCAAATGGAGGTTAGATAATTTAAAAAGATAAGTTGCTTTTCTATTCCATTACATCCAAAGAGTATTATGTCCAAGATTCTGTTTTACTTTGGACCCATTAATGGATGAGGATAAGTCACAATTCTATAGGTATATACTTCATCATGTTGACTTTTGTGAAATTGCCTTAATTATTATTATTCATATTCTGCAGCTCTGTGCAGTGCGTAAACAGGACATAAGAAGTAGTATATAACAAAATAGTTTTACTTACAGAAAGAAGAGAAGAAGAGGGCCCTGCTTACGATCTAGAGGGAGTTAGGTTGCATTCCACAAGAGGTGAACGTGCCACTCTTAGGGATGGACCAGCCATACTAGTATTATCATTGTCTGAAGGCAGGAGAGGACTAGGAAAGGCGAGCTAAAGGAAGGTTTAAGGCATCCTTAAAGAAGTGTTTTTTAAGGGTTTTTTAAGGATTTTAATGCAGGGGGAAAGACGTTTAGGCTGTGGAAGGGCTTTCCAGAGGATAGGGTCAGCCCTTGAGAAATCTTGCAAGCGTGCATTAAAGCTAAATAATCAGAGCACAGGACAGGCAGAGATCATCAGATGAGCATAGAGGCCGAGTAGTAATTGTAAACAGCTATAGTGTTGTTCTTTCTTCTTCAATTTACACACCCTGTCATTTTTTCTTAGCATCCATGGAGCAGCCATACATGTGGTAATAATCCATCCATCTTTAGGATGGGTGTCTGCTATTAATCAATAATGGCCTCCCCATCCCTTTAATTCACATTATTTCTTCCTGTCCTAAAGGGCAGGTCTGTTTAGTCTGTCCACAGACTTGGTTTATTGGTGAGAGCTAAATCTATTTTTTCTTTTTCTTCAATTTTCTTTTTTTTCTCTTTATTTATGTTGATCAACTAACATATGGAGTAAATAAGGTTATATTTAGAAAGTGAAGTGGTAATTCACCTCCTCTTAATTCTGGGTTATTTCTTTGCAGTCTATCAGAGGAAATAGCTGCAATGAGGCTCTGCATTATGGAATAATGGACCAGTTGCAGACGCATGGTATGAGTCACATTGAGGTTGCTAAGCACCCATGTAAAACACAGAAATTGCACTAAATTCAAGGAAACATGCAGTAGTACTTCAGAAAGCAGTGCAGAGTCAGCTGTTTTTTCTGTGTGTATTGTCCAGATTGTTTCAATTCTGGTTGCTGCTCTGATGTGCAGCTTTCAGGTACTTAGGTAGTCCGTAAAAAGAAATATTTCAGAAAACGGTGCCGAAGCAGCTGTTTTTTTTAGTGTAGATCGCCCAGATCGTTTAAATACTGACTGCTGCTCTTATGTGAAGCCTTCAGGTACTGAGGTAGCCTGCAAATGCAATTTACATGCAATGTTTGCTGTATATGTATGTGTATGGTATATGACTTCTCTAAAAACGGTCACAAGCTAATGAGCCCCTTCCTGGCCCTAGTGCCGAGCCAAAAAGAAAGAAATTGGTTTAAACTAAGCATATTTTCTGCCAAGCTTGTGTGCAGCCCATGCCTGGCAAATATAAAAAAATCATTTGCGTGAATTGTATCAGAGAGCATTCTGAAGGAGAACATGGTATTAAGCGATTTTTGTCCTGGTTACAAGGCACTATGCAAAAAATCTTCGAAGATAGAAGACCAATATCATATTGGCCATACCCTCCCCCTATAACGCAAAAAGACTCTAGATTTGTCTGCTTCTGATATTGATGAGCATGAATACAGTGTGTTAGATTCCCAGTTGAAGAAGTGTCCAAGATAATTAAAGCACTCAAGGGTGTTATGGAGACCTAAATCTTCTTCACAAGATTCTTTCTTCACTTTATGTAAGAGCCAAAACTTAACTTTAAAGGATTTATGCTCAGAAGTGGAAATCTCCTGATAGAACATCCTCAAAAATCTAAGAGATTAAGGTGATTTCCATTAGAGATGGGGAAGGAGGAATACCTGGATTTCCAACCTAAGGTGGATGTGGCTATAACTTTCTTGGGGAAGCATATTACTGACCATCTAGAAGACCCAGTGTGTCTTAAAGATTCTGTGGATAGAAAGGCTGAAGGATCTATGATTTTGTGTGATGCTTCTACAGAATCATTTAATGTTACATTAACAACGTCGGGTTATCTACATTTGCCAGAACAGCATTATGGATGAAACCTTGGGTAGTTGATTTAGTTTCCAAGAGCAGACTTTTCAACATTTTTGCAGAAGGAGCATTGTTTGGGTCAAACTTAGACACTTTACTGGAAAGATATCAGAAGGTGATATTTTCTGTTTGTAGCCAGATATTTACACCCACCAGCCAGAGGAAGACTATCATCTAATTTTATTGAATGGCAACTAGACAAGTGGGAGATTCTATAAGAGATGGTTTTTACAATAGAATTCTTAGAGCCTCCAGTCCCAAGGTTTGTCATTTCGAGCCAGTCCACCAAAGTAGAGCATTGCT
The DNA here is from genome assembly GCA_029215755.1 of Spea hammondii. Classification (NCBI taxonomy): domain Eukaryota; kingdom Metazoa; phylum Chordata; class Amphibia; order Anura; family Pelobatidae; genus Spea; species Spea hammondii. The sequence goes on from JARDYJ010000004.1 coordinate 48,703,233, forward strand.
ACAAATATTAGAAGAAATGATAAAGAAACGGTTGTGAAACCTGTTTTATTGAAAGAACAAGGATAAGGTATTTATTCCAGGATGTTCCTTGTTAAAAAATCAAATGCCAGCTTGAGACCAATCTTGGATCTATGATTTGTAAACATATTTATCGGGACAAGTAATTGCTGCATAGAGTCTATTCTGTCCAGAGCCCATTCTGTCAAAAAGGATATTTTTGGAGAATCTTCCATACCTGAAACTGGACAAAAATACTATAACAGCATAAAGGCTGGAGGTAATTACAGAGAAACCAAAGTATTGATCCTGAAGTAGTAAATGTTATGTTGGAAGCAAAAGGGGCAACAACATATTTGATATATGCTAGAATTTAGACTAAAATCTGGCCCATAAACAGTGTATGGAAACACCAGCTAACCTACATATTTTGCCAAACACTACCGTATTGACATCTGGCCTCTGAAATAGCAGCTTTCGGACTTAAATGTCTTCAGGCTGTCATAAATCCTTAACCCTACCTCATAAAGTCATTTGCTACTTGCCACTTTGTAAGGCTGTCACATGGAAGCTAAGGAAAGCAAAATTTCTTACTGTAAATTTATTTTCCTTTAGTCCATGAGGCAGCCACATACTGATTTACTTGTATATATGAATTTTTTTTTAACTTACACAAAGAGTAAAGGATCCTCTCTTATAGGAGGTGGTTAATCTCAAGGCACATGTCTTAACATAGAAAGAAATTTACATATTTAACATCTTTTATCCTTTAACTTAGTGCTTTAGTGGGGCACACACTCTTGCATGATTCCACTATTTCAAAGTTCTAACAGACATTTTAGGATACATCCAATGGCTAGTTGAAGTAGAGACATTAACCACATCATGTGCAAAGGCAAAGACAGAGAATTCAAGAGAACTGGTGGGATACCTGTGTCTGAAAATCATCATTGTTACTTTTGCTGCAAACACCTTTGCACAAAGAATGTAGTCTATGTGATTTCTAAGAGTGTGACTTTAACTTTTTATCCTCCTGGAATAAAGGTCGGAGAGGACAACTGATAAAAAAAATGTTAAACTAGTGCAGAGTTCTTTACAATATGGTGATATTTCACAAAAGAGATGATTTGTTAACTAAGATCCAAAAAACACAATGTTCTCTGTACAATGCTCCAAAAGCCCAGATGGTATTTGCAGACAATGACATATTAGTCGGTTGAGTTTATAAACCTTCCCATGATTTAGAGTCAATTGGATTTTATGAAGTGTTTGTAAATCATATTTTTTTTCCAGTAATCCCCAGTCAGTTCTGTTCTATGATGTTTAGTAAATCTTGTATTATTCCCTTGTTCTTTTTAGGGATTGATACTTCGATCAGTTCTATACAGATTCTGGAAAATCAGCAAGTAATAGACCGTCACTATTGCAGTAAAAGCCTTCAATGTGGGTAAGTAATACCCTATGTTCTGTACTTAGTAAAAGTTTTACAAATATGTACTAAACTGTGAGTTGTTGGTGAGTTAAGACAGTGAGTTTTAAATATTTCAACATGCAACTTACTCTTGAAAATATGTGCTTTTTTTAGTACAAGCATCAATTCCTGTTTTAAAAAACGGTGTAATCCTAACATTTGTTTCACATTGTTTAGGTCTGGAAATTATAGTTATGTGATCCCAGTGAACAAGTACACACCAACCAGTATGCGGATAACATTGGAGATCAAGTGAGTAAAGATATATATATTTGCTACAACTTAGAGATGTAGTTCCCTCCTAGGAAAACAGCAATCAAGATCCAATAAAACTCTTTGTCAGTGACATGTATAAAGGATATTTACAACACCTTTTTTGCAAGGGGGTATAAGAGATCACTTCTTTCAGTTTCTTAACTTGTTATTGCAAATTTGTAATATTGTAAAATTAGGTGAGAAATTGTGATTTTGGTAAGTCGCATGGCATAGTATTTTTTAATACAAGTTCTGTGGTGTGGTATTTATGCAAACCCTGCTACTTGCCCCACTAAACCAGGAACAAGACACTTTCCATCCAGAATATCACATTATTTCACTTTAAAGTCCTCTAAGACCTGTGTATTGCCTTTATAGTCTTACTGGCTGTGTCCCAACTTGTGTAGAAAATAATACAAAAAGTAGTTAGCAATCCAGAAATGGAAATGTCATTGTGCAGACAGGTGTGTTAAATCAATATTAATACAAGGCAGTTCTATTAAGTTTCATGCTCTAGTAAATATCAGTGAGCACTGTTTGGAACACCACGATGAAATGATTAGCACAATCAAAGATATGTGACGTGCATAGATACGGAACAATTAAACTAAAATATTGGTTAACAGTGTAAAAGATTAAAACTGTAAACTAAACTGCAGAGAAAACAAGTATAACAAACAAAATGTTGAAACATATTTCCTAGAATAAAAAAAACAAAACATGACATGTGATAGCTTGTATTGGTCCAATCTTCAGTAAGATGTAGCAATCCTCAAAATCTCAGGTCCCTTCTTCAGATGTCTATGAGATCTCAATAATAATTAATATTTTAACCTGGAAGAAGCTTATGTAATTCTACGTATAGGGACACTCCAGCCATCATATGCACTTTAATAAATATAATAGTTTGAATGGCAGCACTTTCCAGCCACTGGCTGCTTCAGTGGTGAGAATAGTGAAACGATGGGGGAGTTGGGTAGTTGCTTCTACCTAACATGAGTACTTTATTTTCACTTTTCAAAGAATGCATATAAAGTACTCACAATATGCATTCTTCTTCAGTGAACAGACAGGGATAGTAAACAATTATTCTAACATTGTGATTCCTCTCCATTTTAACATGGCGTTATTCCTCTCCATTAAACGATCTTCTCTATTGTTAAATAGCTGATTGTTGTCAGAAAACTGTAAATGATTTAAAGGACACTACAGCCATCATATGCACTTTAATGATATCTGAGATATAGATTTGAATTTCAGTTGTTCCCCTTATTAAATGTATGGGGGATTCTGCTGAATGCCTCCATTTACATCTGCCTCTTTCACTAGCCCACAACTATATTCCATGTTTGAGATTTGTTTGACCATTTGATAAACTGTCCCTTTAAGATTACAATGATTGACTATTTATAATACATAAACCACCTCATTCAGAACTAATACTCTATAAAGAACCACAGCCTTTGTCATTTACATTTTCATATAACAATAATTCTGTTGCAGGCCATTTTCCAACTAATGATTATCCTCTGTCTATGACCCAGTTTGGAGAACCACTAATTTATTTGGCAGCAAAACGCAACTATTTGCTATTTTTGTGTTGTTGCTTATTTCACGTGTCCTCTTAAACACTACAGCAGAATATTTCTGGCAAGCACTTTACAACCACATCTGTGCTCAGCATCTTTGAAAGATATGCTCCATAATCTTTTTGTCAAAGTGTCATTTTTTACAACATACTATTCAGATGAGATAGGCAACCCAAAAATTATCCTGTGTGTATCTTGTGTGTGACAAACTCATCTATTAGATAATTTATTTAAACTATATTGAAGGAAAAAATTATATTCCAGGTGGGTCTTTCTAAGTAATATGACTAACTGGGTTATATAACCCACAACTTCAATATTTTAAAAGCATGATGAATGCGAGAAAAATCATAGAGTTTAAAGGAGAACATGCCTGTGTATAACAAGACTGCCTAAAATAAAAGAATGCTCCGACTCCTATTTGTACTACATGCCATTAAAAATAAGATTTAGTCATAAAATAAAATGATCACCTGCTGAAGTGATGATTTCAGCCCGTGAAACTGATTAAGGCATCTACCTTGCTTGCATCTTGTCTTGTAATCCAGTAAAAAGATTGCAGCTTCACTTACTTTGATTTGTAGTAATCTTTCTTTATTGTGTCTTTATTTAGGCCTAGCAGTCCCTTGAGTTTTGTAATCTATTTGGTTTTTTTCCCATTTCCCTAACTGCTTTTGCTGGTCCTATCACCTGGGCAGGTGGAGACATCGAGGCAACATTCACATGCGCTCTACTTTTCCATCAAATCCCTTTTTTAGAGTTGATTGTTAAGTGCTTGCAATGAAATGCCAGTGTTTAAACACAAGATTTCCAAAAGAAGCATCACATTCTAATACTCTGAATATCCACTTAGTTTGATGGCATCATTCATTTTAACTAATGACTTTTAACCAGTAACCAACATACACATTGGCACACATTTTACGCACTCTCACAATAACACACACATAAACACTTATGCTACATACATACCGACACTAATGCACATGAAAACTCATTCTAACACGCACACTCATGCTAACACACATACAAAATATTGGAGTGGCCCAGGGGAAGCACTTACATGGTGGTCAGCAATGTAGGAACTGTGTTTTGTCAGATATTTTATCATAGAAAACATGTATTCCATATATTCTGTACTTTACATGAACACAAAATGAAGTCAGAACCATTTTATTTTACTTAATCATGTAGTGATGATTTCTTTTTGTCCTTGTTCCCTCTATAATAGAGAACAAAGGAGTATTCATGTATAATGATGTTTCAGCGTATATGATACAATTAATGTTATCTTCCATGAGAAAGTTAAGGAGTAGACGCTGCATATCTTTAGAAATGTAACTTGGAATGGGGGATACGTCGTAAGACTACCAAGGCCTGAGTTACTATCTAGGAGGTAACACCTGGCGATAAGGGTGACCAAGGATAAATTCCAAACACATATGTAATGGTTTTAAGTTAATTCTTAGACCAGAGCGTCTCTCACAGGTAAATTAAGAAATAACAACGGTGTAAATATGAGTAGAAATCCTAATTTTAATGGGTAAAACCCACCGTTATGATTGGAGAATTCCAATCAAGAGGTGGAGGCAATGATAATAAGCTCTGTTTTTAAGCTTATGTCTTGGATAATTAAAAAAAAGAAAAGAAAAAGGAAAACGACGGACTTATTCACCAAATTTACCCCAGAGAATTGGAATCTAAAGATTCTGGCACCATATTTCACTTTTGGAGTTACTTTGAGTTCTAACCTATATAACTGGTAGAAAGTTATATTCTTTTCCACTTAATTTCTTGCCAATGAACCTGGATTAATTTCTACAAGGACCGGTGGGACAACAGCAACAAGTGGTGGTAATTATAATTGTTTTATTATTCTGAATAGAGATGAATTGTGTCTTCTTCGTATAGAATTCCCTGTTTCTGGGAAGTACTATATTGCATTATTGTATATGGCGGCTTGTGAGACTGCAGCTTATAACCCGTGATAATAACAATAATGAAAAGGTATTTTTACCTATAGATGAAGTTTGACATTATTTGCATCTATTAGGAATTTCACTAATACTCGTAGACACAATTAAATTATTTTTAATTTGTCATATTATATATTAATATAAGAGAGATAGTGATATTTTTATTACTGCCCTGATTATTATAAATTTTTGGTTGCTGAGTGGACTGGAAATTAATTGTGTGTTAGACTCATATAGTACTAATTCATATTGATAACTATCGATAATATATTGTATTTGAATTGATTCATTTTTGACATGTTTTAAGAACGTTGTGTTTTATATTATGCACTGTGTGACTCATACATAGATTTTATAAATTGTATTCACAATAAATAAATATTTTTGATTGATTATTTTGGTGATATATATCTGATTTGAATTATAATTTTCGGCGATCTGAAAGAATTTAGGATCGGAGATAAAATATAGGGTATCTCCTTAAATTCATATTGTGGATGTGGTACTACAATATTTGATAGCGTCGTTATTTTGCGTATGTGATAAAATATTGGTTTTGCCTATTTTGTCTCATTAATATCCCTAACAGTTTCTTGTTAAACTTCCCTTGGTTGTCATTGTACTGTATGTTAGAAGCGAGTGACCATTTGTCACCATTTTTTTGAAACTAGTGAGGTTGATCATAGTCAAGCAAATGATTCTGTAATTTACTGTGTATTTACGATTTATAAAACATGAATGTTTACAGATTTTTTTTTGCAGGTGTTTGTACACAAGGGTCTACACAGTCCACATATTTTACCTCTTGACATCTGCTACTTTAATTATAAAGTAATGAGCCAAAAAGTTCACTGAATATGAATTAAACTACAAAATTGTGTTTTCCAAAAAGGCAGCTATAATAGTCCTTGAACAGTAACTCCTTTTAGTCAGCAACTTTGTAAACGAATAGATCCTGGTAATAAGTTTCCCAAAGTATTTGATGCCTAACATAAAAAAGCATGGTTTCTATTATGTAAAATATATTGTTATTTCTTTTTTTGTTCTGTAAGCACAACCGAGCCGCTAATTGTCTACCAGTGTAAGATGACTCTTGGAAATATCTGTAGCCGAGGTATCCACAGAAGAAAGAAAAGAGAAGATCCTTCACAAACTCAGGTCAGTGGATTATACATAAATTAAATATTATTTTAGGCTTATTCATTAACATTTACAAGCATTTTTAGTATCACAAATCAGTGCAATAAAACAGTTTTAAATCTAATTTTAAAGTTAAAAAAAAATCTGTTTGTAAGAATAATTAAGTTATTCTTGCAAAGCCATTGGCCATAATATGGACGGTCTATTTTGTCAAGTAGATTAACCCCTTCGTGACAAAGGCTGATTTTACTTTTTGTACCTTTCGTGACAATGGCCGTTTTAACATTTCTGCGCTGCTCGTGTTTAGCTGTAATTTTCTTCTTTCCCGTTTACTGAACCCACACACATTAGATATTGTTTTTTTCAGGACAAGAAGGGCTTTCTTTAGATGACATTGTTTTGATTGTATCATATTATTTACTATTAAAAAAAGTATAAAATATGGTGAAAAATGTAGAAAAAAATGACTGTTTCTAACTTTTAGTTGAAAAATCTTTTACTCATCTATAAAAGGTAATAAAAAAACCTGCTAAATAGATTCTACTATTTGTCTTGAGTTTAGAAATACCCAATGTTTTTATGTTTTTTTGCTTTTTTCTGCACGTTATGGAGCAATAAGTACAGGTAGCGTTTTGCTATTTCAAAGCCATTTTTTCCAAATCTGGTAATTCTTCCCCCCATGTGCCATTTCGGGTATCTTTGAAGCCGGCCAATGCAATTTACCCCATCAAATCATATATTTTTGAAAACTAGACAGCCCAGGGTATTCCAAATGCTGGTATTTTAACCCTTTCCAAGCACTTATTCTACCATCAGCCTTTGTCAAACTTTATGGTAGTAATTTTTTTGTATTTGTTTTTTCACACACATTTTACTTTAGGTATGAATAAACAGGTTCTGGTATATGTCACTATCAAAAAACACTCCAATATGTGTTTAGCAACATCTCCTGAGTACAGCGATACCTCACATGAATGATTTTGCCTGGCTGTTTGGGGGCAAAAGGGCCACATTTGGGGCATGCACATTTTTTAATGTTGAACTTTGGCATTTGGGGATCCACTGCCCATGCCCTATTTGGTACATCTTTGAGCCGGGCCATTTCAGTGTGCCCAACAAAACCATATATTTTTGAAAACTAGACACCCCAGGGTATTTTAAATGCTGGTATTTTAACTCTTTGCATGCACACATTTTACCACCAGCATTTTTTCAAAGTTTGCAGTAGTATTTTTGTGTGTGTATTTTTCCCACACACACCTACTTTATGTATGAATTTACAGCTCCTGGTATATGCCGCTGTCACACGACACCCCAATATGTGTTCAGCAACATCTCCTGAGTACAGTGATACCCCATGGGTATTGTCATTTTTGGGGGGAACTAAAAGGCCACATTTGGTACGTGTGCATTTTTCTAATTGGAAATTAGATGTGTGGCCATCCTTCCCCCGTGTTAATTGGGACCTTGTTGAACCCGGCCAATTCAATTTACCCCATCAAATCATACATTTTTTTAAAGTAGACACCCCATGGGCATTTAATATGCCAGTATTTTAACTCTTTCCATGCGAGAATTGTTTTAAGCTAATATGCTAATTTTAGGACTTGCTCACAAAAATATATTTTTTATATATAGATTTTTTTTTTTTGCCTTTTTTAAAAAAAAAATTTAACATTTTTTTTCAACTTGAAGGTTCCCCTGATAGTGACATCAGTGGGAAATTATTTTTACATTTTACTGGTTTTTTACAATTTTTTTTCTAATTATTATTAATTTTATTTTTAATTTATTTTTTCTAATCACACTGTGATTAGAAAGCTGAGCTCCATTGACTTGCATGGTTGAATGCAGTACCTATATTTAGGGCTGCAACAACTAATCGATAAAATCGATAATAATCGATAATGAAAATTGTTGCCAACGAATTTCATTATCGATTAGTTGAATCGATTTTTATCGATTATAAAATGAGGGTTTTTTCAGAGCAAATGCTCTGAAAAATACCCCTCATTATATAATCCGTTTAGTCTGACTCACAGCAGCAGCTCCTACTTACCAGTCCCTCCCTGTAATCACTGTGACAACTGGCCCCGCCCCCTTCCTTCTTCCAGAAGGCCAGAACCACATGGCTGTGACACTCATCTAACTGTAAGTATAAAATTAATGTTTGGGCTACTGAAAGTTAGGGGAGGTGGGAGTTAATTTAGGGGCAGTTATGGTTAATGGGGTGTTTAGGGTTAATTTAGGGGAAGTTATGGTTAATGGGGTGTTTAGGGGCAGCTATGGTTAATGGGGTGTTTAGGGTTAATTTAGGGGCAGCTATGGTTAATGGGGTGTTTAGGGTTAATTTAGGGGCAGTTATGGTTAATGGGGTGTTTAGGGTTAATATAGGAGCAGCTGTGGTTAATGGGGTGTTTGGGGTTAATTTGAGGCAGTTGTGGTTAATGGGGTGTTTAGGGTTAATTTAGGGGCTGTTGTGGTTGATGGGGGTCTTTAGGGTTAATTTAGGGGATGCTGTGGTTAATGGGGTGTTTAGGGTTAATTTAGGATAGTTGTGTTTGATGGGGTATTTAGAGTTAATTTAGGGGTAGTTATGGTTAATGGGGTGTTTAGTGTTAATTTAAGGATGAGGACTGAGGGTTAATTTAATAAAGTTAACTTAAGGCGCAGTTAGAGGTAAAGGGGGGCAGACTAAGGGGAATCTAAATCCTGGGGGCAGTGAAGATTAACCCAGTACTTATTTATAAAAGTATGGTGTCAGTGTGATGCGAACAGGTCTGTGACTCTGAGGGGACTATGAGATATCTGGGGGGTATAAGGCATATCTGGGGAGGATGGAGTGACAAATCTGGGGGTATAAGGCATATACGATATATAAGGCATATGTGGGGAGGGCAGCGTGGCATGTCTGGGAGGCAGTGTGGCATGTCTGGGGAGGATGGAGTGGTGTATCAGGGGGTATAAGGCGGATCAGGCACAGTGGCATATGTGGGGGTAGAGTGGAGTGGAATATGTGAGAGGCAGCGTGGAGTGGAATATGTGGGAGGCAGCGTGGCATATGTGGGAGGCAGCGTTGGCATATGTGGGAGGCAGCGTGGAGTGGCACATGTGGGAGGCAGCGTGGCATATGTGGGAGGGAGCGTGGAGTGGTATATGTGGGAGGCAGCGTGGCATATGTGGGAGGCAGCATGGAGTGGCATGTCTGGGAGGCAGCGTGGCAAGCCTGGGCTCAAATGTGCATGTGGGAGGCAGCGTGGCATATGTGGGAGGCAGCGTGGAGTGGAATATGTGGGAGGCACCGTGGAGTGGAATATGTGGGAGGCAGCGTGGAGTGGTATATGTGGGAGGCAGCGTGGAGTGGTATATGTGGGAGGGAGCGTGGAGTGGTATATGTGGGAGGCAGCGTGGAGTGGCATATGTGGGAGGCAGTGTGGAGTGGCATGTCTGGGAGGCAGCATGGCAAGCCTGTGCTCAAATGTGCATAAATTGGGGGGGCTGGTTGGGAAATAAAGACAAGAAATGCATTTTATCAGTTTGTTTTTTTATTCTGCGTTTGTATTTAACATCATTTGTTTATTAAATTATTTTAAATAAATGAAAAATGTACATTCATTTTTTTATCCGATTAATCGATTAATCGAAAAAATAATCGGCCAACTAATCGATTATGAAAATAATCGTTAGTTGCAGCCCTACCTATATTCAACCTGCAAGTGGAGCCAGAGTTCTCTAGAGGGTCTGGAGACCGTCTAGCGAACTTTTTAGACTTTATTGTTTTTCTTTATTGAATTTTCCCGGACCGCCGCCATCTTGCTGATGGCGAAGATCACCAGCAGCTGCGGCTGTGACCGCTCTCCGGAGCGGTCACAGTCCATCCCCAGGTAAGTGTTTGGTGTCGCTGGATGCCTCCTGATCGAGGCATTCCAGCGACACCATTTAAGTTTAGGAGGCGATCGTTGATCGCCTCCTAAACGCTTTTAAAACGGGCGTCCGCCGCCATACAAAGTATGGCGGATGTTGACGCCCCGGGGAGGGGCCAGAGATGGCCCCTTTGTGCCGATAATGGCGTTGCTGAATGCCTCGAGGTCGAGGCATTACAGCAACGCCGTTTCGGTGCAGAAAGCGAAAATAGATCGCTTTCTGCACCCGTTTAATGACGTGCCGGTCCTGGCACGTCATTTGTCGTTATCGACTTGAATTTCCGTGACGTGCCCGGACCGGCAATTGTCATCAAGGGGTTAAAAGTTGATCAAATGGATGTCTACTTAGTTAGTGCAGGACAAGTCTCCACTAGCAGCTGAACAGCTGAACACTTTTTTTGGTTCTTCCCACTGAATATCTCCATCATGATACTTCCAAATTAGTTAATTTTGTCAATGTACTCAAACTGAGTTTATCTAATTTTTTTCTAGTTAATATGGCTAGAAAAGGCTGACCAAACCTCTGTTTATCACTTTCATCACTTTTCTCCCTAGCTAATTCTGGAAATGTTTTGGCAGACCATGATAAGCCACACTCTGTCTGGGCATGGTTTTTCTCTTAAATGTTCATCAAGTTTAAAATTAGAAATGGTCTATTTTTTGTATGTTCCATTTATGTGGACTTATTATCTAAATATTTATGGTCATTCTTACACAACAAAATTAATTACAACTACAGGTAAAAAGTGTTATTATTTTTGAGGAGGTTATTTTAATTCTGTTAATTTTATTTTCAAAGTACGGTCAAATCATCATAGTTAATGTTTAAAAAATATTAGTGGCAACTACAGAAGGCAATAATTAATGCATCTACTCAATGTGAAAAATAAGTATTATAAAATATAAACTGCTGAAAATGTCAAGCTGCTTACAGCTCATGGCACAGTGTGAATTGTTGATCAATAGACAGTGTTGTAATTAATAAGCTTTGCAGACATCTACTGCACAATTAGTCAACAGTTTTTAGCAGTTATGAAATATTGATTTGCTCTAGAAAGAACAGTATGCTCCCAAATATACCAATGTTTTATGATGGCAATTTAAAGAGGATTCAGCCATGACATACACAGCAACTTTTAATGAACATTCTGAATACAACACTTTTTTCTCCATTTCGTCATTGGCCCTCTGTTACACATTACATTCTATCTATCGACCTCTGAAAGACTTAGTAAGTATATAAAAGGAACATTGGAACATTAATAATGTAATTTCTAGAATGCAACACTCCAGATCCATATCAAGCTTGTCTGACCTTGGCCCCCCTTTTTTTCATAGAGCTCATAAATAAATATTTCATAAGCTCTAGGCACTAGACAACATAAAAATATGACAAATATAGCTATACAATATTTCAGGTAATGCAGCTGATCCAAGAGTCTTCTTTTACATAGCAGTATTAATGTTTCAATGTTCCTCTTATATACATTAAGTCTTTCAGAGATCAATAGAAACTGGCCAAAGGAGTCAATGGTCAGAAACTAACAGACTTACAAGAGCGGGGCACTCTTTTCTTTCTGTACCAGTATGTGTTATGTGTGTTCATGTTATTGTTAATTGAGTATATAGTCAGTTTCATTGTTGTTGGTAATTTTATATTAAACTTTCTTGTAATGGCTCTATGGAGTTTGCTTTATAAACATAACATAATAACAATTTACTGCCAAGGCTGATGTGGCTCACCTGATATTTTTAATTTTGTGCAAGAACATCTTGCTTTTCAACATAGTGGGTAAGATTATAAATTACTTTTTAAAAAATAATTGCCTTGACAGTGACACTCAAGTCTAAGAGCAGTGCTCCCTTGGTGCTGCCTTTATAAAAATATTATGTGTATTGTGATCAGGGTGCACCAGTATGGAAGATTTCTGTTGACATATACTGTAATTTAAGTACCCTGCAGCCAGATGTAGTGTTCTAATCTGAGGTTTATTCACTAATGCTTTATGCATTAATATGTGCTATCCCTAGCAGTTTCCTTCTGCAATGTGGCCATGTAGTGCATAATGAAATGTCACTAAGGTGGCTTTCATAATACCCAATTTAACTATGCATTATACCGGACCCTGCAAAGTGTTTGCCTTTTGTTCCCCTGGCTTCCTAAAGGTTTAATATTATTTGTTCTTTCAATGTTACACGTTCTGATAACATAAAAGGAACTACTCTGTTTACATACTTAATATATGAGTTGATGTGATTTATATGTATAGTTAATATAAAGTTAGTGACTGCATTGACCATGTCTTCTTCTGTCTATTGGGGCAGACTAGATAGACAGAATAGTTCATATCTGCTGTCAAATTCTATACGTCTAAGTTTCCATTATACATGGGAAAATGTATGTCTGTTATATCGAAACAAACCCCAGTTAAGGTCCATCTGGGAATAAAAGACATCCCTGAAATAAAACTAAACAACAATTCCAGATATCACAGTGCACCATCATTAAGCAGCACATATGTATGCCACATAAATGTTTTTATGTTTAGCACCCTTAATAAAAAGCTTTTAAGTGTTGTTTTTTTTCTCTTCTCTGGTTTTTATAGGGCTACCACCATCTTTGGATTATCCCAGTTGCCCAGTTGTATTACAGTGAATATCATTTCCGCGTGGCTACACCAGTGAGTTTTTTTTATTTTGCAATTAAAATTCAGAATATTGTTTACATGTACATCCAGCCAGAGACCAATACATCAGAGATTTTAAAACTTCACATAGAATTAGTTATGTGGCACAGCACAGGCAGTGATAATAAAAATACAGTTGCTTTATGGCACAACACAAGCATGAGGTATAACAAAGCTTTATTACCTCTTACCATATGCATGTATTCTATACACACCTCACACAAATACAAAAATGTATTCAATGCAAACTACAAATCTATTTATTTAATAAACACATTTGTTTGTCATTTGTGCCATGCTCCATGATGGCACATATTACATTTATCCAGCAAAAATGGATGCAGTACATAAAGGTGTATATATTGATAACGATCATCAGTGGTGTATTCTGGCTGAACACTGCCCCAGGCTTAACCCCAAATTGCTTCCTTCCATGGCCTCCATCCTCTATGTTGAGTAGAAGGATTAGCAAGGTTGTTTTGGAGGCTGTCCTGGCTAGGCACAAACCTTCTTAGTGTAACTTAGTGTATCTAGCCATCTCCCCATCTGACCCATGGACTAGTCAAGTGCTGGCGAGCCTTCCAGTTTTGCAGCAGAGGGCCTACCCATCCAACCGTCGTCCTTGGTCTAACCTGAAACATTGTACCGTGTAAAATGAAACTAATTTAAAATAAAAACCACCTATAGACCAAATAAATTATATTAATTTGTTTGTTTTAAAATATTTTATTTCTTTTTTTTCCTAATTGTTCAATAGATACATTATATTCCTTTAATATTATTTCACTTGATTGAACTTGGATTCAATAAAATTATTCAAAAAATATAATTGTTGGCTGCATAAAACATAAAATTCTTTAACACTTTAGTTTGGAAATCAGGGCACTTATGAGCTACACATGTCCTTTAAATAGTATTATTTTGTTCTCTCTTATATAGGATCTTGCAAATTGCTCAACAGACCCAAACTTCGCTGGAATCCTCTTTACAGACTACTATTTCTACTTTTATCGAAACTGTGAATAGGACGTCACTGATTTTTACCCCTCTCTCGATATATATATATTTATATGTCGACTGCTATACAGTTACTTAGATTGTCCAGGGTTGTTTTAGCCTGTCATATCTGCATTAAAAGAATGGAGAAAAAATGAAGACATGTTTTTAGAAAAAACTCTCTAATGTTACTGTTATATTATTTTCCATTGGACCTGAAGTAAGTAAAGTGAACTTGTAATAAGCGGACTAAGTAATGAGTGTCTGATGTATAAATAGTACAGGTCTTTTGTTAAATATACTAACAACGATTGACCTTTTTCAGGGCCAGGTGAGGTTCATGACAGAGTGTCTCTAGTTATAAAATACTGTATTATATGTATACCAGTGAAAATGAGCCAATACGACATCTGAGCTCTAATACAGTTTAGATTTACGAGCATTCAGATTGCCTCACAGATCATATTCATATTGCTAAACTGAGCAAAGAAGCTTACCAGTAAAAACTGTATAATTATTAAGTGGATAGCCTTTAGTGGGTAAAGATTGGGAGGAAAGCCAAATACCACCCCCCTGGATGTTGAAACAAAAAACTGATCAGGATGATTGAAGAAGCAAGGGTTCACCTGGTGACTTTGAGTCAAACCCAGAAAGGTATCTGCATAAAAGTTAAATCATATTTTTTTAATACAGCTCTGCCTTTCGAACTAAGATCCTGTTCTTTCTTTTAAAGAGTAATTTCACTTTACAGGGGGTTGACGGTATTTTGCGCACATAAGAAAGAACACAGAATACAGGTAAAACTGGATACAGTGAAAACATCACAATTTATTGCAGATACTGGCAAAAATGCACACAGACGATTCGAGGCACAATGTGCTAGCGCTCCAGTCCAGTACGCCTCAGTGTTCTTTATTTTTTTGTATGTTACTTTGTTGCCGAAAGGGAGCAGAGGAAGCGTTTAGCAGATGGCTGCATGGAGCTGAACGGAGTAGAGTCTTGTATAGAGGTACAGCCCTGATATTATTTTGGATTTGGGCTAATGGCATTGTTATAGGTGTTTAGCATGGGTTTTTCAGAACAGAATGAAAGATTTATGATTCTTTGGAAAAAAAAAAATCTAGCATATGACTGGGACATTCAAAAGTGACTTGTTTTTTCCCCTTGTTATCCAATATAAAGTAGTTATTTGTTTTTTAATAATTTATATACTTATGTATACATTACAGTGAAATATTAAAATGTACAATTTAACACAGTGTGTTGTTAGTGATAATAATCCAATGTAAAGCATACTGTCACAACATGATCTTAAACCACAAGAGCGATGGAATCACAGTGTGTTGCTAGAGGCTGGCTGATGTGAGGCAACAGGGATCTCAGTGCCAAAGCCATTTTACCATCCCCAGCTCATAGGTCCTTATCACTTAAACAGTATTTATAGAATAACAATACAGCATAAGAATATCAGTACTGTGGGCTAATAGGCTTGCAGGTAAATGCACATTTCATTAAAAATTTTACATATTTTTAATCATTCCATGATCACACATATTATATGGCACCATAAACAAATCAACTTATACTATTTAACTACTTAATGTTCATGCAACTTTATATGTTTATGTCACAAATGGGGACACAGCCCTATAAAAATACCTCTTGAAGCTCCTGACAAAAGAGTCGCTCGTACGGACCTTTAACTCCTGTAACTTCCCCAGACCAAGTTTTGGCGTCAGTAGTTAAAGATCCGCGCTAGCAACTCTATTGTCACCGGCGCTGATCTAAGTCTCAGACAACCGCTCTGAGCAACTTGGCTTGGGAGAAACAGGGATTTCGGTCTCCGTGGCAAAGGACAGGGCAAGGTATACCAAGGAGCAACTTGGCCTGGGGAGACCATTGACTCCAGAAGTTAAAGGTCCGTAAAAGCTACTCTATTGGTGGCCGGCAGGGGCCTCCTCTGGCATCAACCAATGAATGACAGCAGGACATAATAACAAACATCTGTTCCTTAGCAGGTGCAACAATTAGGTTAAACACAACCCCAAATGAACTACACATGACACATTACAGCATGCTATGGCTTATTCAACAACAATAAAGCCAAAATGGAGAAGCTATGTGTGAAAAACTAAGTAAATCCCTATTGCTTCCATAGGAATTAAAATGCTAAGTAGAAGACAAGTGCTGCTAATCAAATGCCCATGATTAATTGATCATCAGCAGGTGTGACCATGTCTGTAAAAGCCGAAGTTTTAGCAGTTTGCTGGTATGGAGAATTCAGGTATATGCTAACACAATGCTAAAGATTAAAAACATCAGCAATAATCTCAGAAAGACAATTGTTGCTGCC
This sequence comes from Spea hammondii, assembly GCA_029215755.1. NCBI lineage: Eukaryota > Metazoa > Chordata > Amphibia > Anura > Pelobatidae > Spea > Spea hammondii. The sequence continues at coordinate 48,719,620 of JARDYJ010000004.1, forward strand.
AATCAATCTGGAAAGGGTTATAAGGCAATTTCCAAACAATCTAAAGTCCATCCTTCTACAGTGAGAAAGATTATTTAAAAGTGGAAAACATTCAAGGCAGTTGTCAATCTTCCCAGGAGGGACATCCCAGCAAATTCTCCCCAAGGTCAGACTGCTCACAGACTCTACAGGCCTCAGCATGTTAAATGTTAAAGTTCATGATTGTACAATTAAAAAAAGACTTGTACTTGGTGAAACTCCTGCCACACAGTTTTTGTGCTGATATTAATGCTAGTGGAGGTTTTTAACACTTCAGCTATTGAATCAGCAGTGCGTTAAGCACCATGCGCCTCAGCACTTGGTGACCCTGCTCTGTAACTTTACGTGGTATTTGTGGCTTAGTTGCTGCTGTTACTGAAAATATTGAATCTCCAATAATACCACTTTGACAGTTGACAGTAGAATATCTAGCAGGGATGAAGTTTCAACTGACTATGCAAAAGTGGCATAGTATCACAGTACCACTCTTGAATTCACTGAGATCTTCAGAATGACGAATTTGTTTAAAAAAATGTTTGTAAATGCAGATTGCATGGTAGGTGATTGATTTTATATACCTAGCAATGGGTCTGATTGTCCAACAAAATCACCGCTCCTGCAAAGGAGACTAGGAGCAACTCCAGTTATAAAGGCCTCTGACTACTAGCAAGCTACAAGTGTCAGAAAACTGATACAAACTTGACGAGGACATGGGGGACACAGGATTACCTGCAACCACTGAGCCTCCTGGTGGTGAAACCTTTGGGTGAATGATCTGCCATACTCAGGCTTTCTGGATCCTGACAGTTAGTGTGTGTGTCAGAATGTTTGTGTGGGGGGTATACCAGTCCGTGCTTCTCGGTGGGTTCATGTGTTAGTGTGAGCACTCCTCCCAAGATCAGCCTCTGGATCAGCCACTGTTATCAGGACGGAATAATTTCTAAAGCAATCAAAAGTGTATCTAAGCACTGCTGTCTTTGAGTGTTCTGCTTTTCTACGAGAGGCATAAACCTGCCCTTGCAGAGATAACCAAACATAAACTGTGCATATACATCACTAACAAAAGACGCATGGTCAGAGAAATAGGGGGTTCAAAGAGTATTTGAGTTGCTTTGTTCTAGATAAATGTTGTACACCTGCATTACTCAAGCTCATTGCAAGTGTGTCCAAAATGTACATTATTGCTTCGATGCATGAAGGCTTGTGCCACAGCTGGCATTTCTAATGCCTCGCTAAGCATTACAAAGACACATACTGGTTTTATCCAAGTGACTGACAAATTCCTCAGAATAATTTGCCCAAATCAAGTTTTTAGAAGTGGAAACCGTGAAGGAGAAATTGAACATGGCAAAGGTAGAGAAAATGAAGATTATTGCAGATATTTCATTTGTTTTACATTTTATTTTATTTTATTGATGTCAAAAAGGAGTAGGTTTAGACCAAAGAAGCCAGTAGCTACGGGGTTTTTAACAATAGAAACACTAATGTTTACGTGCATGGCTATATTTTTATTCATGATAAAACACACTGGGCTCTTCATGCTAGGAAATTTAGAGTATATAATAACTGAAAATTAAACAAAATAATTAAGGTAAAATAATGGTGAATCTAAACCTGTCATATATATTATAGATCCACTAGACACTCTCATGCATACATACGAATACATACAGTATATAGTTTCGTACCAGACTGGATGTCCAAGCTTGGTTTGTATGATCCAGTCCAGGATGTGGACTGGATCATAATAAAGATTCCCTTCTCTATGTTTCATACACCTACACGAATTAGACACGCGTTTTACGCACACGTAGGGTTTTCTTTTAAACCATAACATGTTAAAAAAAACCAACACATTTTTGCTTTTTTATTTAGGAATTCTTCAACACCGTATGTGCCACTGCTGAACAGTAACATCCCCTGACTACAGTAATAACCCACATACATATTTTGTTTATACTCTAGAGGGTCACATTAATCCTTTACAGATTACCCTATAGAGTTTTATTTTGAATACAACTAGCTCAGTATCATGTCAATGATGTCATTGTGACATTGCTGAGCCCTTTACTTATTTATTTTGCTTTTCTTATTCATATTTTATTACAAAATATGTTTTTTTCCCCCCATTTCTTGGAAGAGGTAGAAACTCTGTTTCTCACACTTTTCCCTTTATTCTCCCCTGCACTCAGGGGAGGGCTGGCCCCTCTTGGACGGGGGTGGGGTACACCCATAAACTATATGGAAAAAAGTATTGGGACATACCTCTAAATTATTGAATTTGGATTTGCAGTAATATTATACTGATGAATGCATTCAAAATCCTGTAATTAGTTACACAACAAAAATCATTCCCGCTGTAACAGTAGTTATTGTGACATTGTAGCCAGTGGCGGAACTACCGGGGTCGCAGGGGTCGCGACTGCGACCGGGCCCTGGAGTTCTGCCAGTCAGGGGGGCCCAAGGGGTGCCAAGCGGTTGCTGAAAACGACCGCTCGGAACCTCTTGGGCCCCCCTGACTGACAGAAATCCAGGACTCCTCTGCTCCCCGCCGCTGCCGCCGCCTGCCTCAGCACTGCCCAGAGTGCAGTGTTGGGAGCATGAGGCGTTTGTCTCGGGAGGCGTTTGTCTCGTGAGAAGGGGGGTAGGTAGGGAGAGGGTAGATTGTGAGAAGGGGGGTAGGGAGGGAGAGGGTAGATCGTGAGAAGGGGGTAGGGAGGGAGAGGGGAGATCGTGAGAAGGGGGGTAGGGAGGGAGAGGGTAGATCGTGAGAAGGGGGGATAGGGAGGGAGAGGGTAGATCGTGAAGAGGGGTAGGGAGGGAGAGGGGAGATAGTGAGAAAGGGATAGATGGGTTGGGGGGGCCCTTAACAGATTCTCGCACCGGGGCCCTGAGGTTCCTAGTTACGCCCCTGATTGTAGCTCTGTGATGCAATAAAGGCAAAGCTGGGTAAACGTGTGCAGGCTACAGGCTCAGGCCACAATTTTATTGAATTGACAGAATAAGCAACATGAAGCTGGTAGTTTTCTTCTTACTTCTACTGGTGGTGGAAGTCTGCCCTGCTCCACTGCCTGCTAATTGGCATGATGATGACAGGAAGTTAATGAAGATGAAGACAATACCAAGCAAGCCTCCAAAGGACAGTCAGAACAACCTGGATGCGAAATGGATTGCCGTTATAGCATCAGTGATACTTTTATCATTTTGCCAGTGCTGCTGCCTGGTTGGGTTCATCATCTATAAATATAAAAACTGTAATCCAGATAATAATGGCAGCCTGCATCAAACCCCGAGAACAGCCGGCCCAAAAGTAATCAAGTTCTTACTGTCTGTATTCTTTACATAATAAATAGTTTTCACTTGAAACTTCAAGAGTTGTTTTATTTTTTTGTATATATCTTACAAGAATGTAGGAAATAATCTTACAATGCTATGTCCTCTGTCTTTCATCTTGTTCTGAAGCAAATTTTACAGAAACATTTGTTAAAATTGGTTTGCAAATTTTACAATATTTAAATGGTGTCATTAAATTCCACAGTACTTGATACAGTAATTGGACATTGTGAAGGACCTGTCCAGATTCTTCTAACCTATCCATATGAGGGCATTAGTCATAAACGTTATATCGTAAAAAAAATATTGTGCTAGGTAAATTGATTAAACTATCCAGGGTGATTATTGTTGATCCAAAACCCTAAACTGATATTATAAAAACTCAGGTATCATAGAATTGGAAGTCTTACAGCTTCTGTCCTGGGAAGCAGGTAAAGCCAAGTGGCTCCATCGCACCCTCCCCTGTAATTAAATATGTACTGGCACACATATTTATACACACACTCTCACACTCACTTACTTACACATACTGACACAAAGTTACACACTCATGCTCACAGATTCATGCTCACACACTTAGGCATTCATGCCCACACATAAACACAAATGCATTCTTATGACACTTAAAACACTTATATATATATACACTCTAACATATATACATACATTCATTCATACATATATATACTACCACCCTTACCCTCTCACTCGCTCCCTCCGTAACCCCCTCATCGGCAGCTCCCTGGCTGCTCACACACTGTGTAACATATGTGACCATACTGTGCTCTTGCCTCCCTGGGCTGGTACCAAATTGTCCACAAAAGGCAGCCAGATTAGTCCCTTGATGTTTCTGATTTTTTTCCTCTAAGGAAGTGAAGAAACCAATATTTCATTGTCCCTATGTTTTCCTAACATGATTAGTATTGTTTTTTCCATTCAAACAACAGTCCCCTGTCTGTTAAAAAAAAAAAGTGACTTTTAAATATTCACAGTGTGATTAGTAAAAATAAATTAAAAAATAAAATAAAATTAATAATAATTAGAAAAAAATAGTAAAAAAAACAGTAAAATGTAAAAATAATTTCCCACTGATGTTACTATCAGGGGAACCTTCAAGTTGAAAAATTTTTTTTTTTTAAAAGGCAGAAAAAATAATATATATATATAAAAAATATATTTTTGTGAGCAAGTCCTAAAATTAGCACATTAGCTTAAAACAATTCTCGCATGGAACGAGTTAAAATACTGGCATATTAAATGCCCATGGGGTGTCTACTTTTAAAAAATATATGATTTGATGGGGTAAATTGAATTGGCCGGGTTCAACAATGTCCCAATTAACACGGGGGGAAGGATGGCCACACATCTAATTTCCAATTTGAAAAATGCACACGTACCAAATGTGGCCTTTTAGTTCCCCCAAAAAATGACAAACCCATGCATGTGGAATATCACTGTACTCAGGAGATGTTGCTGAACACATATTGGGGTGTCGTGTGACAGCAGCATATACCAGGAGCTGTAAATTCATACATAACATAGGTGTTTGGGGGAAAAATACACACAAAAGAATACTACTGCAAACTTTGAAAAAATTCTGGTGGTAAAATGTGTGCATGCAAATTGTTAAAATACCAGCATTTAAAATACCCTGGGGTGTCTAGTTTTCAAAAATAAATGGTTTTGTTGGGCACACTGAAATGGCCCGGCTCAAAGATGTACCAAATACATGGGCAGTGGATCCCCAAATGCCAAAGTTCAACATTGAAAAATGTGCATGCCCCAAATGTGGCCCTTTTGCCCGCAAACAGCCAGGCAAAATCATTAATGTGAGGTATCGCTGTACTCAGGAGATGTTGCTAAACACATATCGGGGTGTTTTATGATAGTGACATATACCAGAACCTGTTTATTCATACCTGAAGTAAAATGTGTGTGGAAAAAACAAATGCAACACAAATTACTACCATAAAGTTTGACAAAGGCTGATGGTAGAATTAGTGCTTGGAAAGGGTTAAAATACTAGCATTTGGAATACCCTGGGCTGTCTAGTTTTCAAAAATATATGACTTGATGGGGTAAATTGCATTGGCAGGCTTCAAAGATACCCAAAATGGCACATGGGGGGAAGAATTACCAGATTTGGAAAAAATGGCTTTGAAATAGCAAAACGCTACCTGTACTTATTGCGCCATAATGTGTAGAAAAAAGCAAAAAAACATAAAAACATTGGGTATTTCTAAACTCAGGACAAATAGTAGAATCTATTTAGCAGGTTTTTTCATTACCTTTTATAGATGAGTAAAAGATTTTTCAACTAAAAGTTAGAAACAGTCATTTTTTCTGAATTTTTCACCATATTTTATACTTTTTTTAATAGTAAATAATATGATACAATCAAAACAATGTCATCTAAAGAAAGCCCTTCTTGTCCTGAAAAAAACCCAATATCTAATGTGTGTGGGCTCAGTAAACGGGAAAGAAGAAAATTACAGCTAAACACGAGCAGCGCAGAAATGTTAAAACGGCCATTGTCACGAAGGGTACAAAAAAGTAAAATCAGCCTTTGTCACGAAGGGGTTAAACATGCACTTTTGTAGGATGTCACCCTTGCTACAAGTCGTTTCCTTAAATTTCTGCCTTGCTAGATATGCCCCAGCCCACTGTATGTGCTATGATGCAGCTGAGTGCTGAAGCATGTAGCATCCCCATTTTTGGGACCAGTTTGAGGACGGCCCTTTCATATTCCAGCATTATTATGCCCAAGTGTACAAAATAAGGTCAATAAAGGCACGGTTTAGCAAGTTTGGTGTGGAGCAACTCAAACCAGTTCTAAAGACACTTGATTTAATTTCCGGCTAAATATTTCTACACTTTGCATCAATATTTACATGATGTCATCATGTGTCATGCAATCAGGTATTGCAGGTTTCCAGCTAGCTTCTCAAATAGCAGAGGATCATGGGTAAGTGAACGTTCACATGAAACATATGTTACAGTTCCAAATGGATAGCCAACTTAATATTAATGCCCATGGTATTGGAATAGGAGGTCCAAGCTCATGTAGGATGTGATGGTAATACGTCCATAACGTTTTGGTTATATATTATATATAAATCACACTCTACTTATATGTTTGCCACATTGGGCACAATCTGCCAACAATTGTAGAGGTAATGTATGATGTAATTGAATACTGTAAGGCGAGCAAGGCCCTCTATGTCCATCTCTGTATGCTGCACCGAACATCACTCATGTTCAAGGTACAAGTACAATATACACACATATATGGGACCCAGGCAAGCAGGGATGCCGGGCATCCCTGATCTGCCTTTGGCCCCTTAATTAGCCATTGGGACCTGCTTCCTCTGTCAGGGCCCTTGTAGTCTTTGGGTCCCTTACATAGTTAGCAAGAATTATAATTTATGTGCAATATATTGTACCTCCAATTGTTTTGATTAATTGGAGACTCTTTTCATCGTGTTATCACTTCATATATAGAAAATCTAGTCTCAACACAAAATAATGAGTTTAAAAGAAATGGGAATGGATGTAGAATGACAGAGGATTCAGGGGACTCATTTTATACCATAAATATAATGGACTTTTTAGATTGAAAACTGAAAGGGCTCATCTGATGTTTCTGCATTATTTCATTAGCTGTATTTTCAGGACACATTCCCATTAAATTAATTTATTTCCTGCAGGGGAATTTTTTTAACAATACTAATCTCATTTGATAACAGAAATGGTCAAAGAGCATTCACATCACTTGTTCTGTTTTTGTAATTAACATGTAATTGAATACTTATCTCCATCTGCTTCACTAATCCATTGTACCAGAGAAAGATAAAAACCATGGGATATTGCATCTAGTTCTAAAAATGTAAATGATTGGAGTTATGTTACTACCATGTCTTCATCTAAGATAATTCACTTTGATCCTTAATTCCTTCGTGACAATGGCTGATTTTATTTTTTGTACCCTTTGTGACAATGGCTTTGAACATTTATGCAATGCTCATGTTTAGCTGTAATTTTCTTCTTTCCCATTTACTGACACAAGTTATATATTGTTTTTTTCCAGGACAAGAAGGGCTTTATTATTTTGATTGTATCATATCATTTACTATAAAAAAAAGTATAAAATATGGTGAAAAATTGAGAAAAAATTACTTTTCCTGACTTTTACTTGAAAAATCTTTTGCTCATCTATAAAAGCTAATGAACAAAACCTACTCAATAGATTCTGCTATTTGAGTTTAGAAACACCCAATGTTTTTGGTTTTTTTTTGCTTTTTTCTGCAAGTTATGGGGCAATAAGTACAAGCAGCGTTTTGCTATTTACAAAACCATTTTTCCAAATCTGGTAATTGTTCCCCATGTGCTATACCACCAGTCTTTGTCAAACTTTGTGGTAGTCATTTTTTTTGTTTTTTTCCATGCACATTTTACTTCAGGTATGAATTAACAGCTCCTGGTATATGTTGCTGTCACACAACATCCCAATATGTGATTGGTAACATCTCCTGAGTACAGTTATACCACCCATGCATGGGTTTGCCTGGCTGTTTGGGGGCAAAAGGGCCGCATTTTTCAATGCTGAACTTTGACATTTGGTTATCTACTGCCCATGTCCTATTTGGTACATCTTTGAGCCTGGCCAATTCAATGTGCCCATTAAAATAATATATTTTTGAAAACTATACACCCCAGGGTATTTCAAATGCTGGTATTTTAACTCTTTCCATGCACTAATTCTACCACCAGCAAAATACTAATGTAAACTGTCAACATTTGCAGTAGTATTTTTTGTGTGTATTTTTCCCACACACATTGTACTTTATGCATACATTTATAGCTCCTGTTATATGTCACTGTCACACAACACCCCAATATGTATTCACCAACATCTCCTGAGTACAGTGATACCCAACATGCATGGGTTTGTCATGTTGTTTGGGGCTAAAAGGCTGCATTTTTGAAATTGGAATTGTTAATTGGGACATTGTTAAACCAGCTAATTCAATTTACCCCATTAAATCATACATTTTTTAAAGTAGACACCCCATGGGCATTTAACATGCCAGTATTTTAACTCTTTCCATGTGAGAATTGTTGTAAGATAAAGCTCTCATTTTAGGATATTATATATGTAGTAGAAGCATTATTAAACACTCATCTACAGACACCAGACAAGCCAGAAGGCTTGTTTTTTCCCTCGGAAATCTCATGGTGCTGCCACAACCACAAGGCATTCTGGGTAGGTGCATGCAAATAATATATTATATATATTATTTGGGGGGGGGGCTTTTTTTTTATTTCAGTGGGAAATTATTTTTGTGTGTTGAGTTATTTTGAGGGGACAGCAAATTTACACTGTTTTACAGGCTGTACACTCACTACTTTATATTGTAGCAGAGTGCCATTTCTTCAGTGTTGTCACATGAAAAGATAATATATAATATATAAGATTTACAAAAATATTTACAAAAATGTGAGGGGTGTACTCACTTTTGTGAGACACTGCAAGTGTAATGTTTGACTAGTGAAAGTGACTCAAACAATCAAATGATTGACAACAATGGCGGCCTCTAGGTGTACAGATAATGGAAGTTTATTGGAACAAAATAAAATAAACCTAGATTTACATCAATGCTTCACTACATTACTGTACACTGCACTATATTTTATGCACAAAGAACAATTCTTGTTTTTACATGTGACTCCCCCTTTAACAGCAAGTGTAATAAGGCGGTTTAAAAGGGTTAGGCCAAAGGGGATCTCTACTGCAGCTGTCAACTGCTTGCACCCTATTTTGTGGTGGTGTAGTTGAAGGATTTAATTATATCTGTTGTGTCTCCCTGTTTTGAAATACATCTCTGGTTTGCAGTATATGCCTTTCTAAGCATGCAGCATGTTTAATTTAATTTCTAGCTAAATATTTATACACCGTGCATTAATATTTAAGTGATGTCATCATGTGTCATGCAATCAGGTGCCTTGTTACAATCTCCAAGAGGCTTCAAGGCTTCTCAAATGGCAGAGGATCATGGGTAAGTGAGTATTCACTTGAAACATAGAGATAAATTTAAAGTTTGCCATTTATGTGCCTTTTTACATACAACTGAAACACAATAACTTAAATTATATGAAAGTATTGTGGTGGTATGAGTATTCTTTATACATGGCATCCAATTTACATGCCCTCAACTGCAACAATAAATGCCTCCATCAACGTAATAATAATTACAAAAAAATAAATAACCTTGTGCCCAGTCCATGCCCTCTTCCCATTCTATATACAGTGGCATGTATAAATAATATTTTGGGGAGCATGGATGTACAGTAGTTGAAACTGCATCAGATCCCTCAACTTCTTCTAGGAAATGCTTCATTCATCTGTGCTTCTGTTTCTCTGGTGTACCCCTCTAAGCTTTAACATACTTGGACCTGGATTAGACTTTCGAGAATGTCTATACAGGTCATCCATTTTGCCCCTCTCTGTAGAGGTATTCTGGATCAATCTGTCCCTAAGATAGATCTCTTGTCATTTCCTTTCTCAAACTTTCTCCTGATTGGCTCACATAGAGGTCCAAAACACAGGCTGATGGAGAGCAGACAGTCCTGCTATACTCAAAACTGTGCGGTAAATAGTCGATCATCATGGATGTCTTTTTAATGTCTGAGGAGTGTTTAAACTAGGGAAAGGGGGGGAGGGAAACTACAATATAGAAGGGGAAGATAGTGTAGATAGAGAGCTGGGGCTTATAAATGTACCTGGGGGTGGAGCAGAGGGAGGGGTTAGAATAGTTAATAGGGATAGGCTTCATAGGGAAAAAAACCATACACCTCTAAATTGTATGCTTACTAATGCCAGAAGTCTGACCAATAAAACTGACGAACTGGAGTTAATAATGTCTGAAGAAAATTATGACATAGTGGGTATAACAGAGACATGGTTGGATGATAGCTATGACTGGGTGGTTAACATACAGGGGTATAGTCTATTCAGGAAGGATCGGAAAAAACGAAAAGGGGGAGGAGTTTGCCTTTATGTAAAGTCCAGCCTAAAGGCCACACTGCGGGAGAATATATGTGAGGGAAATGATAATGTGGAGTCATTATGGGTAGAAATATATGGAAAGAAAAATAATAAAATACTGATCGGGGTTTGCTATAAGCCACCAAATATAATGGAAGCAGCAGAAGATCAATTATTAAAGCAAATAAACAAGGCAGCTAATCACGATGAGGTGGTTATTATGGGGGACTTTAACTATCCCGACATAAACTGGGAAACCGAGACCTGTGAATCTCATAAAGGAAACCGGTTTCTGACTATAAGTAAGGATAATTATCTGTCCCAAATGGTACAGGACCCGACCAGAGGGGGCGCCCTACTGGACTTAATATTAACCAACAGACCTGACAGAGTAACTAATGTGCAGGTCAGGGGACATCTAGGAAATAGTGATCACAATATGATGCATTATAACTTGTCCTTCAATAAGGGAACTCTTAGAGGAGCCACAAGAACTATGCACTTTAGGAGGGCAAAGTTTGATCAACTAAGAGAAGCCCTTAACACTGTAAATTGGGAAAATGTCCTCAAAAACAAGAGTACAGACGCTCAATGGGAGATTTTTAAGAATATCTTAAATTCTCACTGTGAAAGGTACATACCGTATGGGAATAAAAGAGTCAGGAACAAGAGAAAACCAATGTGGATAAATAAAAATGTAAAGGGGGCAATAAATGGCAAAAAAAAGGCATTTAAGCTACTAAAACAGGAAGGCAGTGAGGAAGCACTAAAAAGCTATCGGGAAAAAAATAAAATATGTAAAAATCAGATAAAAGCAGCAAAATTGGAGACAGAAAGACTCATTGCCAAAGAGAGTAAAACAAACCCCAAAATGTTCTTTAACTATATAAATAGTAAAAAGGTTAACAATGAAAGCGTTGGCCCCTTAAAAAGTAATGAGGGAGAAGTTATAGACGGGGATCAGGAAAAAGCTAATCTATTAAATATATTCTTCTCTGCTGTATTCACAGAGGAAAATGAAATGCCAGGTAATATACAGCAGGATGAGATAAATGCCCCAGTACATGTCGCCTGTCTAACCCAGGAAGAAGTGCAGTGCCGCCTAAAAAAAATCAAAATAGACAAATCACCAGGTCCAGATGGCATTCACCCCCGCGTTCTAAGGGAGTTAAGTAATGTAATAGACAGACCCCTATTTCTAATATTCAAGGACTCTATAGTGACAGGGTCTGTTCCCCAGGACTGGCGCATAGCAAATGTTGTGCCAATATTCAAAAAGGGGACAAAAAGTGACCCGGGGAATTATAGGCCTGTTAGTTTAACTTCTGTTGTGTGTAAACTGTTTGAGGGTTTCCTAAGAGATGCTATTTTGGAGTATCTCAATGAAAATAAGTGTATGACTCCATATCAGCATGGGTTTACAAGGGATCGGTCCTGTCAAACTAACCTGATCAGCTTTTATGAGGAGGTGAGCTCAAGACTGGATCGGGGTGAATCGCTGGATGTCGTATATCTTGATTTTTCCAAAGCATTTGATACGGTGCCACATAAAAGGCTCGTACATAAAATGAGAATGCTTGGGCTGGGGGAGAATGTGTGTATGTGGGTAAGTAACTGGCTCAGTGATAGGAAACAGAGGGTGGTTATTAATGGTACATACTCTGAGTGGGTGACTGTTGCTAGTGGGGTACCACAGGGGTCAGTTTTGGGTCCTATTCTTTTTAATATATTTATTAATGACCTTGTAGAGGGATTGCATAGTAAAGTATCAATCTTTGCAGACGATACTAAGCTCTGTAACGTGGTTAACACAATAGAGGACAGCGCACGATTACAAATGGATCTGCATAGGTTGGAGGCTTGGGCTGGGATGTGGCAGATGAGGTTCAACACAGATAAATGTAAGGTTATGCACATGGGGAAGAAAAATCCAGGCTGGGAATATGTATTAAATGGGAAAACACTGGGGACGACTGACATGGAAAAGGACTTAGGAGTTTTAGTTAACAGTAAATTTACCTGTAGCGACCAGTGTCAGGCAGCTGCTGCTAAGGCAAATAAAATCATGGGGTGCATCAAAAGGGGCATAGATGCCCACGACAAGGAAATAATTCTACCCCTGTACAAGTCACTAGTCAGACCACACATGGAATACTGTGTACAGTACTGGGCACCAGTGTACAAGAAAGATATAGTGGAGCTGGAGAGGGTTCAAAGACGGGCAACCAGAGTAATAAGGGGAATGGGAGGACTACAGTACCCAGAAAGATTATCAGAATTGGGGTTATTTAGTTTGGAAAAAAGACGGCTTAGGGGGGACTTAATAACTATGTATAAATATATAAGGGGACAGTACAGAGATCACTCCCAGGACCTATTTATACCCAGGACTGTATCTATAACAAGGGGACATCCTCTACGGCTGGAGGAAAGAAGGTTTCTACACCAGCACAGACGGGGGTTCTTTACAGTAAGAGCGGTGAGATTATGGAACTCTCTGCCAGAGGAAGTGGTGATGGTAAACTCAATAAAAGAGTTCAAAAGGAGCCTGGACCAAGTTATGGATATTAGATTAATAGGGACAGAACGTTGATCCAGGGATTTATTCTGATTGCCATATTTGGAGTCGGGAAGGAATTTTCCCCCTGGTATGGGGCAATTGGCATCTGCTTCATAAGGGTTTTTTGCCTTCCTCTGGATCAACACAGTAGGGACACAATATGTATATAGGTTGAACTTGATGGACTTTGGTCTTTTTTCAACCTTATGAACTATGTTACTATGTTAACACATGAAAACTGCCAGAGCTCCCATCTCAAAGTTTGGTGCAATGAAAGGCCCAGCCGTGTGTGACAAGTTATTAATTAACAGATACATGCTTGTCTTTATGACAACCATGGAGCGCATATAAATGGGGAGAAAAAAACAACAATAATAGTGTAGTATGAACACACAAATGAAAAATAAAAAAGGGGGTTACGATCCACTCACAAACACGTTGGATAAAGCAAGCTCATCAGAGGTTCAGTAGAATATCAGCAGAATTTAATGGCTTCTAAAATCTATAAAAATAAGGAGACCAAAAATGGTGCAATATCATCACATAACAGGAATAGGGAGGTCTGGATACACTTACAGTTGGAAGAGGCACAGCTATACATAAATAGTGTGCAAAAACGCAATGTAAACCAAAATCAGTCCCAAATCCGCTGTTATAGTGGGATTTGGGACTGATTTTGGTTTACATTGCGTTTCTTAAATTACCAAGTCATCTGCTTCCAAACCCTTACAACATTTTCTTTTTATGATATATTGACTCTTTGCCAGTTACAACATCCATTATTTAATTCTTGAAGTTCATGTTCTTGGGTTTTTTCCATTGAAACATAAAATTTGATGGCACATAAGAATCACTCTACTCTGCTCATTTTTCCTAATGTAAGACTCAAATGTTGATTAATCCTTGGAAACAAAATTCTTAAAAACATCAAAAACCATTTGGCCTATCTAGTCTGCTTATTTTTTCCTAAAGTAGGATCTTAATCCTTAAAAAACAACAAAATGTAGAGTGATTTCTTGACTTCTTGTCTAATAGAATCTTGACACCAGGTGTCGAAACTGGATCAGCTCTCACAACCTCTCCTTCTAACAAATGCTTTACTAAGCTGTGCTTCTGTTTCTCTCTTGTACTCTTCTGAGTTTTGGAAATAAATATATACTGGACTTGTCTTAGACTCTCCAGGATGTTTGTACAGGTCATCACTTCCTAGAAGTGTTCTAGAACAATCTGCACCTAAATTGAATCTCTTGTCACTTCTTCTTTCAAACCCCCTACAGATTGGCTCACACAGATTGCCATAACATAGGCTGGTGGTGAGCAAACAGTCTCAGTTACATCATCCAATATTTTTTCCTGGAGAAGTTATTTTTTTCTTCCATAGAAACATAGAATGTGATGGCAGATAAGAATAATTTGGCCCATCTAGTCTGCTTATTTTTACTTACTGTAGGATCTAAATCAATCCTTGAAAAAAAAAGTTTTTCAAAACCAACAAAAAATAGTATGATTTTTTTAGATCACAGAAAGCACAGAATATAGTATTGTTTAGCCATAGGTTTATATCAACATACACATATGTCACTGACAACAGGCAGTTGTAAATGGGAGTGGTGAGTGCTTAAAATTAAGCAGAAGAAGGAAACCTTAGCTTCTTCATCAATGTATTATTGATGGGTCCAGTGGCTCAAAGATACAACAACATCAGAAAACAGATTAGACCTAAAGATTAGACCTTTCCATCTGCATGGAAAGCACAAAAGGGATCATTGAGAGGGAATGGCAAAAAAGGTAAAATGTTTCCAAATATCTGTTGTTAAAATTAATGTACGATTGCAGAACCTACAAAGCTCTAGAGTAGTAGCAGTAAAGGTAGATTTCCTGGCACTGGAAGATATCTAAGAACCTTTCTCTCTCTTTTGCCATAATGTGTAATAATAATCCCCTATAACACTGACAGTATAATTGAATGGGTTTAGTTAGTTTTGTACATATGTGTTTAGTCATCACAAAATTGTGTTTAGGTAGGTAACGTTTAGATCTACTTGGGACCATTGGGGATTTTTGATAGGGAAATGTAGGGTTTAGAGAATAGCGCAGGGTTTTTATTATCCACTCCTTAAGGAGCTTAAGTTAATGTGTGACTTACGTTTGTGGGGCACTAATGCTTTTACATTTGATAGAGAACCCTACACTTTATAAATGTGGCTTTTCACTGAAACGTTCAGGGTAATCTCTACGCCCAGGTCTTGGTCTACTATTTACAGCACTTACATAGCACTTCTATGCATGTACGTAAACTTTATAACGTTGAATTGTATCATTTTTTACTCGTATATTGTTTAATACATTTCCCTTTTGACTCAATTTGGAGTGCGTATATATTTTGTTTTTTTTGTACCTCAATATCACAAAGCTGTTTATAATGGGAACCTCCATATCTGCAGAAGAAAGGGCGTTTTTTGGAATAATATGAAATAAAAGTACTGCACTATTTAGTGTATAAAACAGTATATCAAATGCTCAAAGAAAAAATATTTTGTTTTACATGGTGCATACCCTTTATATACACTGATGCAAGGTGACAGTTGTCTTTTTCTAATTAACAACTCCTGGAAGATTTAGGCTACTTTACAATAGGCAAAGACTGACTTGGCATCATATGAACTGCAGCACCTTTGACTATAACAATGTTCACTCCCAATGAATGTCATTGGCATGATATTTTTTCCTTGGACAGAATGCTCAGTTCTTTTTAGTTCAAATCCAATCATACAATGGGGATTCATATCTCAAGTTCTGTCAGCTATGTGTTCTAGAGCTATATATGACTGACTTTTCAACTAGGAGACACCGTCATCTAAATACCTTCCAGTCTCAAGTAAGTTTGCAAAGATGCCATTGAGCCTGTAGGCAGTTTTAACAGCTAAAATTTGCATCATTGTGTTCCACGTCTTCATGTGCGTCTGTTGTAGGATATTTCCTTTCTTATCCATGTGGTTCAACATTTCTACTAACAATCCGATTTTTCCATTGCTATTTTAGTGCTTCTGTATGCCACTGTAGTGGTGCAATATTAATCATATAGCACAGGCTCAACACACAATATCTCACTTCACTAGCAACATTAATGTAAGTAACTTCCAGAAGTGCAGTAAATATAGAGCTTACACTGTATCACATGCATTCTGGAATAAGGACATATTGGATTACCATAGACAATACTGAGAGAGGAAACATGAACTGCTCTTTGAGGGAATTGCCTGTATTATGGATGATGTATTCATTTCCTTGTGAATAACGACAAATATGCAAACTTTACCTGCCATAAAAATTATATCTTTCTGTTCATGTTTTGTATTACTCTTTTTGTAACATCACAATTCGAATCTCATCATTGTAGATGGAAAATAATATGAGACAAGCAGGGAAGAGATGCCATGGACCAGTGGCTACACAGAGTTATGTAAGTCCAACTACCATCCCTCTCTCTCCCTTACCAGGGTCTATTCACTAAACAGGAAGTTTTTATTTCACACTTGCCCATACACACATACATGTACTGCCCATATATATATAGATATATGCACTGCTTATATACATACAAATACACTGCCCTTACTCATGCTTGCCCATATACACACACATACATTTAGTGTATATAAATTGATGTATGGTCTTTTTTGAGGGGGCGGTGGTTGACAGGGAAGGAACCAACAAGTGTGTCATGACATCAGATTCATATGTAAAAGCAGGGTTCCAACAATACTTGCATGCTGAAGAAACTTTTCTAAGAGGGCCTCTATATCCGATACACTGTTGTCTTTCTGGGTCAACTTGTTCAACCATGTATCTCATACATGGGTAGCACTTAAAGGGTAATGAGTCAAACCATAAGAATTAATCAAATCTAGTTGCATCAAACATTCAGGCATTATTCATATTTTTCCTTAGACATATACAATTTTTAGAATAAGACAATTCACATATTAAAACTACCCTTTTATGCTGTCTGGCTTTCAATAAGTGTAGTTGTTTGTAGATATTTTTTCAATGTAAGGATATATCTTATGGAAGTCAGCACAACTGGCAATATGGTAGACTTAATATAAAGGCGGGAACTTAATTTATATACTATCTCCAATTTACCTTACCCCATCATTGCAAAGATAACTAAGAAGACCTTCAGCCAAAAGAGCCATAACATAAAAAACATGAAGGTTAAATGCGAGGAAACAATCATCCAAAACACGTAGCTAAGACTAACGTAATCTCTTTTATTTTTATAGTGTTGTCTTTCATGGGACCAGAGAAATCATCCAACTGATACACACAGACATGACCTCCACATGGAACTGCTGCGGACAAAGGATTGTGAGCCCTCAGAGCATTGGTCAAAGTAATAGTATTCTGCCTTTAGAAGGGAGCTCAGATACTCATTTTGCTATTCTTTTCAAAATGTTTGTTTAATATAATATTCCATTTGTGCTTATGTGCAATTCTATGTGTATAGTATACAACTAAGAATAACAGACAGTAGTGGAGATGGGCTATTCTACAGAGGTAGATAAAAGTAAACCAATACAAAAAAATAAGCAAATTAAAATTCTATTTTTGTATAGCATGAAAAATGGCAGACTAGATTGGTCATCAAATTACATGTTTCTATCACTTGTCTTCCACAGTCTGCTGCTCCTGTATACTACAGTGATATCCTCTTTGACCATTCACAACAAAATCAATGTACTCCTCAAACCTTGATTCTCAGGGTTAATTAGTGCCAACCAATAGAGAGAATAAAGGAATGGGCGATACACTTCATTTCTCAGGCTTTAAATGTTATTGGACCAGCTTTGTTGATGCTTTTGCAGACAGTACAGCCTAGAAATTACAATTTTTTCATTTTAAATTTGGACATGTGTGATGGCTGATACAGTTGTGATCAAAAGTTTGCATACCCTTGGAGAATTGATAATATATGTACCATTTAAAAAAAAAAATATGAGTGAGCAGGTAAAACACATTTCTTTTACTTTTGGGATTCATATTCAACTGTAGGTTATAACAGAATAGCACAATCATAAAACAAAACACGGCAACAAAGAAAAAATTGGACTCCTGTTCAAAAGTCAGAATACCCTTAGTTCTTAATATTGTGTATTGCCCCCTTTAGTATCAATGACAGCATGCAGTAGTTTGTAATAATTGTCCATGAGGCCCCAAATTCTTGCAGGTCACGAAAAGTCTTTGGTCATCGTGCATGAACCGCATGTTTGAGATCTTCCCAGAGTGGCTTGATGATATTAAGGTCAGAAGACTGTGATGGCCACTCCAGAACCTTCACCTTTTTCACTGGCGTGTCAACTTGGCCTTGTGCTTAGGGTCATTGTTGTGCTGGAAAGTCAAAGAGCGCTCCATGCACAGCTTTTGTGCAGAAGAATGCAAATAGTCTGACAGTATATTCTGATAACATGCTGCATTCAGCTTGCCAATTTTCACAAGATTCCTTTTGCCTTTAGAACTCACATACCCCCAAAACATCAGTGAGCGACCACCATGCTTCACAGTGGGGATCGTATTCTTTTTGCGGTTATGGTTGCGACCATAAAGCTCTATTTTGGTCTCTTCACCCCAAATAACAGTGTGTCAGAAGGCGTGTCAAGGAGTAAAGGCTTCTTCCTGGCAACTCGACCACGCAGCTCATTTTTGTTCGATATCGTCGTATTGTGCTCCTTGAAACAACCATACCGTCTTGTTCCAGAGCAGACTGTTTTTCTCCTGAGGTTATCTTTGTATCCCGAACAATTGTTCTGGCAGTATTAAGAGATCCCCGAGTTTTCCACTTATTAATAAGTGATTGAACAGTACTGACTGGCATTTTCAAGGCTTTGGATATCTTTTTATATCCTTTTCCATCTTTATAAAGTTCCATTAACTTGTTGCGCAGGTCTTTTGACAGTTCTTTTCTGCTCCCCGTAGCTCAGTATCTAACTTGCTCAGTGCATCCACGTGAGAGATAACAAACTCATTGACTATTTATACACAGACACTAATTGCAATTTAAGAAGCCACAGGTGTGGGAAATTAACCATTAATTGCCCTTTTAACTCATGTGTGTCACCTTGTGTGTCTGTAACAAGCTCAAACAGGGTATGTAAACTTTTGATTAGGGCCAGTTGGGTGATATCTGTCATCATTCTGATTTAAAAAGGAGCCAAACAACTATGTGACAAAAAATGGCTTGATATGATCCATAGCCTAGTTTTTTTTCCATGATCAGTCATATTTTCAAAATAAATGCCAACACTTCACAATTTCTGCCAGGGTATGCAACCTTTGAGTAGTACTGCATATCAGACATACATGTAACTTGTGCATGGGGGTTTTTGCTCCAATCTCAGGGTCGCACAAACTGGAGCTGACTTTTAATTGGTATTTTTTCTACCAGTATGTCATGGTTAATGACATGCATGTTACTCAATTAAATGTATCATCAAATAATAACAATAATAAATAATGACAAGTCATTAAAGGGTTCATATTTATAGAGGCTCAGGTTTAGCTCATTTAGAAAGGTGTATGGATGGGGTAGAAGATCTTGAACATAGGCAGCTTTATCACATAATGCTCTTATTTTCTTTACATTATGGCTTTTTCCAACACTAGTAGGCTCACAATAATTATATACTATCAGTTCTAAGATGATACTAACTTTTTTTAGGCCTGAAAAACTGCTAATGACAGAAGAGCTGACACTGATAAATGATTGCCAGGAGAAGGAAATGGACTTATTCCTAGAAAAGGTACTTATTATGTCATTAAGTAAAATAAAAATGCAATTTCAGAAAACAGAGAACTGGGGTCTCGAGTTTAATGCTTGGAATTTTTCGATGTGGCATTGCAGCTATTAAGTTGGGTTAAGGGATCTAAGCAATTTATTTTTTCAAAGGTTTAAATTAAATTGCTTATTAGCCATTCGAGTGTGTACCATGTAATTAATTGTAATGGCTATAGTGACCATATCATTTTGCTCAGTAAAGTAAGCAAATTATCTATACACTTAACCCACTCATACTGGTTTTATTATTTTTCAAGCTGAATCTTTTGCTACTGATAATAAGCAGGGACAATTATATAGAGACATTGGTCTAAAAGAATGGAGTCTTTAGTCATAGAAGATACCTAAACAGATGGGCACAGAAAGCAATTCCCTTGAGACGCAGAGAAGACTTCACATAAATTTAGGCATGTGCCATATTTTTGGGTAAGTAAATGATGACCCCACTTAGCCCAGTGATCCCACATACAACCCGTTAGCCACATATAAGGAGTGAGTGACAACAAATTTCATTTCCGAATGTAAAATGCCCTACGATTTTTTGTTCAGACCGAAAGGGCAGGAAATTTGTTGTCCAAAAATAGACAAAAAAAACCCAAATGTGTCCAAATCATTTTTAGTCCATTTGCACAAGTCTGTTAGATACTTTACTGACCATGATGTGTTCCATACAGCTCGCCCATGCTGAAGAACAAAGAATTGAACTGAAGAACAAAGAAATTGAGCAAGAGATCCGGAAAGATGAAGAAAGCAAAGATCGATGGAGAAATTTACATTATATAACCCTCAACCAAAGCCTAAGCAAGTAAGCCATAAACACACATACTACATGAAACCCCTGTTGCAGCATTTAGTTTAATAAAAGTTTGAGTGCTGGGGAATTGAACAATGTAATGATCAACGTGTTAAGATGAATATTAGCACACAGGCATACCAAATCTCTCAATTAAAAAACTGCATTCAATTTGAGGATATAGCCCAACATAGTTATTATATATGTTACTTCAAAACATAAATAGATCTGAAAATAATCTAAATAGTGAATTCATACCAAGCTTTGTATTTGTACTTTGTAATGCTGAATTTCCCTCTGAACACTGCAGTATTTCTATATTTTTGGGAACCGGGCAAGATCCATTTAATTTACTTCTGCACATTAATAAAATGTATCCCTGTGGCTTACAATTGTATTGCACTGTTTTTATACTTAAATATATGTTGAATACCACATAAACCTGTTTCCTAAGTCACTGATTCTCCGAGCCAACTTTATTTATCATGATTTACCACCCAAATATGGGTACTTACATCAAATTCATTTATGACATTAGGTTTTGCTTATACAAAGTTATTGCTTTATTCTATCTTGATGTTGATGTTAAAAAAAAAGCTGACATTTTTCCAAGTTCCATGGCTAAAATTGACTTTTGGCTGGGAGATATACGTTTTCTTGTCCAACTTCTGTTTCTGGAAGAGATAAAATGCCAGGATGAAAAAATTTAAGGCTGGAAGTTCACCTGAAAGTGGCATAAGTCTCTGCATTCTGAAATGCATTGCATGGCTTTGAAAAATCATGGCTACAAAATATTATACTTTACCCTGTATTTCGAAACTCTTTCACAACATCGACATAAATGTCCTATCTATTGCATTTGGAATATGAATCATATTTCATTTACACATTTCATTTTAGAGGACACTTTTGGAATGTGTGCTTGGTGATTGTCGGAAACTATTTCAATTCTTTTTCTTACGATGTCTTTAAAAAGGACACCATGAAAACTATTTGTAAAATATTAAAAGCATGTTTTGGTTTCTTTCCCCATTATAACTATAATGAAAATATTTTCTTACAACCGTATTTGCTTGATTCTAAGATGACCCCTCAAACTTTGGATCTTATTGAAAGAAAAAAAGAAACAAGCACAGCATGAGCCATAAAACATTGTTTAATCAAACAGATTATCTGCAAAATATAACATCAAATCATTTTCAGACAGCCAGAGGGAGCAGTATTAAGTAAACAGTCACGCGCAGGGCTATATAAGTAGTCTGGGGGATAGGATTGGAGAGTTATCTTTATTAGTGGTGCGGGGTTTAAAACAAATCCAGCGCAAGGATCCCTGTCTCCTAGGTCCTCTTCCTTTAAATTGACTTTAAACTTTCTATCTCTTACCAATTTTGTATTTGACAACATTCTCAAATTAAAGTTACATGGCAACATGTACTAGGTCTACCATTTAATAACTGAAATAATCCTGTGCTTGTTTTGACACAACTTCAGAATATTCTCATTTGTCTTTTTGTCATATTGCCGCCTCAATTTCATCTACTGACATAGTTATCTTACTTCTTGTTAGCTCTTTCATTCAGTGTAAGCACTTAATATTTGTCAAAGCAGATTTATGTGTCAAAATGTTGGCTATAAAACACTTTTACATACTTAGGAAAATGCATTTAATTTATATAAATGTATATGTATGTTTTTTCTTAATTGTGAATTGCAGCATCTTTATTTTCTGTATGAGTGCCAATATTTCTACCAAGAAACTTTAGTTCACTTTTTATGTACAGTGTACACTAATAATATGCTGACCCCATAACTGCCATGTTAATGACCGTGAAAAAAATTATTCATGGATATTTACTAGTTTTAGTAGGTTGGATCTTGCTTATTTTTTGCAGCGTGTTTGGAAAATTTGAATATTTAGAAGCATTTATACTATGCTGTTTACTACAGTGTCAAAGTTTGTATTAAAAGCAATAGTTTAAGCGGCAGAACTTGGCTGTTGTCTTGGCTTAATGGTAACCTCGGCAGAGAATTTGTAACTAGAGAGCTGAAACAAATTACGGTAATATGAAAATGCCATATACTTTAGAATTTACTGAATAGACCATGATTTGTGAAATACTAATTAAATAACATCCTCATGCTCTATTTTACCTAGGCCCTGGGTTTCAAGTTACTTCAAGACTATACCAATGCGTATATATAGCTTGCCGCTTGGTAAAAGACATCAACTGAAGAAGAAGATGCTGTATAACCAAAAATGAAGACAAATATTAGTCACTTTAATGAATCTGTAATTAGTAATTCAGCACTGACTGAAGCTGAGAACAAAAGGAGCTTGTCAGATAGTAAGCCTAATATCTTACTTGTTTTGGCAAAGACAACACTATCACTAATTTGTTTTAAGTGCTTTAACACTAAATGCACACAAGTCTGCCTCAACATATATTAATATTTCTTCTTAAAGGGGTGTGTGATCAGACCTCCTCGTTTTACATAAGTATTACTCTATCCTTTACTGAAATGCTCAAAATAAGGCCCTCAAAAGTCTTGCACTCTAATGCAATAGGATGAGAAAAATCTCAATGAAGTTCAATATTTTTGTCAAGAAACTACTAACCTTATTATAATTTTTTCAGAATGTGAGTTTTTAAGGTGATGAATTATACAATACCCTTATGTATTTTAAAGTTAAATTTAATTTTGTTTTGGATCTATATAAATTAATAAGTCAATAAACAGACCCATTTGCTATGTCATTTTTCCTCAACTCTTCATAACCTACAAATAATGCTTAATACTAAGTTATGGAAGCTTTTATAAGCACACAAATTAGGGCTTCTTAATGAAAAGAACATTAGGTTGACAGCAATGGCATGCAGCTATAACACACCTTAATCTTCAGACTGGTGGACGTGACAACACTGGTAGATATGATTCAAATGTGGTTTTCAAACTTTTTCAAATATTAATAAATATAATTGCATTATCATTTATAAAAGGAACACAATGTCTCCGACGTGCTCTGAATGGAATTATGTTGCATTTACTTAAAGCTCCATTAAGAGGTATTAAAGGGTAGAGGCAGATGAGCTACCTGAAGCATGGCACAATCTGAAATGAAAAAGTCAGATACTGGTCTCACTAAGTCTGAGCAAGTAAAGTTAAAATTGCTATCCAGATACACAGATTTTTGTGAACACCTGTACAGGAACAAGCAAGGTTCTGTGGTTGGAAAGGAATAAGCTTGCATTATCTCACTTACACTGCTCCTTCTGATGTGCTGGGTTTAGCCAGTTGTTGGGCTGAAGTCTGATCAACTCAGATCTTGCAGTTATAGATTACAAATGACCCCATTGGCCATTCTTCTAGCACATACTGTATATACACATCACATGTTTTTGGCTAGCATAGTAAAATGGCCAAAGTAGCTCCAGCAATCTGCTCTCCAGAGCGTGCCTTTGCGTGTGGGTCCTACTGGTGGATATTGCAGGTACTGACCACTCCTTCAACCAGCGGTTCCTCCCTCTGAGCCTCAGACCTAAGTGGTCCTGATAAGGCGATAAAAAATTATATAATCGTGGGACAGTAACAAGGCTTGTTGGGAATTCATATGTTTGGTATTGGTGATGTATTATAGATTGTAAAAATCTGTCAATATATTCATGGGTACAGAAGCTAATTCCAATAAATGTTTCATTTTTCCTGTTGCCAATATAGCTGCTAACACCTCCCTTTTGCCAACATAGTTGTTTTCATCCTGATTTGTTTTGTTAGAGAAGAAGCCACATACAACTCCATTATAAGTCTTTCTTTGGGAAAGTATGGCACCAGCACAAACTTCTGAGGCATCTGCCTCTGCCTTGGGAAGAATCTGCATAAATGAGTACAAGCTGAAGAGAACAATTGTAAAAGTTTGTGTAGCGCAAGCAGTTCTGTCAATTGGCACCGTTAAAGTGGTCAGATGGGCTACCTCTTTTTAGAAAAGGCACAATGAGTTTGCTATAATGTTTTGCAAAACCCAACAATCTTTGTAAGGATTTTAGGCTGTGAGGTTGTGGCCATTGCAGAATCGCTGAAACTTTAGAAGGATCCTTCGCAACATAGAGTTAAAGTTAACATAGAGTTGATTCTCTCTCAGGTGCTGGAGGTCCATCTTGACATGCTCTCTATGACTCTGGAGGTCAGGGAAATGGACAAAAATGTCACCCAGATTTGCAATTGCAGATCTAGGTGTCGCCCAGATACGCAAAGCCCAAAGTGCAATTTAGTAAGTAATTTTTAATCCTCTAATTCAATCTAATAGTAAAATATGTCTCCTGAAAGAGAAGTAAAACATGGTTTTCCTGAATATACAAAAATTACTATACAAGAAAATTAGTACAAATAATCCTTAATATCCATGGCTGAAATCTGTCCAGGAACAATATGCATCCAAGGCAGTACAAGAATAAAGAATAGTATTTAAAAGTAAAAAAAATTAGAATATATATATATATTTTTTTAAAGTGGACCAATGTCCCTTTGCCCTAGCACTACAAGTAAACAATTAAAAAAAACATTCACTACCCCCAAACTCCTTAGCAACCAATGACTTACCAGGTACATCATGAAACAATGTCTGTAGAGCAGGACTTGACAAACCCAAGGCACGAGGTCGCCATGGCAACCAGAAATCCATTAAAATCACTGAATAACCTGTAACAGATGGCCCTACAGCCCTCGCTTTGCGACGAGAGGCCCAAACATTAGCGTCACCAAACCCACGCTCACGTAGTCCTTGCACTTGGACTGAGTTCAAATGTGGGGATATGACGTAATTTCCCGACTCTTAGACGCAACCAGTGCGTGAAGGCAGCAATGGAGCAAAGAGCTGGTGTGCCTGAGGGGGCAGAAGAGCTGGTGAACAGGAGAGCTAGTGAGTTGCAAAGGAAAAAAGGGTATGTTAGTGTGTTACTGTGTGTGTTAGTACATATGCATGTATGTGTGTCTATGTCATGTGGCTAAGAGGAGCTTGAGGGCTACCACCGTAAGTCTTACATTTTTTATTACGCCATCATGAGATGGATGCATGCTGAATGGGTTCAAGGGCGAAGGGTATAGCAAGTAAAAAAATCACATTCTTTATTGCCTCCAGAAAATCTGAAGAAGCATAGCACAGAACAGAACAGAAGCGACAGGCGCAGTGAGCTCCAATCCAGTTACATTGTTTGCTTCCTTTATGTTTAATAATGTACAAATAAATTTATCAACCTTTATTTACCAATAATGTAATGTATTATTTAAAATTTTATTAAATGGATTAATGTTTTCACTAATGTATTTATCAATTCTCTATTAAATGCATTACAATTAATAAATATTTGTGAAATATTTATTGTATTAATCACTAATTCCAAGAGTGGAATGAAGACATTTGCTGTTCAACTACTGTATGTACAGGCTGTGTGATGATCTTTCTTGCCTACTTTGTCATGGTGCATTGATATAATCAGTCTATCTTATCAACTGGTTTGTTATATGATAAATTTGTGTACGGTCATGTATCTATGGGTTATTATCTCGCCTAATAAAAAAATTATTTATCTGACATATTTTGAGAGATATATTTACTAATTTTCATTATAATGGGCCATATTTCTTAATTATGACATATATTTCATATTAGGGGGACATATGATGGTGGAGCATTACCTTAGAAGAGAGAAAGGAGAGGGGAAGATATGAAACTTTAAATATATCAAGGAGTTAAATACCCGTTTGTTTTTTTTTAGAAAACGTAGAGTCCAAGAACTAGAGGGCATGATTTGAAGATAGAAAATGGAAGGCTGAGCGACAATGTTAGGAAATTCTACTTCACAGAAAGAGTTGCAGATAAGTGAAATAGCCTTTTGGCTGAAGTAGTAAAAGCAAACACTGTAAAGGAATTCAAGGAAGCTTGGAATGTACAAAAAGCTATCCCCAAAAAGAAGTAAGTAAAGTATGTTCTGAGGGCAGACTAAAAGGACCAACTGATTATTTTCTGGGGTCACCATCTATGTTTCTTTACATTAATTATATAATGAACAAAAAACAAGGTGGAACATTTAAGAAATAATTTGAATATATTTATGAATGCATTTACACATATTTCTGATATTTCTGTAAATAACACACTAGCCAGAAATAATAGATATTACATTCCCCATACCCCCACAAAAAAAACTATATTAATGAATGAATAATAATTGAAAATAAAGTATTAATACAGGAACACGAGTTATTGTTTTTATGCGCAAACGGGCCAAAAAACAATTCAGACACATTTTTTGGTTTGTTTTTGGCCCATTCGTTTTCAGCCAATGAATTTCGTTCCCTGACCATTTGGTTTGACTGAAAATACAGGGGGGGGCATTTATGATTCGGGAATACGTTGCCCGGTGCCCACATTCTCACTCACTCTCTTGCACTCTCATTCACTCTCTAAATGTTTCCCTACCTTATCTGCCAACTGCTTCTGCCGTTCACCTCCTCTTTATCTTCTCCCCTCTCTTATATCTTCAATCGTGAATCTGCCGTCTTCTTTCTTCATCTGCATGTACCGGTGGGAACTTTTGCCCAAGTGGTGGCGCTATGGTGACGTCCTCCCAGATCCTTCAATCGGGGAAGAGACCATCACCGTAAGTGCCAAATGAGGGCAATATTAAGGCGCTTGCGGTGACATGCTCTCCCCCCGATTGGAGGACATCACTGCATGCCCGGTCATTTTGCCCTCAGATGAACTAAAGTTTTTCCTTTGTTTTCTTTCAATTTGTGGGGGGTTTGACCTTGTTTTCGGGGTTACAGGTTACTGCTGCAGAACAATCACAGGGCCTAGAACAGGCAGAAGATCTCAGAAACAAGACACAGGAAAATCCACAGGCATTGCTTTAACTGCAGTTTAGGGTCTTAATCAGGCCACAGGTTCCCAACCTGCATAAGCGAGCTTGTTTTTTGCCCAAAGATAAGGCTGGATTCAAACTTTTGCAGTCAAAAATGTCATTTTAATGTCTATACATTTGCTGCAAACACATAATAACAGGACATGGAAAAAAAAACAGCATTCATCCCAAATGGACTTAATTGTAGGTAGCACTTTTCGTGAAAGCAAACCTGATATACTCCCAATAATTAAGTGGTAATTTTAAAACAAGCACTTCACCAAGTTCAAATAAAGCTGGAGAAGTATACGGTCTTTTTAACATCTGACACTTTTTTATAAATAAAAAGCCGTCAGACTACCACTAATACAAATAAACAAAATAAGGAAAGTTATTACACATAATGTTGCTAAATGGCTAACGCATAAAAGCTAGCTAATTGAGCAGCTCAGAGCAGTTAAATACTTTATACATAATGCAAGCGTAGTAAAACAGCTCACCCACACAATAAACAAATACTAATATAAACATGTATAGAAAAATTAATCCAGGAACCACAATTGCGATTTCATCACCGAAATAACAGGCAATTAATTCACATAAATCAGGACATAAGAAAAATTATAACATTAAGCAAAAAAATGCCAAATACATCTCATATTTAGTAGGGCAAATAATACAGGGATATGATGGCTAATATACACTTACTGGCGACTTCATTCTTCATGTCATAGATTCTACAAGGTGCTGGAAACACTCAATTGGTACTAAGGGGCCAAAAGTATGCCAAGAAAATGTCAACCACACCATTATACCACCACCAGCCTGAACCATTCATACAAGGCAAGATGGTTTCATGTTTCTGACACCAAAGTCTGCCATCTGAATGTCACAGCTGGAATCGAGACTCATCAGACAAGGCAACATTCTTCTCGTCTTCCAATGCCCAATTTTGGTGAATCTGTGCGAATTGTAGCCTCAGTGTCCTGTTCTTAGCTGATAGGAGAGGGACTTGGTATGGTCTTTTGCTGCTGTAGCCCATTTGCTTCAAGGTTCAACATGTTGTGTGTTCCGAGATGGCATTCTGCATACTTTGGTTGTAACGTATACTTTGGTCTGTCATCTCAAACCAGTCTGCCCATTCTCCTCTGACCTCATCAAGGCATTTCCATCCACACAACTGCCACTCACTGGATACTTTCTCTTTTTCGGACTATTCTCTGTAAACCCTAGCGATGGCTGTGCTTAAAACTATATATATATTTTTAAAAAAAAAATATATATATATATATTACAATTTCAGAAGAAACCCTACTTGTCCTGAAAAGACAATATATAATATGTAGAGTAAACTAAAGGAGTTAGTGGGTAATCACAGTTGATTAAAGACATGAAAAAAACCCATTGTTAAATAGCCCTGGTCCTTAAGTGGTTAAGACAGTAGTGTTAAAAATAATACACTGTTGGATAATATGTATGGGATTGATGTGGCTCTGTAAAATATGTAAAATATATATGTGGGACATATAAAGTTGGTCATTGTTCAGCAGTGGTGCCTACAGTATAGAAAAAATCCTAATCAATATTGCAAATATTTTGATGAAGCCAACATATGATAAAAATGGCCAAAAAATGGCATTTATGGTATTAATAATCCTCTGTAATATAAAGGTTAATATTAACGTATGTCTTATTGCAGATGATACAAAGCTCTGCAACAAAGTAGACATTTCTGGCGGAAAAAGACAAATAGCAAATGATTTACCATATTTGCATCGATTATAAGACGACCCCCCCAAAATATGAATATTAATTTAGGAAAAAAAAAAAGAAAAAGCCTGAATATAAGACGACCTTATAGGAAAAAAGTTTTACCAGTAAATGTTAATTCATGTAAACCATGTAAAACATTTTTTTTTAATAAAAACTGATTGAGAAAAATATTTTTTTTATTTCCTTTTATTTTCCAACCTGCCCCAAGGCTTGCCACTCTGCCCCAGAAATGCCTTATACCCCCTATATGCCACTGTGACCCATGATATGCCTTTTAACCCTCTAAATGCCACTGTGCCCCATGATATGCCTTTTGACCCCCTATGTGCCACTCTGCCTCCAGAAATGCCTTATACTCTGGCATTTTGGGGTTAAAAGGCATATTATGGGGCAGAGTTGCATATAGGGAGGTAAAAGGCATTTCAGGAGGCAGAGTGGCATATAGAGGGTTAAAAGGCATTTCATAGAGCACTCTGCCTACAGAAATGCCCCCCATTTAACCCCCCCCCCAATTTACCGGTGCTTCTGACTCTGAGTCCCTAGTGTGTACTCGGGGCAGCAGGTAGACGTCTACGCGATTTGCTGAGGCAACTTCCGCTGCAGCCGGAAGGAGGTGCGGTTAGCAGCGGGGGTTGTCTGCATCTATCGCGGGGAACTCTCCTCTCTGACAGCCGGGGAAGGTCTGCGCGATGGACGCAGACAACCTCCGCTGCTAAGGTGGGGGGGGTGTTAAGTGGGGGGCATAAGACAGGAGGATCTGAGTCCCCTGCAGTTCTGCAGGGGATCTGGATCTTAGTCTCATAGTCAGGCCTCTATTTGCTCTGAAAAAAAACCTCGTCTTATAATCAAGCAAATACGGTAATTAATCTAGCAGAATGGTGGAGAGTGCAGCAGCTTAGGTTTAATGTTGATAAATGTAAAAAATCCCAAGGTAGAATATATGATTATAGGCTTGTTCTGCAGTGGTTTGTTACCTTACCAAAAAAGTGGTAGATAAATGGAGCAACCTCCTATTAGAAGTGGTAGATGCTAATACAGGGAAGGAATTTTAACATGCATGGGATAGGCATAAAGTTATCCTGATTTGAAGACCACGGACCCATTAAGATCTGAGTCTTTGGTTAAAACAGGCAGACTAGCTGGGCTAAATGTTTCTTCTATGGCATCAAATGTTTCTATAACAAATTAGGTTTATAGATCATGGATTCCAACGCGGTCTTCTTTGTTCTCCAGAAGGCTTGTCACCTAGCAACAGCTAGTGGTAGAATGACAACCTATTAACTGCCCTCTAAAAGGTATATGAATTGAAAATTAGACAATTAAACAAGGAGCAGTTTGATGTTCAACGCAGAACATTACATAGAGCAATGGGTCAGGCTCAAGAAACTCACCTAATAACTTTAAACATACTAACATGTCCCAGGTCAGAATGAAAAAAGGGAAGAAAGAGTAGCCCCACAAGAGCAAATGTACTCAAACTCATATTGAATTTAGGAGTCAGAAAGGCTGAGTAAGTCGACTAAGAAGGCCTGCTGAGAGACAAACGTAAGGTTGTGGCCCAAGATTGGAGTTCCTCTACTGTAGTTTCATATCGTTGACCTGTGCACAGTCTCTCTAAATTTGCAATCAATAAGGATTGGTGCTGATAGAGAAAGACCCTGGTCACCTAAGGTCCTGAAGGTGCTGCTATCCACATTAAACTCAGAAGAGTCTTTCAAGCACCCTGAGACCATGCTCATGAGCCAAACAAGGGGAAGATCAGTAAAGGAGGGGAAGTGACCAATATGTGATGTTATAATGGCAACTTATCATCTCTCAGAAACACTGACCAGATAGAGCGCCTCCAGAACTGTTCCATTCTGCCGACACATATTTAGCTGCAAGATATACACTATAAGGACAAAAGTATTGGGACACTTGACCATTACTCCAACATGGACTTTGATGCCATTGCATTCTAAATACATAGACATGTGTGCGAGAAAGCTGCTTTAGAGATGGCCAGAAGGGGTATGTTTGTATTTATGTAGGCATGGCTATGTCTATGTATAAGTGTGAGCATGGAAGTGTGTGTGTATGAGCATGGATGTGTAATTGCAGAGCAAATGCTCTGGAAAAAACAAAACACTCGTCTTATATTCACACCTCATATAGAGGTCTGACTAAAAGACTAAGATCCAGATCCTCCACAGCACTGCAGGAGACCTGGATTCTCCTCTCTGGCAACCGGTAAACGCCTGCACGATGCGCACAGACAACCTCTGCTGCTGCCCGACACACTTCCTCCGGGGCTTCTATGATGGAGCACCAGCGTGACCTTCCGGTGCCCTGGCAGAAGTCCTGAGAAGCAGCAGAGGTTATCTGTGCGCATCGTGCAACTTCCACCAGCTGGCCTCACTTGACACCAGGGAGTCTGGAGCATGGGGGACATTCGGTAAGCCAGGGGTATATATAAGGCATACCAGGGGGGGCAGAGTGGCATATCTGGGGGGCAGAGTAGCAAGCCGTGGGCCAGATTAGCATAACTAGAAGGCAGGTTGGCAAATAAAAGGAAATAAAAACAAAAAATGCATTTTTCTCAATTATAATTTTTGTGTTAGAATGAATGTGTAGGTTCAAAGGGGGGGGCAAGGGGCATAGAATGCACATGTTGTCTGGGGGCAATGATGGCACATACAAGCTGTTTGAGGGAAATCATGGCACAAACCAGCTACTTGGGGCAAAGATGGCACAGATATTCTGTTTGAAGGGTTAGGATGGCACTGACAAGTTTGGGGCAAAGGGGGCACTGTGGGACAGGTTGCTTGGTGAAGTTGGAAGGGCCCAGGACAATTTTCCCACCAGGGCCCTGTAGTTTCTAGTAACTCCCCTGGCGGCCAGTTTCACAGAGAAGCAGACACAGAAAGAATACAGAAGAACAAGAGGCAAGAGACGAAAGGGAGCTGTGGGAAAGAAGATAGGGATACAGAAGCAGTTGGCAGAGAAGGTATGGATTCATTGAGAGAGAGTGTGAGCGTTAGGCAGCATGACAAAGTAAATGAGGGTGACAATTTGGAAAAAGCCCTTCAAATTCTGTCTGAACTGAAAAGAGCAGGAAACAAAATGTGTTATCCTAAAATGAAAACATTTTTGGTCCATTTTAATACATCTATGGTGTGTGTGTGTGTATAATAAATAAATATATATAAGGTTTTACAGTTTTAAGTGTAAATGTTTTGTCCATACAAATCTATGCTATTCATGCTGGTACACGTACACAAATTTGGTAAAATAGTATTTTAGTCCAATTTTTTATATTTGTGTTGTGGCATTTTTTTTCTGTGTCAAAAATATCAGTCGACAATTTAAAAAAAAAAAAAATCCAGTCCACTTAAGCATTTACCTGTTTTTTGGCATGATTTTTAAAACTCCATTTGATTTCCTACACATGCGTTTAATAATTATGCCAAAATATGAAATTACCCATTTTCTAATTCACACACACAAAAAAACACGCATGTCAAGGTATGACAAGGATCTAAAAAGTAACTACCAAACGCCACCTCCTCAGTCTTTCATTGGCATTTGCTTGTGTATACGTATTTTACACATACATGCAAACATACAGAGCGAGCGCCATTTCCTCCCCTATGGCCTGGGATTTGAGTAAAGCCGCCAAAACAGCATCCCCCTTCGCCTCCTCCTCCTACCGCAGACACACGGACAGGAGGGGGGAAGCCTAGCGCCGAGCACCGGTGAGGAGGGAGCTGCACGCGGGAGAGGACCACCCCCTCCCATCTGTACGCTAGGCCCCGGCTCGCGCCGCTTCCTGGTTACCAGTTACCGTTGTCAGGGAGGGAGGAGAAGGAGAGAGCGGGTCACGGCGGAGGGTCAAAGGGGAAAGGTCACCCACCCAGCATCCTCCGTGTTGGATACACAGCCATCTTGGTTCTGCGAGACAAGAAAATTCATGCGGTGAGTGTTTTTATTTATTTGAACCGTCATCCTTCCTCTCTCTTCCCGTCCGTGTCGGGCCTACCACTTAGCCAGGGCGCCGGATGAGGCGGCTGGTGACTTTGCCGGGCGATTGGGGGATAGACAGTGCTGAGATTCTAGGCCCGGGCGGACGGGGCCGGCGGCTTTTGTCTGAGATCCGGCCGGAGCGGTATTATAGTACGGCTGGGTGGCGGGTGACAGTAAAGTGGATAGAGTAGTGGGGGCGGCCGGGTAGCGAGCAGTAGATGAAAGAAAACCGTGCCTGGCGGTAGATTAGAGAAGGCCGCGAGGCCCAAGGAAAGAGGAGGGAGAAGGCGATTGCGACTAGGTGTTGTGAGAGGAAGGGCGAGAAGCCGCTGGGAGATGGAGTAGAGACCGCAGTGACTGGAGGTGTGGATTAAGGCCTGCAACGCAGTCCACGATGGGAATTCCAGGCCTCGGAGCGCACAGGGAACAGGTTAGTGTAAGCGGCTTTATGATGAGCTGCAGGGCACCGCTGTCTGTATAGCTTGTACTGGGGAGGCTTATTTAACCGTCACTTGCATATGTGGCCGAGGCATTTGAATGATGAACAAAGGGGGGTGACTCTAATTTGTTCTTTTGGGGTGAAAGCCTTTGCTAGTTTGGCACTTCCTGGTCCTGTCTACCGGTTTCAATGCCTCCTGGAGCTGGAGAGATGTCATGGGTCCTGCTGTGATGCTGCAGATGGGGCTGTGAGGTCAGGCCACTGAGAGGAGACTATCTGCATCCTCTCTGCCAAATAAAACTGCATTAAAAGCATTCAGAGTAAATCAAGAGAATCTCGCTTTAACTTTAAGTGAAATAATCCCAGTTTCTGTTAATCTGTAATTAAACTATATATATATATAATTATATTTATTATATATATATAATGTGTGTGTTCAGGGATGAATGGAGACTGAGGCTGTCACTTTAGTTGCATACCATGATCCAGATTGCTGAGAAGTGCTGTCATCTAATAAAAAAAATACTTACGATCCATTTCTTTCACTATAATCCTTTAGTTGCTCTAGTGATTACGTTACCTTTATAGTTTTGCCCCAGAATTGCGGCGTTGGTGATGAAGACTGCGCTTTTTCTGGTTTTCTTAGCGATCCTGTAATATAAATGTAGAGCAAATACTTATTTGTAGCAATGGGCCTTAGTTGTCACAGATGTGCTGCGTTCTAGTAACCTGCTTACCTATTTTGTCTTTTTTTTTTTTTTTTTTTTTAAATAAAAAAAATGTATGCAATGCTTTAATTTTTTGTTGCGCCATTAGATTCCGAAGAGCTGCGCATTTAGACAGAACGTTTAGGGTGGTTACCATCTAAAGTATCCGAAATATACAAAATACACATTGGCATTGAACTCGTATATTTTAAGGATTTATTTATAATTTTTCTTTTAGCACTAACTTTAACAGCTGAGGTTAATTGTCCCGTAGTTAGTGGGTCATTTTTTTTAATCTGAGCAAGCAAAGGCATCTGCGTTTTAAGTCTCGCGCATATAAAAAGTAGCGTGGGCTTTCAAATCTGTGCTGTTTTGGTCTAGTTCAACTGGTTTGGATGGAAGCTATTAATCCGATATTTGTCAATTTAACTTGAACTTGTTACTTTTCTTGTAAACATTATGTAAGAATACTCACCTATTGTGTTGTGAAGAAAATAACGTTTTCAGTGGATTTTTGTAACTCCCAAAGTGCCCCGGTGACGTTGTAAGGTAAAGAGCGGCTATTGGGGGGGGGGGGGTTAGTTTCCTATATATATTGGATACATAGCCATCAAATGAGTATATTAAATGTAGACGTGGAAGATGTAATTACTGTAGTATGAGGCTGTGTGTGTGTTACACTTTAATGTGCCGGTATTTCCCCTGTAATAAAATATGCGTAGTATTTGTGTAACTCTCATCCGATGTTCTAACATCTGTGTTAATGTGTGGTGTATTACGTACGCCGTGCTCTTCGTTGTGTAATTCATTGGCTGTATATTACGAGAGATAATTAGTTTTGGAAAATCGACTTTTTTTTCTGGAATGAGGGTTTTCGTAATAAATCATCATTCACGAGACAGGCAATCTATACAGTATACTATTTAGAGAATTAAGATCTTTTTACGGACTAGTTTTTGGAGGCTGGCATCAGGTAGCTCTGCTCCTGGAGATTGCAACACAAGATGAAAGATCATTACTGTTTGAGGTAGAATTCTCATGTTAGAATTTAATCGGTATTTTTGAATTATCTTCTGTTTCCAAAGATTAGCTTGTTATGCTGTTGTCCACGGAATACGTAAAATATATATATATTTTATTTATTTATTGAACTAAAACTCTCTGTACATTATATACAAATATAAAAGCACTTGTACATGCTAGTATTTTGTGTTAAAAATCCAACCAGTCAAGGTTTCTGCAAAATGCTTATGTACCAAATTTGCTCGATTTATAAGACGATGTTTTTGCTCTGAAAAATACCCCTCGTCTTATAATCGGGGTCGTCTTATAATCAGACCTCAAATAGGTCTGACTATGAGACGACTAAGAGCCAGATCCCCCGCAGCTGCAGGGGACCCGGATCCTCCTGTCATGTGCGTAACTGGGGGGCAGGTTGGAAAATAGAAGGAAATAAAACCAAAATATTTTTCTCAATCATAGCTTTTATTTAAAAAAAAAAAATAGTTTAGATGAATTAACATTTACTGGTAAAACTTTTTTCCTATAGGGTCGTCTTATATTCAGGCTTTTTCTTTTTTTCCTAAATTAATATTCAGATTTGGGGGGTCGTCTTATAAACATAATCATAGTTAGGTATAAAGAGTAATTCTAATACAGATGGGTTTATTTACTAAAGGATGAGTTGTGGTTCCAACTGTCTCGCTTTACTGTTCGCTATGAAAGGCCAACAAGCCTCATATAATGCATAATGCAGCTGAAGAAATATTGTGCATGTATCTATACATTATACAGGGCCAGTCAAGCGCTTCCTGGAGTCGATGCTCACTACGGCTAGACCTTCATATAACTTCCATTAGTAAATGGGATAGTGTTGATGGTTGCAGAATCAGCTACGGTGTTCCATTGGTTCCCATAGCATATGTGTGCAGCGTTTAGCAGTTAGGGCCTCAGGTGTTGTGTAAATCACCTTAATGTAGCAAAAGACAAATTGTAGGATTTTGCTCTGAGACATATGCCCCTTTATGAATGTCAGGACAGTTAATATTCAGGTTTATTAGACTTGTACATTCAGATTCGTAAAAAAAAAAAATATATATGTTAAGGAAAGTTGCCTGTTTCGTTAATTCGCACGGATGTCCGGAAACTAGGAGGGACACCCAACAACATGTGTTCAATGTGGAAAAGGCAATAGGTATCTTTCGTTGTCTACCAATGTTGTAATTAATATAAATATACGATTCTATCACCAAATGATGAAAAAATTTAAGTATGCTCCCAAACATATGTCCAATAAGTATCATTTAGTGTAAGACACTTCACAATAATCTGATATTATTATTATTATTATTATTAAAGCGACCTGCAGAAACCACACACACAATTTAGCATGCAGGCAAACACATACGTTAAAGGGACATTTCAGCCACCTTATGTACTTTAATACATGAAAGCTGAGAGGCCCCTTTATCTAATCATAGCGTCCTTCTTGCAAGTGCATGCGGGAGAGTCCTGCACAGGGTCCCTTTCCCACCCCCATTACGTTCCATGCAGGAGATGTATTCCGCATCGCATGGGGTTTACTTGCCATCAGCCAGCTCAACTACCAGCCTGGTGAACATTGCAGCCGGAGAAGGCATCTAAAGAGACCCCCAGTGCTCGTAAAGTACTTCAATATGCATTCTGCTTGGCGAGACTGTCGGTGACATTATACTGTTGCTTTATGCAAGCTTACAGCTTTCTGGCTTTCTTCAGTTTCTGGAATATGCAATTGGCTGGGTGTTCTAGTCCGGTTACACATTGAAGTGCTGCATAAACCAAGTAGACCATGGCCACTGTCATGACATCCGTGACCGGATTTTGTAGTTCAGTACACTATATGTGCAACCGTCCCTATGTGTATAACACTGGGAACATACATCTTAACATCTCATCCCCAGGATGTTCATGATTATTCCTTCCCTGTTTTGCTAGGATTCCGCTCCCCCCCTTTTTGGTGACAGCTAATTTTCTCCTTGAGCATTAAATAAAGTACGGGATACACTAAAGTACATTAGCATGGACAAAAATCTGCTTTTATCTTATTAGAGAATGTCCCTAAACTAAAAGGGTAAACTGATGTAACTTTGATTTATAAAAAAAAAAATCTATGGATGACTAGCGGCGTCACGCTTGGTATTGATAATGCCCAATCCCTTTTTTGTGTGGTTGCGTATAGTTGGTCGTTATGTGGTCAATTATTATATTCAAATTAAGATTCTTTAAATTAACCGCCTCGCTACTATTTTTTGTAGGAATTCTTTGTCCTTTACGTCAGTCATTTCAGGATCTCTATTCTACATAGGCTTTCCAATAAAAGTTTAAAAGATGCCGTAATTGGAGCCACCCTCGGCCACAATGCTATACATGAAAAAAATAATGCTTCCTAACCATGCTATACGGCGGATTCAGCCGTGCTGAAACGGAACATTGGAATTTTGATTCAAAATTACCTTTTAATTAGAGGTTTAGTATTAACCATATTCCCCACCCACCAAAATATCGTAAAGCCTTCTCGGCATATAAACCTCCGGAAGGTTTGACGGGTTTTTGAATAACAGAATTGATTATTTTCCACATTTGCAGCAATTTGTGTACTTTGTAATTGTATCTGTTCTGAATGGGCATTGTTGTTATTATTATTGTTTTGTTTTATATAGCGCCATCAAATTCCATAGCGCTGTACAATTGGCATCTCCTTTCTTTGATATATTCATAACCACCCGATGAAAATATCTGCAGATTACCAAGGGGTGGTAGATGAGAAGAACAGCCTCGTCGCTTACCTCATATAAGTATATATGATATTTAATTATATATATTGCATAGTGTTAGAATTCTCATTTTGTTTCTTCGTGGCATACACATGTTTTTATTGCATGTCATGGACTTGGGTATTACACATATTACACGTTACCATATTAAAGCAATGGCCTCCTCCCTTTGCCTCTGTTTGCGTAGGGGTTGTGAATAATTAGAATAGAGGGCAGTCATTTAGGGAAACAGCCCCTTCTGCCTCCAATTACCAGACTAGCACAGCCTAGGGTCACGGTCTAAGACTATTATCACATTCTATAGCTATGTCCTTGATTGTGTGTGTGTGTATATATATATATATAATATACACACACACACAAACTATAGCCATTGATAAAAGCTGTGCATTAAACTCTTAAGCGTAATAGATTTATCAGGTTTTACTATTCTACCTCCTTTTTTTGATTTATACAATCAAGGTAATAATTCGGAAAGAAATATTGCAGGAAAATAAGGATATCCTCTAGCAGTCTTTACGAAAAGATTTTTATTTTTTTTTTGGCATAGTCCTATAATCCAAAAATGCCCGCAACATAAAAAATAAAGACACATTGGGGGTTATG
Source organism: Spea hammondii (assembly GCA_029215755.1). Taxonomy (NCBI): domain Eukaryota; kingdom Metazoa; phylum Chordata; class Amphibia; order Anura; family Pelobatidae; genus Spea; species Spea hammondii. The sequence goes on from JARDYJ010000004.1 coordinate 48,758,439, forward strand.
AAAATTGATTGGTGCAGAGTTTGAAGAAGAAGGGGGGAAAAGGCTCTTGTTACCATAGTAACCAATGTAATAGTTTAGGGCTGCAACAACTAATCGATAAAATCGATAATAATCGATAATGAAATTCGTTGCCAACGAATTTCATTATCGATTAGTTGAATCGATTTTTATCGATTATAAAATGAGGGTTTTTTCAGAGCAAACGCTCTGAAAAATACCCCTCATTATATAATCCGTTTAGTCTCACAGCAGCAGCTCCTGCTTACCAGTCCCTCCCTGTAATCACTGTGACAACTGGCCCCGCCCCCTTCCTTCTCCCAGAAGGCCAGAACCACATGGCTGTGACACTCATCTAACTGTGAGTATAACATTAATATTTGGGCTACTGAAAGTTAGGGGAGGTGGGGGTTAATTTAGGGGCAGTTATGGTTAATGGGGTGTTTAGGGTTAATTTAGGGGCAGTTATGGTTAATGGGGTGTTTAGGGGCAGCTATGGTTAATGGGGTGTTTAGGGGCAGCTATGGTTAATGGGGTGTTTAGGGTTAATTTAGGAGCAGCTGTGGTTAATGGGGTGTTTGGGGTTAATTTGAGGCAGTTGTGGTTAATGGGGTGTTTAGGGTTAATTTAGGGGCTGTTGTGGTTGACAGGGTCTTTAGGGTTAATTTAGGGGATGCTGTGGTTAATGGGGTGTTTAGGGTTAATTTAGGGGCAGTTATGGTTAATGGGGTGTTTAGGGTTAATTTAGGGTAGTTGTTTTGATGGGGTATTTAGAGTTAATTTAGGGGTAGTTATGGTTAATGGGGTGTTTAGGGTTAATTTAATGATGAGGACTGAGGGTTAATTTGATTAATTTAATAAAGTTAACTTAAGGTGCAGTTAGAGATAAAGGGGGGCCAAACTAAGGGGAATCTAAATCCTGGGGGCAGTGAAGATTAACCCAGTACTTATTTATTAAAGTATGGTGTCAGTGTGCTGTGAACGGGTCTGTGACTCTATGAGGGGACTATGAGATATCTGGGGGGTATAAGGCATATTGGGGTATAAGGCATATCAGGGGAGGACGGAGTGACATATCTGGGGGTATAAGGCATATACGGTATATATAAGGCATGTGTGGGGAGGGCAGCGTGGCATGTCTGGGGAGGACGGAGTGGTGTATCAGGGTGTATAAGGCATATCTGGGGCCACAGTGGCATATCTGGGGGTAGAGTGGAGTGGGATATGTGGGGAGGGCAGCGTGGCATGTCTGGGAGGTAGTGTGGCATGTCTGGGGAGGATGGAGTGGTGTATCAGGGGGTATAAGGCGTATCAGGCACAGTGGCATATGTGGGAGGCAGCGTGGAGTGGCATATGTGGGAGGCAGCGTGGAGTGGCATATGTGGGAGGCAGCGTGGCATGTCTGGGAGGCAGCATGGCAAGCCTGGGCTCAAATGTGCATCAATTGGGGGGGCTGGTTGGGAAATAAAGACAAGAAATGTATTTTATCAAAGTTTTTTTTTTTTTATTCTGCTGTTTGTATTTAACATCATTTGTTTATTAAATTATTTTAAATAAATGAAAAATTTACATTCATTTTTTTTATCCGATTAATCGACAAAATAATCGGCCAACTAATCGATTATGAAAATAATCGTTAGTTGCAGCCCTATAATAGTTCAAACAGCAGGGTCATTCCACTTGTTGCTATGGAAATAAGAGCACTTTTTCAAATTTTGTACATGAGTACCTCTTTGACCCGTGACATAACTGCTATGTCATTGGCTAAAATTGCTCCCATGTGACCATGATTACACGGCATCAGTGCTGCTGATTGCTCCATGGCCGGTCACGCGCACGGATACCGTCAGATGGCAGAGGCAATGCTTGTAAGCACTGTCTTTGTATCTGTTCTCTGCCTGTCTACTTCTCTCTGTGATTGTAGGATAGAGAGGGACAGAGCAGTAACAAAACTTTTTTTTTTTTTTTAAATGTTATTGAAAACTATTCATTTTTTGTACTTTTTAGTTTAGATTGTATAGTTAGTGTGGTGAGGGTGAGTTAGTGGGGAATTAGATAAGGTTAGGTAGGGGTTAACAAATAAAAAAAACAACTATATAGACTAGCAAAGTGGAGTGGTTTCCAAATGAGGGCAAGTTAACTGATATATTTTTACCCCCCCCCCCCTAATATGTATAATATACCAGGAAAAATATGATTATTTTATTTTTTTATGTTCATAAAAGTGTATTACATTTATGAATTTAGGAATTAAAGGCCCCTCTGCTCCCATTCACAAAATTACCGCTTAAAAAAAATCACTAAATAAGAAAGAGGAAGAAAGACATAACAAAAACATGAAACTTGCTCTGGTCCGGTAGTGTAAAGTAGCCCTGGGCCTTAAGGGATTACGTATACCTCCAACTGTGATAACATAGACCTCGGTAAACAGATCTCACTGGGTGGAATTGGAAGTATGTCTATAATGTGAATGTGCTATAATGCTAATTAACTGGGCATTTCTGAAAAGTTTTGTTTTATGAAAGCTTGTAAGCAGGCACCTCTTTACTTAATGTATCATTTTTGTCTTAATCTTTAAATTCTGGTGGTGTTATACTCCTTGAATATATGTATTGTATGAAGCCCTGACTACATTGACAGTGCTATATACATTAAATAATATTTAATGCAGGGCTCGACAAATCCCGGGCGCCAGGTCGCCTGGCGACTCAGAATTTTGTCTGGGCGCCTAGGTGTTTGTCAGCCTGTGATCGCGGGGGGCGCTGCTGCTACTGTCTGCCCAGGAGTCTGGGCAGACAGCCCAGCCACTCCGAGCCCGTCCCAGAGCCTGAGGTCACTCTCACAGAGTGATCCTGTAGGCTGAAACCGCGATTGCAGGAAAACCTGAAATCGCGTTTTCAGCTGCCACAGGCAGCTTCAGGAAAGGGGGTTGAGTGTTGATTGGGTCCCCACACAACCTAGAGCCGGAGAAAACAAAAAAAGGGAAGACGAGTCCCCCTACCTGATGTAGGGCAGGAAAAAACTGGTGTTAGTAGGAGGGGAGGGCTTTTTTAAAGTTTTGAGTCCTGCCCTATCTCAGGTACGGAGGAGGAGTCTATCCTTAGTGTCACCTGGGATAGCAGGGAAACCGCAATTGCAGGAAAACCTGCAATCGCGTTTTCAGCTGCCACAGGCAGCTTCAGGAAAGGGGGTTGAGTGTTGATTGGGTCCCCACACAAGTGTGGGGACCTGACCAAACACCCCCCCTGCTGCCTGATCGCTCCATGAGAGCGACAGTGCAGCGTTAACCCCTTCAATGCCGCGATCGCGGCATTTAGGGGTTAATTCCCATTTTGTACGGGGCTCTGCTGCTGGTGGTCTGCCTGGAAGCCCTTTGATGATTCCTGTAGGCATGGAAGCCTACAGCAGTCATCAGAGACTCCCCCTGCAATGGCTGGTCTATAGACCAGCAGTTGCGTCCGAGCTGCCAGAGGCAGCTTCAGGGACAGGGGAGAGGGTTCTTTGGTCTCCACATGAGTGGAGAGCAGCCCCAACCCTCCACTGCTGCCTCATCGCTCCCTGAGAGCGACAGTGCAGCGTTAACCCCTTCAATGCCACAATTGTGTATAACACATTTGTGGCATTGCAGGGGTTAACATTTGTCCACACAAGCTTGTGGGGACTAAATATCAGTCAATGCTGTGCTCCAATGGAACATCAGCATTGAAAGAGTTAAAAAAACAAAAACCAGCACTGACCAGGTCAAATGCTGTGAGTTTAGTAAGTGGGCTGATAATGATCAGATCACTCCTAACCAACTGTTAGTTTAAGAATAAATCCTGGCTCCTAACAAATTTGTCAAGCCCTGATTTAATGTATCATATTGTATAATATTTAACCCCTTGATGACAATTGCCGGTCCGGGCACGTCACGGAAAAACATGTCGTTAACGACAAATGACGTGCCAGGACCGTCATTTGTTAAAACGGGTAAAAAAAAATAGATCCGTGATCTTTATTTCATTCAGCAACGCCACGATCGGCATCTCTGGCCCCTCCCCGGAGCGTCAACATCCGCCATACTTTGTATGGCGGCGGACGCCCGTTTTAAAAGCGTTTAGGAGGCGATCAACGATCACCTCCTAAACTTAAATGTTGTCGCTGGAATGCCTCGATCAGGAGGCATCCAGCGACACCAAACACTTATCTTAGGATGGACTGTCACAGCCGCAGCTGCCGGTGATCTTTCCCGGTGATCTTTCGGCGGCCCGGGAAAAAATGTTTTAAAAAAGGCAAAAAAATTAAAATATATATATATATATATATATATATATATATATAAAAAATATATTTTTTTGAGCAAGTCCTAAAATTAGCACATTAGCTTAAAACAATTCTCGCATGGAAAGAGTTAAAATACTGGCATATTAAATGCCCATGGAGTGTCTACTTTTAAAAAATGTATGATTTGATGGGGTAAATTGAATTGGCTGGATTCAACAATGTCCCAATTAACACGGGGGGAAGGATGGCCACACATCTAATTTCCAATTAGAAAAATGCACACGTACCAAATGTGGCCTTTTAGTCCCCCCAAAAAATGACAAACCCATGCATGTGGGTATCACTGTACTCAGGAGATGTTGTTGAACACATATTGGGGTGTCGTGTGACAGCGGCATATACCAGGAGCTGTAAATTCATACATAACATAGGTGTGTGTGGGAAAAATACACACAAAAGAATACTACTGCAAACTTTGAAAAAATGCTGGTGGTAAAATGTGTGCATGCAAGGAGTTAAAATACCAGCATTTAAAATACCCTATGGTGTCTAGTTTTCAAAAATATATGGTTTTGTTGGGCATACTGAAATGGCCCGGCTCAAAGATGTACCAAATAGGGCATGGGCAGTGGATCCCCAAATGCCAAAGTTCAACATTGAAAATGCGCATGCCCCAAATGTGGCCCTTTTGCCCCCAAACAGCCAGGCAAAATCATTCATGTGAGGTATCGCTGTACTCAGGATATGTTGCTAAACACATATCGGGGTGTTTTATGATAGTGACATATACCAGAACCTGTTTATTCATACCTAAAGTAAAATGTGTGTGAAAAAACAAATGCAAAAAAAATTACTACCATAAAGTTTGACAAAGGCTGATGGTAGAATTAGTGCTTGGAAAGGGTTAAAATACTAGCATTTGGAATACCCTGGGCTGTCTAGTTTTCAAAAATATATGACTTGATGGGGTAAATTGCATTGGCCGGCTTCAAAGATACCCGAAATGGCACATGGGGGGAAGAATTACCAGATTTGGAAAAAATGGCTTTGAAATAGCAAAACGCTACCTGTAATTTTTGCCCCATAATGTGTAGAAAAAAGCAAAAAAACATATAAACATTGGGTATTTCTAAACTCAGGACAAATAGTAGAATCTATTTAGCAGGTTTTTTCATTACCTTTTATAGATGAGTAAAAGATTTTTCAACTAAAAGTTAGAAACAGTCATTTTTTTCTAAATTTTTCACCATATTTTACACTTTTTTTAATAGTAAATAATATGATACAATCAAAACAATGTCATCTAAAGAAAGCCCTTCTTGTCCTGAAAAAAACCAATATATAATGTGTGTGGGTTCAGTAAACGGGAAAGAAGAAAATTACAACTAAACACGAGCAGCGCAGAAATGTTAAAACGGCCATTGTCACGAAGGGTACAAAAAGTAAAATCAGCCTTTGTCACGAAGGGGTTAATCAACTTCAAGCAATAACATATTTCTAATCTGCTTGATCAGCGCTATAGTCCTTTCTTCTCCTGAGAAGATGTTCTAGTAATTTCTATTGTTGCCTAGGACAAGGCCCAACTGTAGAATCTAGTTAAATTGCATGCTTGGGATGGATTTCGTTTTCACGGCGGTGTCTTATTTTGGGTTTTATTTATTTTCGTGTTTGCATATGCGAAGAAAAATTATCGAATTCCCAATTCTGGACCCTGGTTTAGCACTTTGTATTTCTTACAATTGATGTTTTTAATAATTCAGTCTTCTGAGATTAAATAAAGAAAGTTCTAAATAATTTATAAGACCTAGCTTTTTGTTTTCAATATGTTCATAAGTTATTGCCCTGTGGTTTTGTTTATTGAGTTAATAAATACCTTGGGCTTATATCTTCACTTTCTTTAGATTTACATATTCCGGGGTCGTGTTGTGGGGTTTCATGTGTATTGATGTAATTTGTTGTAAACGGACAGTTTAGTGCCCCATACAACCCCGCCAACAAAAAGTCCAGTAACACCTTCCTTACTGAGGGTGTTTTGCTGCCCAAAAAATAGACCTTTTCAGCTTTTTGCTTAACCATGATGCTCCTCAATTTTTTTGTGCAACCAGGGCAGATGGCTTTCTTTTGATATTTGATGTATAATCCAACATTTAGGATGAATAATACATTAAAATAATGTGTAAAAACATAAGTTTTCTAATATTTTACAATGAAAATGGTCCCCAAACCAGTTCAGTTGACCAAAATACCACAAAATATATTAATGTAACATGCCCGTTCTCTCTTCCAAGCTTGACATTTTCAAATTTAGTTTTGTGAGGCCCATGTCTCGTTTAGGACTGTTCATCAGCCCACCAGCTCAAAATAACCCCACAAAAGGGTATACTTTTGGAGGGAAGACAAGCCAGGTTATTGCACGAGGAGCATTTGGTCACCAAAAGGAGCTATAACATGTATTTCCTCACCAAACTTTCCATGCTTATTTGTGATTATTTACACAGATTATATGCAACTGCAGAGAAGTTGCAGAAACTCCCCACATAGGTTTTTGTATATTTTTTTAATACTAAATGTGCTGCTCGTTGTAAATAAAGTGTTAAATGACGTAATACGTCATACAAACGCAGTTTTGATAAATGCAATACATTTTCACAATTATGCCAGCCATTTACTTTTCTTGTGCAGCCGCTTTTGTGGGCCTCGACCCTTATCATGCTTATCGTCTGCCTACATAAGGGTAATGGGAGTTGTTGGTCGTCAGCTCATTTATAAAAGAACGTTTATTAAATTGTGAGTCTAGAATCTTTGCGTGTTCGTCCCGGGTTGGGTGAATGCTGGTTCCAGAGGGCTGCCATGGGTCTGAGACATAGACACCGGGAACCAGCGTATAGCATTGTGCTAGGGCGTCCGTGTGGTTTCTTTCTTCTATACAGTCAATATAGGTTTTCTGGCACCTTTTTTTATAGGTTTTAAGGGGTTAATCTGCACTGTTTATGCATTTTTAAAGTCCATGGGCTTGCGTGCAAACTGATACGTGTATTCTTTAATTATTTCTCAGGTTAAAACAAATCAGGCTTCTGTCACATGTTACTCCTTCCCCCAACCGCCTCTAGTAGGCAGGAAACTCCTCAAATCAATCGTAGATATCGCCCATTGAAATAAGTGGCAACGGCAGCAGCCAATCACATCTATGCTAACAGAACGCCAGTGTTCTGCTAGCCTACATGCAATTTGCCAGCCGTACTCCCGTTGGTCACTATGGAAGCTCAGAGGTATTTGAGGAGAACAGGAGTGCTTACTGAGCAATGTAGCTGCTTGCAAATAGAAACCGACTGGGAGAATAGATATGAGACGGAAATCTCATTTTCTTACTCCAGAAAACACTTATTTAACCCCTTGATGACAATTGCCGGTCCGGGCACGTCACCGAAAATCGTGACGATTATGACAATTGACGTGCCAGGACCGGCACGTCTTTAAACGGGTGAAAAAATCGATCCGTGATCGATTTTTTTCACTCAAACGGTGTTGCTCTAATGCCTCGACATCGAGGCATTGAGCAACACCAAAAAAAACATTCCCGGCCCCCCCCGATCGCTCCTAGGAGCAAATAAAAAAACATGTTTGAAAGACTGCACGTCTTTCAAACATGGCGGCGCCCGCCGCCGAAAAACGGGTTTAGGAAGCGATCGCGAGTCGCTTCCTTTGCTTAGCTGGTGTTGCTAAGATGCCTCAGTATCGAGGCATCTTTGCAACACCTGTTTAGCAAAGGAAGCGACTCGCGATCGCTTCCTAAATGCTCAACTTACCTTCCCGGTGCCGGCGTCTTCGAAACACATGCGGTGTTTCAAGATGGCGGCGCCCATCAAGCCGGGGGCGGAGCCTGCTGTCATCATCGGGGGGGGGGGGTGTTGCTGGATGTCATGGACATCCAGTGAATAACACCCCTAGTGGTCAGATCACTCATAAGAGTGATCATGATCTGATAAATCAAAGGCAATGTTTTCTAAACATTGCCTTTGATTAGTATTGGATCTGCCTCCCTCCTTCACTTGCTTCTAGTGAGGGAGAGAGACAGATCAGTGTGTTTTTAGGTATTCTCAATAATATATATTATTATTGATCCAAAGGCTCTTATAAGAGCCACCCATTTAATATTAACCCCTTCATTGCCATTGATCACTGCATAAACAGTGATCTTGCATAGTGGCAATTGTTTTTGGGGTTCTTTTTTTTTACATTTTTTTTTACTTTTTATTTTTTTTTGTACTTTTTTTTAGGGTTTTTTTAATTTTTTTTATTAGAGCCATTAACCCTTTCCTTCCCTACTATTTTTGCTGCAATTGTTGCCATGCAGCGGTATACGGCTGAGGAGGCATGTTCCAAATTTGGCCCTTTTGCCCCCAAACAATCTGACAAACCCATGCATGTGGGGTATCAATGTACTCAGGAGATGTTGCTGAACACATATCGTGTTGTGGGACAGTGACATATACCAGGAGCTGTAATTTTACACCTGAAGTACAAAGTATGTTTAAAAAACAGCAAAAACAATTACTATCACAAACTTTGACAAGGGTTGGTGGTAGGATTAGTGCATGGAAAGGGTTAAACTATCAGCATCTAAAATACCCTGGGGTGTCTAGTTTTCAAAAATATATGGTTTGGTGGGGTAAATTTAATTTGCTGGCTTCAAAGATGCCCCAAATACCACATAGAGACAGAATTACCAGATTCAGAGAAAAATGGTTTTGAAATAGCAAAACGCTACTTGTACTTATTGCCCCATAACGTGTAGAAGAAAGCAAAAAAACATAAAAACATTGGGTATTTCTAAACTCGGGACAAATAGTAGAATCTATTTAGCAGGTTTTTTCAGTAGTTTTTTATGATGAATAAAAGATTTTTCAAATAAAAGTGAGAAATTTTTTTTTTTTTTCAATTTTTCGTCATATTTTATTATTTTTATTATAGAAAATTACATCATATATAAAAAATTATGGTGTCTGAAGAAAGCCCTTCTTGTCCTGAAAAAAACTATATATAACTTGTGTGGGTTTAGTAAATGGGTTAAGAGAAAATTACAGCTAAACACAAACACCGCAGAAACGATAAAACAGCCATTGTCACGAAGGGTACAAAAAATAGAATCAGCCTTTGTCACGAAGGGGTTAAACACTAAAATGCCTCATATATTTGGCTGGCATGGACAGAGTTACCTTGGTTTTAGTTTTGTAAAGTATAGCTATTTGACGATTAGATATTTGATTTTTTGTTATTTTTTTTTGGAAGACCCACATTTCCCTCTCCCTCTGTTCACCGCCGGCTACATTTGCTTTCCATGCTCCAAAGTATGTTAATTGCGACCATCCGTCCACGTTTCATGTTACCATTCAAAGACTGTGCTTGTCTGGGCAGCTAGTGCTCTGTCTACAGTTGCTCGGTAATCCCTCAGTAGTTCATTAGAAATGTTTATTTGTAGGAATACATATCTGTGCCTAGATATATTTTTTAGTAGTGTTGAGACTGAGCTTCTCGAAGCCACCTTTTCCCGATTTTTGTGTGAATTAGCCGTTTTTTCCTCATTCAGTCTTTGTTCAGTAATGTACTCCATCACTCTGTCCATCGTGAGCAGTGTCTAAGAGCAAATTACTCCTGAACCAGGGATCTCTTATGAAATGGCACATCCATATCAAGTTTAACTGCGACTACATACAATGGCTGATTTGCAAAATGTCCGTTCTAATACTTGTCTTCAGGGGTAAAAATACGTTTTTCCAGTGTGAAAGCTTCTTGATGTTGTCTTCCCGCATTTTAAGTGGCTTGTCAAGTACCATTATGTGTTTGTTTTTACCCCCTGGAATTTCAGGCATCCTAGTTTCTACATCCTGGCGGCAGGTTTTTTTGTTTTTTTTTTTAAACCGAGAAATCTAAAGTTTCAATGTTTTTTGCCCAAAATATGGCTACTGTTCATGAAATAAAACTATTGCCTAATATTGCTTAAAAAGAAAAGCTTCTTACAGCATCTCATTGTTCCTCTGGTACGTAACATGTAATGTGAGGTCCCCGTGTGTAATATAGGGCACCGAGATGATGGCGTTGTGGATTCAGCTCCTTGATTCAATATTATAAAGCTGCAACCCACATGAGCTTATACTGTAGGAAGTGCTTGGCTGGCCCTGTATGATGTATAGTTAAATCAGTGGGAATTCTTAAGTCTCTTTGTGCATTGATTTTGAGGTGTGTTCACTAGGCTTATTAATTTTAAATGTAATAAAAGTGGACTCCGTAGATACCTGTATATGCTATATAAAGTAAAAAAAGTATTCAGTTTGTCTAACACCTTCCCAGTAGCATGTTGAATGAAACTGGCATCTTAGATATTACATAAATGTGACCTGGAAGCTGGCGAATGTGAGGATAGCTGCTGCCTTCAGTTTGTTTGAACGTTCATTCGTATTGATTCTGAATCCGGGCTGGACGTTGACGTCCGAGTAAACCATTCTGCGACTTCTAAACTCCCCCTACAGTTTCCTGTCTTTACTACCCGTGACAAGCTCTGCTCTATACAGAAACAGAACCTCTGATGTATGCTTTGAGATCTTAAGAGATCATGGAAGCCAAAAGATTGAAGGCCACACGCTACAGGCTATTTATTTATTATGTTTTGGTATTCTTGTATAAAGTGCACAAGAACCACCACAGACCAAAGTTACAAACTCCTGCTCATGCCGTTCCACAAACACTTTTTATGCAGAGGGAGACCATGTTAATTAATCTCCCCTACTGCAGACACCAATGTTTATATGTCCCTCAGAAGAAGGAAACTCTTATTTAGAAACTGGTTCTAGACTTTACTGCAGTGTTCCTTCAGACTGAATGCATTTTTTAGTACAGGTAGTGTTCTAGAAAAAAAATGACTTCTAATCCAACCTGTTTAAGTTCGTATAACCGCCTTGTAAAACTCTTTGGAGTTAGTCTGTGCCAAGCACCCGGTAAACTGATGGTTGCATTTTTAAATATTGACTTTTACGATGATGTCAAAAAAGTTATGTTTGCCTGTGATATGAAAATCATACAGCAGTGTCGCACTTTGGCTTTCCCGTTTAAGCTACTTATATCAGACCCTCGACTTACCACCCAACCTACAACCTGGCCAGAAATGGGTGCTGCTGGTTTAGGGGGTGTAGGGAGCGGTTTGGTAAGGATCAGGGCTTTATCGAGCCCCTTGTGTTTGTATGTCCTTTATTGTTAGCGATGTATGTCATTGAGTAAAACAGATAGAGGCTTATGTTCTTCTTCTTAGCACATAGATTTGAACATGGCCTAAGAAGGTATCCTTGTTTTCTATGGAAATATGCAGTATATTGTGTTCTCTAGAGAACTTGGAAAGTTCTTGAAAACCTGGAAGATTTTTTTTTAATACCAACAGCTTCCGCTGGGCATGTTTACTGTGGGACTTGAAGTATAGGGTGACAAACACTAACAACAACACTCAAGTTGATTTTCAGTGCTGATTTCTATCACAGTTTATCTCGGGACAGTTCCCATTTCAAATCATTATTTTTGTAGGCCTGCGAGTGAATGTTAGAAGGAAATAGCTGGCTTCACAATATTGTGGTGATTGTGATGTGGAAGGGATGGTTCCTTTCTAGAATCGGCACAGCTGGCAGGGAAGTTAGTTGTTCTGGTTTATCTAAATAGGACAGTGCTGCTGGCTGTGATCGCTTTGTGGAATCACCATGTAACTTGTGTAACGTAGTGTACATTCAGCATTATACCGAGCCATCGTACTGTGCTTGGGGACAGAAACTGGCATGTGTACCAGTCATGAATTGGGATATATACCAATGAATTTTTGTGTTCGCTTGGTTCCTGTCTGGCATGTAGGTTACGGTGGATTTCCAAGCAGTGCTGCTTTCATAAGGTGATTATATTTCTAGAAAAGCTTCCTATTCTTTTTACAACCGGTCCCATCGAGTATTGAAACCGCAACACGCACGTGTTTTTGTAACGGTGGGGCAGACGTTGAGACTCAATAAATTGGCTCTTTGTCTTGTGAATGGCGTTTTCCCTGGGGTTATCTCAGGTTATACAACTTCTTGTTGGGCGAGTTAAGGAGGCCATCCTTACAATAATAGTATCTTTATATCTGACATATATTCCATTACATGGGAGCTATATAAATTGCTTTAATCAGTTGCTTTGGACAGTCTCCTGGAGGCCTGCCTTTCCAACATTGTCTCTAAATAAAAAAAAAAAAAAAAAATCCAACTACACTTGAAATTAAAAACATGTCCAAACTTGTCTTTGTTTATCACTTGAACCAATGCTTTTATCAAGTTACTATTTCACACTTATTAATACTCTCGGTAAGATCAGCACAGCTGGAGAGAACTTACACCTCTATGTGCCAGTTCCCTAGGCTGCCGGGCTTGTTTTATATTTCTTGTCTATTACTGTAAGTCCTGCTTAAAGAAGAAGTCCTATGGAAAGAAGATATTTTTTCTCTTCAAGCATTAAGTAAAGTCCTGTACATCGGCAAGGACGAGTTTTATGTAATTATGCGCAAATACAACCTCCCTTATCTGAAGACTCAAAGGCTTAATCGTATGATATTTTGAAAAGACTTTCCTCTGGCAATTCCAGGTCGTTAAGACTGAGCCATTTTATTGTTTTTGAGGACTCCTCGGGGTGTCTGTGTGGTAGATTGGGTAAAGATGACAGACCCAGAAAACATACTAATTGCTAACATTCCATTGCCTGATCAAAATTGTGTAAAAAGAAAAAAATAGAACTGTATATATAGGAAAAAAGTGCAATATTTTTTAAATCTTTTATTTTTTTATCTAATTCTAGTAATAAAATCAATGGAGTTGCCCTCTAAATAGCAATGCTGTGTTGTGCAATTTTAATTATAAATGAGGTCCAACTCTGTGGCACTTTTAGTAAATGCTTGTTTAGGTCTTGCTGTCAAATTACATTGGAGCTGGTCTTAGTTGTCCTAGACTGAGGAAGTTTTGGGTGACATTTATCCTCTTATTTCCTGGGATATGACAGATGTCTGTGTCTGGTATAGCTTCTATTTATCTAGCTAAAAGTGCTCTGTTCGGAATGTTTTCTTTTTTGTTACACTTTCCCCCTCTAATTTGGAGATTAAAGTATTGCCAAAAAGCGGAATTTTGGCTTTTCCACATATCTACAAATGTTGATAGTATCGTAGTATTTATAGTTTGTGTTGAAAACAGATTTGCAGTAAAGATACTTTGATAAACATTTTTGTGTTGAAGGCAATTTAGCATTACAGTAGCTTTAGGTTTATACACCTCCTGGGCATAAAGTAGGTAGCTTTGGGTCAAAGGCCAAATGCATTTAAGGCAGGGCTTGACAAATTTGTTGTGAATCTAGGCGCCAGCTAAAAAAGTTAGGAGCCAGGATTTTTTTTTAAACTAACAGTTGGTCAGGAGTGATCTGATCATCATCAGCCCACTTCCTAAACTCACAGGTTTGACCTGGGCTTCCAGGCAGAGCCCCGTGCAAAACGGGAATTAACCCCTAAAATGCAGCGATCACGGCATTGAAGGGGTTAATGCTGCACTTTCGCTCTCATGGAGCGATCAGGCAGCAGGGGGGTGTTGTCAGGTCCCCCCACACTTGTGTGGGGACCCAATCAACACTCAACCCCCTTTCCTGAAGCTGCCTGCGGCAGCTGAAAACACAATTGCAGGTTTTCCTCAGGCTGACAAACACCTAGGCGCCAGGACAAAATTCTGAGTCGACCTGGTGCCTGGGATTTGTCGAGCCCTGATTTAAGGGGTCTCTGCAGAATCCCCCATGTATTTGGAAGGGAGAAAGGCTGATGGCTGGAGAGTCCCTTTTAATATAACACTACCTGCCCAGAAACTGGGTGGAACTGAATATGGAAGCCCTCAGCTCATATTCAGCACCCAATGATTTTGATTGGCAAGCAAGATGGAACTTGTCTACAGTTCCTGTTCAGAGTTGTGAAAATCAGTCCTCAATGGCTGTAATCCGGCTTGGGTTGAAGGCCCCCCTGAGTATTATGCAGTTTAGTGTCTCTCACTAAAATATGAACTGCGTACTCTTTAAAACACAGCGGGCCCTTGAGAGTTACAGTGTAACACCACTGATGTATGTATGCGTTCTGTCTTGTAGATTGGGCCAAGATAACAGAGCTAAACAGCCTGACTTCTTCTCATACTGCCTATGGTAGACAATAGAATGGCTCATTGTTAATCACCCGGCCAGACACTGACTAATGGAAGTTTACAGAGGAAGGGAATACTTAGCACTGCCATTGAGATTCAGCTCAGTGTGGTGTTTGGGCAGGGAAAGTTACCCAAAATATCACAAATGACAACAATGACATCATCCAAGTCAAGATAAATGGAGTCTGTTGCAACTAAATGAAAGAAGAAAAAAAAAAAGTTGTCAGTGCTTGATCAGATTTGTCCCCTCCGCCCATGGTGCTTCCCCTTAAATGTAATTGTAACTAAACTAACTTAAAAAAGTATATCGCATGTCCTTTCATATATAATCTGCATTTCTACAAACCCAGATATGTAGCACAGCCCTATAAATCTTACAGTCTATTCTATCCCAAACGGCCTGATATGCTTTTCTTTTGCTTGAAGAGAGCAGGGTAACTGAAGATTATTTGATGCGGCCCGGAAATAGGTAGATGGTGGTTTGGCTCTTTAAAGGCACAGAGTCCCTGACCCCCCACTATGTACGTCTGTAATGTCTACTGTGAACTGTGGCTCATCTTTTTAATATCATTATGCTTGTAAGAATCAAGCAAGTGTTTATATATTTATGGATATCTCCTTGTTTTGGTACTGCACTTATTACATTTATTTGGGTGGTGGTGAAGTTGTCTTGTTCTTTCACCCTGTCCTTCTTACCAAGACTGTCTAATTCCAGTGCTAGAGGGTCCACAGTCCCATGAAGTATTGAGGAATATTTTGCCTCTACCACATCTTTTGGAATGTGTTTGTGTTCTGCTTCTGTAACTTAACACATCCCAACGATGTATAAAAGTTAGCAAGATCAACTGCATGCCTGACCACTTTTTGTGCAGTCGATACACTGGTATGTTGATTCACGTGCCATAAAGGATGCAGAAATAGCTTGGCAGGCTACTCTTGTATTGCTAAGATCCATCAAGCCTTGGTTTAAGTTGCTAAATGAGATCTATTTTTTAGTGATCAGACTGTAAAGGCTTTGGCCACTTGTATAATTGCTGCAGCGAAAGTACCTCCCATTGAGAACTGCTACAATGACGTTGGAAACACATGGTTTTATTCTTATTTATAGAAAAGTGTAGTATACCTAATTCTCGTGTTTGCAGGTGTTGATCAAAATAAATAAAAAAGTGATAAACTTATACAATACTTCCCTAATGACCGCAGCAGCCCAAAAGACACTCTTCCTCAGGGTGTAAATATACAGATGAACAAATGGTTGGGGCTCAGGTGTATGTAAGGGAAAAATAAAATATAGTGTAAAGAGTATAAATGCTAATATAAATAAGTGATGTTGTGGTTACACTCACAAACGGATAAGATGCTTCAAGCCCATCAGAGTATGTTGAAAAAGTGTCTTTAATTAGTCTTCACATAGAATCTATAAAAACAAAACTGAAAATAGTGCAGTATCTTCAATAAAAGCAATTGTAGCTGATAAGAATGCACTCAGTTTGTCCATGCACAAAGCGTGGATAAAATCGTAAGATTAAAAGTCCACCAGAACTCGATCGAAAGAATGTCCCGTGTGATGCACCTGCGCCCCAACCATTTGTTCATCTTTGTTCTTATTTATGACGGAGGACTTTCAACAAGCCTCCATGATGTAAGCTGATCCTCCGTGGGCTTCTAATGACCCCTAAACACGACGATTACCGCAGCGCCAACTGGTTTGTCAGCATGCCCACACATTATTTCATGGTGTAACAGAACTGCTCAGTCTGCTGTTGCTGACAAATTAGAGAATTAAGGCATACATATTTAAGGGTCAGTATGAAAACCAGGAATGGTCTGTGAATATATTCCTGTAACAAGAGTGTTTCCTGGCTCTTAGGGCTTCACGAAAAAAACGAATCTCTTTATTGCCTGTTTGTTGTTGTTCTTCTTCTTCTTCCAAATTGGTTTATTTTGTTTAAAGCATGCTAAAAGTTATAATTACAGAGGAACAAAGTGAAGGGCTGCTGAAGCAAAACAAACATTGAACGTGTAGAGCTAGGGAATGTATTTGTACTGATAGCTGATGAATACATCTTGGATCATTTCTGTCCGACCGTTCGCGAGTGACATTACACGTCACTATTCTTTCTTTGCTAATTAATACGTGTGATGATGTTCAGTCTGTTTCTCCAAAGGTGTGTGTTGCTCCTCTTGTGAAATTCAAGGCCGTGATGAGATGCTGAAGCCAGCCAGTCAGTCTCATTAGGGACTTGTGGAAGACCAGCCATTTTTTTTTCTTCCCACAATTTTAAACAAGTCTTTTTTTTTTTTTTTTGTGGTTGTTGCTCCTGTCAAGATATCCGTGCTCACTCTGTCTAGAATGAAACATTTCCTGAGAAATTATTCGTAGTTAAACTTTTGTGTGTGAGATCATATGCGGTCAAAAGTTAGTGGGGTGACGTCTCTGTTATTTTTAAGTCTTATTTAGCAAACTATGTGCAATTGTGGTATTAATAGTATAGCATGCTCGACAGATACTCATGTAGAGAGTACCCAGGTTGCCTTTGACCCAACTAGTGGAGGGATTTTTGTTAATAGCCGTACTAGATAGCCATAACTTCAAATCCTTTGTTTCTAGTGTCTGTGTCTTGAGGGATGTGTTGCAGTATTTGGAAGGGGTGTCTTGAAAGGATTGGGAGACGCTTCCGAGATGCTTTTGGCATCAGCGTAAATGATCTTTATGTATTTAAAAAAAAAAAAAAAAAAAGTGACAAGTTCTTTGTGTATGATTGTAGTTTTTGTCTGTTTGCTGAATATACTGTAGTACCGTTGAAATTTTATTGGAATCTTTTCCCTAGTTTGCTGGCACATTGCATCATTCTGACTGATGTGACAAAATAAACCAAAATATATATCGGGCAAAAAAAAATAAAAAAATTCTGATTTCTATGGATTAATGAAAAACTGTTAGTTGGGGGGTGTGTGTTACCTGCATTTCCTCTGGATATCTTTTAAATTGGGCTTATACTTTGTTGGCTTTGTGCGTGATATACTCTGATGGCGGATATCCCGGTTTGGGAATTAATTGTTCTGTTCACTGTTCAATGCAACTTCAAGTTTGAGCTTTTTTTATAGCAGTTATCTAATCTTATTTTTGTTTTTTAGGTGACATACAGCATGTTTGGTGCTTCAAGAAAGAAGTTTGTAGAAGGAGTCGAAAGTGACTACCATGATGAAAACATGTATTATAGCCAGTCGTCGATGTTTCCGCATCGGTCGGAAAAAGATGTAAGTTTTTTACCACCCACACTCCTTGATTTAGACGGACATACAAGCGTGTGTATGTGAACAATTAGGTTCTATGAATTTGTTATTTTATAACTGCAAAGGTACAACTATTTAGGGGATTTGTCCCTTTGGTAAGTATCTACAAATCGGTTGTTCAAGTTAGGCCGATTTAAAGTCTGATTGTGCTCATGTAATACTCCCTTTTTTTTTTTTTTTATGTCTGACATTCTGTTTGGATTATACTGCATGTATAACTAAATATACTTAAGTCTCTAAAGAGACTCTATATACTATGCTTGTATGTCATTGTGTCCTTTCTTCACAATGAGTTATGAAATTATGTGATTTCACCTTCATTTCTCGGTTTCACATAATAAACAAACTGCCTTCTCTGGCTCTTTCTCCTAGCACCAGTGTTTTATATTTGTGTACGCTATACTAGTTTATATCAATGCTCTCTCTATGTTCTCTCCCACAAGTCTACGATGGAGATGTAGTACACATTTTATAAAGTATCAGTTGTCTAATTACATTTGGAAAGTTTTTAAATAGCTTCACTTTTCAATTAAAATTTCTAGACCGTATATTTCAAAATATTTAGTCTGGGAATCGAATTGAATTGGTGTTAAATGGGAGTTTTATAGTTGTCAAATACCAGGATAAAGCTGGAGTCATATGAATACCAAAAAAAATAAATATGAATTTCTAAAGTAGAGGAGGTACATTTACCCACGTACTTATTTTCATACAATTGTCTCATCACATTCCTTTGGGTATTTTTTATGCTTGCAATGTATTTTGGAAATTTGCAAAACAAAAGAAAAAAAATCTGAAGGAAAAATTAATTTGGGTTTCCAGAATCCCCAGTTAAGGTTTCTGGCAAGATGTTGCACAGGACAAGGGAACTGATCAAATTACAGACAGTTGCCATTTGAAACTATTCTCGCATTGCAAGTCAATGATGAAAAACCTAGGCTCCTTTAGACTTTTTTTGGTTTGCAATAATGTTGATAATGACCAGTTTAATTTAAATATATTTAGTCCCATTTTACCATAAAGCATACAATTTTTGTTTAAGGAATTCATGTTTTAAACTATATTGCGGCTTTCCAGGAATACTGTCCTTTCTGGAATATATCAAGCAAATAGTGTCCTATAAATAGTCAGGATCACGTATATTAAAAACACAGCTCAATTGCTAAGCACGCCTCTAAATGATGTGCTTTTGAGTGTTTGGGGCATCCTTAATGTTAGAAAACTGCAGATTAGTATGTGTTTTTGCCTAGGGGAGAGAGGAGGATTTGTAATATTCAGCTCCACATTAATTTCTTGCAAAAATAGTTTATACAGGCAAAGGCAGTCCTTGTGGTGGTGGTATTACCAACTCCGCAGGTTTATTGAAAGTAAATTACAGAGGGATAAACACACATATGGATATATATATAATTACACCATCAACATATTCTTTACCATCATCACTTCCAACCTGCAGCCACTCTTACCATCCTGTCTTACATGCTGCCTCCAGGATATGGTTCCATATCGCACACAGTTATGTGAAAAGTAAAGTACACCCTCTTTGAATTCTGTGGTTTCATATCGGGACTAAACAATCACCTGTTCCTTAGCAGATCAAGTTCAGATAAACAGCACATGACATATTACACTGTGTCATGATTTATTGAACAACAATAAAGCCAGAATAAAGAAGCTGTGTATGTAGAACCTGATTTAGCAGCAATAACTTGAAGGAATTCTTTTCTGTAGGAAATTAATTTTGGCCCTCTCTTCTTTACAGTGTTGCTTCAGTTCATTGAGATTTGTGGGCATTTGTTTATGCCCAGCTCTCAAGGTCCTGCCACAGCATTTCCATCGGGTTGCGGTCTAGACTTTGACAGGGCCATTGCAGTACCTTGATGTTTTCTTTTTCAGCCTTTCTGTTGTGGATTTGCTGGTGTGCTTGGGGTAGTATAAGCATAATTAAACACTCATCTACAGACACTAGAAGGCTTGTTTTTCCCTCAGAAATCTCATGGTGCTGCCACAACCACATGGGATTCTGGGTAGGCACATGCAAATAAGGTCAATAATTATCAATAATTTGGCTCTAGAATACTTTTAGAATATAGAGGAGTTCATGGTCAACTCAATGCTTGATGGTTGGTATGAGGTGTTTGTGCATTATGGCCAAACATCTCCACTTTGGTCTCGTCAAAGGACATTGTTCAGATGCAACTTTGCAAACCTAAGCCATGCTGCCATCTTCTTTTTAGAGAGGAGAGAAGAGGCTTTCTTCTGGGAACCCTTCAAAACAAACCATACTTGTTGTGTCTTATTCTAATTGTACCGTCATTTCTTAAACAGTTAATATGCTAACTTAGGCCTGTAGAGGCTGCAATGTAACTCTTGGGTTTTTCGTTACTGTCTTGGATGTTTTCCACTTTTGAAAAATCTTTCTCACTGTATAATGATGGACTTCTAATTGTTTAGAAATGGCCTTATAACTCTTCACAGATTGATGGGCAACAACAATTGCTTCTCTAAGATCATTGCTGATGTCTTTCCTCCTTGGCATTGTGTTAATACACGCCTGAATGCTCCAGACCAGCAAACTGCTAAAACCTCTGCTTTTATAGAGGCGGTCACACTTGCTATCTCCTCCTGTGCAAATAGTAGATAGCGTGAATACTTCCCATCTCATTGATTTTAGGATATTCTAAACTTTAATTCTTGAAGATTCACAGACTTTACAGATATGTTGAAGTAATAAATTAATACAAGTTATTCACTTATAAAACATGGCATGGAATGATGAAATAGAAATCAAAAATGTAAATCCTTCATACATAAGTGGCAATAAAAACTGGCCTATGAAGATAATTCCTCTGATTTATGGAGGCTTTTGCACCTTTCAAGAAATAATAGTAATGTGGGATTTTATAGGTCACACCTCTATTATGCCTGATAAATGTATAATCTCTCTTATGACAGTAGAAAATTAAACTACAAACTTCACGTTTGAAGGCAAGCGAGCAGCACTCACCCACAATGCGTTGAACACTTTCAGAGAACTGTTTACATTTCAACATTTCACAGCTTCAAGTAAATGTAAATTTTTTATCTGTACTTATCATGGCACTTTTACTAGTGTAAAATGTATACATACCCTGCCTGCAATGGATAATATTTTTGCCCGTCATTGGCCGTGATTAAGAAGTATAGCAGCTGTTAATATGTTTTGGTAGAGAAGAAATCCCAATGCTAATAGAACAGCCTGATTAAAAAAACTTTAGAAACATGGAATTTTTCAGCAGAAAATAACTATTTTGCTCGTTTAGTCTATTTTTTGCTTTAGAGACTTCTTGTCTTATATTTATGATACAATTATGCGTCCTATATGCATTTTTAAATTCCTTCATTGTATTAACCCATGTGACTCCCCTTAACTACCAACCTCTGCGAGACAAATTACCTCAGATTCTCTCATTTTAGAGATCTTTTCCTAGAGACTCTACCTACAGAATGATATTTACATTTTGGAGCGTTTTTAATAATAAATGGTTTGAAAAATAACACTATCGGGAAAGCGTAAGAGGGACTATGTGTAGCTTGGAGGAAAGTAGAGGAAAAGAGATGTGATAGAAACTACATAAAGGGATTTAATGAAGTACAGGACACGAGTTTAGTTCAAACTAGAGGGTTGGATGTAATGTAAATGGAATAGCCTTGGATCATGGGTGATAGAGGTTGATAAGGCAAGGGAATGAAAACGTGCACGCGATTGGCATAAAGCTTTCCTGAATCTTAGACCAGATCAAAGACCTTTTTTAGATCATAGTCTTGCATCAGGAAAAATGGGTACACTAGGTGGGCTGAATTGCTTATTTGCTATTTGCTGTCAAATTTTATGTCTCTGTGTTACTTTCCTCTCGTACTTTTTTCAACCCCTATATGCAAACATTTTATGCTTTACACTGTGCTACTTAAGCATGCAGTCTACCTGAACTTTTCTACTTTAGCATGTGGTCTACCTGGACCTTATATAAAAAAAATTACGCACATGTTGCTTTATATATAACTTTATCATTTATTTATGTTGAATAACATTTTGCTTGTCATTTCTTTAAGCGATATACATACCATATGTCCTTTGGAAATGCCAAAAACAAATATTCTGCTCCCGTTAGCGCTTTCCAGCAAAGTGATCAAGGTGTGAAATAGCTAATTGTGAACGCCTCTCATATTCTCCTAAATGGGTATTTTGGCATCCAACCATGACCATTCAATCGATGGCGTGTTTACTTCCATCACTGGATCCACATAATTTTCTTAATGGTTCACCGTAAAATGGCTGTAACCGATGGCATTTCGATTTCCATATGCAGGCCATTCGTCGGAATGAATCACTGAACCTATTCTTCATTTTGTGTCACGCCATTGCATGTAAAAAATATCGACAATCAGAGCCTTGCCTCCAGAACCAAAAACCCAAGGCCCATCAATTCTACGTCCATGGTTCCTGCATCCCCATCTTCAAAAGAGGAGGGTTTATTCCCATTTAGTATTTTTCACGATTATCTTTCCGTCAACCAGCAAATCAATTTGGATGCAGTTAAGGTCATTGCTCAACCATCTTACCTCGTGCACGATGAGAAACGATGGCTCCACTCACCCGTCGGCACATATTAATCCTGTCAGTTATAGTACTACTAGACTTTCCTGTAGGAGTCACTGTTGTGTTCATGGGTATTACAAAAAAGAACACCAATTCTAAAATTATGAACAAACTCAGGTTGCATCGAAGTACATCTCTGTATTCCCCACCTCTGTCACGTCGTCATTTTTTTCTTGCGTACCACTGCCTCATTGATGACAAGGCTCTATGTTTTGTGGTGCATCCAGAAGATTGTATTCACAAAAAAAATGCAACTGCATTCTCTTCTGCGTAGATGATATTTGTAATATTTTTAAAGATATATTTTAACAACGTTATAGCCGGAGTTATACTGAACTTCTTGTTGGTACTTGTGCTAGACAGAATGCACGGCAGTTTAATGGTAGACTGCAGTTTAATAGTAGACTGCACGCTAAAGTAGTAACCTTTTTATACTTTTTTTTTCTCTTCACTTTTGCCTATTGATAACAGATTGAAATCTCTATTTTCAGGAAATTTGAGTTTACTTTTGTAACAATTTTTTTCCCCTTTACTCTTAAACCTAGATGCTGGCATCTCCATCACCATCCGCATCGGGTCAACTATCTCAATTCGGGGCTAGTTTATACGGGCAACAAAGTAAGTTATTTTATCCTCTGTCCATTTCCCTTATCCTCCATATTATAGTTCAATAAACCTTTTGATTTATAACTGTTCCAGCTCCACCAGATGAATATACCATGGGTGCAATAATAATATTTAGTGTTGAATTATTCCTTATTTTTTGTTAAAAATGAAAGTGGTGCGTTTTAGGTGCTGGTGAAGTAGATGTATTTTCACTGCAATCCACCAATGATTGTAATAAATGTTATTACGCATAATGTTACATTTTTGGAACCATAGCCCCTTGGACTGCCCAAAGCCCAACCATTGACAAAGCAACTCCAGACTTCTCAGAGTGAAAACTGCTGTCAGCATGATAATGATCCTGATCTGGTCTTTCCTGACTGTCTCTATATAAATAAAACCAAGCTATTTGACAGGAAATTTTGGAATTAAATATTTTATTCTTAGCCTGAAGTAAGGGGGTTGAGCATTCCTCTGGTACTGTGTATGTAGATGGCTCTGCTCGCAACTTGTATTTCATCATCTAATACCGTTAGCAATCCGTTCACTTCAATAAATTGGTGGGTATTATGAGCCGACTTTTTGCCCCTTTATTTTCTGTTGCTTCTCCCCTTTATTGTACAGCTAAACGAACCTGCGCAATTGTCCAGTTGCAATAACTAGATTCACTTCAATGACTCTGAGGGGTTGATTTGAGCAAAATAGAAAAGAAAGAAATGTTATGTTTCTCACCATCATTCCATAAAGTAATTGATTATAGTGTTCTTACAAACACACCATAGACAAACTTAGAAGCCAAGAACACTAGTTCTAACATTGCCCCAGGTAACTTCTGGGAGTGACGGAAACCAAATATGTGTATAGCTCATGCTTATGCAGCAAAAACCATAATGCATTTTAATAGAGGCAAAGACTGTTTATGTAGGGGTTCTGAAATGCTATATATATTCATGTTTAATATTGGTTGTGTTACAGGTGCACTAGGCCTTCCAATGAGGGGGATGAGCAACAGCACTCCTCAGCTAAGCCGCAGCTTATCTCAAGGCACACAGTTACCAAACCATGTAACACCGACAACAGGGGTACCAACAATGTCACTTCATACACCACCATCACCGAGCAGGTTTGTTTTGTACTTCATGTTCCTGCATTAAATATAGTTTCTTCTAAAGTAAATAAATACTTGAAGAACACCAACTGATGTTTGATGTAAAACCACTGTGTACTTCAGTATGCAAATTTACATCAGTCAGCCACAAAGAAAATTTGAAATGAAAGCTCTTGTGGTTGCTCACCATTGTGATATTTGGAGGATTAGGATATGTTTCCGTATCATTTCATTCCACATCTATAAATGTTTTTGCATCGTGAGAATACATTTAGTGCGACTTACATTTCCTAATATGAATATTTGCTGCGTTGTCTGCTGCAGGGGTATATTGCCGATGAATCCCAGGAATATGATGAACCACTCCCAGGTTGGACAGGGCATTGGAGGAATTCCCAGCAGGACAAACAACATGAGCAGTTCAGGGTTAGGTAGTCCTAACAGAAGCTCGCCCAGCATAATATGTATGCCAAAGCAGCCATCTTCTCGGCAACCTTTTACTGTGAACAGGTGAGAGGTGCACAGCCAGCGTTTATCTGTTGAGCATGTTATTCCAAGTTACACACAGGTTTTACTTATAACTAGTGTTGCATGTTTTGAGCCAGGACACCTTGTCATACTACCTTGTGGTAAACAAGAGGATGGCTTAGTCTTAATCACCCAGACTCCATGTCTGACTAGTGAAAGCCGATGGAGGACGTTATTTCATTGGCTAAGCAAAACAGGTCAGCTCAGTTTGGTGCTTGAGTAGGGAAAGTCATCCATAGGATCACATGACTGAGTAGATTTGGGTTCTAACTAGGTTTGCCCCGGGTAATAAAAATAGTTATCCAAGCATTAAAAGGCTGGTTTACCAATGTCCCAGTGTTATGTGGAGCCTTCTAATTATTATTATGACAGCAATGTTTCATACAATAACATTATATTCATAAAATTCTTTCAGGCCTTCCCCCCCCCCCCCTCTAATTTGTGTATTTTGTTTTTGTTTTGCTTAAAACATACAGCATGTCTGGGTTTGGAATGAACAGAAATCAGGCGTTTGGCTTGAATAATTCCTTATCGAGTAACATTTTTAATGGAACAGGTAAGGTACAATTTCTTCTTTTCTGAAATAGTTAACCTTTAGTAAGGCTAGGGAATCATTATTTATTTAAATATACCTTAAAACCTAGTGGTTTTATTGCTACAGTGGCTCATAATTAAACATGAATGTGTTTTTATATATATATATATATATATATATATATATATATATATATATATATATATATATATATTACACGCACATTACAAAATATATTTATGAAGCTAGTCTCAGTGGAATAGTATAGAATGCTTTTGCTTTCACCACATTCAGCTCCATGTAAAGTCAGGTCCCTCACTGTTCTTTAACTCTGCATTGGTAGACGATTTTATGTTATAACTGGCAAAAAGCATATGGGCGATTTCAGAATTTTAAAGCAAAAACCCAAGGAAAACGTTTCACAAATGAATCGGGTCTGTTTAATGCAAACCCAAATAAATGATATACAAACATTTACTCTAATGCATGATGAAGGTAACTGGGTTCTATGCTTCCTCTTGTATTTGCATTTTTGGGGTTGGCTGGTATAGATTTCTTCCATGGATGATATTGTCTAAGGACACAGATAATATTGTGTTGCACGCGTCCAGTCTAGTATCAGTATCGGACAGAAGTTATTTTGTTTAGCAGGCCAGACTGTGTCGCTTTCCATTCACCTTCTATGGTGCAGGGGCTTGGCAACTTAATTTGTCAGACCGCTGACCGCTTGCATCCCGTTGTTAGACGTGGTCCGTGAAGATCAGTAATGAGGTGTGCGGTATTAATGAACATGCTTAGTTCAGATTTCAAAAAGAAATATTTGAATATGGGTATTTTGCCTTTCAGCATAATTCTTTCATGTCAAGGCATTGCTTGCTTTTGCTTTAAAAGAAACATAAAACACATGTTCTGTTCAGACATGCTTAAATGGGCTTCAGTGCTTGGTCGCCTCTCAATTGTTTTTTCTTGCTTTGCCACCCAACAGTCTTTTTTCCCCCCTATTTTATCTTGTAGCTTTGTAATGGACGGGAATGCGATGCCACATTGCACAAATATTGAAATAATCGTCATCAAGACAATTGTCACATTTAAGAGTTATAGTCTGAGTGCCAACAACATTAGTATTTCTCTCCTACATCTTTCGCTTTGCCATGAATGTTAAAGATTTGGAAATGCAAACCATCACTAGTTTAGATGTTAATAATTTGAAATTGTGTGTTCTCTTTTTCTGTATTCAGTTTGCATGGCTAGTTTTAAATTCAACACATGTACCTTTCAGATGGAAGTGAAAATGTGACGGGATTGGACCTTTCAGATTTCCCAGCACTAGCAGATAGGAGCAGAAGGGAAGGAAGTGGAAACCCTACTCCATTAATAAACCCATTGGCAGGAAGGGCTCCTTATGGTAAGGCAGATGACAGCTTTGGTATTCTTTATTCTATGAATGCAACTCTAATGGCTTTTCACATTTTATTTTTTTATCCCCTTAGTACCGTGTACAAACTTTCTGATTTTAATATGTATGCTACAGATCTATAATATTAAACAACCTTCAACTATATTCCCCTTTGCCCATTTCACATGTGTACATTGTAATAATGGCTATTTCATCCTAGATCCATACTAAAGTATCATTAATTTGAAGCTAGTTTATTAGCTAGCTGAGATGGTACCTTTTGTACAACCTTTATCATAACTGAAATATGGATTTTCACTCCAAACAAATGAATGCTTAGGAAACACTGCTGCTCATGTGAAATACCTATTCCCAAACTTCCTTTTGTAGTTGGAATGGTGACAAAACCAGCAAGTGAGCAGTCTCAGGACTTCTCCATACACAACGAGGATTTTCCTGCATTGCCAGGCTCCAGTTACAAGGATCCAACATCGAGCAATGATGACAACAAATCTGTAAGCAGATATTATGCTATGTTACAGATTAGATATAACGCTTATTTCATTTTCTTGCTAAATTGGCTGTGTTCTATTCACAAAACAATATATATATAACAATATGGTAAACTATACAAGTTGTACTAAAGGAGAAAAAAAAATCTTGCAACATGTCCAAGAGTACAATTAAGGAGCTAAATAAAAGTCCAATCAAAATGTTACCCTTGGGCTTCACGGCTATAGTTGAAAGGCCACAAACAGGCCCGGTATCCTTGCCTAAAAAAAATAGTTCATTAAATTAACCAGCAGTATATTTCTTATCTGTGTTCAAATTCCACTAGCTCTTCAAAGAGCGGAGTTGTGTTGTTTACGCAATGCTTCCTAGTAAAACTGTTTTACACCTTACTCTAGGAATAGTAATATTTTAAAGGAAACTTCTACCATTTTTTTATTGATAGTATTGGGTTAAAATGTTTTCTTTTTTAAAACATATCTAGTTTTTACAATATATGATGTTTTCAGCTGTGTGTTAGCCACTTTTGTGTATCTTAGCTCTGTTATCGTAGCTTTATATACTAAACTGACTCCTTATCATACTGCCTCTAGTAGAATCGTTCAGTTTTTAAAGGGGAAATCCTGTGATTTTTTTTCTTTTTTTTTTTCTTCAACTTGAATATAAAATACAATGCTGTATACGGCAATGCGGGTTACCATTGACAACAACTTTGTTCTATCTCATTTTGTTCCAATAAGCTTCGTTTATCTGCAGACCTGAAGGCTGCCATTGTTGTCAGTCGTATATTATGGATGGCTTTCCCAGCTCAAACACCACACTGAGCTGATTCTTTATGGCAATGCTAATGAAGTCTGTTCCTCCATTGGCTTTCATTATTGTGTGTCTGTAAGTGGGAATACATTATTGTTTGCGTCACTCTAGTGAAAAACATTTCAAAAGTATTCCAGTTGCCAATAAATTGAAAAGATAAACTCTCAATCTGAAAAACTGAATATTTTGGGAAGTTTGCTTTGAACTTTACAATGTGTACAAAACTTGTATTTTATGCATTTCTATGCAGAATTTAAACACGCAGGGAAAGACTTCCTCAAGTACGGATGGACCGAAATTCCCCGGGGACAAAAGCTCCACAACACAAAATAACAACCAGCAGAAAAAAGGGATTCAGGTTTTGCCTGATGGTGAGGTTTTTTATTTATTTTATTATGATGATTATTGCTTTACTATGCCTTAAATGTTTGTGGATTTATTGTCTTGCAACCCCTTTTCTTGCTTATAGAATAAATACATGTGATCCTTAATCTAAATGTGGACATAAAGGGATTAACTTTTTGTGATGTTATTTCCTTAGTGGTAATTTACTACCCATTTATAGTACCCCACAGTTTTCCAGAGTCTTCTAAAACAAACAGCAGTGAGCTGTAGTTTTGGTAGACTGCAGGCAGGTTTGTCAGACAAGTATTTGCTTAAATAGTCTGTGTAAAACATACTTGTGCACATTATGCAGTGGATACCGTTTTTATTGAAATGCTCAAGAATAAGGGTATACACAAACATATAGGGCTGCAACTAACGATTATTTTAATAATCGATTAGTTGGCCGATTATTTTTTCGATTAATCGGATATTGCAAGTTATAAGTAACGGAGGCTGTCTGTGCGATGCAGATCCCCAGTGGCTGACAGAGAGGATGATTCTCTGTCAGCCGGTGGGGGTCTGCACGATGCGCACAGACAGCCTCCGTTACTGCCCTTCACTTACGCTGAGGCTTCTATGAAGTGAAAGTGCCTGTCAGAAACGGAGTCGGTAGAGAGGCAGAGTGATGTATGGGAGGGGGAGGAGTCAGAGGGGTGTATGGGAGGGGGGAGAGAGACGGAAGTGAGAGACCGGCCGACAGTGAGGGGAATCCAGGTCCCCTGCAGCGTTGCGGGGGATCTGGATTCTAGTGTTATAATCCGATCTCTGTTTGAGGTTGGATTAATCGATAATGAAAATCGTTGACAACGATTATCGATTTTATCGATTAGTTGTTTCAGCCCTACAAACATATAGTTTAGGATATTTTAAAACAGAACAAAATGAAGACGTTTTGTATAATGCATATTAAAGTACTTAAATATGTGCACGGGGCACTCTTTTAAACTGCACAAGTAGGGGCAGTATTACAGTATGAATTCTATCTATCTATCTATATATATATATATATATATATATATATATATTTTTTTTTTGTATTTTTTTTTTAACCCCCCCCCCACACACACAGTTTGACAAATCATAGCTTCTCCTATTAGTTTGTGTTTACTAAATCAGATCAAAATGGCTAATTCTCAGTCCCGCATGCTTTTGTCTCTTCTGCAGGCCGAGTAACCAACATTCCTCAAGGCATGGTGACAGATCAA
The DNA here is from genome assembly GCA_029215755.1 of Spea hammondii. NCBI lineage: Eukaryota > Metazoa > Chordata > Amphibia > Anura > Pelobatidae > Spea > Spea hammondii. Next base: position 48,787,949 of record JARDYJ010000004.1, read on the forward strand.
TTTGGTATGATAGGCTTGTTAACATTCATCAGAGCGGCTGAAACAGACCCAGGCATGGTACATCTTGCATTAGGAAGTGACTTGACAACACTAGGCCTCAATCTCAACTCTCCAGAGTAAGCCAATTGGTTTTGAGACATATGCTGCTGTTGGGGTTTTCTTACTTCCTTGCTGTTGGAGCATTGTTTTTATACTAATGGGATGGCGCAAGACCAAGTCAATTTTGTAAAGTGAATGCACAGTTCAGAGCAGACTTGCATTAACTGAGTTACTTACTGTCAGGTTCTACTCAGTATGCTTTTAACAACCCAAGAGGCATTTGTAGCTTTAAAAGAGTGTCTTTGGACAGGTTAGGCGTATTAGATGTATCAGGCATATGTTCTATAGGTGCAACGGAAATTATTGTACTCTATGGTATGCATTCTCTGTCCAAAAATGACAAGAATTTTGTAGACATTTGACAAAATCACGGCAATACTGTTATTTGCAGGAAACAAAATAAATCTGCTTGTACATTTCAAGACAAATGAATATAGCTGTGGAAAAGGCCCTCAAACTGGGGCATATAAAGAAAGAAAAAAAACAGGCTTACAGCTGCTAGAGGAAGACATTAGGCTTTATTTAATTTGTCAAATTAACTCTGCATTTTCAGGATAATCTGTATTTTTAAGTGCACCTGTCAGTAAAAATGTCACTTTGTAAGGGTGTATCTTTTCACCTATACATTGTGCTAGTCACCGCATAGAAGAAAACATTTAAAATCTTACGTTTCGTCCTCATTATCTTCCTGCGTACCCACAATCCTCCACAGAATGAAGTCCATGCAATAGGGCACCCAGCATTCTGAGATTGAACAGAATGTAATCTACGTGATCATGCTAAATAACTGATTTCTCTACCTTATCAAGTACCACTTTATTAAAAAAGGTCGTTTTTATTAGTGGCAGAGGGGTTATTTCTGAATTGAGCAGATCTTTTGTTTTGTGTTCTCTTCGTAGTTCCAGTCAAATTTAAAAATCTTTGTCTGTTTTGTACCTTAAGTCTGTTTATTGTTTTTTTCCCCTGTAGAAATCTGTATCCAAAATTTGCATCACCATGGGCGTCATCGCCTTGTCGACCACAAGATATTGGTATGGCAGTTTCCTTCTATCGCTTTTATTGGTTTTTGTGGTAGTCTGTCTTCTGTTAACTCTATAAACTCATTTTGAAATAATTGATATAGTTCTTGGTGCGTTTGTCTTTCTATTCAGATTTCCATGTGCCCTCGGAGTACTTAACGAACATTCACATTAGGGATAAGGTCAGTGTTTGTTTTCTACTCGTACTTTGTCGAGGTTTTTTTTTTTTTGTTTTTTTGTCTTTTGTAAGTGAATTGTGAATAACCTTTAAGCGTCTTAAAAATGTTCCCTATATTATCTGGCTCTATGAACCTGTAATAGATAACTAATAAGAGGAAAAACTTTTTTTTCTCCACATACCGACATAATTGTATACACTTATGCTCAGTGATGCAATAATCACGCTTTTAATATATCAGCACGCTGAGGCATTTTATGTGTCAGGGAAACAATTAATAAGAGATGGCTGCATTTATTTTATTTTCAGTAAGCAAAATTAAATTGCTTTGTATAAAAAGGTTCTATTATGTTTTGTTGTTTTTAAGGCCCACCATTAAAATGAAAGAATTTAAGTAACTTAATGTAAACCCAAATAACAAAGAAAAGAGGCAATGTTTTATGGGTAATTGTAAAACATAACCACCTTGATTGTGCCATTTGTGTGTGACCATCTTTACAAAAAAAAAGTCTTCAGCAAAAGCTTTATATAGTATATCAGGTAAAATATGAATTATTTTTATGCAAATGTATGCATTTTCATTTTTTCTCTCTCCCTCCCTAGCTGGCGGCAATAAAGCTTGGTCGATATGGAGAAGACTTGTTGTTTTATCTTTATTACATGAATGGCGGAGATGTTTTACAACTCTTAGCTGCAGTTGAGCTGTATGTGTAAACAGTTTGTTTGTAATGCATGTAGTAGTCGTCTTATTAATAACATGACCCTGGTTAGCGTGAGGTGCACAATGCATGTCTGAAGATGAGATCTGGGGTAGAGCAGGAGAATTATAAAAATATAATAAACCTACCAGATCAGCATAATGAATTTATAATCATATATTATCATTTGCATGTATTTAAATATTTGTTTCTTCCTTAGTTTTATTGTTGGACCAACAGCTGTTTTGCCCTCTATGTATAATGAAAATTTATTTCCCATCAGTTTCAATAGAGACTGGAGATATCACAAAGAAGAAAGAGTATGGATTACTAGGGCACCTGGAATGGAACCAACAATGAAAACAAACACCTATGAGAGGGGAACATATTACTTCTTTGATTGTCTTAACTGGAGAAAAGTTGCAAAGGTACAAAAACAATCACGTCCTCTGATACTGGAGGGACTACATTTTGACATGACACCTGTTTTGCTATACTGTTAACCCCTCTTTGTGTGTGATCACATGATGACATTTACCCACATTTTTTATTTCTGTTTAGTTATGGTGTTGCCATACATTGGGAAAAACTTGTTGTGTGCCCGATTGTTTATCTGGGTCTATCCCTAAATGTTAACTCAACCCACCGCTTAGATCTCACCTATTCAAAATCTGTTTTATGTTTTTATAACATTTTCCTTTAATTTTGTGTGTGTATCAGACAGAAGAGAATGAGAAACAATGTAAAAAGTAAACATTTTCTTAACAAAATATTAATAAAAATGGAAATATAATACAGTGTGCTCAGTGATGGGATCACTGGCATACATACAATGTACAGGAGATGCCTGAAGGGATCTTTATCCCAGTTGCACTGATAACAGTGCAAATAAATAAGTAAAAATATTAAAATAAAAAAAATAATGCCCTTGCATCCAATTTCCTTAGCACTCAAAATATGACAGTATAAAATTATAACCTCTCCTCACTACCCACCAAACCCTTTAAGCCAGAAGTATTAAAAATACTACCCTATAGGATAGGGATGGATGTGGCCCTCGAGAAGTTTAAAAAATAAAAAAAATGTATGTGGGGACAGTTTATAATCAGAGGATGTTGCTGAACATAAATTGGGTTATTGTTCAACAGTGGCACCCAGTGGCGTCGCTAGGGTTGGTGTCACCTGGTGCGATCACCCTCTTACCCCTTCTTACTATCTACCTCCTCTTACCCCTTCTTACTATCTAACCCCCCCCCCCTTCCCCTTGCAGTTCACTTACCCTGGTAAACTCCTGTGGTGGGAGCGCGAGGAGCGCGCTCCCACCACCGCAGTCAGGGCAGTGGTAGGGAGCTGAGGAGACAAAGGGGGGCGATCGGTCGCTGAAAACTTTCATGTGCAACCACTCGGCGCCCCTTTCTCTCCTCCTCCTCTCCCTGCTGCGTTGGTGATGGGGCGGCCGCACAGCTTGCACACCCCTAAGGCCGGCCCTGAGTGTCACACCCGGGTTCTGACGCCACTGGTGGCACCTACTGTATAGAAGAACATCTAAGAAAATTGCAGGAAAAAAATTTAGCTTAGATTTTTTTTTCTCCATAGTAACACCCACAATTATTTTTGCCATGTTTCTATGGTTTCAAATGAAAACCCTATTTTTTTTTTTCCAGGAAAAAAGGGATGTATGATTTGTAAATCAAACAGAAAAGCATCTTAATGGGGAGCATGGATGTGTGTGACTGTTTTGTAAAGTAACATTGCGCAAGACCAAGTACCAGAATGCTATAACTTAAAGTATAATCAGAGTAACCGTGACAGAGCTTCCTCAATAAATTGGACAAATCTAATCCAGCTAAATACAGGAGAAGCCAATTCAGTGTAATTGAAAATAAATCACCGATTTAAAGAACAATTTTACTTTTTCTAATTATATATCTGTAGAATAATATTCATGCAAAAACTAGCCATACTGAGAAATAATAAAAAAATCTAAAGAAAAAAGCAATAAGCATCCAAAGATATATAATAGAATGGATACTAATCGTAATCCTGAGCTGTTTCGCTGTTTGGTACAATGTTGTATGTAAATTTGGATGATTTAAATTTTTTAAAGTAAACACACACAATCTTTTAGTTCTTTAGTTCTTTTTTCCTTAGTATTAGAGCAGAATGACCATAATGATTAATTCATATGCATTTTTGTACTTTAGCTATTGTCTTCTAGGTAATAACAAATTATGTTTTGTTTCCTGCCAGGAGTTCCATTTGGAGTACGACAAGCTAGAAGAAAGGCCTCATCTGCCATCCACCTTCAATTACAATCCTGCTCAGCAAGCCTTCTAAAGACTTCCCTGTTCATGGGGTATGGCTGTCTCAGCACAATACTCAACAAAACTGCAGAACTGATGTGGCTCAGGCATCCTGGTTTTAATTCCTTGAGGATCTGGCAATTGTCTCATGCAAAGGGATCATCACTTGAGGTCCTGCCTTACTAATTATGTGCTGCCCAACAACCAGAATTGTAATTTGTTTCTTTAGTTTGAGCAGGGTCTGGATTATTTTTCTCTTTATGTTTTTGTTTTCATTTTATGCCAGCAGACAGACCTAGGTCTGTATACACACACACGAGTACAGTACACTGACAAAAGTTTACCACTTAGTTTCCAAATTGTACAAAGAAAGAGAAAACAAAATTAGCAAAGTTTTCATTGTTCATTGTAGCACTATTGGTAATAAAACACATGTTTGTGCATTTTTATGTGAAGATCCTTCTCGTATTTCATTTGGAAAGATGGGCAAGGTCACCTTCCTTCATTTTACTCCCCTTTCTGTTTTGAGAGGCGTTTTTGCCATGTTTAGCCCCTTCCCAGCCAAAGGGACCTACAGTTGCTTTGCAGTGCAAGGGTTTATGCTAGCCCCTTTGACGGAGAAAGCGCTAACACAAGAATATTCGACTGTTTGAGAGAAAGATATTGCCGCAACCTTTGGACAATTTCCAGAGTTGTGTATTACTGAGCTTCATCTTTCCAGAATGAGCAAAACACTGTCCAGTCTTTGTTACGATTTTGTAATAAATGTGTACATTTTTTTTAAATTTTTGGACATCACATGAATAAAGGTATGTATGTACGAATGTGTATATATTATATATATGACACCTATTTTGGAAATGTTTGCCCTGCTGTACCTCATTTTTAGGAGGTGTGCATGGATGCAATATATGAAAATGGGACATTCTGGAACTGCTGGTCAGGGGACTTCTTTGTTGCCCCTGTGCACTAAAGGGCCAGATTTTCAGCAGCCAAGGACATCCATACCCAAGTGAACGTGATGGGACTTAAAGAAGTGAACTGAGACAATTCACTCTGGCTGTGTGAACAGCAGCATTTCATAGGAAGAAGACAAAAAGATCAATCTTGTATTTTCTGACCACATAAAGGCTTCTTCTCTTTGTAATAAAGTAGAAAAGCTCTCCTCACCAGTGTTGACTTTGATTTGAGATTGTTATATCATTTGTGCAGTAATGAGCAGGTGCATCCTTCAGTTTCTTCACCAGTCCATTTAGATGAATGCCAAACTAGAATAACACATCTACTTCCCAAATGCCTAGCATCCAAATAACAAAGATTTTGTCAATAGCTGATCCTCTTCAGATGTTTACATTCCCCTTTTTTAAAAAAAAAAAATGACTGCCTTCAAGTTTGTCAGTTTATATTTTTATTATACATATAAAATATTTAACTGTTAAAAAAAATATATACAAATCTAAAAGAAGTAAAACAATGTTGTGTGTGGCACGTAAAGACAGCAATCAAAAAGGTTATCCTGGAATTAGAAGCCCCGACTTCTATTTCAGCTCACCTGCTGTATATCCAACCATATAGTATAGCAGTTGTCTGAGAAAACCATCATCATGGTTAAAGAAATGTTTTCACTTGTAGAATAAAAATTTTAAATTGTCAGTTTTGTTTTTTTGGGTTTTTTATTTTTGTAGAGTCTTAAGACTGAATTTGTTTTATTGGTACATTTTAACCTTTTTTTTTCTCTGCTGTATAATAGTATAAATGAAATGTAGTGTAAATTTTATATATATCATATATATAATATATATATATATATAATGCTTATGTACACACACTTATATATTGAGGTTCGCTAAACAGTATCTCTGGGGTTTAACGCATCTGGATAAAGATAAGTCCTTGCTGATTGTATCAAATATCCATGAGCACTATTAACAAGTAAATGTTGTATATGTATAGTCAATAAGCACTAAACAGCAGCGAGGTGTCTTGTTATCTTTTTCTATTCCAGTCCAGATTTAACTCTCCTGGTATAGTGAAAAGAAATGTTTACCCAGGTTTTACATAGTACTTTAACACTGTATAGATTGTTTGGCATTATAGGAATCGAGACACAACCATATTATAGGTCTTAAAGGTTTTGTTGGATATTGTATAAAACATTTTCGAAGCATAACATAAAAACCCTGCCACACGTGTTTTTGCATTTTGTAAGGGTAAAAATAACAGAACCAAATCTGCAAAAAAAAAAAAAATTTAAATAAGCAAGAGGTTTATTGTGTAGGAATTATGAGAAAACTGCTTAGGGCTTTTTTTCCAGTCTAAAACCAAGGAGATTAAGATCAAATATAATAACAGTGCTTATGATCTATAAATAAAGCAGATGAATAAAATTTGACCTTGTACTGTCTAAAATCTAGATTAGACCCAGAAACCATGATAAATTAATAATATTTTTTTCAGGCCAGAGACTGGAGAAGTTTGTGAATAATCTTACTGATACAATAGACCAAAACCCCTTTTCTTTATACTTATGTTATTTAATTGCTTAAATTGAAAAGGGACAGTATAATGTCCAAATGTTCACACAAAGAACTTACTAAGTACTTTAATAGGCATCATACCGCAGCATACCACCCCTTTCACGCAAGTCTCTGGTAAGAAAGTGCTGCAAATGAAATAAGTAAGGGTGCTTTCTGAACGTGTATGCAGGGGGTCTCATTAGACCTCCTGGAACTCGCATCAGACCTGTAGGTGGCTGACGTTGGGTATAATTTGCGTGCTCAATGTCAAGCAGGAGGTGTTTTGGGCTGAATACATCTCTTGGGCACTAGGTTATTATGACTCCATTTCATGGAAAATAAAAGATTAAAGGTTAACCTCATGCTTGTTGCAGGGCCAGTATTATTTATACATTAATTTCCCGTTCAGATGGTGTCTCCCTTGTCATCCACCTCATCGAAGGGCTATTTGAAATAGTTAACCATAAGCAGCAATTTATCAACGGGTTAAACCTTGCGAGGAGAAATTATGCAAATCCTTAGAACAAGAACTTAAAGATGGCTGGACCCATCAGATAAGGTGGCTTTTCAACACACACACACACACATATATATATATATATATATATATATATATATATATATATATATATATATATATATATATATATATATATATATATATGTGTGTGTGTTACAGATAATGAAAGTTATTTTACATGTCTATAGGATCCATGTTAATGTTGGTCATTGAGATATCAGTGATGAGTATATGGATACTTGCAGAAGTTAGCTTCCTACTTTGTAACTTGGTAAGTTGTCCAAAATCTATGAAATAGATTGAAATAGGGTGTTTCAACTGTATATTGATACAGGAATCAAGAACATTTTCTGTAGTTTTTTTCTTAAATTCTAGATAACCCAGACAATGTTACATGAAAATACTCGCATTGCAAGGTTCTAGAAATTCTAAGTTGAAGTATATCTGCTTTTAGAAAACCGAGCCTCGAGAGCTTTGAGTGCTCCTGCAAAAAAAAGATCAGGCTTATCTGGAACCAAAAACAGTTCAAAGGTCTGAATTCTCATCAAAACTTTTCTTGTATGTTCTGCCAATGCTCAAAACACTACACGTGAATTATGTTTAATGTTAATCTACTATTGAAAACGCATTGCTGAATATGTGATAAATGTATGCCTTGCTTATACAATTCTATTTAAATTATAACATTTTTTTCAATGCTGAAATCTCTGGGAATCCACACGAAAAAAATAGGTAGCTCAGAAGGATACTGAGAAATTGTTCATTCTCAAATAATTAAATCAAAGAATACAGTAATAAGGGCACTGTAAGTTGGCAGATATTCAGTAGCTTTGTGAACTGCTTGTCATTTATGCCTCTCCATCAATTATTTTTTTTGATGTCTACTGTCACCATGGACGGTTGGTTTGCACCTCATTTCAATGTTGTTCAAAGGACAACCAGGTATTTCCCATAAACCAAGATCAAAATAGATTAATGGTGTTCTGTTACCAGAACCATCATGTGCTTTATGTACTTTGTAACTGTATTAATATCTAATTTTTCAATAACATTGTGTGACACATCCTAGAATCCAGTAATAAGTTTAGAATCACTGCAGGTGCTGCAGTTTTTGGTAGCAATGGGGTTTTGTGATATGCTTGGAAAGTTTCAGAGCGTGGCCATAGCGTTAGGATTATTACGTTTCAGGGTTACAGGCTGATAAACGGATTCTTAGGAACACTCAGTCTTATACTGAACTCCATAGTCTACTCTGATTTATTGATTCCTGAACATCCCAGTTGGTATTTTTCTCGCTGGTATAAAAAAAGTTGAAATTCCTGCTTGAATACAAGTGACTTTTAGGGCCGTTAGTGGCCACTACTAGCAAGTCATTACAATAGGATGTCTTTAGTAGAATGGACAGATTTTTGGCAAAGTACTGTTGTGAAAAGCATTTGGTTATAAAATTAGTCAAAATGTTAATAAAGCAATCTTTGGGCTAGTAAAGGTTTAATATCAGGGTCAGCTCATTTAGTTCCAAGGTATGGTTTATAAATATAAATGTGCTATGTAAAGAGACCAGGTCATCAATGTAAAAAAAGGATTGTTCCCCCAGGCATGCCAGTGATTATTTTTATAAACCTACACTATAAGCTAAGATTCAGTCAAGCTTTCTATAGAAATGCTTTATAGTATATTGTATGGTAGAGGGCTCCTTATATTTCTGTTAGCTTGAGAATAAAGATATTTTCTATGGGCGTAGCATGACCTACCATGTAACAAGGATGGACTGTGATGCAATGTCAAATGCAGATTTGTGACACTGATCACGAGGCAGAAAGAGGTAAAAAAGGCAGCTCGGTGAGTACATTTATTTATATATATATATATATATATAAGGTTTCTGAAAAGACTGCACTTGGCCCCACTCTGTGATTGTACGTGGTCTACTGCTTTGTGGCTGAGCTGATATTACTCCTAGGCTCTTCCACAATAATAGCACTTACATTGGACCATGGCAGAAATTTATGAACTGACGTGGCAAAGGTGGCATCATATGACAGTGCCACACTAAGCTCTCTAGAAAGACCCATTCTACTGCAAATGTTTGTCTATGGGAATTGCATGCTACGTGCTTGACTTTTTATATCTGTTAGCATTGAACGTGACTGAAACACCTAAACTCAATAAGTAGGAGGGGTGGGGTGTCCACATACTTTTGGTCATAAAGTGTATGTGCATAAGTATTTAATTGAAGGGTAAAATCCAGAGGACCTTGCTTCCGTTTCCCCAGAGGTATATGTCCAGAGCTTAATTTGCATCCAGGGTGTATAGGAACTATTTTGCAATGTACGGGTAATGCCCAACATGGCTAGTTAGCTGCTGCTCAGTTGAATAAAAGGAATTGATGAGAAATATGCTCAGTTTTGGCACCTAATATACATTTCTTTTTATTGCAATATATCACTATCCTGTAGGGGTAAAGCTGGAAAATGAGCGATGACTTCAAAAAATTAAGACAGGTTAATTACTTGATACCTAGAAACAAATTTTTTTTAAAGTTGTTGAGAAAACTGAATGTTTTTGGCTAACATATTTCTTTTGATGCAGTCGTTCCAAAGACCACATTTTATATTGGAGCTCTTATACTTAAGTGTATTGTTGATACAAGATGAAAATGTATCTTTTGCGTATTTGATGAACCCATACAAATTATACATTATTTTGTTCGAGAAGTATGGCCTTCTTTTTGAATCATAAAAATACCTAAAAACTATAATAGAAAAAAAAAATCACATTTTTGCAATCTTAATGCCTTAACGAGCAATGATGTGCCAGAAATGACAGTGTTTCTGCAACACCTAAATCTGCCCCAAGGACCTCCTTGTGAACCCTCTCCGGGGAGTCAACATCCGCCTAATACAATATGGCAGCTGATGCCTGATTTAAAAGAGGTTAGGAGGTGATTGTTGATTCAACAGTGTTGCTGGCATTCAGTGACACTGAAAACCCACCCCAGGAAGTTCTTTGATACCGGTACTGCATTTAACCACGCAAGCCAACAGAGCCCTGTTTACTAATCACAATTTGATCAGTAAAATTAAAGTTTAAAAAAAATAAATGTGATAATGTAAAAAAAATACTCCTGTGATATCACCAACAGGGCAACTGACCAACCTATGCATGGATGGTATCTCTGCTCAGGAGATGTTGGTGAACACATATTGGCAGTGGTATATACCAGGAGCTGTAAATTCATACCCGAAGTACAGTGTGTGTGTGAGAAAAAATTTCTTCACCTAAACTTTGGCAAAAGCTGGTAAAGTCATTTCCTGGAAAGAGTTAAATGACTAGCATTTGAAATGATGGTTCAGAAATATATGGTTTGACAGGAAAAAATTGCTCGGCTTCAAAGATTTCCCAAATAGGACATGGGGCAGGATTACAAGGCTTGAAAAATATGATTTTGAAATACCAAAGAAACAAAAAAGCAGAAAAGCTCAGTTCTTAAGTAGTTTAATTTTCTTCTGTACAGTAAGTGCCACAGCTGAACAAATTATGTTCAGCAAGTTCCCCTGATATCCCACAAGATACAGGGGGCCACACCCATACTTTACAACTTACCCTATATTACATATTTCTTATACTATTTAAGAGGTTTGGGGTAGTTTTTTTTATTTATTTATAAAGAAAGTGATAATATATTTTTTTGGGTTCTCTACCGTTCCCGGTGCAGTATGGCTCAAAATCTCTTTGGGGATCTCACATGTAGTGGCAAGGAGATGTCCCTGCCACTGCAACAAAGTCAGAACATACCTGTAAGTCCCAATGGGGTTCTTGCCATGCTTTAAGGACGTATAGGTACGTCCTAAGGACACTCTATGTGGCCTGTTTGTGATCCCCAAGGACTGGATTTGTGCAAGCTGATTGTTCAATTACATAATTTACATTTCAAATGAGTTTATGGTAATATTAAACGGAAACATGGTTTCAGTATATTCGTTCTCTCTGGTGTCACGTGAATCCACTAGCTTTTTGTATCTCTTCATTAGTATTAGAACTGGAATGAAAGGACAAGCTCTCCTTCTTTGCTTGCTCTGTTTTTTGTTTTACAGGATCATACTGTGCTAAGAGAGCATATTCTGAGCAATCAGCTCTTAGCATTCCTTGAAGGAATAAAGCCTCATAAGGGGTGTCTGAATACAGCCTCTGCTTTGTGTGAAGAAGAACAGTCTACAAGGAGGTTGACTAAATGACATCTTTTCAAATCTATTGTGTGGCATTTATAGCTTTTGCAAAGCAGCTGGATATGATAGGTATAATTTTGCATGAAAATGTGAAAAGGATTTCTATGCATGCACACTTTAATGTGCTACACAATTATCAAAAGCACATTCAGCTTGCTTTTAACATTTTTGTTGAATATTAGCCTTGTGCATTATAATGTTACATAGAAACAGAATTTGACAGAAGATATGTAAAGACTTGGACCTTAATTTGTCGTTGGGCTTAGATTCAGGAAAGCTTTGTGCCCTTACTGTATTAGCCTCTACCAAACCTCATTGGAGGATGTTCAATTTATCTACTGCCCTCTCTGTAAAGTAAAAGTTACTTGTGTTGTGTTTAAATGTACAATAAAAAAATGAATGGGTAATATATAGCACAACAGTCTGTACAACCGCTATTTTCATTTATCAAACAATAGTTTTTCAATTAATGAATGTTGTAAGGGACCAGCATTCTATTATATTGCTTCAGAATAGCTTTCCCATTTTTGATTGTTTTCAGCATATATCTCTCCAATATCGCACGTACTCCAGGAGAACACTCAATGTAAACTGTCTGTGGCTATAGCAAAGTCACGTCAATGCTCTAGACCACAAAGACAAGCTAGCATCTGTCCCAGTGGCCATTACACATTTTGATGATTAGGTTATAAATATGTTGGGGACGACTTTAGAAAGGTTTAAATAATCTTTTTGAGTTGCTCGTTTGAGTGATTTTAGTTACAATGTTAGAAATAACATCTTAATCCATTGAATAATATCCGGATGGAACAAATCCATTACAAAAAAGATATAGATATTGGTCCTCACAGGCATACAGCCCTAATGACACAGGTCATGTCATAATTAATCTGACCATGTCATACTAGGACCAGTGTATTAGCTAAGCAGTAACGTGGCATAACCATAAAACATAAACACTAATTGCCATGAAAACAGAAATAACAGCATTTGAATATAACAATTTTAGACAAAAGGCACTATTGTGCTGGCAGAACAAAAAGCTACCCCAAAAAATTGAGCAATAAGGGGATTTGGAGAGACGTTGCAAATGACCAATATTTGAACTGTTTCAGCTTTAGTTCAAGACATTGAACAAAAATGTTGTTTTAAACATTTAGGATTTGCAACCATTTTCATACACAGTCCTCTTATTTCAGGGGCTCAAATGTACAGTAGTGGCCAAAAGTGACACAAGCATTGGTCTTCACAAAGTTTGCTGCTTCAGTGTTTTTTTGTCAGATGTTACTATGGTATACTTAAGTATAATTACAAGCATTTTATAAGTGTCAAAGGCTTTTATTGACAATTATATTACATTTATGCAAAGAGTCAATATTTGCAGTGTTGGCCCTTCTTTTTTAAGACCTCTGCAATCAGCCCAGGCATGCTGTCAATTAACTTCTGGGCCACATCCTGACTGATGGCAGCCCATTCTTGCATAACCAATGCTTGGAGTTTGTCAGAATTTGTGAGTATTTGTTTGTCCACCCACCTCTTGAGGATTGACCACAAGTTCTCAATGGGATGAAGGTCTGGGGAGTTTCCTGGCCATAAACCCAAAACGTGAATGTTTTGTTCCCCGAGCCACTTAGTTATCACTCTTGCCTTATGGCAAGGTGCTCCATCATGCTGGAAAAACTGTTCGTGGATGGTTCTGAGAAATTGCTCTTGAAGGATGTGTTGGTAACATTTTTTATTCATGGCTGTGTTCTTGGGCAAAATTGTGAGTGAGCCCACTCCCTTGCCTGCCACATGAATGATCTCAGAATGCTTTACTGTTGGTATGACACAGAACTGATGGTAGTGTTCACCTTGTCTTCTTTGGATAAGCTTTTTTTTTCTGGATGCCCCAAACAATCGGAAAGGGGATTCATCAGAAAAAACAACTTTACCCCAGTCTTAAGCAGTCCGATCCCCATACCTTTTTGCAGAATATCAGTCTGTCCCTGATGTTGAGAGAAGTGGCTTCTTTGCTTCTTGACACCAGGCCATCCTCCAAAAGTCTTTGCCTCACTGTTCATGCAGATGCACTCACACCTGCCTGATGCCATTCCTGAGCAAGCTCTGCACTGGTGGTGCACCGATCCCGCCGCTGACTCAACTTTATGAAATGGTCCTGGCACTAGCAGGACTTTCCTGGGCGCCCTGACACATTCTTTACAACAATTGAACCTCTCTCCTTTGAAGTTCTTGAAGATCCGATAAATGATTGATTTAGGTGCAATCTTACTAGCAGCAATATCCTTGCCTGTGAAGCCCCTTTTTTGAGCAAAGCAATGATGACAGCACAATATTTCAAGCACCACCCTCCTTTTAAAGCTTCCAGTCTGTTATTCTAACTCAATCAGCATAACAGTGATCTTCAGCCTTATCCACGTCAGCACTCTCACCTGTGTTACCGAGAGAATCACTGATCACCTTTTGGGACTGGGCTGAAATCCAGTGGAAATTTTTTTTGGAATTAAGTTCATTTTCATTGCAAAGAGGGACTTTGCAATTGATTGCAATCCATTTGATCACTCTTCATAACATTCTGGAGTATATGCAAACTGCAATCATCTAAACTGAGGTAGCAGACTTTGTGAAAATTAATATTTGTGTCATGACTGTAATTTGACAAATGAATACAATCATAAATAAAAATGTTCATTTTTAATACTTTGTTTACAATCCTTTGCAGGCAATGAAGTCTGGAACGCATGGACATCACAAAATGCTGGGTTTCCTCCTTTGTTAGGCTTTGCCAGGCCTTAACTGCAGCTGTCTTCAGTTGTTTGTTTATGTGAGTCTTTCTGTCTTAAGTTTTGTCTTCAGCAAGTGAAATGCTCGCTCGATCGGATTGAGATCAGGTGATTGACTCAGCCACTGTCGAATGTTCCACTTCTTTGCCTTAAACTCATGGGTTGCTTTCACAGTATTGGGTCATTGTTTATCTGTAAAGTGAATTGCTGTCTAATCAACGTCACTAAATTAGGCTGAATCTGAGCAGACAATATATCCCTATCCACTTCTCAATTCACCCATCTGCTTCTGTCTTCTGTCACATCATCAATAAACAATAGTGACTGAGTGCCCTTGCAAGTCATGCATACCCATGCCATCACACTGCCTCCACCATGTTTTTCAACTTATGTAGTGTGGTTTGAATCATGAGCCATTCTAAGCCTTCTCCATACTTTTTCCTTCCCATCATTTTGGTCCAGGTTGATCTTAGTTTTATCTGTCCAAAGAAAGCTGTTCCAGAACTGGGCTGGCTTTTTTAGATGTTTTTTTTTGTTTTTTTTACAAAGTCTAATCTGGCCTTTCTATTCATGAGGCTTATAAATGGTTTGCACCTTGTGGTGAACCCTCTGTATTTGCTCTCATTAAGTTTTCTCTTCTATGGTAGACTTGGATAATGGTATGCCTACCTCCTGGAGAGCGTTATTCATTTGGCTTGATGTTATGAAGGAGTTTTTCTTTACCATGGAAAGAATCCTACAATCATCCACCACCATCGTCTTCCATTCATGTCTAGGCCTTTTTGTGTTGCAGAGTGTACCAAAGTGTTGGTTTGGTCACTCCTAATGTTCCTGCTACATCTCTGATGGATTTTTTTCTGCAGCCTAAGGATGGCCTGTTTCACTTGCATTGAGTTTCTTTTAACCGCATGTTGTGGGTTCAAAGCAACAGCTTCCAAATGCGAATACCACACATTGAATCACACCAGACCTTTTATCTGCCCACACCTGTCCATAAAACAGATTTTTGAGGCAATTGTCCAACTGCTTTTGATCCCCTGACAAAGAGGGGACTACAGAGCTGTAATTCCTAAACCTTTTCCCTAATTTGGATGTGAATACCCTCAAAGTAAAGCTGAGAAACTGCACTTTAAGGCCATATTCATTATTTAACTGGAACTTGAATTTATTTTTGTCCAAATATTTCCGGACCTAACTATTTATCAGACATCACATTATATAAAAAATAATCTTTTCATATGCTCTTGGGGGCTGCAGAATTGTGTTGTAAGCAGGGCTATGATGGGCTGCCAGGTGTTCTTTTGGGGCAGCTGGAATACAAAAAAAAGTGAAAAGAGAGAGGGAGATATATAGAACAAAGCAAAAAGAAGAAAAGAAATGTCAGACACATACAACAGTATTAAAATAAAGTTGGCCACCTATGTTTCCAATTTTATTTTCATATTTTAAATGTCTTTGTATACTGACAGAATTATGGTACACAGCAAAGTATAGTGCTTTGCCTTTGTCCTTTCTACTCTGTAGTCTCCTTTCTATTCTCTTCTTTTTTTCTACTTCTTGTATTAAATTTCGATTACATTTTCTTGAGGTAAAAATTTTACATATTGATATTATATATATATATATATATATATAATATATTGAAATTGGGGAGTAACATTTTATTTTATTGGGATTATTGTGTATATTTGTCTGTATTATTATTATTATTCATTTTATAAACATATTTTTTTAAAACAGGTTCCTTTACAACTTACAGTGATGTTACTTCTGCTGATAACACTAGTTATGACATCACACTAATGGAACGGGTCCCTGTATTTTTTTTTCACCCAATGGTGGTAACCCTCATCCTGACAGTGAAGGGTTAAACACACAAAGATAATTTATGGAGCTGCTCTGTTTTAAGAAAATATCTAAATCAAAAGAACAGACTACTATTCCTGACATCACCATGGCAACATGCAATGCAAGAGTTTCATCTGCAATCAGTAAAGTACACAGTTTCATTGTAGATGCATGTGCATAATGCCACAATCGGTTTCTAAGAAAAAAAACCCAATAAATGTCATGCTGTTTATCTGCTAAGCTGTTTTCTCCTGACAGAAAACAAAAAATGCAAGTAGTGAAATGCAAAACGTATACTAAGAACGCAAGGCTATAAGATTAATAAAAAAACAAGTTTCTGATGAGGAACATTGTTAGTTACTATGGCAACGTATTGCAACTAAATAAACAGTTTGGGCTGCAATGATGACCTGCTTAAAATATTCTGCTTTTTAAAATAAACACGGTTTCCTTTCCTGACAGGTTTTACTATCATTAAGCTCCTTCAAATTCCTATTTTCTTCCGAGACAAAAGGGAACATTTTGTTCTAGGTGCCAATTGATTTTCTGTGTTGTACACAGATGTTTTTCACCATTTCCCACCACAAAGTCTATTTCATTAGCTCCAATTGCTTTGGCCAAACAATTCAAATAGGCTTTAAATGATTAATTCATCATTTTCTGTGTCTAACTACACTTCCTTAAGGGAATATCTTGTTTGTTTAAGAGTTTCTTCTAAAGTCTAATTTCTGGACTCAGAAAATACTGTTAGTTTCTATGTATGTATGTATACATTGACACTCTTAGCTATGGTCCCTTTTAGCATGACCAGATGGCCTATTTAACATGCTTCATTAAAGTCTTTCTATTTTTAAGCATCATCAGTTAGATGGGCTATTTAGCTTATTGTAGTTGTATATGGCTTATTAACTCTTAAATCTGATGGTGCTCTATGAAACAATAAGTAATAATAATACCAACAAACCAAGTTGTTAATACAGTGACACCCCTCTTAAAATCATAAATGATAGCACAGTGACACCCCTCTTAATGATCATAAATGATACTAGATAGTTTGTCCTTATCATTAGTCTCCCTGATAGATGTGTGTATATATATATATATATATATATATATATATAATATATATATATACACACTATATGGTCAAAAGTATTGGGACACCTGACCATTACACCAAGAGGGACTTTGATGACATTGCATTCTAAATACATAGACATTGTGTAGTTGGTCCCTCCTTTGCAACTGTAATGGCTTCCACTCTTCTGGGAAGGCACAAGATTTTGGAGTATTTCTGTGAGATGTTTTGCCCATTCATCCAGTAGAGCATTTGTGAGGTCAGGCACTGATGTTGGATGAGAAGGTCTGGCTCACAATCTCTGTTCTAGTTCATTCCAAAGGTGTTTAATGGGATTGAGGTCAGGGTTCTGGGCAGGCAAGTCAAGTTTTTCCATAGGCAAGTAACGTTCTCCTGGCATCCGCTAAACCCAGACTGGCCATCAGACTGCCAAACAGACAAGCATGATTAGTCTCTCGATAGAACACATTTCTACTGTTCCAGAGTCCAGCTGGATCTGACTCGATCAGCATCGTACTCAGCTATGTGAGGCTCGCATGCAGCTGCTTGGCCAGGAGACCCATTCCATAAAGCTCCTGCCGCGCAAATTTTTGTGCCGGTATTAATGCCAGTGGACGTTTGGAACTCTTCAGCTATGGAATCAGCAGAGCGCTTGCGACTTCCATGCGCCCCACTCTGTGACTTTACATGGTCTTCCGATTTGTGGCGGAGTTGCTATTGTTCCTAAACGCTTCCACTTTCCAATAATACCGCTTACAGTTGACCGTGGAATATCTGAGCTCTTCAGAACAACCAAATCTTTTTCACAAATGATTATAAATGCAGACTGCTTTGTTAGGTGTTTGGTTTTTTACACCTGTGGCAATAGGTCGGATTGAAGCAGCTGAATTCAAAAATTAAGAGGTATGTCCCAATACGTTTGCCCATATAGTGTGTGTGTGCCTAGGGCAGCACACTTTTGAGGGCAAGCAAGCCATCTACCAAATGCTGTATCACGTGGATATCTATGCTTCTCTGGCATACATTTGAATGATTTCTTCATTATTTGGACTATTCAGAACATGATTCTCCTGCTGCTTTCATTACTTGTCTGCTAAGTTTTGTTTCTTGTTATTCTCCTTACAAATATATTTGTAAATGGACATCTCTAAAAGATCCAGGACTAGAGCCCATAGCAGATTTGATAGCAGTGGAGCGCGCTTTGGGAGTGGTCGTTGCACGTGTGTGTGTGTGTGTGTGTGTATATATATATATATATATATATATATATATATATTTAATATATACACACAATTATTTGCAAAACATTTCTAAAATAACATAATTGTGATTGTTTCCAGCACCCTCTGTGAAATTAGACATTTTAACTATATTGACTTGCATGGTCACATGCAGGGCCACATTTCACGCTCCAAATGTGGCCCTTTTGCCCCCAAACAGCCAGGCAAAATCATTCATGTGGGGTATCACTGCGCTCAGGAGATGTTGCTGAACACATATTGGGGTGTTTTATGATAGTGACATATACCAGAACCTGTTTATTCATACCTAAAGTAAAGTGTGTGAAAAAACAAATGCAAAAAAAATGACTACCATAAAGTTTGACAAAGGCTGATGGTAGAATTAGTGCTTGGAAAGGGTTAAAATACTAGCACTTGGAATACCCTGGGCTGTCTAGTTTTCAAAAATATGACTTGATGGGGTAAATTGCATTGGCCGGCTTCAAAGATACCCGAAATGGCACATGGGGGGAAGAATTACCAGATTTGGAAAAAAAGGCCTTGAAATAGCAAAACGCTACCTGTACTTTTTGCCCCATAATGTGTAGAAAAAAGCAAAAAAACAAAAACATTGGGTATTTCTAAACTCAGGACAAATAGTAGAATCTATTTAGCAGGTTTTTTCATTACCTTTTATAGATGAGTAAAAGATTTTTCAACTAAAAGTTTCTAAATTTTTCACCATATTTTATACTTTTTTTAATAGTAAATAATATGATACAATCAAAATGTCATCTAAAGAAAGCCCTTCTTGTCCTGAAAAAAACAATATCTAATGCGTGTGGGTTCAGTAAACGGGAAAGAAGAAAATTACAACTAAACACGAGCAGCGCAGAAATGTTAAAACGGCCATTGTCACGAAGGGTACAAAAAGTAAAATCAGCCTTTGTCACGAAGGGGTTAAAAGGACCCAGAGGGCACCCAGGGCTGATCACCCCTCCTACATCCATCACTGGTGTTGTCATATTGCGGCGCTTGGCATTAATACAGGAGGGGGAAGAGGGTGCAGGAAGACAGATGTGTAGAGACAGACCTTGCAATCTCTTTTTTGGGGGGCTGGTTAGAGGGAGATCTATGATCTCCCCAACTGGTCCATAGCCCGCTATGGAGACTCAGGACCTAAAGCATACATTAGCCCCAGAGTCTCCGTTCAGGGCTATGAAGCTGAGATGCAGGGCTTTAGCCCCAGTAGCAACCCCCAAGGGCCGCCACTGCCAAAGACATTTGATAAATCTGCTTATTCAAACTAGCAAGATTTTGGTATAATAATTTACATTCTTTCTTGAATTTAATTCAGCTCCCTTCTCTGTTCCTACCGGCCAGTACATAAATGACAGTGAGAATGGTATACTAAAACATAGTTAAAAATCAATGTAGTCCCCTGTTCTGAGATATATAGTACGTACATACAGTCACCTATAATCAATAGGACTGAGAGTTATAGCACAATAAATAAGGATTCTTGCATTGAAATTTAAGACGCCACTTCTTGTAACCTGCTTCAGGCTTGTGCGGGATGGTTAAAAGTCAGCCATCAACTTGATGTATGACAGGGGTGCTGAGATACTTGCATCTTAAGACTAAAGTGAAAGGAATATACACATCCCCCTTTAAGGATTAAGTTTTTCTTAAGACTGTTTAATACAAGTTACTATTTGGATATAATTAGATTCCAATACATGGTGATACATTAGTTGCAAGATACTGGCATCACATAGCTGTTGGCCAGCTCATCTAACCTAGTTACAGGTAAAGAAGTGGGGGTATAGTTACAAATGCAGAAATATTAATTAATATATTTTTAGACTAAAATGACATGTCTTAGTTAGATTTGGGTTGTTCACTGTAAAAATCAGAAGCACCGAACTTGGCAGTGGGACTGATTGTTGACCATCCAGCAACAAAACATTTTGAATAATGAGGGAACTTACATTGTTTTGCAATTATTTATAGAGCACTAGCAAATTTCAGAGCACTAGCATTTACAATATACAATTTCACAATCAGATTAACATGTTATGATATATTGGTACAAAAAGAAAAAGAGCTTGTTCTTGCAAGTTTAGGAGGCATGAGACAGAAATAAATAGGGTGCGTGAGTGTGAAGAGAGTGGTGAACAGTGTTAAATGCCCCAGCGAGGTCCACAGCAAGGAAGGGTGATCATTTTGTTTCAGTAGTAAGAAGATTATTAGGACTTTTGGTGACAGCTGTCCCGTAAGACTGATGTAGACCATTTTTGTAATATTTTGTTTTGTTATTGTTACATTTGAATATATTGTTATCAAACTTGCAAAACATAGACACTGAGGCTGGTCAGTTGGTAACTCATGAACTCTGACCTTTATCAATGAATGGTGATGATGCCAATGGGACCACAAAATATTGGCATACATTCAATGGTTGTGAAATACTGAAAAATATAGTTATAAAAATAACCAGGCCAAAAAAACAGAAGTTAATTTCTTAGAACTAATCCGCTTTAACATTAATCTATGTGTGTATGTATATATATATATATATATATATATATATATATATATATATATATATATAAACAGACCAATGGCTGTCCCATATTTTTTCTGCCCAGACTTGATGCTTTTATGAGAAAATTAACATTTATTTTACTTGGTGGATTCAAGTCGGCTAACTGTACACTGATCTCTTTAGTTTGTTTTCCATTGTTAATACTTAAACTATAATTGTTAACACACCAATGCCTTGGTTTGTTTTCCAAAACTCCACCAGTCGCCACCTTGGCCACCTTTTTGCTGGTAATAAGTTTTGGGAAAAGGAGATCAATTATAACTGCCTCTAATCTAATATTTTGGTTTCTTAATTATTTGTCAAAGATCAACATGTTTGCCAAACCTGGAAGCAGAGGAGAGACCAGAAGCTTTAATCAATTATAATTAAATTTCTTCAATTTGATTTCTTAATGATATTACTTATGTTTCCTGGCCAAAGCCTTGAGCTGACCCTTGCTCTGCTTATGACTCCCAAATAGCCGAGACACTGTTTGCATAACACATCTTCTGATCTGCTATGGAGTATCATGAATCTAATTTTCAGTGCAGTTTCACAGGGGAAGAGCAAGCTCTAGCCTAAAGCAAGTGTTAGATTTAATAAACTAACATGCAATCACAGAGGTCACAGCAAAACAATTCGGCCGTACCGAAGCAAATAAAATTGTGATTTTACCGTTGCTAGGTAAAGGTATTAACAACGTGTGTGATTTAATAACATGTTCTAATAAGCTTCCATGCATTACAGCAGAATGAGGATTTATCATGTCATTTATTTCACAATATTGCAGAACACCTTTGGTTTGAAACTGGGAACATCTTCCTGTTTTTTTACAGAATAAGGGGCAACACAAATCCCTTAATAATGAAAATGTCCTTCATGTATTTTGAAAACCTGCTCAAACTGTGTTTATGGAAAAATATAAATCCATCTGGGGTTTATTAATATGTCTTGCTATTTATCGGCAGGAACATTCGTTTTGAAAGGCTGTGGCTACCTTGTTAATGTTATTAATTTTTAAAGCGGTGACACTGAGATCTTGCAATCAAATCACATGTCGTTTGTTAAAGCTTTAAGCTCCCGATGACATTGCCTTCAAGAAGGTAGCGGCTAATGCTCTATAATATATATTATATTTAGCAGTGAAATCCCTCTATAAGAAAATCCAAATGATTAACAATGTCCTGCATTTTATCTGCATCCCCTGCTGTTTTTTTAGCACAATACCATTTCTTTTAGGGGGATTTGGACATTTCCTCCCTTTTTGTGCGATTAATCAGAAACAGCAATCAAGATGAACCTGAAGAGATGCTGGAGTGAGTGGGGGTTGGAGATAATCCCTGGGCAAGCTGTGCTATTTGCATCCCCAGAGGAGATTGGCATGGGCAGGAGAAACACTGGACTCCTGCCATCAGCACCACTTTTACTTACCCCCTGTGGATTATTGCCTCTGTTTTGTGTTTTAACTCTTTTATAACACATGTTGCAGCCTATGACAAGCTAAACATCTGAGTTATTTTTTGGCATTTTCCTTCTGGCTGTGCAATGTAAATTTTGTATAGATACAGAATCTGAGGAATTATGACAAATTAGTTAAGTATATGGACTTCATTAATTGATATAGAACATGGGAAACATGGTTAAAGTCTTCAGTTAGGCCCTTTATCTTTAGTTCCCTGTCAATTATTCCACTTCTACTAACTGAATCTGCTTTTCTCATCTGTCTTTTATTTCGTTGAATTCTTCTTAAATATCCTTTTCCGTCAAGGAATTTAAGATCTAAATCTATTTCGAGCAAATGTTTTATTTTTGTTTCAGTTGTCTAAGAATAAGAAACCTAAATGTCAAAATCATTCTACTTAGGTTGTTAGAAGTAGCAAGTGTTGTATTATTGGCTGTGATTCTCTTGATTTTACAATCACAAAACATTTGAGTGTAACAATATTGAAATTAAGAGATAAATTTGGTTGTTGCAAAATTTCCATTAGCATCAAATCCATAGATATCCAGAGTATTTTATTATTTACTCAGTTGAATGTCGAAGTAAAAATCGTTTTTCGTGAGTCCTTCATTAGAATAATTATGTGATCACCAGGTAAAAGGAGTATTGCATTTTTTATGACACTTTGAGTAAGGAATGGGCTTTTGTATCTATGCAGGTACTGTGACTTTATTCAAGTAGTTATTATAACTGATTTTTTTGTATGGTTATATATGTATGTATGTGTGTATATATATATATATATATGTATATATATGTGATATATATATATAGACCAACTGCATCCGCATTGACTTTTCATATGGAGCCGACATGAGTGGTGCATCAAGAAGTGTTATTTATTAAAAGCATTATTTATTTATAAGAAGCATAATTATTGTTACTAAGATTTCACGTATTATCTAGCAGAGTTAAATATACATACCTTCTGATATTGTCAGATTATGCACTCTTGTGAAGGTATATACGCCATCGCATCTGGGTTTTCTAGGTAAATGGGATATAGTATGTATGTTAGGGTTTACTCACTAAAGTGTGACTTGACAGTTTACCACTCTTACTTCACTATTTGTTATGAAGGGCAAACTGGCAGTTTTCTGCAGTGAGATCCAGGTGTGTCTAGAAACCACAGGGTCCTGGTGTGGAAATTGCCCCAGGGACCTACCAGCTTTGCCCCTAAACAGCTTGTATGTGCCATCTTTGTCACTGAAGAACTTGTCAGTTCCCCTATAACAGCTTGCTTTTGTAATATTTATTATTTTTAATTGTTTTATATAGAGCAATCATATTCCATAGCGCTGTACATGGAGGGCCCTGCTCAAACAGGCTTACAATATTTTTCCCTAAACCTCTTGACTGTGCCCTAAACAGTCAAGAGGTTTGTGCCATCTTTGCCCCCCTAAAAAGAATGCATGTGCCCCTGCCCACACCACACACCTGCAGGAGTGGTGTGTCTCTTTTCCTCTGTGCAGACCAGAGCCGGCCTTAGGTGTTCTGGCGCCCTGTGCGGACTACTCCTCTGGCGCCCCCCCATCCCAAAAAAAGAAAGGAATGAAAACTTGTAACAAAACTCCCCTTTCTCACTATCTATCCCCCTGTATCACTATCTACCACCTCTGCCCCTTCTCACTGACCCCCCCCTCTTCTTACTGACCCCCCCCCTGCCCCTTCCCCTTACTTACCTTATTGAATCCAGAGGTGGGAGCGGGAAGCGTCCGTCTTCCCGTGGTGCGCGCTTCACAGCTGAGCACCGGAATATTCTGGCGCTCAGCATAAAACGCGGCACCGTGATAGAGTCATGGAGAGTGAGGGGCGCCGAGCGGTTGCTGAAAACTTCACAAGCGACCGGTTGGCGCCCCTGTTCGGGACATAAATGAAAACATTGGGTTGTTTTTTTTCTTTGTTTTAACTTTATTTAACATACTCCATGTTAAATAAACTTTATTTAACATGGAGGATGTTAAATAAAGTTAAAAAAAAACAAAACTAAAAAAACCCTGATGTTTTAATTTAGGTGCAGAGGGGGCGGCAGCGAAACCAGCGGCGGCGGCTTCGGACCCCGCGGCGGTGCCCCCTGGAGTGTGGCGCCCTGTGCGGTCGCACACCCCAAAGGCCGGCCCTGTTGCAGACCATGCAGGAAGTAAGTGTGATGTCACTTCCTGCACACTGGATCAGTCAGATGCAGAGTGCAGAGAGAGAGTTTGAGTGATCATTTAATCAAATGATCTCTGCACTGTCTGTGCTACTAGCTTCAGGTATTACCAGCACCTATCAGCTGTAAAAAGGCAGCCAAGTGGGACAAGGGATCGCAAATGTCCTCTGGCAATAAGGGCTGAGTCGTTCCTGTATAATGTATAATTAAATGTGCCAGGAGAAAAAAAAACTTTGCTTATTCGACTATATATTATACAGGACCGGCTGAGATTTTCCTACAGCAGATCATCACTGGTTTAGCTCTTTATAATGTAAAGGAGCTGAAACACAACTCTATTGTAACCTCTCTCTTTAGCGAATAGATCTCTATTTGTTTTTTAGATACAACATTAGGGAAGTTCCAGCGGGGTCACCTATTGTGCATTGCATGACACTGCAGAGTAAAACCAGCTCCACCAACCTCTACGCCCCACTCCCCACATACCCCTAGGCCAGTGGCACGGGCACAACACACTGAGTCTAAGCTCCAGAATATAATGTCATTTCCCGGCGCTCAGACATAGCAGTGGAGCAAATGGGTGGAGGACACTGTGGGATGGACATGGGGCGGGGTGATTGGAGGGGTATGGGGACGCAAGTGTTAAGCATATACTGGGCCCCAAGATTTCTGATGGTGGTCCTGTAGACAGGCATTAAAGTTAACACCAAGCTTTGTGGTGTTAAAAAATGTAGATGACATGGATAGAATTCCAGTTATCAAAATGCATTGTATTTTGTCATAGCTTGGCTCGCAAAAGACTTCATGCAATTTGGTGCCATGGTCTGTAACCTACCTCGGCCTTATGGAACCTGCAAGTAGACATATGTCATTTGAAGGTTTGATCACAGTTGCTATGGGAATAATGTCATATAATTGTTTTATGGGACATGTTATTTCAGAATCCTAAGGTTAAATGGAAAAAGAAACATTCTACTTCTGACATGTAGTCAAGTCCTGAGGCAGGAAGAGGGGGCAACGTTGAGGAATTGTCTCTCAATGTCTATCAATAATTCTTGGCACAGGGTTTTTCCTGTTTCTAAGCCATCATGCACTTGATACTTTCATAGAATTTTCATGTTAATGCAAACACAATGTCAATTATGCACCTATGTTCTGGAACTACTGAATCACTAGATACTTGACCAAACCAAGATTGTTGACCACATCAGGTCACTTAAGCACATAGAAGGGAAATCTTTTGAGTTTTGATCACAGATGGAATGGATGGAAGATTTTGTGGAAGGGTCTTCTACAGGGTAGGTAAAAAGTACAATATTTGGTAATATGCTGGATATTCTCCTAAAATCATGCCTGAGTAGAATGGCTTAGCGGGGGTGAGGGGGTTGAAAGGCTGGGGGATGTTCTACTCCTAGCTCCAGCAGGAGGTGCTGGATGCAGTTTTTCAATTTAATTTGCAAAAGCTAGTATAGTATAGTAGAGTATAGTATAGTAGAGTATAGTCTTGACAGAGCATGCATTATGAGAATAATGATTTGAATTTTCTATTAATCGGTTGTACAGCTTTCTGGCAGTAACGGGGCTAAAATATTACGTGTATCAACTGAATGAATTAGAAACATTTGGTAGTTACACATGTAGCAATGTTGATATTCATGTAACCCCATTTCCTATAATACGGTAATTCCCCACTGCTTGATAAATGGCCCTTAAGTTACACTGTAGCAAGAAGTCATCAGTTATCTGAAGTGTGAGTAAAAGGGTTAATGTAGCATTGCAGTGAAATAATGGAAAGCCATGTTAGGTTGATACATATTGCAATGGGGTTGAGTAACTTTTAAATAATGTATTTATTTCCTCCCAAGTGGCTGTGCTGCAATAGTTAATGTTTCTGTTAACTAGCAAGTTTGTGGTGGGGGGCAAACTTAATATTATTTGGAAGTCTGTATCAGTAAAGGTCTGGGCTGCAGTGATTTGCAACCTATTGAATATGGAGAGGGAAAATAAAAAGAATCGAATTCTGCTAATGGTTTTTCTGAAAGAGTTAATAGATCGTCTTGGAGGTTTTTCTGAGAATAGTAAGTTCAGCAGCATACTAGCCACGTGGGGCATGTGGCTGTCAGAATCCCAGCCACTTATCACCATTGGTGGGGAGGGAGAGCTGTGAACTCCCTTTCTCTCCTGGGGGTGGAGGTATACACGAGACTGAAGCAGTCTGATTCACAATGTGCTGCAAGCGATCTAAAAGAGAGACTGCCCCGGCTCCACAGAGATGCTCACTCCATCACTTTGCCGTGACCGTGTAACTACATCGGGGAGGATGTTCTTGTGAAGTGTGTTGTGTATGTACCGGAGAGGACACCGATCCAGAAGCCATGGCTAAAATCAGAGTGGCTTATGAGTACTCTGAAGCGGAGGATAAAAGCATCCGACTGGGTCTATTCCTGATCATCTCCGGGGTAGTGTCGCTCTTTATACTGGGCTTCTGTTGGCTTAACCCGGCTCTGCAGGATCTGCAAGGCAAGACGGCCAACTGCACGGTGCTGTCGGTGCAACAGATCGGGGAGACGTTCGAGTGCACTTTCACCTGCGGGAGCGACTGTAAGGGCACCTCTCTGTACCCCTGCCTGCAGATCTACGTGAATAACTCTGAATCCAACTCCAGGGCACTGCTACACCAGGACGAGCAACAGCTCATCAGTAACCCCAAGGTAAAAGCTCAGGAGCTCAATGTGCTCCTTTAAAGAGTTTATTGTTTTTAGTTCACTCTTTCACTGTATAGATGACCTCCCCGGAGTAGAAATATAGAGAGATCCAGTGGCGCTTGGCTGCTATTTTGCATTTAAGTATTTAGAATGAAGTTCATTCATGGTTGAGCGGAGATCTCCTACATGGTATAGACCATATTCTCATATTATGCTATTCTAAGGAGAACACTGATCAAACTGGAATGACAAACATTGCCCTTTGATGCATTTTGTCCAACTGTCTTCTTAGTAATCTCATCTGTGCTTTCTGGTATGGTGAAGGGTTAACATGGCATTGCAGTAATCTAAATTGATGGAATAGCATTGTTTCTGGGTTGACACAAGCACAGCACTGAGGTTAAGTAACATTTAAATAATGTATTTGCTTCTGTATGGTGCTATAATGTCCTGCTCTCCACCACTGGAGAAGTCACTGTAAGTTACTTTTGCTGCTGTTCTGCAGTGTTGGTTAAAACGTTCTTTAATGCTAGAATGGGCATTGGTTGTGTCTTCAAAAATCAAGATAAACAGAGCAAAGTATGTAGCTTTTTATATTATCTATGGATGATGATGACATCATAGCATGTTTGTGTGGTTGGGTCATATTTTATTAAGTTTGTGCTAAAGTGAAAAGGTTACTTGAGGTGGTTGAAAGAAGTTAAATACAAAAAACCCCTATTTTACAGAAGCATTCTGCTGATCAGATCTCATAAAATAATTAACACCATTGTCACTATTATGAGCTCAGCTCAGTTGCCAAGGGGATCATATTTACTGTATGTTAGGCTTCCCTTAAAAAACATACATTGTAAAATTAAATTGTACTTCTAAATATTTGTTCCATCCATTAATATCCAATGATAGGTATACTTGTGTGTAAAGTTACCCACTATATGTATATATTGTCATCATCAGTATTACTAATTTTAAATACATTCTTTTGCGTTGGTTTTATTGGTATTTTTTGTAGCTTATCTATAACAGGAATCATTTAAGAGATTACATTTCTTAATTTATTATTATTTTATTTATTATGTGCTTTCTCACCCCCGTTATTTCATCATGCAAATTATAGAAGTACTCCTAAATGATTGTGTAAATTCTGGGTACTGTACGTCATTTTGCAGTGTGTAAAAAATGGCATTTTGTTAAGTTCTAACGTGCTGACAATCATACTAAACAATTTATTCCATTCATTGATAGCCAGAAGCATATTTACCATAAAAATCACGCACCACTAAGTACTAATTAAACGTACACAAAAGTGTCACAAAAATTGAATATTGCAGGAAACTGTAGCACAGTTTTGTGCATTTTTAATTAAAAAAGCAAGGAACATGACACAGAGTCAACACAGGGGAACGTGAATATATTGATGTATCATGTGCAAAGAAATATATAGAATAATGAAAAAAAAAGAAAAGGAATATAGAAAATGTAAGTACTTCACGTGGCTTGCGTCAACAGTGTTATTCAATGCATTTTTACTGGGTAAATACATTGACCTATACAGACATCAGACTTGATGATTCAATTAAGTACCCAAATATTTTGCATCCACCAGTTTTTTTAAACTTTAATCGCAAAATAGTTCCTTCATCCGAGTTGAAATACTGTAGTCCCTGTCCTGGTGCAAATCTGGTATACAAACTTGTCCCAGGGACCTACTTCTCTACAATGGATGTACGTAAGTTGGTATAACCACAAACCAAAATATAATAATTCCCAAATAATATACACACTTTAAGGCACACATTTTAAAATGATCCTTTATTTGTCAATGCAATATACACTCTGAACGGTTAATACATATTAATACATGTTTTATACTAGCAATGATTGCACTTTAATCTCAGCCATCACCCAAAACCCTGTAGGAATTGATGAGTTGCTGCTTACACTGCTGTGCGATCTTTTGCTGGCCCAGTCTGCTTGCTGTAGATCTGTTTGTCAAACCTTTATACGAATAGGCGCCACTGGTAAGCTTTTATAATATGGAGCAAATAATCACTTTGATTAGGGGGATTTTCTTTCTAAACTTGGGGACCTTGGGAACCCAGACATTCTCAATTATATTAAGCCATGATGTCATGCTTTTTCTTACCAAGCATTATTGTGTTTCCTCCTCTTTCCCATACCTCCATCGCCCAGTGAAATCCCTTCTCTTATAGCATTCATTGGGCTGGCTGTAGCATATTAAAGCATATTTACTAGTGACACTTGTTACTTAATAAGTTAAACATGTTAGTATGACCTCAATGTACGCTTAAAAAAGACCTGCAGTATGCATATATATTATAATGAACCTATTCACAAGTAACACATTTGCATATTTGGTGCCAACATCAGATGTCAATTAAGGCTTTAAAGTATTGTAATTTGTGCTCTAGTGTTAAATAACACACTAGCTGAAATCTCAAAATATCACCCACATTACAGAGAAATTGATATGACATCACTTGTTACTTTCTCTTGTTTCCTGCTACTGTAAGGTAACAAGCCATGAAAACTCTAACGCAATTACTCAACACATACGCATATCCTACATGATCAGTTTACCTGATCGTGGTTTGATTTTCTACAGCCACCCAAGGTTACTCTAAGTATGTCATTTCAAGAGTTAATGTTAAAATGCAGATGCTTCCCACTCCCCTTTTCCAGACACCAGACAACATGATTTAATTGTCCAGGGCAACAGTGTAAAAATTGTGTGTAACAGTGGACAATTGTGTTTTCTAGGCATACCTTCTACATGGCCTTCTTTTTGGGAGGCTTTTGGTTTCACAGCAATAAAACATAAATTAGCAGGCTATGACCCTATACACTAAAAGGACACTTTACTGTTTGACAGTCCCATCAAAGAAGATGCATGCACTGTGAGTACTTTAGTGTGCATTCTTCAAAAACAAACCCAAATAAAGCACTTACCTGAGACAGAAGTTGCTGCTCTAAAGCTGCCCTCCATCTCCATGGTCTGATTTGTACCCTACTGGCTGCTTGAAGTCACTGAAAAGTACTCCTCTTGAAATTTCCTTTTGTTTTAAATGATGCACCTGATGTCTAGGGGCGAAAACCTGCTTGCCGCACCTGGACCAGCCCTTTGTGAAGAATTTTGGACTGGCCCGGGTGACACACGGTGAGTGGCAACCAGGGCGGACCTCCCCCTACATAAACCACGGTCCTGAGCCCCGCGATATGGCATCATAACCCAGTAGATCTATGATAGTATGCTGTAGCCCCAGAGTCTCC
Source organism: Spea hammondii (assembly GCA_029215755.1). Lineage (NCBI taxonomy): Eukaryota > Metazoa > Chordata > Amphibia > Anura > Pelobatidae > Spea > Spea hammondii. The sequence goes on from JARDYJ010000004.1 coordinate 48,818,676, forward strand.
ATTCAGGGCTACGAAGTTCAGTCCCAGTAGCCCCCTGGCAATGCCCCTGCTGATGACTCATTAGCTCTGCCCAATAGAAATACCACAAGCCACTATCTTAGTCTTAGTCTTTCTTTCTAGCGAATTGGGATGTTGAAAAGTATATATTGGGTATTCCTGTACAGCGGCTATATGACACACCCCTGTTCAAATGTTGTAAAAGAATGAGACAAAGATAAATCATCTTTTCCACCTTTAATATGACCTATAACGCGAACAATTCAATTGCAAAATAAACTGAAATCTTTGAGGGGGAAAAAAACTTACATAACCTGGTTGCATAAGTGTCCACATCCTTAAACTAATACTTTGTTGAAGCACCTTTTGATTTTATTACAGCAATCAGTCTTTTGGGGTAGGAGTCTATTAGCATGGCACATCCTGAGATGGCAATATTTGCCCACTCTTTACAAAAGTGCTCCAAATCTGTCAGATTGCGAGGACATCTCCTGTGCACAGCCCTCTTCAGATCACCCCACAGATGTTCAATTGGATTCAGGTCTGGCTGGGCCATTCCAAAATGTTAATCTTCTTCTGGTGAAGCCATGCTTTTGTGGATTTGGATGTGTGCTTTGGGTCGTTGTTGTTCTAAAAAACATAACACATTTTCCCAGGTGCTTTTGGGGGATTGATGTTTGTTTTTGCAAACTTCAGCCGGGCATGGACATTTTTCTTTGTAAGAAAAGGCTTCCGTCTTGACATTCCTGCAGTTCCTTTAATGTTGCAGTAGGCCTCTTGTAAGCCTCCCTGACCAGTTTTCTTCTTTTCTTTTCATCAATTTTGGAGGGACGTGAAATTCTTGATCATGTCTCTGTTGTGCCATATTTTCTCCACTTAATGATGACTGTCTTCACTGTGTTCCACGGTATATCTAATGCTTTGAAAATTCTTTTGTACCCTTCTCCTGACTGATCTTTCAACAATGAGATCCCTCTGATGCTTTGGAAGCTCTCTGCGGACCATGGCTTTTGCTCTGAGATGCAACTAAGCAAATGCCAGGTAAATCCTACTGGAACAGCTGAACTTTATTTGTGATTAATCAGAGTCACTTTAAATGATGGCAGGTGTGTAATGACTTCTATTTAACACACGTTTGAATGCGACAGGTTAATTCTGGCCACAGCCCCAGTTATAAGAGGGTGTGCACACTTATGCAACCAGGTTATTGTGAGGTTTTTTTCTCCCCTCAAAGATTTCAGTTTGTTTTGCAATTGAATTGTCCACGTTATAGGTCACATTAAAGGTGGAAAAAGTTCTGACATGATTTATCTCAAATGAGAACCTAAATTCAGATTTGCCAATAAAACGAATGATACAAACGTAACATTATGTAAAACAGGATCACTTGAGAATGTAAAAATAAATCTAGTCCTTGTTGGTCAGGTAAATCCTACTGGAACAGCTGAACTTTATTTGTGATTAATCAGAGTCACTTTAAATGATGGCAGGTGTGTAATGACTTCTATTTAACACACGTTTGAATGTGATTGGTTAATTCTGGCCACAGCCCCAGTTATAAGAGGGTGTGCACACTTATGCAACCAGGTTATTGTGAGGTTTTTTTTCTCCCCTCAAAGATTTCAGTTTGTTTTGCAATTGAATTGTCCACGTTATAGGTCACATTAAAGGTGGAAAAAGTTCTGACATGATTTATATTTATCATGATTTATCTCAAATGAGAACCTAAATTCAAATTTGCCAATAAAACGAATGATACAAACGTAACATTATGTAAAACAGGATCACTTGAGAATGTAAAAATAAATCTAGTCCTTGTGGTCATTTTTCAAATAAAAATTAGTTAGTTTTGATGCTAAACTCCTTTAATGGATAGCATATCTTGATGAAATAACTTTCTGTCTTGGGTACCTTAACCCTTTGACTGCCTGAGGTCTGGCCAAACTTTTCCCCCTGGAAGCTAACGGGAACACACAATGAGGTTTTTTTTCTCAACTTTTTCACAATTTTTCTTTCTCAGGAAAGAAAACTCAAATAATCATATTTCTACTTTCCCCGTTAAGAGATACCACATGTACGTGGTATGTCCGAAATCATGAGAGTGCAAAATGGTTTCAACAGCTTGAAACCTGCAACGTTCAGTACCTGCAATGTTCATCAAGTTCTCCTCGAGGCCTTAATAATGCAGCAGGGAGAAGCTGACCAAGCAAGAAGACAGAAGAAACACAGAAGCAGAGAAGAAAAGGAGATTGTAAGCTTGCGAGCAGGCCTTTCTCCACCTAATGTATCAGTTTCTTGTCATACCCCTTGAATATATGTATTGTATTAAGCGCTGCGTAAATTGTTGGTGCTATATAAATAAAAGATAATAATAATAATAATAAAAGCAGGGATAGAAGGAGTGAATGAGGGTGAGTGTCAAGAAATTTAGTTCCTGAATTGAAAAAGCCCTCCAAATTCCTTATGAAATGAAAGGACAGGAAACAAAATTCATTGCGTTTCGCACCTCTCGGGCTTGTTCACAAAGCAGCCTAAACTAAATACATAGTGTTTCATCTAGGTTGCATTGTGTGGACTAAATACTACTAAATCAATGATTTAAGAAAGCAAAACTGATAGAATAGAAAGCCTTTTCTTTTGGGGGATTCTGTCATGCATACTGAATGCCAGGCAGTATGGTTTATGATAAAATCTTGTTCCTGTAAATCTCTTTGTGAAATGTTATACCAGTTTGCAGCCTGGTGATTTACTTGTAACCAGATCCCATCATCTCTGTGCCTCTCGAGGTCTGTCATTGCGGTCACAATGTTGTCCTAGAGTAGAGTGGTATCATGTAAGTGGATAAGCTTTACCGGAAAGGATATGATATCATTGCCATCACACCTTATGGGCATTATCGCTTGTTCTGTTCTTTATAAACTACCCCCTGACCCTTTCATTTCTTTGAATTTTATAGTGATTTGTGTCCTGTTAGAATAAACCTTTTCTTTTACATTAAAACTACAGATGGTTCTGTTTATGTTCTTTAAGTGCTGATTCAAAGATGGTTGTACCAACATTTGGTTGATGATATGGAAGAGGACAATGGCTAATATTCCCATTATAATAGTTAAAACAATAACAGTGTTTTTAATAAAGTACCTAATATAGTCCAAGTGTATTTATGGAAGTTTACATCGCAAGCAGTCCTCCTTAGGTGTGGTAGAAGTGTCTGCAATGACAAACATGTAAACTTATGAAAGATAACTACAACCACAAATATTGGAAATGTATGCATCATCCTTATGATGCATACAATGTCCTCACTAAGGTATACAAAAGTTTATTTTGTGGTGCATACTAGTGCGGAGAATTAGACTCGCAGTTATACTCCTGATTATAGGTATAACAGGGTAACCTAGGCTTTACGCTTTAGAAGACCATTAATGTGTTTTTGGTACACAATTCTGTTTATAAACAAATTCTATATTGTTTATAAACAGATTATTAAGCCTATAGAACACAAACATTCATGACCACCAAACATTCTGAGGTCATAATAAGGTGGGAAATGAGGTGAAGTGGGGCAGTTTTAGATCCCAAATGGGAGACTGTCCCTGCCAAAGAATGGACACTTTGGGAAGTATGCTTTAGGCTGTATGTGTGTTTTTTTTTTATTTGCCCTTAAGACATATGACAATGGCATATGAGAGCAAAGAACTCACAAAGCTTTCCAGGTATGACATTCCAATGGAAAGTGAGACATTAAACGGTACTGATTACTGAATAAGGGATAGGACATTTTTATATCCCAAGGTAGAAATATCTAACAAAAATATAGCCCCTTTCTATTTTACATATGTTTTATAGTCTTGCATGTAACTTTTATTTTGTTTCTGAACACAAGATAGTCTATTTCTTGCAGTTGTATTGCTCTGGATCATTGTGATACTCACCAAGCAAAGACTAGAACTGTGCTTGCATGTTATTTAGGTAACTAAGTGCAATGTTTTTTGGAAATATACTCAAGAATCATCTCCTTTGGATATTCTTGATGTTTGCTGGCTACCGAATTGAATCTCTTACGAAATCAATTCATTGAGTTCCACGCTCAGGGCTGGCAGCTTATTATGTGTTTGTTAAACTTTAAGCCAAGGTTTGTGAATTTTCTTTTTAGTTAGTGTATTACTTCATTTACCTTGTTAATATTCCAATATATAACCTGATTTTTTGGGCCATTTACAAATATGTACTTACTTGAATATTATATTATGTATAATGCAGTTTGTCAGCATTCTTTCCAAAATCATCTGCAGTTCTGGTGATTGGAAAATAAAAAAAAGGGCTTTGGGACTCTTGCAGGGCGAGCTAGACTTAACAACCAACATTATTTTACATTTTAGAAGTTAAATTATATGGTTAAAATGATTTGTATTTTTTCTTTTAATCTTTGTTTTGAACTGGGTTGTGTGTAGCCAAGTGTGGGAACACAATGGTCTATTCATGTAACCAAGTACTAATATAAATGCCAGTCCAGGATTTAACACTGCTTACTGGTTTATGCAACAAGATGTGTTAGTATAACAAGTAGGACGGAGTTATTTAATTAAAGATAGAGAAAGAGGATGTTAGGAAAAAGTAGCCATCATCTGATTGTCCTCGCCGTCAATGCATATATTCAGCCCTAGCCAACATTTAGCACATGTACCAAATCCCTTGAAGTAAGCTTAGCTTAAATCTGTGTAACTAACATTCATTTTTTCAGAGGTGGGGAGGGACAAAATGTCAGTCTTTTGTAGGAGGGTCTGGTTTTTTTTGTTACTTTATTAAATAATTATTTAAAGATGCTGTTCCACCTTGTTCCACCTTCTCTGTAGAGTTTAATACATAACTAAATGCAGCAGTAGAAAAAAACTCACTGTTGAATACATAGACCTTTTTTGATAAATATAATTCTTTCATCATGTAAAATTTGACCTCATTCATAATTTTTTTGCCAGGAATACTTAATTGTCCTGAGACACAAAAGCAGACACTGATACACTGATGTTTTTTAATGTGATTAAACCTTCAGAGGAAATAATATAAGTACGGGTTATTCAAAGATGATTGTATTTGCTACGTTTGACGGATACGTTTCATCTAAAGTTTATTTGCTACTAAAGTTTTATGCTCAGCATACTAGATAATGGAGTTAAATTAGTGTTCTAAGTGGAACAAGATCTTTAATTACTGTAAGAAGAACATAATGCTTAATCTTCGGTAGGACGGTCTGTGTTCAAGACTACCAAATGAGGCCAACCTGTATGTTTAGGTAGGAATATGTATTTCGGTAAGGCTGTTTGTCAAGCCGTAGGGGTTTTGGGTTTTCTCAAGCGATAGTATTTGTTCGTGTTCTGATCTCTGCAACCATCATACTGCTTGCTTGGGTATGACTGGCGGTGTTTATTTGACCATTAGTTAATTCAGAGTAGATTATTCAAATACAATTTTACTGTGAAAACCATTTGGAGGACAGTAGTCAATCCAAAAATCAACGATAATAATAATAATATAGTTCACAAATATGTATATAAATCTTTTCTTTAAAAGCAGAATAATTTGTTTTCTAGAACCATGATAGTCATTAAACATACAGGCAATTCATTCTGCCAAATGTTGTACCCCCAGGTCCATATCTTTATAAGCAGACCTTATTAATTTATCCACATTTGATAATCTAAGTTGTTTTTGAGTAAATAACTAGAACCTAATTAACTTGCCCAGTGTGCGGCCCTCTGCATATTTAACCAAGCAGACTACTGTCCGTTTTAAGAGTTAAAAGGACAAAAGGAAGTGGATTCTGTTTATATAAAAATAAGTCAGCAATCCAAAAAAATGGTTCTTTGAAAATGCGAGTAAAAACAGAGACCAAAGAACATTTATTTTTTTTTAATTGCAAAAAGCTGTCTCAACCACTGTAGGTTATATTTTATAAAATGCAGGAGATCAATACAGAGGATTTTGCAGAGGAAGATCTGACAAGGGTTGCGTAGGCAGGTTATACCTCTCATTAGTTCTTTACCTGTAAAATCCATTCATCCTGCTTTAATACCTAACAACATGTACAAAAATCAGTGGGACCAAAATCTTCTACATTTATTTTTTAATAAATGTCTTTTTTTATATATTGTCTTTTTCCGTAAATTGTTTTTGTGCTAAAACCCACATTTCCCCCCAAAAGATCTATTGCACGCTATGTTATGATCTAATGCACACTATGTTTCAATACTGTACAATAAACCGCAATGGATATCACAGTAGTGAAACATATCAAAGTTTGTTAACCCATTTGTGTTCAATAAATATACTACTTTTGTCAATGGCTGTTCTTTTCATGTACCATCTTTCTGTGATTTTTGCACCCGGCTAAGAATATCAGGACTGGGGTATGGAGCAGCAGATTCTGTAGACACAGGAAAGGAATTTGCGTTAACATTCTGTATCTCTGTAGAAAACGATGACATTTTGTTGTGCCATCGAGTGAAATGCTGGCAACGTTTTAAACCTGAGGGTCTTGTCAAACTTTATGGAGCTTGGGAAAGCCACTTAGGCCCCCAACGTTGCCAGCTTTTTTTTTTTTCTAAAGAATGACAGCATCCTTGCGGGTCAACAAATTGCTTACTTTATACTGAATGACAAAATAAAAGGTCAGAATTTTCACTGAGATGGTGGATTATAAAAAATGTGACCTTTTATTGTCAGGTTGACAGAGACCCCAGGTGTTGAAAAGTGCCTACTTTCTACATAGCCTCCCTATGTTCAATACTCCCGTCCAAATTCTAGTACCCTAGTGCGTCACACAAATTCCTGACTGTTTTAAATCAGTGTTCTGATTCTTTATTGTTTATAGTCTTTAAATGGATAATAAGTGATGCTTAATGGTAAAAAATTAAAGTCGCTAAAGATGTTCCAAAATAACACTGTTCAAGGGGTGATAACGAAATATATTGAGATAATACAAACCAACGTAGAGGATATTATAATTAGTATTTTTATATCATGTACTTTTTGTTGATGGTTGAACCCTTGGTTAACGAGAGCAGTGTTCTGCAGTTGTACATTCTTTTATGCTTCCTTTATCACAGTACCATGGACCATAATTTCGTTTTGACAATCTTCCAAGTGACCTGGAGAATACATGACACAGCAGTAAATAACAATAAGTCTTCAATAGAAGAAACCTGTTAGTGAATCGGTGAAGTACCAGGCTTAATAATTCTATTGCAGACTATGTATTGAAAACTGTAATTTCTTTTATAGCTTTTTGTGATATTTTAGTGTAACATTGTCGATTTTAGTATGCGGGTTGGGCGGGATCCACTTCTGGTATAGTGATAAACTTGACTTCTGTCTAGGGGCGCTTTAAAACCGCGATCACGAATAGCTCATATAAAGAAAAAAAGGAAAAAGAGAAAAAAATATAGTGTGATACAGTAAAAACAATGTAACTCCGGTACAAGGCTTCAATGAATGCACTCACAATGTGGATAAGCTTTTAGCGCGTATATCAAAACCACTCCTCGGTATATGTGTTGGTTCCTTGGCTCCACGTGTATGTAAGACAAAAAAATCTAATAGGGTGATACCTTTACCATCAATATGTGTGCTAAGAGGTAATGCACTCACATTTAGTAGAGAGATATCAAGCTCATCTGGTTTGTTGTCCTGAAGTGGAGCCGATCCCTTGATGAAGTTCCTGAGGTGGCTTTGCTGGATTCCACAAGAAGATTTCTTCAATGTTCCAGTGTGGATATGGATAAAGTGCAAGTGCTCACGTCAGATTCTATGTTTTGTAAACTATATAGACTCAACCTTTGTATGCATATATTATAAAGAAAACCATATTTTGCTTTTTTATAGTTTTATTATTATATAAATAAATAAATAACCCATCCAGTTTATTCAGAATAATTTACTCCATCGCACTCTTGTACTCAAATTCACCCATACAAGCTCCTCTGGATCATTATTATTATTATTATTATTATTATGTCTATTATGCCTCTATGCTTCATTTGCACACCCATTGCATTTATCAGAGCAAAGTATTATGTTTTTACATCTGGCAGTGGGTAATCTGGCCAAATCTGATTTCACATCTGGACAGCTCAATTTACTCCAAAAACTTCAGAAACGTTATGAAGTTAACTTGTGCAGAATGAGTTTTAGAAAGAAACCTTAAAAGAAGGGGCGTAAAGCCTTACCGTAGAGACAGCATGCCAAGGCTGCGTGGACATTCTGATCTCAGCAGTAAGTATGGCTTGTTTACCTATGAACAGCTTTAAAATGTTTCTAAATATTGCAGAGAAGAGAAGAATCAGGATTGGCTGATACATTTTGTGACAGTTAAAAGAAAAGAGATACAAGCAGACAAAGGGGCAGTCCATTAGGTGAAACAAACATCCTGGACTGCCTCCTGTGGACCAACAGACTCTGTATATCCTTTGTTTATTGTCCACGTAAATAATGTAGATAATAGTAAATTCAACTGGAAACAGAGAGAGGCATCAAGAGGAGAATTACCGTTTAACTGGTTTGATACACCAAGTAGAAAAGTAGGACACAGAAAGTAAAGGCTGTCTCTTTTGTCCCCCCTGACAATTCCAAAACAGCCCAACAACATGAACGTTTGTCTGCAAGGTTTCCTTACTCACATTTTCATAAAAGGGGAACAAAATTGAACAATATGAAAGGGTTGCTATGATATTAAATATTGAAATGAAAAAGTCAATATTTGTTTACATTGTAGATATGTAATAAAATGTATAAGGCCAATACAAACTTCAAATAATTGGAACACATATAAATGTATGTGCGTCAAAAATAGGCAGAGTCACTTAGATGCAAACAAAGGTAAAACATTTAATACGAACAAAAAATAGAAGAAGAATATAAAAAGTAGATAACAAAAATAATATAAAACAAGTCTTACAAAACCTTGGGGAGGAATTTAGTTCATGACATCTGTCCTATGCATTCCTGAGGATGGAGGGAGGGAGTGTTGGGACGAGAAGAGTCCGTGGATGGCAAGTACATCTCCCCTCTACCTCTCCTCCTATGCTTCTCCAAGGCCTTAACTTAATATACACGGTTTGAATAATGATGTCAGTCTTGTCAGTCTATTGGTCTTCACCTAATTGGGTAAACATGCTCACTAAGATCTTTACACGTCTAAACCCTATTTTAGGTGGTGGCTGTACGCATACTGTAATGCCCTTTTAGAGTTACAACTATACCATGCATTAGCAAGCTTCTATCCTATCTATAGAATGCCTGTTCAGCAAATCCTTCATTCCATATTTTAAGGTCAAGGAAACCTTGAAGCCTATCATTGAAACATATTAATATATCTTAATAATCATTTATTTATGAACAATGATTACATATCTTTGACTATTGCCTATACCAATAATTATATATGGTCCATTTCATATTACTAGGGTTAAAAGAGATGTTAAATGTGTTAGAATCTTTTACAAAAGAAAACTCTGCATTTCTACAATGCTACAAATTGATAATACTGTAAGTTTTTCAATACTTAACAATAGTTTAGGATCATCACAACCATATTTCCAGCTAATCATCTCCCAAATCCATCCCTCATCCACCATGATGTTGGATTTTGAAGCATCGAGGAACTGATTCCTATGTAGGTCCACGAGACGGAGAAGATATTGCTTGTTTTTGGTGCTTTTTGAGTGATGATTTTTGATTGCCTTATGATATTGGAGATTTTTAACCATTTCTTTCATAGAAGTGATATTTACTCATAAATTAAACATGGCAATTCTGACTAAATGTTCACAGAAATACTAGAGGTAGTGACAAAAGGCACCTTCAGCAGCGGTACTAATCTTGTGATTTGGGTGAACTGGAATCTTCACAAGAAGATTGGCGTGATTCAGTGGTGGTGCTCTTTTGGCTAGTGGGGCCTCGTTCATTGAAACTGACCGTGTATGAGGCTTACCAACAGACTACTACTAAGACTTTAGTGATTCCCTTCTTCTCTGCAGTAGTAAGAATAATAGTGGGTGAGGTGTGGCACATGGGAACTGCCATCTTTGTAGCCCGGGCTGAATGGAAAATATATGAAAACATGAAAAATATGATGCTGTCAATGGCCCATACCGCTTACACATTATTTGGAACATGGAATAAAGGGAAGACTGTGGAAAGAAAATACTTTTCCCCATGTACCGCCATCCTAATATAAAAACATGCAAATTCAAGGAAACATCCTATAACTGGGGTAACTTATATAGTGGTTTATAGTACTAATTAATTTTTCACTGGGGGGGTTGAATTGTTTTTATATGCAGACCTAGAAATAACTACTATACAGTTATCAGCTATTCAAGGGGTCAATTACCAAGCACAAATTCAGCACAGCTTTTGCTGAAATGTCTCAGGTTAGAAGATGCAATACGTTCAATACGCATCAATCAAAATGTAGTGTAGCACAAGTCAAAATTTATCTGCTCATCATAAAATACTTGCAAACATGATTTTAAACACTTTTTTGGGAGGGAAAGTGTACTTCATATTTTTGCTACCAAGGACAAGTAATGTTGGCTTTAACACAGAGAAACAGTCTTGGTTCAGCAGGAAATTGCAGATTACAGTTCCAGTATTTGGACAAACACCTACTTTTAATGAGGAGGAAAGAATTGATTAATTAGAACTGTTTAATTAAATAATATTTTTGTTGCAGACTTTTTTTTAGTTATTTGTATTCCTTCAAATCTATGAACCACCTAACTTATAAATACTATATAGTGTATATATAATATATATAAAACCATCACCCAACTATTGAAAAACGTATCCTAGATGTCTAGGACTTATCCCTTAATGAAAGTTTTTCTTAATTTTCATTAATTAAAAAAAAAGAGTGGGAACATTGCATTTCAGAGGTTAAATATATATTGTTTATTTTATTTTTATGTTTATATGTAATAAAATTATACAAACTTCAAATAATTGGAACACATGGAACACATATAAATGTATGTGCGTCAAAAATAGGCAGAGTCACTTAGATGCAAACAAAGGTAAAACAAAACGAACAAAAATAGAAGAAGAATATAAAAAGAAGATAACAAAAGTAATATGAAACAAGTCTTACAAAACCTTGGAAAGGAATTTAGTTCATGACATCTGTCCTATGCATTCCTGAGGATGGAGGGAGGGAGTGTTGGGACGTGAAGAGTCCGTGGATGGCAAGTACATCTCCCCTCTACCTCTCCTCCCATGCTTCTCTAATGCCTAACTTATATACAGTTTGGATAATGATGTCAGTCTATTGGTCTTCACCTAATTGGGTAAACATGCTCACTAAGATCTTTACACGTCGAAACCCTATTTTAGGTGGTCGCTGTACGCATATTGTAATGCCCTTTTACAGTTACAACTATACCGTGCATTAGCAAGTTACTATCCTATCTATAGAATGCCTGTTCAGCAAATCCTTCATTCTATATTTTAAGGTCAAGGAAACCTTGAAGCCTATCATTGAAACATATTAATATATCTTAATAATCATTTATTAATGAACAATGATTACATATCTTTGACTATTGCCTATACCAATAATTATATATGGTCCATTTCTTAATTGGGGTTAGAAGAGATGTTAAATGTGTTAGAATATTTTTTACATTATAATGTTCATTTCATAATACATACACCCCACCATTTTATTCAGTTTCTGTTTAGGTCTGTATCTCTTATGGGTTGGTAGTTGAGTAGCATGAGTTATCATCAGCAGCCATCTTATGACAAATCTATCTACGCGTATACATAGTTCATCTAAAAACCACTAATTTAGAGGATGGCTTAGTGATGAAGGCAGCCCAGATATAAGTACTGTGGATTCAATAATATTTGCTAGAATGGGGGAGATTGTGTGTTTACACATATACAGTGTGTATGTATATATATATATATATTACTCAACTTAATATATAACATTTGTGGGGACCAGAAATTTGAAACAAACATGAACAGGTTTTGTTCTGCGTTTTCTCAGGAATGATATCTGTTTTCTATTCTCTCTTCAGTATGAACTCAATGCACAATGGAAAACTAATTTCCTGTTTCTTAAATTCATCTCAACAGTGTTCGTACATTCCTCCATGCGAGAGAGAAAACCAGAAGAATTCTGAGAATGTTCTGCACTGGCAGGAATACTGGAGTAATGAAATTGGATTTCAGCCGTTCACCTGTTACTTTAATCAACACAGAAGGTAAACTGTTGCGATACTTTTATGAACTCGATTACAATATTCCCAGTATTAGATGTTTTACTCTAATGAAGAAAAACGACTTTTCAGTAGTCTTCTGTGGAAACCATTCAACTGACCACACCAAGCATGAACCATGCCTGCATACGTGGCACACGTGTTATTGAAACTTGATTGAGTTTGTTTAGGGTGAGGGTAAAATTATTTATTCCACAAACCTCCTGGGGTTCAAGATTGTATCTGATCTTAAGTATAAACACAACTATTAAGACAAGCTGTGAACTGCCATTTATTTATTCAGGGAAAACTTTATAGCCTGGTCTGTACATGAAGATCAGACATGCTTTGCCTATGTTGTTTGGCAATTGTTAACAAGTACGGTAAGTGGACCTCTCATCTAAAACATTTTTTTTAATATAAAACCTGTATAATGGTTACATTTTTGTCAGTGGTTATGGATATATTTTATGGTGCAGATTATTCTGTGGGAATTCACTTCACCCAATGTTTAAACATAGTTCTCTAATGATTTTGTGAGTTGGCAGGCATGGTTATATTCAATTTATATGGCTACAATATTTGCATAGATAATCTAAAGGCTTTAAATTAGTCATCAAGACATTGTGAATATTGAAAACTGAATAGATGTGTTTTGTTTCTTTAATTTTAAAATGAGATCCATGAAATCAGCGAAAAATGCTTGAGGTTAAAACAATGAAACAATGTTGTAAAGCTGAATGAAATCCATGGTTAGGCAGTTAAATTCTATGTCATATACTATATTACTTTAACTGGCTCTTCATCTAGGGAGTGACCTCTACTTTCTGGTTTACAGGGTTCAAGTACATGTACAGGATGAAGTGTGCTGCCAACTGCTGGCAGAGAAATACTCAATACTAAATCATGTCATGGGGATTCAACATAGAAAAAGCATCACAAATTCTGTAGCTTGCCCTGTGATCTCCAGTGATCTTGTTGAGAGTGATGGTTCTTTTAGCCCACCAGTGCCCGTCAGATCGTAGAAATATACAAGAGACGCTCCAGCCATTATATGCACTTTAATGCATCTGCAGAATCCACATGTATGCATTCGTACCTCCTCCCAACCCCAGCCATTTTCCCTGCAGAAAAATCCCCCTACACGTGATATACTTATCTCCAGTCAGCTCCAAGGCTGGCTCGACCAACGCTGCAGGGTTTAATTAGACTGGCCTGAAGCAGCTAATCAGTGGCAAGAGTTAGACTACCTAGAAGAAGGGCAGCTGCAGCTAAATATCTGCAGCTTCTACCTTCAGTAGGTACTTTAATTTTTTTCTGTTTTAGAAGAATGCATATAAAAGTAATTACAGTTTTGAAGTTGAGCACTGGTATTTTGGTTCTTTGATAAATAGTGCTAATTTCATGTTGCTGATATGCAGTAAATTGACGTAGTGTGCGGGCATAATGTGTCCCTGTTAGCGTTTGTTATATTACTATAGGGTGCAGTTGAAAACTGTTTCTTAGCTCAATAAATAACTAAACATTAGGCTATGCAATCAGTTTCTTGTAATTAGTCAGGAGATTTTACCCTTCAGCTTGTTATGCAAAAAAGATGCAGTGCTGTGGAAATCTTGCTATCTTCTCATGCCTGTGCAATAGTGTTTCATACACTTTGACCGAAAGTGGTCTAGATGTTTAAGATAAACACCAGTGGTGTAACTACAGGGGTGCAATCCAGGTCGGAAGGGCCCTTTCTAAACTATTTTCAACTGGCACGGGGAGAAAGGAGTGTATCGCGGTGAAACATAGGCTGCCCTCACAGTGTGTGCGAGCAGCCAGAGAGAAAGCTGCAGGAGCAGTGAGAGGTAAGCGGGAGCGGGCGGGAGGTGGGATGTATATATGTGTGTGTGTGTGTATGGATATATATATCTATCTATCTATATATATATCTATCTATATATATATATATATATATATATATATATATATGCATGGAGGTGTACTTGTGTGTGAGCATGGAGGTGTACTTGTGTGTGAGCATGGAGGTGTACTTGTGTGTGAGCATGGAGGTGTACTTGAGTGTGAGCATGGAGGTGTACTTGAGTGTGTGTGAGCAGGGATGTGTAGGTGTTTGTGAGCATGTGTGTGTTAGTGAGTATGAGTAAGAGTGTATAACTCGTGTAAGTGTGTTTGGGTTTGTTGTATGTTAGAAGGGGACGCAAAGGTCAAAGAAGGCAGAGACAAGTTGTTTGGGGGCAATGATGGCATAGACTAGCTGTTGAAGTTGGGGCCCCATGCTTTCTAGTTACGCCCCTGATTAACACACATTTGGTTTCAGCATGCTGATGACTAATAATAGGTTCTTTCACATGAGGTTCTATGTAAAAAAAAAAAACAACAAACAAAATAAAGAAAAATAATTTACATAATACTTATAATAAAAAAAAGCACTTCAAGATGTTACAGATGAGGATCCAATAAAAATATACCTGTTAGAGTTATAGCTGCCTAAACTACTGCTTGAGGGACAAATACCCCAGTGTTATGTTCCTATTTCCAATAGGCAGTTAGAAATCATCTGTGTACACAGACAGCAGCTCTATAACTGTTTGGCAAACCAACCGTAAGAGCTTTAATGGATTGTTCGGGACAAATTTACTACTGTAATCACTCTAAAAAATAGGTGGTTATTTTACTTGACAAGAGATGCACAGAAAGTACAGAAAGGATAACAATTGGCTTGGTAAAGATGAGTATTGATTTACCTTGCTGGGTCAGGCAAAGACCCCATATAATTAGTGTCTAAGTCTAGCATCATTTTGAAATGGAAAAACCAATATTTTGTGTTTCACATGTTTTAAAGGATAGGTCCGAGTAACAAGTTTTTGAGTGTACAGAGGACCCACTTTCCATACGTAAAACCCCAGTGGTGTCACTGGCTCGGTTGAAACTATCTGTATAAACGGGGCTTTCTTTACATTTTAAAGGCATACTCCAGCAATTGTATGCACATTAATGAATATGATAGCTTAGTGTCACCTTTTCTCATGAAACTGTATGAAGCGATTCATTAGAATCCCATGTATGCATTTGCTCTGCTTCCCTGCCCAAGCATTGCAGGGAGTTCAAGATGCTTTCATAATTACTAAGCGAGTTATTGCATTTTTATACATTTTCAAAAGCAGTATTTACTGCAAGCAATCAACAAATTAATTTAAACGTTAATCAATAAAACAATAGCTTTCCCTGAGAGGTATCAACGGCTATAGTTAATGTTTTTTTGTTTTATGGTACAGCTGGGTCAACTTATGATACATAAAGATACAGTGAGAAGCCCAGAGTTATTACACAAAGTAATATGATCTCTAGAACACCTTACCCTCTTGCTTTAATCTGCTTAGTGAGTCTAGAACCGCAGTCCTCTGGCTAAACCTATCATCTGTAAATTATACGTTTCTGGATGGACAGACTTTGCATATCTTTACTTTTTAAAATAATGATATGGATGCACTAGGAGGCATTTGCATTTTTTATAGTTTCTGTAAACCCTAAGAATTTAATAAATGTTATACTACGGTTTTATGGACTTTACTACAGGCACAATGTTATACAATCACATTGAATACACGTTTATCTGGATTTTGGTTTATCTGAGCTTTTACGCCACAAAATAAAAACAGTAGATTTTAAGATGTCTATAAACTCAAAACATTCAAATCTGCAAACTGATTTTTCCATTGATTTCAAAGCTTTATTTGCTCTGAAATACAACAGATTTGACCTTTTCAGCTAAAAAGTACACACTTGAAATTTGTATTTTATTTGCGTGATGGCTAAGCCCTGTTGAACAATAATTTATATTATTGTGGGTTGTTTTTTCCCATTTTTATCCATGCTTTGCTGCCCGGGCAGTAGGTAGACAACATATGCACTAAGGACTAATTGTAGTGACTCATCAGATAATGGTTTTATATGGTTTCATAACAGTATTATGGCTATAATTACCTTTGGATGTTAAAGCACACATAAAGTAAAATAAAAAATATGTTAAGCATTCACCATGGAAACCAATGGCATGTTACTGCCGACTGTTCCATATTTAGCACCGTAGAACTGAGCTTTATAAAAATGGCTTGTCATTTTTTCCAGCTGTTTAAAAATGCACAGAAAATCTATCATACATTGCTTGGTAACTTTAGCTTCTGGTGTATGTTAATTACAGCCATGTTAGCACCGGCTATCCATCCTCCTTAGCCTTATGTATTCAAATCTAGAGTTACATATCAAGATATCATTTGATATCATTGGAGGAAACAAAGCAAGCAGTTTCAAGGTCAACACCAGCAACCTTGTAGCCAGGGCCGGCACGACAATGGAGCCGAGTGGGGCAACCGCTCCAGGCGGCACTTTTGAAGGGGCAGCACTTTGCTGCCCCAAGCCCTTTTATTTTTATTTTTTAAAGCCGAGAATAGAGAGAGAGAGGGCGCCGAGTGGTTTTATCTTACCAAGTTGTCAGTACCCGCTCGGCGCCCCTCTCTCTCTCCTCTGCGAGCCCTCTACCTCGGTCTCGGTGCCGGCTTGTAATGTTGAGCACCGGAAGATGACATCATTTCCGGCGCTCAGCATTACAAGCCGGCACCGAGACCGAGCAGGGAGACTCACCGCAAGACTGCTGAAAGGTAAGTACGTCGGGGGGGGGTGTAGATAATGGGGGGGGCGGCAGGGAGAGGAAGGGTAGATCATGATGGGGGGGCGGCATTTTAAACTTCGCCCCAGGCGGCATTTTGTCTTGGGCCGGCCCTGCTTGTTGCCAGCATACCTATATTTATTTTATTTATTTATTTATTATCCTTTATATAGCGCCAACAGTTTACGCAGCGCTTAATACAATACATAAATTCAAGGGATATGACGACAAGAATTGACAGACTAAGACAAACCGATACATTTGGTGGAGAGAGCCCTGCTTGCAAGCTTACAATCTAGAGGGAAATGGGGTGACAAACATAAGGCATAGAGAAAGGGTGAGAGGTAGTGTGGTGGTTGGATCGATGACAAGGAAGTTCTAGCAGCTAAGATGGTATGCTTCCCTGAAGAAGTGGGTTTTTAGATGTTTCTTGAATGTCGGGAGGGAGGGTGAATGCTGAAGGTTCCTTGGGAGTAGATTCCAGAGATATGGGGCAGCTCGAGTGAAATCTTGTAGACGGGAAAAGGAAGAGGTGACGAGTGAGGAGGAGAGCCTTAGCCCATGGGAGGAACGTAGGGATCGAGTAGGAGAGTATTTGCTAATGAGGTCAGAAATGTACGGAGGAGCAGTATTATGGATGGCCTTATATGTCAGTACCAGGATCTTAAATTTAATTCTAAAGGTAATTGGGAGCCAGTGGAGGGTTTCACAGAGGGGGGAAGCAGAAGAGGAGCAACGTGCAAGGAAGATGAGCCTAGCAGCGGCATTTAGGATAGACTGTGGAGGAGAGAGTCGAGATAGTGGAGTGCCCAACCACAATAGTGTTGCAGTAGTCAAGACGGGAAATGATAAGTGAACGAACCAGAGTTTTTGTGGATTCTTGGGTGAGGAATGGGCGGATACGAGAGATGTTTTTTAGGTGCAAGCGGCAGGATCTGGCGAGGGACTGAATGTGAGGGATGAAGGAGAGGTTTGAGTCAAGGATGACCCCAAGGCATCGGGCCTGGTTAGTAGGAGAGATAGTCGTGTTGTTAATGATGATAGAGAATTCAGGTAGTGGAGTGGAGATGGAGGGAGGGAAGATAATGAGTTCAGTTTTAGAAAGATTAAGTTTCAGGTAGTGTTGTGACATCCATGATGAAATAGCAGACAAGCAATTGGTAATACGGGACATAAGAGATGGAGAGAGATCAGGAGAAGACAGGTAGATTTGGGTATCATCTGCATATAGGTGATACTGGAGGCCAAATGAGTTGATTAGTTTGCCAAGAGAGGAAGTATAAAGAGAGAACAGGAGAGGGCCAAGGACTGAACCTTGGGGGACACCAACCGAAAGTGGAAGGGGTGATGATGTCTTGACAGAGAAGGATCGGTTAGACAGATATGAGGAGATCCAGGAGAGAGCTGTATCTCGAATGCCTATAGAAGCAAGTGAGTCTAGAAGAAGGTGGTGATCAACAGTATCGAAAGCAGCAGAGAGATCCAGTGGTATTAGAATAGAGTAGTGACCTTTTGCTTTGGCAGAGAGCAAGTCATTGGAGACTTTTGTTAGAGCTGTTTCAGTAGAGTGAAGGGGTTTGAAACCAGACTGTAGGGGGTCAAGGAGGGAATTAGAGGAGAGGAAGTTAGTGAGGCAATTGTACACAATCCGTTCAAGCAGCATAGAGGTAAAAGGAAGCAGAAAGATAGGGCGGTAGTTAGTCAGACGGGATCTGAGGAAGAATTCTTTAGAATTGGTGTGATTAGCCCATGCTTGAAGGCAGATGGTACAGAAAGATTAAATAGGTGGGTAAGTGATGGACCAAGGGATGGACATAGAGACTTTGTGAGGTGTGAAGGGATGGGGTCGAGGGGACAGGTTGCTGGGTTAGAGGAAGAAAGAAGAGTGGCTATCTCTTCTTCGGTTGTAGGGGAAAAGGCAGTTAGTATAGTAGGAGTGGAGGGAGTGGTGGTGAGTGGTGTAGGAGGGAGTTGTAAGGAAAAGAGGTCTTTTCTAATAGTCTCGATCTCTTTGAAGTGGGTAGCAAGATCTTGGGCAGTGAGAGAGGTTTGTGGTGTGGGTGTGGAGGGACAGAGAAGGGAGTTGAAAGTAGAAAAAAGGCGTCGTGGGTTGGAAGAAAGAGAGGATATGAGACTGGAGAAGTAGAGCTGTTTGGCGAGAGAGAGGGCAGAGTTGTAGGTGTGAAGCATGAATTTATAGTGAGTAAAGTCTTCGCTGGATTTTCTGAAGTAACGCTCAGCCGTGCGGCAGCACTTCTGAAGAAACCGTGTGGTTTTGGTATGCCATGGTTGGCGTTTAAATTGTCGGGGGTATCATGTAGTAATTGGAGCTATGGTGTCGAGGGATGAAGCAAGTGTGTTGTTATAAAAAGAGGCTGCTGTGTCGGGGCAGGAAAGGGTTAACTTGGAAGGTAAGAGAAGTTCAAGTGAGGCTGACAGTTGGGTAATGGTATTGTCTGGTAATGGCCTACAAGTATGAGGTGAGCGCTGTAAGTTTGTTTTGTTAGGGGTTAGCACTGGAGAAAAGGATAGAAGGTGGTGGTCAGACAGAGGGAATGGGTAGATGGAGAAATCTGAAAGGGAGCATGATCTGGAGAAAACCAGGTCAAGTGAGTGTCCCTCGGTGTGCGTAGGGGAATTAGTCCATTGAGAGCGACCAGAGGATGATGTCAGGGAGAGGAGTTTGGAGCTAGCAGAGTTGTTAGATATATCTAAAGGAATGTTAAAGTCACCCAGAATAAGAAAGGGGATATTAGGAGAGAGGAAGAAAGGGAGCCAGGCAGAAAGGTGGTCAAAGAACTGCGAGGTAGGACCTGGTGGGCGATATATGACAGCAATTTGAAGAGAGAGGGGACAGAAAAGACGGATTGTGTGAGCTTCAAAGGAACAGAATGAGAGGGAGGGAGGGCTTGGTATATTCTGGAAGGTGCAGTGAGGTGAGAGAAGGATGCCTACACCATATATATATATATATAAATCTGTAAGGCTTGGGGAGAGAGAGGAGTCCAGTATGCAGGAAGAATACACCAGGCGGGATGCAACTGATACAAATAGCAGCAAAGTCCGTATACAGAGAGTAGCGTAGTCCAATATACAAGCCGGGTTCAGGAACACAGGAATTCAGGAGAGCCGTTAAGTAGACCAGGGTCGGTACACAGGAAATCAGGAGAGCCGTTAAGTAGACCAGGGTCGGTACACAGGAATTCAGGAGAGCCGTTAAGTAGACCAGGGTCGGTACACAGGAAATCAGGAGAGCCGTTAAGTAGACCAGGGTCGGTACACAGGAATTCAGGAGAGCCGTTAAGTAGACCAGGGTCGGGACAATAGAAGGCAGCAACGTCAATGGAATAGCCGGGATCATACACAGGAGTCAATAGAAATACACCAGGAACGCAATACTCGGCACTCGGCTTTTAAACTTGCCGCTCTGGGATACTCCAACCCCGGCCGTGACGTCATTCAAGCGCGTTCCCCGGCGTCTCCACTCTAGAGGCAGACACACCGGCTGCAGAGGAGGAAGGAGAAGCGCCGCGGGATCCAATACCCGCGGCTAACGGGTATTCAGGTGAGTGGCTTCGTTGTGGTCCGGGTCTCGGATCCTGACAGTTCCCCCTCCCAAGGAGAGACCTCCGGCCTCTCTCTGGACCTGGACGTTCTGGATGGCGACGATGAAATACAGAAAGTAGATCTGGGGCGTGTACGGTGTGAGCAGGTTCCCAGGAATCTTCATCTGGGGCATATCCCTTCCATCGGATTAAATATTGTAATCTCTTACGGTGATACCTGGAATCCAAAATCTCCTCCACCTCGTATTCAGTGGCGTCATTGACCAGTACAGGAGGAGGTGGAGTAGGGTGTCGTCCTGGAAACGGATTGGGCCTCCATGGTTTGACCAGGGAAACATGAAACACCGGATGAACAGACATAGATTCAGGCAATTTTAACTTCACCGCCGAGGAGGAGACAAGACGTAGAATGGAAAAAGGTCCGATATACCGGGGACCCAACTTCTTCGTAGGACATGTGAGTTTGAGGTTCCTTGTGGAGAGCCAAACTTTGTCACCTGGATGGTACAAGGGAGCAGTACTGCGATGGCAATCTGCGAAATGCTTGTAGCAATGCTGTGCCATGGTCAGGGTGTCGCGTAAGAGCAGATAATTTGTGGTAAGTTTACGTACATGTTCAGGGACGGAGGGAACCTGGCTTGATATAGGTCCTCTGGGTAGCATGGAAGGGTGATATCCAAAGCTGGCAAAGAATGGTGACATATTGATGGATCGATGTATATGATTATTGTATGCAAATTCGGCCAGAGGCAAATACTGGGACCAGTCGTCCTGCAGATAAGTGGTGTAACACCGAAGATATTGTTCGAGTGTCTGGTTGGTTCGTTCAGTCTGGCCATTAGTTTGAGGGTGAAATGCTGAGGACAGGAAGCGTTGGATGTGAAGTTGCTCACAGAAGGCCTTCCAAAAATGTGAAGTAAACTGGGAACCGCGATCTGACACAATGTCGGTAGGTAATCCATGCAGACGAAAAATCTCTTTAATGAACAGGGTAGCGGTCTCCGTGGCTGAAGGCAGGTGTTCGTATGGAATGAAATGAGCCATTTTCGTAAACCGGTCCACTATCACCAGTAATGTGGTCAGGCGATTGGACGGAGGGAGATCAGTGATAAAGTCCATAGATATGTTAGTCCATGGTTTGGAGGGTACTGGAAGAGGTCGCAGAAGACCTGCAGGACGTACGGCTAGCTCTTTCGCACGAGCGCATGTAGGACAGGAAGAAACAAATGCTTTTACATCCTCTCTTATTGTTGGCCACCAGAAAGTACGTTGAATGAGATCCTGGGTCTGTGTGATTCCTCCATGTCCCGCTACAGGTGTGTCGTGAAAGGCTTGCATGATCTGTAGACGAACCTCCTTAGGAACATAGATGAGGTCTTGATGGTAGTAGAGACCTTGACGATATTGTAATCCTGGGATATTAGCAGGATGATTACTTGCGGAGAAGTGTCGGACCGAGTCCCAAATTGTGCGTGTGACTGCAATAAAGTGTGTGGGGGATAACACTGTGTCTGGATCCGAAGGACGAGTAGCTGGAGCTTCGTACATACGGGAAAGGGAATCAGCTTTAGTGTTTTGAGATCCAGGACGGTAAGTAATATGGAGTTGGAAACGAGTGAAAAACAAGGACCACCTCGCCAATCGAGGTTGAAGGCGTTTAGCGGAGCGTAGGTATTCCAAATTTTTATGATCGGAGAATACCGTGACGGGGTACAGTGCGCCCTCCAGGAGATGGCGCCACTCTTCCAGGGCCAGTTTGATGGCTAATAACTCCCGCTCCCCTACGCCATAATTCCGTTCGGCCGGAGAGAGAGACCTGGAGAAGTAAGCGACTGGGTGCAGTTGTCCGTCTGCTTCTTGTCGTTGGGATAATACGGCACCGGCGGCCGTGTCGGAGGCGTCCACCTCTAAAGTATAAGGGCATTGAGGGTCTGGCATCTGGAGGATAGGCGCTGAAATAAATTTACTTTTAAGACAGTCGAAGGCTTTCTGTGCGGCATCTGTCCATATGAATCTCGTATTCTTGGAGGTGAGGGCGGTGATAGGTTGGACCACTTTGGAGAAGTCTCGGATAAACTTTCGGTAATAGTTGGCAAACCCGACAAATCTTTGTACTCCCTTCCGATCTGTAGGAGGCGGCCAATGCAAAATAGCTTGAACCTTCTTAGGATCCATTTGGATATTGGTGGGTGAAAGGATGTAGCCCAGGAATTCAATCGTTTGGACCTCGAACATGCATTTCTCAAGCTTAGCGTACAATCCGTTTTGTCTCAGCCTTGTAAGTACTTGAGACACGTGTCTCCGGTGAGTCTCTAGAGATGAGGAAAAAACTAAAATGTCATCTAAATATACTATCACATATTGATCCAGGATGTCGCGAAAAATATCATTGATGAAATGCTGGAAGGTAGCAGGCGCGTTACACAATCCGAATGGCATCACGAGATATTCGAAGTGTCCATAACGACATCGGAAAGCGGTTTTCCATTCATCCCCCTTGCGGATTCTCACCAAATTGTAGGCCCCCCGTAAGTCTATTTTGGTGAATATTTTGGCTCCTCTCGCGTGCTCAAGTAGTTCTGGGATGAGAGGTAGAGGGTATCTATTTTTCACTGTGATATTGTTTAGCTCTCGGTAGTCAATGCAAGGCCGGAGTCCTCCATCTTTTTTGTGGACGAAGAATATTCCTGCTCCTGCGGGAGAAGTAGAAGGTCGAATAAATCCTTTGGTTAGATTGTCCTCAACGTATTCCTTTAACACCGTGAGTTCGGGTTCAGACAATGGATATATACGACCAAACGGAATGGCTGCTCCTGGGTAAATTTCTATGGGACAATCGTAGGGTCGCGACGGAGGAAGTTTATCCGCCCCCTTTTTCTCAAAAACATCATGGAAACATTTATATGGTAGTGGTATCCCTTGCGGAGAAGAAGAAAGGTGAGTGAGACATACTGCGGTGTTCCTCAAACAGGTTTTATTACAATGAGTGGATGAAAAACGAAAAACCCCTGACTCCCAATCAATAGAGGGGTTGTGGGTTCTTAGCCATGGGAGACCAAGAATGACAGGTGATATGGGAGAAGGGACAACGTCAAAACAGATAGTTTCAAAATGTCTCTCTCCAATTTGAAGTAGCAAGGTAGTGGTCTCCTGGACGATAGGACCGGTCTTTAGAGGGCTGCCATCGACCAGTTGAATGGAGACGGGATGTTTCTTTTGACGAGTCGGTATGGCGAGCGACTGTACGAATTTGTGATCCATAAAGTTGCCACTAGCCCCGGAATCCACCATCGCCGGAAGGTTCACGGACCTCTTATTCCACTGAAGAGATACAGGGAGAGAGAGATGAGACGAGAAACTAGACAGTTTCGTAGTAGTGACATGTAGGAGAGTGGTGGGTTTCTTACCCTTAGAGAAACGAGCACGAGATCTGCAGTCCTTGTATACGTGGCCTGCTTTACCACAATAAAGACAAAGTCCCAATGATCTACGTCGCTCAATCTCGGCAGGAGGCAAGGGTCCTCGGACGATGCCTATCTGCATAGGCTCCTCTGGAGGGAGTGGAGGACCAGCTGTAGAGGTCTGGGCCGGAGGCCAGGTAGTGTTAGAAGAGACACGCTCCAGCCTTCTCTCTCTGAGACGGCGGTCTATCTGGGTGACGAGTTTAATGAAATCCTCCAATCCAGGAGGAATAGATGTACGAGCAAGTTCATCCTTGACCATCTCAGATAGCCCCCAACGGAATTGATCATGCAGAGCCGGCTCGTTCCATGTGGATTCAAGGGCTAGACGCCTGAACTCTGTAATATAGTCCTCTACAGGTCGTCTTCCTTGTTTGAGGGCTCTTAACGTAGTAGTTGCTGAGGACCTCCTGTACGGATCATCATAAAGGGTATCCAGAGCCTGCCGGAAGGAAGCCCAGGAGTCGAGGAGCGGGCTGTTGCTATGAAGAAGATGATGAGCCCATAATTGGGGCTCATCGGACAGAAGAGAGATTACCGTATGAACCTTCACATAATCCGTGGTATAGGTTCTAGGCTTTAAATTGAATAGAATCTGGCATGACGTAATAAAGGGCCGATATTTATTTCGGTCCCCTGAGAATCTTTCCGGAAGGGGAACCTGAGGTTCGAGGGCTGAGGCTCCCTCCAGGATAGGTGCCTGGGGGACCATGGCTGGTTCGGCTGGAGCATTATGCTGTGCTTGGAGCGTATGCATCTGCTGACGTAGTTGGTTATGACTTGCCTGAAGTTCTTGATAAGACTGATTCATAGTAGCCAACTGTTGGGACAGAGTAGAGATGGCATCAGAAACTCCTGCGGGCTCCATAATGGGCTCAGTTATTATGTAAGGCTTGGGGAGAGAGAGGAGTCCAGTATGCAGGAAGAATACACCAGGCGGGATGCAACTGATACAAATAGCAGCAAAGTCCGTATACAGAGAGTAGCGTAGTCCAATATACAAGCCGGGTTCAGGAACACAGGAATTCAGGAGAGCCGTTAAGTAGACCAGGGTCGGTACACAGGAATTCAGGAGAGCCGTTAAGTAGACCAGGGTCGGTACACAGGAAATCAGGAGAGCCGTTAAGTAGACCAGGGTCGGTACACAGGAATTCAGGAGAGCCGTTAAGTAGACCAGGGTCGGGACAATAGAAGGCAGCAACGTCAATGGAATAGCCGGGATCATACACAGGAGTCAATAGAAATACACAAGGAACGCAATACTTTGCTACAAAGCTTTGCTCAGTGCTGGCTTTTAAACTTGCCGCTCTGGGATACTCCACCCCCGGCCGTGACGTCATTCAAGCGCGTTCCCCGGCGTCTCCACTCTAGAGGCAGACACACCGGCTGCAGAGGAGGAAGGAGAAGCGCCGCGGGATCCAATACCCGCGGCTAACGGGTATTCAGGTGAGTGGCTTCGTTGTGGTCCGGGTCTCGGATCCTGACAAAATCAGACCTGCTGAATGACGAGAGCCCCATGAATCATTACCCAATTCCAGGGCTTCCCTTCAAACGCTATTGAGTAGGCCACCTCCTCGTGTGTATATGTTGGATCAGTATGACTATTTCCCAGAACAGAAAATATGTACTCAATCATGTGCAGTTAAATAATGGAGTAAATCAACACATGGTCCCAAATTGGCACCAAAATAAATTGTTGACCCGATAAGCACCTTGTGCATGTTGCAGAGGGGATTATGGTCTGGTGTACCCGTGCCAGTTTCAAACTGTCCTGAGGTGCAGCATGGTAAACCCCTTGTTTTGCCCTTAGCCGTAAATATATTGAGAACACATGATTTACAGTATTGCACAGTACTTGGGAAACAAATACACAACAGTTCTTCACTGAGCTTTAGTGCCTTAGGAGTTCATTCACTAAACCTGGTGTTCAGAAGATGAGTGAAAAGGTTTCAATTTACTGACTTCACTATGTTTTATGTTGGGACTATCTTTATACAACTTAGTAAAATAGATGAGCTTGTGGCAACTTACCAACAAACTTACTGAATAAATCCTAGGAGAAGCTATAATGAACACATTTTATGTACATTTCTACAGCCTGTACATTTCTATGCCTAGCGTACTGCTTCCAGAATCGAACCAAATACAAAAACCAGATAAACCCTTCTTAACAATAAAAAAATGTAACAATTTAAAATAACTGTCTCAAAAACGCGTTTATTCATCTTAGGAAAAAACGTATACTTAGCAATTAGCTCTTGTGGTAGTGATTCAACTTCAATGCTAAAATAGATTTAAACGTAACAGCATCAGGGAGCCTTTCTGCAATTTTAGCACAAACAGAAGAAGCCACAAAATTGCAGCATTATCAAGTGTTATCAAGTTGATGTTGGCGAACAAAAGAAAAAATGTTAAGAAATAAGGATAACAACAGATTAGGGATAATATGAGGGAATTCATCTTAAAATTGCTGTTCCAGTTAGACAAAATATTAATTCCATTCTCCATTATGTTAAGCAAATCTTACTTAGCCGATCTGTCATTTTATTTTTTTTCCTCTGTGGGTTTAATCATACAAAATTAGGGAAATCTGTTTATTCACTAGATTGTGAAATTGTTTGATTTGTGCAAATGGACCAAATACAATTGTTTCCTGATCTTTAAGTTTGGACAAAATTCAAGGCCTCTTTTTATTCAGAAGCTAAAATTGTTGGCACTCTCCCTCATTCACACCATCAATCTCTCTCACACTCTAATTTGCATTCCCTCACACTATCTCTTATGCTCTTTCTCTCTCAATGTCTCCCAACCTACTCCGCTGACTGCTTCCATGTCCCTGTCATCTTTTCCACAGCTCCACCTCTTCTTGTTCTTCTGTCTTCTTTCTTTTCCACTTCTTAGTGAACCAGGCCTCCGAGGGCACTTCTGCAAAAGATGGAGCCTCTGGGCAAGCCATTTTCCCAATTGGAGGAATGAGGGAGAGGATGTCCCCTCTGGCTCTGGGCACAATTTATTTTTTTGCTAGGACCAGCCCTGATATAAGTCATCTTACCAAGGTAACAGTACTACAGTTGGCAGGAAGAATTCACAAGAAGAGTATAGAGGTAGAATTTACACATAACAAAGGGAATGAGAGGGACAGACAAGTGATAGAAATTGGACAAAGTCATTTCCATGCTGAGGACCATATTACCCTACATGACCAGAAGTTTGTTGACACCACTCCTAAATATTAAGGTTAGGTGTTTCAGCCACACCTATTCTAACAGGTGTATAAAATCAACCACATAGTCAGCCATCTCCATAGCTAAGAGTACAATGAATCACACTGAATATTTCAGTGACTTTAACCATGGCACTTTCATAGGATGCACCTTTGCCACAAGTCGGTGCATGAAATTTCTGCCCTTCTAGATGTGCCCCGATAGAGCTATTATTGTGGAAATATATTATATATATTATATTATTATATAAGTGGAAATGTCTGGAAGGAACAACAGACCACATATAATCACAGAGCAGGGCTGCCCAGTGCAGATGGAAACATTTTCAGGGTTTGGGTTAGACCCCTTACGATACGTGAAGGATAATGCTTTGGGGAAGGTGATGTTTGTGTTAAGCATCTGAATATACTTATACTTTGTGTTATTTTCTCTTATTTTATGTTTAACAGTTTGTTTTACAAAGTCTGCTGCTTTGATGTATTTATAACTTACTTGGGGTTTAAACGCATGAGTTTCATCTTGTGCGAAGTAGCATTTGATAATTATGGTCGATATGCTTACCTGTCAGTGATTCCAAAGATAAGCTTCATTTATTATTTATTTATAACTAGCATTTCAGGTTTTGTAAATGACCATTTCTGTAGCAATACTGTGAACATTCAGTTTTCATTAACATTATGTTCTTAGTAAATAGCAATTCCAAATTCGGAGAGCCCAAGACAAGTAAGAACAAGGAAGTAAAATGTATAATTTGACTAAACCTGATTTGTATTATGGTACACATTCACAAATTAAATTGATGTACTTTTATCATCTTAAATCATTGCAACTTCATCTGACATGACACCAACAAAGGCAAAAACCTTCATGGTTTTTACTGTATGAAATTCTATGTGGCTTCTTATAGCCTGGTTAGATTTCTTAGGGATGTCATAATCCCCTGTGAACAGGGTGTTTGTCACCCCACCATCAAATACATATTTAAGGCTTTTCCAAGTAAGCTTTTTTCGATTGGATGGAATGTGTGTAATTTTGCACTGTTGGTGGTAATGCAAGTTTATATTAAGCACTCATAAGCTTTATTAAAAAATAAAGTGTGTTATTTTATAATTGTTCATAATTGTTAACATTTAAAAGTCCTATTATACTAAGTGTTGAATGTAATACTTTAAAGGGACAGTTTACTGTGCCTGACAGCCCGATTTAGATTGGATATTAATGCAAAAAACAAAGCCCCCCAACATCAGAGCCCTTACTTAAGCTAGAAGCTGTAGCTACCCTACTATTTCATGGTCTTGTGTTTCTTGCCTTGAACACTCAGTGGCAAGAAAATGTTTCCATTGAAATCAATTGAAGTGCTTTCTGTGCATGTGCACAGGGGTCTCGAAAGACCCCTGCCTGCAACATTCGCTGAGCCGATGCTGGAGCTGACTGTAGGTAAGTACAACACGTCCTGCACAGAAAACAGATGAAGGTGGGCAAATGCATATAATCCCTCATTGCATTTGAAAGGCGGCAGTGGCGTCGCTACAGGGGGGCAAGGGGGGGCAATGATCAGATTTTCAGGGAAAACTTAATTTACATGTGGCATCTCTTGAGCCTTTTGTTTTAATATTGATATGGAATCAATATAAATTATAGGTTGTCCGTAACAAAACCTATTACATCATGACAAGAAAAGGGTTGCAAGGAAGGTGTTCACAACAAATAAGATTAGGAAAGTTGACATTGCAGCTTTAAAGTATGCCAATCCAGGGATCATATGGATCAATGGAGAATAATAAGCATAATCAACCGTCCCAAAAGTATAATAGAGAAGGATTCGTTTCATAAGCATGAAATTGAGAACCAAAGTTCATTTCAGACCTCATATCAAATACTGTTATGATAAACATTCCAAATTATCAGTATAAATGGTGCATTCCAAGATTGTTAATTTACTATTCACAATATACAGAAGCATGTATCTACATGCAATTCTGGAGTTACAGGGAAATTACATTATTTTACTAATTATCAAAATAAGAATGATTTAATTTCATAAGTTCCATAGCAACCACAAGGAAAGCTAATGTGTTTCTCTTGACTTTGCTAGTGGACTCAGTGTTTACATCATTTTATACACTTGTTTTCTTATTCAATAGACGTTATAGGATTTATTATAATGAATCCTTTTATTAACCTTACTGTCAGCCTACAAGGACAATATCATTTACTAAAAGAAAAGGGGGAGCTCAAAAGTTCCACAATTGAACTCGCCATTTTGAAAGCTGGGTACATATTGGTATACCGGTGCTTTTTTCTGGGCCGATAAGCAGATACAATCCATTGTGGAATAACATGCCCCAAAGCACTGTGAATAGGTCCTTTGGAGTATGTTGTCAGATGGACGAAATGCACCAGACTGTATGGAGTGGTGCACGTTTAATGAATGGGTCACTGAGTATTTGATTTCAAGGGCAATATGTCGAGACACCTCTTGATTTTGGCAACCAAGTTCCACGGTTGCAGTTCCGTTATTCCAAATTAGAGTCATGATGCAACAGAGGAGACTAATGCAGGAAAAACGGAACTTGCAGCCAAACTTTTTACAAAAAACACATACATACATACGTCATTCATGATCGGCTGTTCCACAGTTCTGAAAGAAGACACCATCCACATCTTCATCCTGCAAACCCAGATTTGTTACTTGAGCTGCTTTTTATTTATTTATTTTTTATTTTTTGAGCTGGTGACATGTCTCACTGCCAGTCCTAACTTGACTTTTACCATCTGAGAGCTCAGCAACAAGTTAATTTAGCTGTAGACTGGTTAAATGATAAATGGAACAAAACTTACTAAAAACTGCTACAGCTAAATAATTTCCCACCAATGGTTTAGAAAATATACATTCTACTATGGCAAATAAGCCCTCGTTTTGGGTTTACGTTGAATTTTATACACTGGAGTTTAAACACATTTTATTTCATTTTCATTAAGGAATAGTTCTCCTTAAATATAAAATGCTTTAGTTATCAGCCATAATATGAAGTTACAGTATGATACAATTATTACAAATTGTATGACTACATTTTAAATTAAGTTTTAGCTAATCTGTTTATATTGAAATTATATTGTAGATGTAAAATGCGGCTGCACATTAGATTGGATGTCATTAATTCGTCAAACCTAATATGTTATAAATTTTCTATCTAAAGTATTTTAGTGCAGTGGTTTTGGCAGCAGTCCTCTGGGAACCAGAATGTGGTCAGACATTTCCTCCACATAGACTGATGATTTGATGCTATTATGTTTGATTAAAAATACATTTCAGAACAGGTGATTACTGTCTACCATTTACCTGGAGTGGGCATTGCTCACCAGTATCGGAGAAGTCAAAATTGCTAAAGCTTCTCTATAATAATAAAAATAATAATAATAAAAAGCTTTCCAAAATGTCATGCTGCTCTGTAAAATTTGCACACATGGGGCAGGTCTAAAAGAAGACAATGCATTCCAGTGACCCCTACACAATTTGTTGTGCCCTAAGATAACCCTGTGAACCTCAAAATGACGGAGCTTCCAGTGATGTACTCTCCCCTAGTTGGAGGGTCAGGGGAGGACGGCGCCAAAAGCTCCACCATGTTGCCCTAAGATAACATTGTGTGAACTTCTATGGCGGAGCTTCTGGTGTTTTTCCCTGATTTGTGGATTGGGTAGAGGATGTTGCTGAAAGCTCCACCTTTTTGCCCTAAGATAAATTTGTGTGAACTTCTGCCTAAATGGCAGAGCTGTTGGTGATGTCCTCTCCCCCATTTGAAGGGTCGGGCAGAGGACGTCACCAGAAGCTCCGCCATTTAGGCTGAGGTTTGCTGGGCGGTTATTTCCATAAAGATGCGGATGAAGAATGAAGAGAGAAAAGAGAAGATAGAAAAGAGAAGAAGTAGAACAATAAGAGACACGGAAGTAGAGCTGTGAGGCACAAAGGCAGGAGTGGTTGGCAGATAAGGTAGGGGGACATTCAGAGAGCATAAGAGAGTGTGAACAAAAATGAGTGTATGAAAGAGTGAGTGAGAGTGTGAGAGAGAATAAACAACGGGATCAGACAACAAATTTTGTTTCTGTTCTTATATTGCCCCTGATTTGTCTGAAATGAAGGGGCAGGGAACAGAATTAATCTGGAAACAAATGGGCCAAAAACAAACCGAAAAATTGGTCTCAATTGTTTTTGGCCCATTTGCGCGTCTCTAGTAATTATTTCTATGAATAAATATTTAGCGTTTACCTGCACCATGTTTCTTCAAAGTGCACCTGCATTTTGCTGTTGTGCCAACTGAAAGATGGAAAAATGCACTAATGCCACATAAGTGACCTAAATACTCAGTTCAATAGATTATTTCGGTCATGTGAACAGACTTTGGCCGTGCTAGATGTATATTTGGATCAGTGAGCCATTGCACCTAATATGCACCTTCTAGTGCCAAATGTTTTTGGTTTTTTTTGTGTCGTGTCACATGATTTCTAAATTCTGCTACTAGTACAATATTTACAGTTGATATGTCTGCATATTTTACTTGTCCAGATATGATTTTTATTTTACAGAATGGACTACAAGTTTGATAAATATTTTCTGAACAGACATAGTAATCTTGCTAATAGAAATACTTTACAGTATTGACTAGAATTTTGATAAATATTTTCTGAATAGACATAGGAATCTTGCTAATAGAAATATTTTAAAGAAGGGTGCATCAAGTGATAAATGTAATTTTATCGAGCCGTGGCTGTCTTAGTTATATATATTTCTAATTAGTTCACTGTCCCTCAGTGATCTTCTTAAATGCACAGCTACATTTACCACTCATCAATAAGTAATGCAGATAAATAATACATTGTCCATTAGCTGTGTGCATATAATAGACACTGCGTGATATTATTGTGCATACTTCATTAGTGCAATATTTTGGCAGCAACCTATGATGTGGTTCACCAAAAATATAATATAAACATAGAGGTTTTATACATTGGACCTTGTTCATAACCCTTATTTCCTGTAGGAGGCGTATGTCTATCAGGAGCATACCTGAGTTTCCTTTATTTTATTGGCACTACCATCCCTTTCCAGTATCGTCCTTTTTAACATTTCTTTTACAGTCTCAAAGAATGAGAAAATACCTTGAAAAGACTATGGAATTAGTTACAGTATACATAAGGAATCTAGCTCAGTCCTAAATTTAACTAAACCTGCATAAATCTTCAAAAACCGCTGCTTTCATCATGAGAAAATTGTGTCTACGAATATAGATCCAAAAATGATTTAAGGGAACACAGAAAGGATCCAGTCATGGTTTACATGCTTCCTCATACCACCTCATTGGCTATATGTAGAACTGAAAGTTAAACCAAAAAAGTAAGCTTGTAGCGGCCCACAATCTTTCTATCAGAACCAGGGATACCCTTGTTCTCTCTCCTGTCTTTCCCTGAGTTCCACGCTGCCATTGGATCCCTTTTGATTTGCACATGAAAGGAGACCCATCCGTTTTAGCTTTACTTAATTTTAGGCATAACTATGCTTAGTGCTATTACTATATTTGCTGTATGTGGTGAAATAGCAGGAGGCATTGTTTACTTTGTAGTTAACTGTGTTTATCAGTGTTTTGTGTTTAGAATTACACTAATCAGTCTGCAAGCATCAGGTAATTAAGCAAGTTGATGAAAATAATGCATTACACTGGGGAGAAAATGTGTTATCCTTCTTATTGACTGGTTTTAGTTTTTTTAGGGATTATCAATCAAACGTGCCAGGAGAGAAGCAGCTGCTGCAGTGTCCCATTTTTTTGTCTCTTATGTGCTTTATTTGTATTCAATTAATTCTAGAAAAAAGTGAGAAATTGACACATCTTCTTGGTTTGTAGACTAACGCTAAGAATCAAGTTGCTCTACAGCCACGCTGGATTGTTAGCGCAGGTGATTTTCCAACCACCACTAGTCTTCTAAAACATTTTAACAGCTTTAATTATTGTAAATTTATATTCACCTAGAAATATGACATCATTTCTATCAAGTTATTGCACTCTATTTTGATAAGGCACATAAACTAGCCTCATGTAGTGATTTGTGGTGGCCTTGTGTACCTTTTGTCAATTGAAGGCTGTAAGCAATGAGATGTCATTCATGATGTACATTAGTGGTATACCCACTGGCTGTTTTACATCATCAAGATGATGTTCTGGTGGACACTATTACTTACAGAGAGATATGCAGGGGACATGCCCCTTTCCAACTACATCATCTAGAAATAAATACTAAAAAAAAACATGGCAAAAATGTTAAATATCAATTGTTATCACCAATACCTCAGTGAATGAAGTAATAGTTACTAAGCAGCAACGGTTACCTGAAGTTGGTGACATCATACAAGTGTAACAGTGATCAACCAACAACCTATTTACAGACAACACCAATATAGCTATAATGTTAATGATATTGGACAATGCCTAGAATCATTACTATTAGCTACATTTCAAGATTTATAAGACTCTTATTTTTACAATGTATGTCATTGATGTTGGGTATAATTTCTTTCATGCTACATCAATTTGAATAACACTGCTAGTGTTGGTTATGGCACTGTTACATTTCACACATTATTGATTGTTGTCAATGCAAACTAATGCAATTAGTAAATGGATCATAATAGATTTTGTACTTTAAAGCTATTACAAATTCACTTTATCAGGTGTAATCTATTAAACGTCCTGTGACCATTAAGTGACCATTTAACCTCACTCCTCGAGGTGGCAACATTACAGCCCTGGAATATGTCTGTCTACTTCAAGAAGCGAAGATGGCCATGTTTAGACCACTTCTCTGGTCACAGATCAGAAAATCTCCCTGATCAAGTGGGCATACTTCCTCAATCATCCAGAAAAGCATGTGAATGACTTTTTCAGAAAGAGTGCCATCTTTTCTCGTATAACTAGATCAAACCCATATTACTTATTCACCTCAACAGCACTGGCAGGAGCATCTTATTACATTATTTTGATCTTATTACATTTGTTGGTTTTACATGATTAGTACTTTGTAGACTGTCTGCAGTTGTAGTAACTTATTAGGGAAGGGTTGAACTTTCTGATATGGGGGGGGGCAAGTGGCCCCCAGGCCTTGCCCCACCTTCATAATGAGCACACACTTACATACCTTCATGGAGCCTGTATTCATACTGTGGGAGCTTCACTGCTATTACCGTGAGTCCACATGACATTGCGTTATGTGACCCCACAGTGTTCCCATCTCTTTGAAAGGGCTGGCCCTGTTTGAAGAATTCCACTTGCTCTCGGGCCAGCCGCCCCTATGTCTTATTCAGTTATTAAGGTAACTTCTTTATCTTCACTCCAAGTAAGTTAAACATTCTGAAATTAATCATATTTTTACAAACTACAAAATAACAAGCACAACACTGACCCTGATCCATGGCTGTTTTTTTGGCTTCTATTTCATTAGCAGGATTCAAAGAATATTTACTATTTCCAGCCATGTACGCCAATAGATTTTTCTTGACTGCAAAACTCAAGGTTATTTAATTATGTTGTTTGACAAGATATAATCACTACAGCTAATAAATGGGGTTATAAACATATTGTACCATGCCCTTACTGTACTACAAGCCATATCATTACTTCTCACATATCTTTAGCAGGATTCACATCTGCTATGCATATCAAAATAAACACTTTTTATAGTTGTATGCTTCAATAAATTACACATCAAATTTGACCTTGTAATTTGTTTTTGACATTATACAAGGTGCTTATTTTTTACTTTTACAACAACTTGTAGTGTATTTACCGATTCCTTTGATATCTAATAATCTTCAAAAATCCCATTGAGACATTAATTTTCAACTATGGCCATTCTTCTCTCCTGAATGGCAAATTCCAAGGATTTCTGTCCTTGGCCATTAGGGGTGAAGACTAGAAATTTGCTCCTGATGGGGTTACCATAAAAACCTGAATATGTATTCATTTTCTGTAATATGTTATGTGCGAGATGTTCAGGGTAACAGTTTTATAAACGTTTTATTTTTTGTGTGTGTATATATATATATATCTTTAAATGCAACTTATGTTTATTTTACTGCTTTCTTGAATCTGTTGCATAGCAGTACAGTAAACAGAGAGCAAAGGTCACTAGGCTGTCTTTGAAAGTGAGTGATATCATTTTAAAAATGCATGGCCCTGTCTGCATTACCATTGAGGTTTGTCGTCGGAGAAAGACATTAGATTCATAGACAGGATAGTGCAGTGATACACAATACAAACTACATCTGAAACCCTAGGCCTGCCATTTGGCTGGGGGAAAGCACCTTTTGTGGCAGGGAAAGTGATTAAAACCCTGTGGAGTGTCAAACCTTAAAATAACAAGGCTTTTTCACAATAATATATATGAACAGCAACAGTGTTACTAAACCATACCCTTTCTCAGGATAAAAGGAGAATTTCTACATGTCTTTACTTTGCTAGCATACAAGATTTGTGGTACTATAAAATATTAAGTAAACAAATACTTCCTAAATAACGGCCTATTAGCCAAAGCAAATGTGTGTGGGAAAAGAGGTGGCTCAGCTTAAATTTTTTCTTAGCATGTTACAGAACTCAAGATTTTGTCTTAGTTCCTGGTGTCAGTTCATCTGGTGGGTGTGTGTGGCTTATAGTATACAGTGCTGTCACGTAAGGTTGCCTACAACAGCCTTTGTAACACAATAGGGCCCAGTCCTCAATGACTTCCTCAGTCCTTGCTGGAGATGCTTTATCTAGTGGTCATCTATAGCTATGATGATGGGTGTAGGGCGGCTAGTTGCCTAACATTACACTTGAGACTCAACATTAAGAAGACTTTGTGTCCATATTGATGTCGCTATCATTAGAAGGTACCCTGTTGCCTCTTCATCTCTACAGATGACTCACATTTATGTGTTTTGTCTTCATGCTTCACAACTCATCAAGGCAGTCACTGAAAATGTGTGTACATCCTCTGCAATTCTTCTGTTGGGTGTGTTCTGTCAAGAGGTTTCCCTTTAGATGGTTGTGAGGTCGAGTTTCCACATGTGGCATTCTTTGTCTGATATTGTTCTCGGTAATTCTTTAAGTACTCGGCTGAGATTTTTTTTTACCAAAATAAATCATTTAAAATATATAACTGGATGCTTTAAAGAGGGCCTGTTATAGTTTCCAGACTACATTACCATAGGATATCTATTTTTTGCTTTTGCAAAAACAAGCTGAAGGAGTTACTGTTGCATACCCCTGAACAATTATTTTTTGTGAGGCAGTCCCTATTATCGAGCAGTACACAATTCTCGTCCTTTTTTGTTGTGTTTATAACATGAGTTTAACCTTTAACTTTTTTGACATGTCTATCATCCCACTGTAAGTTCTGCGACACCCTTATATTATTTGTTATAATTATATAGTAATGCTAAATGATCTGAGTAATCTCACACTGCCTCCACTTTGGTGATTGATAATGCAAAGCAGAAGAAGAGACTGACAGGTTTTCCTCTGGACACTTCAGCCTCACTTTCCTACTGTGACATTTATGACAGGACAGGTTCAGAGGGATTCTCCTTGCTGTGAACCCTTTTTCCAAGGCGCCAGTAAAGGTTAATGTCTCTGATTATAGATGACATACAGTTTGATTGATTGGCAGATCTGTGTAGTCATTAAATATATCCACATTTTTTAGTATGTAATTGTTCATTGGCTATTGGTACTGTACTTATTCTTTGGCCTGTAAATATTAGTATATATTTTTTAAAAAGTTTACCTTACATACATACATACTTATCAACCTCCATTTATCAAGTCAAAACCAATACTAACCATAGTGCTACATAGTAAGACATAGGCAGCAGTAACATGAGTGAAGAAGACCTATAAAGACTAATAAGGTATAGCAGTTTAAGGTGGTCAAAAATTAGTTTAGCCAGTGTGAAAAGAATTTTGGAGTGGTAGGGATAGAGAAGATGATCATAGCATTGGTAAAAAAAATCATATTGTATATTCTCTTTTATTTTGAGTTCCTCAAAGGAGAAGTCCCTCTGGGTGAAGTGGTGACCAACTAGGGTGCAGTTATTATCTTCATTGTGTCTGTTAGTGGACTACATATGTAGACTCATTCTTAGGTTATGTTTCACATTCATTGCACTGTATGATATGCATAGCATTTTCAGATGTGTATGATCCCTTGATTTTGTATTGTTCGTTCTGTGTTGGTTTTGTGATGAGCAGTTTTATCATTACAGGTGTGTTCACACAGTTTGCAGCCAGATATATTACATGGTTTGGTGCCATTTTTTAATAATAACGTGTTCATTGAGCAGTTTTTGTTTTAGGTAGGGTGGTTGTCTGAAAGCCAGGATAAATGGGTCCGAGGATACACTGCACTGTATCCTCTGTTAATAGTAGTATAATAATAATATAAACGTGCATAGTCAAAAGTTTGGAATTAAGGTTGTTTCACATTTAATCACTCTGGTTTTTTAATGCATCATACGGTATGATAACTACGGTTTGGTTCACAGAAAATATGTGCTAATGTGCTGATATTTAAAAAAAAAAAATTATTTCTGCCCTACACCTAAACAATTTCCATATCTCTTGCAGGCCAGAGGATGTGCTTCTGAGGCGTACCCATGATGAGAATGTTCTTCTACATTGTTTCTTGTGGCCACTTGTTACTTTTATGGTGGGAGTACTGATTGTGGTGCTCACCATCTGTGCAAGAAGCCTCGCCGTCAAAGCGGAAGCTATCCAAAAAAGAAAATATTCCTAGAGGGAAAAATACAAAATCTGAAAACTTCAGTTGTAACCAAAACCCCAATATTCCTATAGCCCTCTTGTTGCTTCTTCATCATGGTTTTCTGAACTTGGTTATCTGAAGATGAGAGGTTAATAAAAGTATATTTTTTCAGGCTCTTTGTGAAGAACTGAACCAGGCCAGAAAATGTCAGCACTGAAGCAAATATATCAGGAGTTATGGAAAGGACTCACGTTTGGCCAAGTTTAAAGCGAGGCAGTCTTAAAGAAAGTTTCATTTCACCTTTGCGATAAAGTATTTTTTATTTGGTATATAAAATTTCAATCAAAAGATATCAGTTTATTTTGTATCATGTAATTCTAAAATATTAAAGTGTGCTTTTTTTATGTCCTATGTCTGTAATGTTACAGAATTTAATTTCATTATGTTACTCACTTGTTTACAGCTCATCTTAAAGGGTAATACTCTATTACAATCCTCATTAAAGAAATTAAATATAGTGTGGGGGGGGAAAGTCCAAGGGGTATATGACCTTTGGGTGTTGCCTATAGTCCTTTTGCCTACACATCGTATTTTTTGAACAGGGTCGACCTCATATGCTAATATGCACATATGCTTATCCTTTTTAAAACTTATTTACAACATTTTTAAAAGAGGGGTACGTTTCTCTAAGCGGATGTGAACATAAACCCAACCACTTGTAAGTGTCTTCATGAGTGATTTTTATTTCTATATGTAATTAAAAGTCAGTAAGAACAAGTATGTAGTATTTATTTACACAAGATAATGCACAGTATGTGCTTATTTATTATGCTTATGAATTGAATTGCCATCGAGCACATCGGATACAGTAAGCTCTTAATAACTAGATGAGAATTGTGTGACTCTAGGTTATTAGGCAAATAAATAACAAATAAGTAATTAATAATATGGCCCCATTCTAACACAAGTGGTGGATTTAACTTGTCCTGTGGATATACTATTGTGTTATAAGAAGGTGACAGATTTTTGTGTAACTGTGCTTACATTATGCCAAAACTTCCATGTGTACTCCGATCCCTGTCTCCTGATCACTGTGGTCAGCTGCAGTGGAAGTCAGACTGAGACAAAATAATAAGCATAAGGAACCCAGTGATGTCATCATTTTCATCATCAAATGGTAACCTCTAGATATAAGAATACACTCACGTGGATCGATCTTTAGACATATTACATTGAGAAAGTAAAAATAATAGAAGAGTGATTAAAAAATTAATAAAAGTGTAAAATTGGAAAGGATGTGGGTTTTGTTTGTGTCTATTTTCATATCCCAGGAGAAATTTTCGTAGATCATCAAACTAAAAATTATTTTCTAAGTCAATCCTTATCTGCAAAACCCATTAAAAGATTATTAAAAACTCTCAATATATTTAATCTGATACAACCCATCATAATTTTATTTTTGCATCATTGTCCTTAATTAACAGCACATTTTATTGAAAAGCTTGCAAAATTCTTAAGTTACTGTATCATGAGAGAGAGAGAGAGAGATACTTGCATCTAGGGCTAAAAGAAGATTTGGCCATCACATTTTTATTAAGATTGTAGTTTGTGGGACTAATACAGTCATATACATTTTGGGTTAAATATACATTAACATTGTGTTACTCATAAGCATGCTATGTTCATATTCCACTCTGCAAAATCATAGAGACGTATGCTTGGTAATCTTCCCATCTGTTGTTTCATTTGTTCCAGTGTATGCCATATCTATTGAACATGCTAAATTCCAAAATGTGTTGGATTTCCAATGACAAAAAGCATAAACAGGGATTAAACCACTGTGTGTAGGGCGTTATGATAAATATTTATATTATGATAAATTGGTGTCTATTTTGAATCAGTCAGATGTTATCTGTGCTTTGTCGCTGATGCTATTTATTTGTTGGCATAACTTGGCACGCTTTTGATGTTATTAAGCTACTTATAGCCTCCAATGGCGCAAAAACACACTAAATTAAACACACTAACACTATAGCTAAAGTATGGTGGTTGACTTGGAGCTAGGCATCCTAATACTGAAAGTATGGTGGTTGACTTGGAGCTAAGCATCCTAATACTGAATGGGATTCTTCTCAAACTGCGCTGTTCTTTTTTAATACTACTTAAACAGTAGAAGAATCAAAATTTGTTGGATTGGAGTTGCAAAATTTCCCGTGTTCCAAAAAGTCACCTTTTTTAATGGGCTTCAATCTTTGGCAGGATTATCTACTGTACACATGTTGCATTTATGCATAGATCTTTCACAAAAAGTAGTTTGTTTTTTTTGTTTGCTTAATTGCTTGCTCATTTTTTTTATTTAATTTTACGTACCAAAGAGTATTAACATGTATTAACATGTAAACGCATCGAAACCCCCTTACAACGGTTATGTTTTTGTAGTTAGAAAATATAAATTGTGTCTTATTTCACTCCTCCTCTGGTTTCCTCTACTGAAACCTGGAGGTTAAAGCACAATGAATATTTCCTGCACATGCTCAGAAGCACTCCCAATGAAGCCAATGGGAACTGACCTTCTTTTGAAATCAATGTGAGTAGCATCAGCCAGTCGCATATACATGATTGGCTGCTGCTACTCACATTGACTTCAATATGTCTCAGCTATCATTGACTAGAATGGGAGTGTTACTGAGCATATTCATGCTCTGCTTTCTGTAAAGGAAGCTGGGGAAGGAGTTAAACGAGACAGCAGTCTAAAAACGAAAGAATGCCTGTGCTAATTTGCATGCAAAATGTAATTAAGTATTCATTCAACATCAAGTAGGGCCAGAGTGGGCCTACAAGACTTGCCCCAGCATCCGGATTCCACGCACAGGATTTGCACAAGCACCATGATTACACACAAGATAGGATTTGCCAAGATTGCATCCTGAGGATTTACCCAACACCCAGATTACACCCACAGTGGTCTCCCCTGTCTTGGGTCTTCTCTCTATCTGGCATTCTATACCCTTTAGGCCCAAAACAGTAACTGTAACAGTAACTGATAGACAGCAGGAATACACACATACTACCCTTACAAATGCCTGCCCATAAACAAACATACAAATACACATTCACACTTGCCCTTATACATAAACACCCTGGCTAACACTTGCCCTTGTATCTACACGCTGGCCCTTAAATATACTTGCTGTGACCTAAACACTTACAAAAGACAAACACACTCTCTCTAACCTTTCCTCATAATTTCTCCCCTATCTATCTCTCCTTTCTCATTATATCTCCAATCAGCATTAATAGCAGGGGCACTTTGTAAGTAAGCGGGGAGACAGATACCCCCACCTCTTTTCTTTTAGGACGTTAGGAGGAAATCTACGCTCTCGCCAAATGGCCTTGCTACTCCAGTGGTGCTCGCCAACGGCATTTCAGTTGGGGTAGCAGGGACCCCTAGTGATGCCACTGCTAACAACCAGCAAGACAGTCGATTTATCAATATGCAAAGAATGGGTTTTGGTTACCTGCTCAACTTTCAGTGAGATACTTTTTAAACATGTACAATAGGTTGGATTTCCTTGTATCATCCTGTTCACAGCTCCCGTGTCAAAGCTGTGTGAGTAACCTACAAAACATGTAGACAGTTCACGTCTGACTGGCATGCTTACCAAACTCAGTTTATTATATTAATCTAGCGTTTGTTCTCCATAGATGACATTTTAAGTGTATTCATCGGGTAGTTCTACTACTTGACTTACTGAAGCTAGTTTATGATCGGTCTATACATTTAATTATTGATCCATTTGATAATGTTTTTGACATAATTTTATGTCTCTAAACTTTTATTTTTACGTTTTTTTTTAAGGTGTACTATTAAACAATTATGTATGTAGAAGCCACTGGTTACATTGCTGGTTGTGCTAGAGTTATGTTAAAATACGTTTCGTTGAAAGTGCTAAAAGTTAAGAAATGATCTAGTGGTTACTGCACCTCCTTTATCACCAGCTTTACTATATGCATGTAAGCCACCTTGTTTTTCTTATATTGCAGCTCAGATAGAGCTTTCTTCAACAGTAGATGTTTTTTCATAGGATTATTTTCAAATCACATTTTGGAGGATATAGTGCAAAATAGCACTGCTTTATACTAATGATCTGTTGAGTGCAGTTTTCACATGGATTTGATTTGTATTCAAATTATAATCAATATTTTCTTTCTATATACATTGAATTGTGTGATAACTGATGCCAATTCATCTTTCGTTTTTTAATTTTTACTAGGTAAAATAACATAATAGCATCCATTTGCTTTTATGTATTGGCTATTACATGTACAATAGTTCAATGTTACTTTTTGAAGCTTGTTGCTGGGCAACCAATTGAAACATTCCACGGTGTTTTGTTTGCCGAGACAAATCTATGGAAAATTGCATCCTTTGGGCTCTGTTGTTTTTAATGGATCGAAAATACTACTCTGGCTTCACGGTGACGCAACCTTTTACCATGTCGTGCAAATCTGGCTTTGAAATATAATATATTGGTTCTGCACTTTGTACCAAATTCATTTTATTCACACAGAAATGTTAATATGCATAGAGCATGTGTTCATGCTTAATCCTGATTAACAA
This sequence comes from Spea hammondii, assembly GCA_029215755.1. Lineage (NCBI taxonomy): Eukaryota > Metazoa > Chordata > Amphibia > Anura > Pelobatidae > Spea > Spea hammondii. Next base: position 48,861,259 of record JARDYJ010000004.1, read on the forward strand.
AATCCTTTCTGTGATTGCCTTTGAATCTCCGGAGAAATGAATTAGGTTAACAGCTTCAGTGCCTGATTTACCTAAAGGATGCTGGAGAGTAGAACATTGAGACAGCTTTCACTAATTTCAGGGTGCTTTCTGCAAAAAATAGCGCAAATAGGGGAATTCTGATTTTCATGAGTCAAAAAACATTGTTAATAGTGGACAGCTATCATATGCATTAAAGTCCATCCCTCTTGCTGGTCTTTATTACTAGACCTCTTCCCAAAAGAATATTTATGCAGTTATCCACCAAAGGTGGGTATATGCACTTATAAAACTGCCCATTATATTCATGCTAAAATTTGTCACCTAAATAATTTAGTATTTTTTATCAATGTTCCAGCAACAATTTTTCATTATCTTTAGAAAGAAATGTTTATTGAACTATAATAAACTGGAATTATTCTGAAATGATGAAACTGTGCCCGATATGCCCAAAGCATATGCACTCCATGTTAGCATTTATTTATAGAACGCCGGCGGATTCTGTAGCGCTATTAAACAATAGGGTGGACAGTGAAAATGACAATACAACTGACACACACAATGAGAACTACTGGAGGGAGAAGAGGGTCTAATTCTTGCAAGCTTAGAATGAGATCATTTTGAAATCTAGTATTAAAAATGTTTTTAATTAAAAATACTTCTGGAACAATTTTGATCAAGAGGGCAAGTTGATTGGGAAACATATTTCTAATTATGGCTTTAAACCTCCAATTGCTTTCTAGCAGTATAGAGCTCCTATCACGCATGAGGGATGAACGGAGGCAACAAAAAGAGGACAGATCGGAGGTCATGTGGGCAGAGAAAACAAGGCTGAAGCCTTTAATTTATGTGCCGGTTTATTACACATAATGCATTAGTTCTGCTGTACAGTTCTTGCTAAATACTAGGGAATTAAAACGGCAATGCTGAGTTAATGTGAAAATCATGCATTAGTTAAGCCGGATGCTGTTCCCCTTACCTAATCAGCCTGACTGTACATTACTAAAATGATGCAGCACAACCGTCAAATGATTTTGGTAAAGCATTTAAAAATTACGCCTAGCAACATATAGAATATCTTTATACCAGTTTCTAACGGACTGTCAAAATTAACCAAACAATAAACATGTCAAAAACCGACATTTTACAGTTTTATATACAAAACAACCCTACGTAATGGTTGTTGCAGTTTAAAATAATATATATGTGTATTACAAAACCACTGTATGGGTATATTATAGGAGCAACCATTTTAAATTCCTGCTGTCGGGATTTGCATGATTACCGTAACCCTCTTCATTAAATTATTCTTCCTTTATTGCCGGGAGGGTATGGGTGTAAAAAAGGGATATAAACTACCACATGACATAACATAAAGTGGATATCTTAACCTAAAGTGTAGTAATTTGTATGCTAGATATGCCACCTTTTGCCACAGATCTCAGTCTTCCTAAGGTTAAAGAAATTGTTTATTTAAAACCACATATCTACAAAATAATCACACCGCATTATGTTACATGTTATTTTCAATCCATCCGCTCTGTATACAGTACAATTACATTTTACTGTTCAAGATTACTGTGTTTAGCACTAAATGTGCACTGATTGTGCTTGTACTTAAAATGGATTTGGGGTGTGCAGTACGATTATGATATCATATTTTCACTCAGTTGTTATTCAGAGCCAAATATCTCCCTACAACCATCAGAAAGTTTGTACAGAAAAAACAGCTCTCTTTATACTGAGTTAAATAGAATATAGCTATAGAGAAGCCATGCAATGCAATCAAACTGTATTTTGGAGCAGAAATAAAGCAGACAGCGGCTGAATGATAAATCAACAGTCAAGCAGAAAGATAGCATGTGGGAAAATAGGAGTTAAACTTTATGAACATTTGCTGCTGTTTAAATACTCATTGAGATTTTTATCATTGCGGGTCACTCAAGAGATACTATCGGCATCGTGTCCACAAAGACTAATATCCATCCAAAAAGCAAAAGGTGACCTTGGAAATCCAGTACTATTGTGCATTACCAGGGGTGACGCCAAAATCTATTCCAGCACATTTTGCCTAACATCGGCTTTCCAATTAAAGTAAGTTGTATAGAAATTGAATATTAGAGTTTGACTTTATTTTCCAAATATTCACTTAGTGATACACATTATGTTTTTACCTGAAGTCTACAGTTAATATTCCTGTACAAGTGTCTTAATTTCGAAACTGGCTTATCCTCCACTATTCACACACAGGGTCAAAATGTCACTGAAAAATACTAACACCACTGATCTCTTCTTGGAATATTTTGCATGTACTCTAACTCATTATTAGCAGTTTTTATAAGAAAGATATAAAGTGCTAACCAGATGAAAGTAGACACTGTCACGTTGACTAAGAGAAACAACTCTGAAAACAAGTGGCTTGTCAACATTAAAAATTGAGGGTAGAAGTTAACCATTATGTACAAATGCTTTCAGAGGCTTTTCCTTCCACAGATTATTTCTTGTCCTCACATATGTCAGTTGACCCTAGAGCAAACGTTAAGAAACATGACAGTGTCGTATTTCTTGAAGCCAATATTAGGAAGTCCCTGTTTCATAACTGTCTGTAACCTAGCAACTACAATAAAAAGACACTCATTTAGCAAGCTTACATCAGCGCTTAAGAAAATAACATAAAACAACTATTTTTTTTAATATGATTTCAAGACTAGGTGCTCCATTACAAAGAACATTGCTTTTAAAAAGGAATTAACTCAAGAATGGAATAACCCAACGGCCCTTCTATTCTTACACAAGAAGGAATTGTGAGGGTGGGAGCACAATACAACCATTATGCATAATAATAATAGAAGGAAAGGAGGCTTCAGGCAACGCACTCAACAAATACTTTACATCTGCTGTGGCTGAATATTATGTAAAGCTTGTGGGAAGTGCGCAATGTAATAAAAGGATCAGGAGTGTGCATTTCTTTCTGGGTTGTGCCCATAATAATTATAAGCACAACAGATGCTAATTACATACTGTTTCTTGTAAAAGCACATAGGCATACTTTAGATATGCATTGTAAAGTACTGTCATTTTCTGAATCCACTGAATGTGGGGAAACGCCGTCTTTTTACTAATAAAAATAGTAATAGCACAGTTGTTTTCTTCATAAAAAAAATTTCATCTTGTGTATCTCTCCCTCTATACATACTGTGTTGCTGGTACACTAAGACTCTTGTAGAGTTTATAGGCCTCTGGACAATGATGGTGCAGTTTATGTGGGAAGAAGGTCCCACCTCAGAAGTCTGGAACTATTTAGAAGCCTATTGTGATAACGGATTATAAAAAGGAGAAAACTCATATACAGGATGCTGCATACCTAAACAACACAACTATAAAGCAATACATTAACATTTTGCAGCATATCGATAGTAATAATGTAATCCTGTTTGGACTAATCTGCATTCAGGGTCAGTCTTCAACTTGGTTACCTCCATATTAGCGCTAGCAGATAGTTCTTTGAATATTGTTGAGGGATTGGGGGTCTAATGACGCAGTGCCTTCATTTAGTTGGGACACCTGAGGCTTTCCGAGACATTATCTGCTAAGAAAATAACTTAATAAACAATAAGGCAGACACAGTAGAGCGCTGTTTTTAAATGGGATGGTACCCAATAAATAGATTGTAACAGAGGTATTATAACATCAATAACTATAAAATGCCTTCATTTAGTTGGGAAATCTGAGGCTTTCTGAGACATTATCTGCTAAGAAAATAACTTTATAAACAATACGGCAGACACGGTAGAGCATTATTTTTAAATGGGATGGTACCCACTAAATAGATCATTTTATAACATCAATAACAATATAAGAGAAGAACACATACACAATTTGTAATCTAACGTTTCTCACAAACTGCAAGAGCACAATTTTGATAATAATACCTACTAAATTCAGAAAGCCAGTCCCAGACTCTCCAGGAAAATGGTGGTGCACTACAATGCAGCGTGTAGCATTACCTTGGTGTGTAAAAGGTGGGGATGACACCAATACCTTATGGCCACACCAGTTCCCAGGATCTGTCCTCTTAAGAGTGCGAGTCTTTTCTAATGGCTGGTAGCTTGTGCTGGTAACTTGGTCATATTTCGACACTGGGTTCAGCTCCCACAGCCTCTTCTTCTAGCAAAGACTTTATTGAGCTTTACTACTCTTGCCCCAGGTGTACTCTTCTAATCTATGAACACAGATATGCAGCAAGACTGGCTTAGACTGTTCAAGACTTCTGTACACATCATTACTATTGGCTCCCAGTACAAGCTTCTCCCTTGAGGTCTTCAATCTCTCAATGGATGCCTTGTCCCTCCCTTTTCAAAACACCCACCTGATTAGCTCACACGGATGTCTATAACATTGGCTGATGGAGGGCAGTCAGTCTTTGCTATACTGAGGACTCTGTGGTGCATGATCCATCACAAACCAACTAAAGAAGTTCTAGTGCCAGGGTTACAATAATAACTGGTGGTAATGGACAACCTTTAGTAACCTGCACCTCCACATTCTTAACACACGAAGAGTGGGGGTTTGCTTGCAAATGTTAGATGCAAAAAAGAGTATTTTTGAACACAATGCCAAACTAGTTAGGAGTTAGGACATTGTATACTATACTATTGAAATACCACACAATACTAGCTCCCACCAGTTTCATTTGTCTGAACCCTTTTTACATGCCACCCATGTCCATTGCTTTGCTATGATGTATGAAAAGATGTCTCACAAAAGAAGTTCATAGAGTACTATACATGTGTGCAATGCAGCCATCTTGCCCACTCACAGTAAAAAAAAAAGTCTTGTGCACAGCAATGTATTTAATGAGGGTACGAACCTAGGTATGACCAAAGGTAACACCCAATGACACCCCCCAAGAATAAAACAGTTGTTGGTGAGGAGGTGTCTCAATGGTTGTGGACAGTAGTGGCATTGAAGATCTGTGCAGACTGTAAAATGAACATGATCATACAGTAAACCACTGGAGACACCCAAAAAGGGGATCTTCAGTCCATAAAAGGGAAAGTATATTTTTATCTTACTTAAATGTTCTGAACAACATCTTTATCAAGAACTGCATATGTTCTTTCACATAGCCGTAGGATCTTTTATGCATTGGTCGTTTTTCACAAAGTGGTAGTCCTGTGGCTTTCTGTTAATTAATTGTACAAATGTCTCCTACAAGGACATCGAACAATCTTTGTATTGAAGGCAATGCATGCCTGCATAGATTAATTAAAGAGCGAGATGTATCTCACAATTTTTGAAAATATTTTATTATATATGTAGTGAGTGTACAGCCTCTATAACAGTTTACATTTGCTGTCCCCTCAAAATAACAACACCGCCATTATTTTCTAAACCTTGGCAACAAAAGTGAGTACACCCCTAAGTGGAAATGTCCAAATTGGGCCCAAAGTGTCAATATTTTGTGTGGTCACCATTATTTTCCAGCACTGCATTAACCCTCTTGGGCATGGAGTTCACCAGAGCTTCACAGGTTGCCCCTGGAATCCTCTTCCACTCCTCCATGACAACATCACGGAGCTGGTGGATGTTAGAGACCTTGCGCTCCCCACAGATGCTCAATATAGTTTAGGTCTGGAGACATGCTTGGCCAGTGCATCACCTTTACCCTCAGCTTCTTTACCACAGCAGTGGTCGTCTTGGAGGTGTGTTTGGGGTCGTTATCATATTGAAATACTGCCCTGTGGCCCAGTCTCCGAAAGGGAGGGGATCATGCTCTGCTTCAGTATGTCACAGCACATGTTGGCATTCATGGTTTCCTCAATGAACTGTATCTACTCAGTGCCGGCAGCACTTATGCAGGCCCAGACCATGACACTCCCATCAACATGCTTGACTGTAGGCAAGACACACTTGTCTTTGTACTCCTCACCTCATTGCTGCGACACACGCTTGACACCATCGGAACCAAATAAGTTTATCTTGGTCTGATCGGACCACAGGACATGGTTCCAGTAATCTTTGTTCTTAGTCTGCTTGTCTCCAGCAAACTGTTTGCAGGCTTTCTTGTGCATCATCTTTAGAAGAGGCTTCCTTCTGGGACGACAGCCATGCAGACCAATTTGATGCAGTATGCGGCGTATGGTCTGAGCACTGACAGGCTGACCCCCCCACCCCTTCAACCTCTGCAGCAATGCTGGCAGTACTAATTCGTCTATTTCCCAAAGACAGTCTCTGGATATGACGCTGAGCATGTGCACTCAAATTCTTTGGTTGACCTTGGCGAGGCCTATTCTGAGTGGAACCTGTCCTGTGAAACTGCTGTATGGTCTTGTCCACTGTGCTGCAGCTCAGTTTCAGGGTCTTGGCAATCTTCTTATTGCCTAGGCCATCTTTATGTAGAGCAGCAATTCTTTTTTTCAGATCCTCAGAAAGGTCTTTGCCATGAGGTGCCATGTTGAACTTCCAGCTAAGGTCACAAATTGCAATAAATCCCTTGAATGCATAATTGGCCCAAGATTTTATTTTCCAGCTACCTTTTTTTATTCAAATTTTAATGTATATTTATCAAGAAAGAGATAATGCAAAGGAGTGCATTTCCTCATATTTCCAGCAATATTTGTAATTAAACCAACATTGTCAAACTCTACAGAACATGGCTCAATGTGATTTGAATAAATGAGTTGCTAGTTGAGTTGTGATGCCTATTCAAGTTGTAATGTTGAGTAGTTTTAGGTCAATCAAGTTACCTCTGTAACTTGACAGACAATGCAAACCTCAAGAATAGAACTGTAGTAAAACATCTCTTCGATTGCATTCCCACAAACACAATCCTGGATTAGCAGAAACATGTTCATAGTTTGCACCAAGTTATAATAATGCATTTTGTGATTTAATATGCATTTCATTGTGCTTTCAGCATCAGGCATTCATGCTGTCTTCGCATAATTCTATCTTGTTTTAAGATTATCGACACTGCAGGAAAGTGTGATTGGATTCTTCATTGGATTTATTAAGCCTAATCAAGCATTTTCCTTGACTGCCATTCATGCCACATCGGTTGTTTATTCCTATGCCTGATTTACACCCACTCTATGATATTACATTTTTTATTTCCACATCAATGCATATCCCCTCATTCTTCTCATTATTTTCTTATGTAGCTCGCTGAAATATCACTCAGCAAACTCCAGCTGACATTACCTGTAGGAGCAACCTATCTCACTTCCCTCATATAAAGTCAGTGATGCTACCATCATTACCATAATGAGACTTTCAAATGATACATTAAACTCTTCCTTCAAGGCAAAGGTTAACCCTTCCCAAGCAGCAAGTAGCAACTGAATCCTGTTCTTCAGAACTATAATAATTATTTCTCCTTTAAACAAGATAGCCACACTAGGATTTAAATTAGACTTGGGCACCAGGGGGCTCTTCGTGTTCATCTTTGTGCTCGTCTTCGGGAAAAAAAAATCTTTGTATTCCGCGAATATTCGCCTGTTCCTGTCTTCTTTTCGGGCGAATATTTGTGGACATTCTTCGTGTTCGGTTTTTGTTCATTTTTTTCCGGTTAAGGGGTTAATACGGGGTTAACGCGTACCGCAGCAGCTCTGGCCCCAGGAGTTTAAATGTCCGTATGAGCAACTCTATTGGTCGTCAGCAGGGGGCTCGTCTGCCAATGTTTGATGGCAGACGAGCCCCCTGCTGGCGACCAATAGGGTTGCTCGTACAGACTGTTGAACTCCTGGTGCCGTAACTTGTCCGGCAGATGCCATTGGTCTCCCTGTTCTATCAGTTAAATGTCCATACGAATGACAAATAAAGTCGCTCGTACAGGCATTTAACTGATAGAACAGGGAGACCAGTGGGATCTGCAGGGTAAGTTGCAGCATTGGGGCTTTAAAAGTCTGTACGAGCGACTCTGTTGGTCGCTCGTACAGGCTTTTAGGCTCCTGGTGCACCTTAAGGGGTTAAGGGGCCGTGCGAGTGAGCCTATTGGTCGCTTGCACGGTCCTTTAACTTACGGATTTCCACTCCCGTTATCTAATGCAGCATTGAAGGGGTTAACGGGAGCGGAAATCCATAGGTTCCATAGGTTCGCTGTCAGGGGTTACAAAGAGTGAGCCTATTGGTCACCTGCAGGGTCTTCCAACCAATTGGTTGATGCCAGAGGAGGTCCCTGTAGGCGACCAATAGGCTCATTCGCGCTGCCCTGTAACCCGTGACGGCGAACCTGCAGATTTCCACTTCCGTGAACTGCCGCGATGCCAAGGTAAGTTAGAAGGGGGGGAGACTGGGAGACTGGTAGACAAAGACGATCACGAAGATCTTCGTGGTGTGTGTCTTCGTCTTCGCCTATGTTTTACCGCCGCTGTCCTCATGTTCGTTTTCATGTTCGCCCGAAGACGAATGCACAAGTCTAATTTAAATCATACAACCAAAGTTATGCAATAACTACGTTCTAGCATTATTGGTTGTCTTTGTGTAATTATAACAACATATAGGACTCCTTGTGAGCATGGTCTTTCTAACTAGTGCACGTTGTTTTGAAGGACATCCTTCCTCTTCCCACATTATTGCTGTTTGTTTTGCATTCATCCTTTCTCAAAAGATATTACTTAATAAGCTCAAAACTCTGCCAGTCACCTATGTGCATTACTGTGCTTCTATGTAATGCCATGTAAGCGCCGACAAAGGGACAGTTGGAAAAGTGTTATTCTTACCACCAATGAGTAATTGATCTATTATTCAATGTTAACCTTTTAACCAACTTGAAACGCTTGTGACAATGATCAAATCTGATTTTTAGGGTAGTGACACTAAGCTATTCTAATGCCCTGTATTGTGTTAAAATGTTCATTGTGCTCATTGGAAGTCTTCTAAAACAATTTTAATTAAATTGTCATCGCTGTGAACCACAGTTGGTTCCAAGAACAACTATGTGAACTTGGGAGCACCATTGTAGGAATGCCAGTCCTTACAATTTGCATTCTAATTACCCACATTTCCGCACCATGTCAGTGACTGATAAAGCACTCAATTAACAAGTTTGCTTTATGCCGGGTATCCTAATTCGAAGCTGTATTTCAATTTATGACCCCTGACTTTGCTTTGAATATTTTATGTTTTATATAACAGCAGTATTGGAAAATCTGTATTTGAGAGCGGTTCACAGTTAACCTTTTAGATTGAAAGAGTACAGAATATTATAATTCAGCTATAGTAGCCAAGGCATAAAATGTCCTGATACCATTAGTTTGTATCCAACATCAACATTATCAGTTTTTCTCTATCTTATGCCTTCTCTGTTCTTGATTTTGTCTTAGATTCACAAGAGCTTTATGCCAATCCCATGCATGTTTAAATTCCCTTACTGTATTAGCCTCCACCACTCCTGATGGAAGGCTGTTTCATTTATCTATCACTCTCTCAATAAAGCAAAACTTCCTTACATTACATCTAAACCTCTAAAGAAGCATACGCTATAACAAAGTCTGAACCCTCCCAGAACCTACAGATAAGCAGTTAGTAGCAGGTTAGAAAGCCTGGAAGAATAAACAGAGAAAGGCGAAAACCTCTGTTCTGACAGTTATGCTATTTGTAATTGGTTTTTAGTGGTCCCAAACATTTTAGCCCAGCAAGTTTTTGAATGTAAACAGAGACACCCTCTGTTTTACAAAAGTTTTATCTAAACCGTATTCTTTTTTAAATAGAAATGGAAAAGGGGGTTGTTCGTGTCAGTTTGCAATGTAGCCTGCCAGCCAATTGGACCTTCTTATATTCCATGCCATCTCTCTACATCAAGCAGAGTTCAATATAATGCAAGAGTATCGAAAATAGACTGTGCATCCAGATTTATATAAATTTTGATCTTAACAAAATTTGACAGTTTCGTTAATTTGTACAAATGTCCAAAAATGAGAAGTGACAGTATATCCATTTGCATTTCATTTATTTTTTCACTCTCTCATTGATGCTCTTGTACACTCCCTTTCATGCTCTCACACTCTTGATTTCTCTCATGTTCTTCTTTCTTTGCCCACTTCTTCCATCTGCTTATTTAAACTAGCCTCCTGGAGCTTCTGCAAAAGGGTGGGCCTCTGCACACATCCTTTCCCGAATTGGATGAATGGGGGAGAGGCTGTCTTCGTGGAGCACGCTGTGGAGAAACTTTTCTGCACCTCTCTCTTACTTCACAAATCTAGCTGCATTACTCTTGCCTCTTGGAGTACTTCCGCAAAATGGCGGAACTACTCCGGGAGGCCTGAATAATGCAGCAGATAGCGGGGAGAAGCTGACCAAGAAAGGGAAAGAAGACAAAGAAGAGGCAAGACAAGAAGTGGAACTGTGGGAAAGGAGACAGGGACATGGACGCAGTTCGAGGAGAAGGTGGGGAGACATTAAGAGAGAGAGAGTAAATGAGTGACAACAGGATTGCGTTTCCAAACTGAAAAGGCCCTCAGAATTTTGTCTGAACCGAAGGAGCAGGAAATCAATTGTCCAAAATCTTTTTTCTCCATTTGCACAAGTCTAGTAATATTGAAGAAGTACTATGTCATATATTTTTTGTACAAATATAAACATTTTAGTTAATTAGACTTAGATGGGAGTTTAACTTCCCTGAGAGGATGTTAAAACAAAGTGGTAGTTTATAGTTAATATAGTGAGGGAATGTTAAAAAGTATGAGGTATACATAAATACAAAACAAGACTAAGGACCAAATAACATTTAAGGTTTTTACAGCAGGAAAGATGGGCAAACTAGATGGACAGAATAGTTCTTATCTAATATCATATTTCATGTTTCTATAGTTAAAGAAACTCACACTGCACACCACTGAGCTACATGGGCCCCCATGAAAAGTCATGCTGTCTCAGTGTATACCTAAACATGGTCTTCTGCATTGTGACATGAATCTGTGCAGATTTGAAGCATACAAAACCCTCACCAAAAAAACCCTATGTTATATAGAAATGTTTGCTTAAGAAAATCACCCAAAGGTTACTACTTTTGAAATATATATTAAAAAAAATATCTAGAACCCTTCAGATCTTACAAAACAAGACTCTGCACAACTACTATATGCTATTAGTACTATAATTAGAAGATAACAATAGGAAAAGTATAGTAGCTTTTTGTAACAGTTAGACATTGGTCTCTTACAGCACTTATAGCCCTTTTAAGATATTGTACATGGACCCATCCTCTAATTTATAGCCTGCTTGGCGGATACAACTCACATTCACAAAACATTGAAGCCTCCTTACAAACCAGACTTTATTTGGCAAAGAAGGATGCTTAGTCTAGACATGCCCTTTTTTTAAATAGAATCCCCCCCCATCAAAAGTGTGAGAGAAACATTTAAATTGTCCAAAGTGTTCTCAAGAGAATGACATGGAGTTGCCAAAATTAAACTATGCATTTAATGCGATGCATTGAAGGGAAAAATATTAATTAAAGATACCTCACCCTAGAATATTATCTCAAAGCTTCCAGTTACATTTTCATACTGCCATAGTATTCCTTCATCTCAGAGGGATCAGGTGGTAACATTTTTATACCTTAATAGGATTTAATCTTGGTACATTCACTCGACATTTAATTATATTTTATCAAGCATCAAATTGTTTTTACCTAAAAGCAGATGCTACTTATTACTAAATTCTGGAGATTAAAAATATAGTCTTGAATATTTGGATATGTGCACACAGGAAAAAGGGTAGCTTTTATTTTTGGATTTTGTTTTCAAATTAAATTCTCTTTTTAAGAGAATCCTGCAGTTTTGAGTAGTACAAAAAAATTAATGCCTGTGGTCCAAGCTTAGACCGTCCTGAAGCCCGTATCACAGAAAACTAGATAGCTGTTCAGGTCAAACAGCTGGTCCCTGCAACTTATTCATCTTTGGCCCTGTCCTAGATCTCCTATTGTCATACCTGGAAACTCTTAGAGTTTGTGCCCCAATCTCAGGCTCTCAGGGTGAAGGGGAAACTTCTCAGACATGCACAGTCTGGAGCTGATTCATTCCTATTCTAGAATGTGCTGCCTGCTGATCCCCCGGGCCTCTTTCCCACTTGCACCTTAACGGAAGACAAAAGAAGTGGTGCCAAGTAAGAGGGGCTGGTTACTCACAGGGACAGGGCTAGCCCTCAATAGATGAGAAAGCGGTAGGGAGTTGGTCATGCAATGCTGTCTCCATGTGTTGTTTATTTGAGCTACACCTGAACTACATGAGGGAGGGAAAAAGAGGCGAAAGCTGCTGCTTCTTTTTCCTTTTAGTTGTTAAGACAATGGATATGAAAGTCTTTTCATGTGCATTGCTTGTTTAGGGGCTCCTTGTGACACTGGAGTGGACATACAAGCCATTCCACATTGCATGTATTATATGTTTTTACATTCAGAACTATAAAATACATTGGTGAAATGTATATGGGGTTACCTTTGGATATTCTTGCCTCAGGTGACATCTAATCTAGGACCGGCCTTAAAAACAATTTAACTATTTACCATTTAACTGTACATCAGCGGAGTGCATTTCACTTCAATTCAAAGGTTTCTTCCAGCGCTAGTTTTGCGATGGTCTTCGTGGCTGGCTAGCTTGTGGAACTTTAGCTGCTATTTAATTACATAACCAAAAGGTTGGATGGAGATGATAGGAAATGCAGTCCATCAGCAGCTGTATTGTTCCACGTTGCCATGTGTCTATACCCTAATCAGTGAGCAGCTCCCTCACTTTTAGGATTATGTCCCTATTCAGTTTAAATATCGTTCTATTGTCAAACAATATGTGTCAGTTTTCAAGTAAGCACTTATTACTCACACATATTAGAGTTTTATAGTGTGAACTTTCTTTCATATACATTGGAAATATCTTACCAAGGTTGTTACTGACTTTAAAATAGTTTTTCTTTGGCAAGCTTTGGTCATTAATTTCTTATGTAATCTATACAACCTATATAATTATATGCTTGCAGTAAGTTGTGACACTAGAGGTTAAAATGACAGTTTTCAGAATGTTTCATTATACATAGAATAAATACCAGCCTGTTCCTTTTTGAACAATGGGAGACAGGCTAGCTAAAGTGGTGTGCTCTAATATAAATAATATAATTAATAATATAATTAATAATACAAATAATGCCAAAGTCACCACATTTAATCTAAACATACCTTTTGCTGCTAAAATAATATACCGGTATTCTGTGGCAATAAAATGCATGAAAAATCCTCTATAGTCAATGTCATTTTAGAAATTTGCATTTTGTTTTTACGATCTTTAAAGGGTGCAGAATTTTACAAACATTACAAATTCAAGAATTGTGGCAAACTGTCCCAATTAGATTAACTCATTCTTTACTAAGGGTGTTTTGTCTCATTGGGTGTCACAAAACTACCATGACTGAGGAGCTCACACAGGAGTTCTTTGCCTCTGATACACCTAGCAAGGGGTTGAGACCCGAGATAAGTGGACATTTTAAAAGCATCTAATGGATATTTATTTATCTTCAGTGTAAGAGGAGCTGCAAGTCTTTGACTGATCTGCAGCATTCTTTATAGTTCAAGCCAACATATTTACATTACATACATGGCTTTCCCGTTTAACAGAAATCTTATGCATGGTATACAAATGGGTTGGGTGGTTAGTACATCTATATTGCTTATTTTATTCTGTAAGCATTATTAAATAGGTTTATTTAATGTACAGTAGTGTAAATTGTAGGTTTTGGGGAAATGACAGATTTGCTTTAAAAGGACACCCCAGAGTTAATTGCAGCCTCAACATCAAAGAATGCATATTAAAGTGTAAGTATTTTAATATGCATTCATCAACCTGTCGATTAATTCATATTTACCTTCAGGAGAGTAATTGAGGTCTAGAGCTGCACCATAAATCTCTTTCTATGAACGTATTCTGCCCCATTGATTGGCTGCTTACTACTTTAGCTTAAACCTAATTTTTTTAACTGAAGTGTTGTCACAATAATACATTCTGAGACAGGAGATTCAGATACAAATGTTTCTGCTGTGTCAAACGAGGTGATTTTCCAATCTACTTAAAACCTTAAAACAAATCTGCCTTAGGAAAGATGACAGGTGAAGCTCAGTGAAATATAAAATAATATTTTGTCTGCAAGAAACTCCAATCTCTTTACCATACTTGTGACTGGAACTTTCCAAACCAATGGTGATGATTTACTTCTAGAAACAAAAAAAATACATCAAATTCTGGCGAGATTGGGAGTACTGTTGGGTTTCATATTGCAGCTCCCAGTATGCCTGCTGACTGCTGGGTTTCCATGGCAATTTTCAGATAAATGGCTTCTACCTACCTCATCCAGATTCCATGTGAGGTAAGTGAAGAAGACCTTCAGAAGAAAAGACCTAGTTCCCATTTAGGGTCAAAAGAAGTGTTGAGGTTCCAAGATGTGATATTCTTTCTTATGCTTACCTCCCTTGACAGTCATTTGTACTTGTCCAATAATAAAATATAACATTTTATTATTGGACAAGTACAATAATACGATTAAATATTAAATCACAACACAAAAGGCTGATCCCATTAAAACTGCCTGAATATGTGAGAGATTTTTCATTCTAATGAGACATGCCGCAAAACAAAACAGCAATTAATTCCCAATAACTCAGTTTCACCAGTCTTAGATCAGTAGTTGTCCATCAATGTTCCTTCAAATTCACTAATTAATTAGTGTACCTGCTCATTCGCAAGAAAATGATGTCTTATTATAAGGCTCAGGGTTATAGCAGTTGAACGCACTGGACAAATGTATCACACAGAGATTAGAACATTGCCCATGAATAGTGTGGCTTAACAAAATGGACTCACTCTCTAGGTATACAAAATCCCAGAAACAGAAGTGGAGCAGGCATTTTCACATGGCTCGTAATCCCCACTTCCTGATGATCACCTAGGCCAAGCTGGTGCTGGCCTGGAGACACGTTCTGTTGACGTCCGTAGGACATAAGTGTTTAAAGGGAAAATCTAATGGGTTAAAGGGGCAACCCAGACATCGCATTCCCTTTAATGCATATGATAGCTGAGAGGTCTCATAAAATTTCTGTTTTGTTCCCTTTGCTCGTCTCCAGCTGTTTTCTGTGTGTTCAACCAAACACAAGTTCACCATCTTGCATGTGATTTACTTTACCGCCATTCAACTAAAGGCTGTGGGTGGCTGGGGTCTGTTCATACCCCTTTGCATATGTGGAAAGTACCATAGAGGAGGAGGCTAGCTGCAGAGCTGCAGCTTCTACCACAGGAAAGTTCTTTTTATTCATTTTTTTAAAAAGCATATTAAAGTACTTAAATAGTACTTTAATATCCATTCTTCTTTGGTGGGGCTGTCAGGGACAGTAAACTGTCCTTTTAATAAAAATTATGTAACAGCTCTGTCGACACTAATGTTAGTTGATTAGTAAAAAAAAGTCACATCCTAATCCTTATGATTATAATAATGATTTGCTTGTTTATTGTGTTTGTCAGAAGCAGTTATTTAAGTATTATTGAACTCTCACTTTTTAGAAGTTTTTATACTTTATTTATAATTACCCCTCTTTTAAACCAGTCAATTATATCAGAAATTAAGTGTACTTATAACTGCACTCAGGGTAATTATATATATATATATATATATATATATATATATATATATACTACTGACATTATTTAAAATGTGAAAAGGCTATGTATGCTCAAATAGTATTTGGTGTTTTAGCTATAAATACACATTAATGATATGGTATAGTGAGCATTTACCTAGGCAATAATGTAATTTCCCAGCTAATAGATTTTCATTTTTAGATATGATTTATTTATCATCTTTGCTGAAGCTTCAAAGTATTCATTATGTAAGGTTCCAGACCTGAATTTGTGTTATATTAAATTTCTTTAAATAGATTTATCAATTTAAAAATGTGCTTATTCGTGTGTGTGCTTCCAACATGCACCCCTAGCAAACTTTGCAAGATAACTTTGTAAGTTGACTTTCAGAACTCTGGTGCCACGTGATTCACCTTCAGGTATATGAAAATATTCAGAAGTTAACCAGGTCCATAAACAGCAAATACTAAAAAACATAGAAACATACTTAAAGTTAAAATACTTTCACCAAAAATACTATTTTCTATCCCTTAAGTATCCACCATTTTTATATTGTATCTATATTTTTGTTCCTTGCTCTTACAGTTTTTTTTTTTTTTAATAGGTGGCATCACACTGTTAACAGAATAGTTCTGTAGGGCCTGGGTTCCTAAAAGTGTTGGTACAGCGGGACACACTGAACAAGGGGTCAGATTGTGGTGCGCAACTCCAGGACTTGAGGACCACATACAGACGACATTTTATGGTATCTTACCTTAGACGCAAGAAAATCTATTAGGCTCACTAAGCTAGTTGTTTTCAGTAAAGGGTACACAGAAATCCTGTGAGCAGTTCTTAACGCCTCGATCTTTCCATCAATGGGTCTGAATATATATATATATATATATAAAAATATATATATTCATTACCAAGGAGGCAATAAACAAACCCTTTGAGGGGACATGTACTAAACACTAGGGAAAAATGGCCAAACGTGTAAAACATCTCATAGTAAGAAGTCACTAGAAGGTATTTCCACCTCATTTTTACAGAATATATTTTTGTGTTTATTGTAATAATATATTGCTCCAACGTGTGTGAACTCTAGACATTTAGAAATGTTTTGTGAAAAGTATACACCTACTCATACCATGTGCAAATAAAATAGAACAAAAAATGCATTTACAAACACTCAAAAATCAGAAATTGTTGTCTTGCTGTGTTTTTACTGTAATTGGGATAAGTATCACTCTGAAAAGAAAATTCCAGCATAATATTTTTATTTGCACAATTAATGCGTATTAATTAAAGGTACAGGCAGAAGAATGAGAGCTGGACACTGAAACCATGAAAGCAAATGTATCCAATGGTATGATATTGGACTCCAATGTTAAGCTAGCAATCCTACATAGACACCAAAATACAATTTTAGAGTTTTCACATTTACTTTGAAACTGCTACATCTAAAATGATTATCACAGAAAACGAACAAACTCTTAATTCTAATGACTTTCTTGGACAGAAAAGCAAAAATGGAGCGAATATAAAGGGAAGAATACAAACAAATATATTCTTCTGTGTTTGATTGGAGGAAGCGAATTTGGTGATATGTGTATAGGGGGAACCTGACACCAACCAGACTCTGATTATGGTCTCAGAAGATGGAAAGAAATATCACTTTTATTATATGGCACAGGTGCAAGTATAGTTTAAAAAAAAAAGTGCTTCTTGCAGCAAATAGTAAATTAAATGTAGATCAACCATCCCAAGTATAAACAGGTTGTAAGGAATGGGGTCTGACATCTGTCCAGCATAGCAGTGGTTCTGTGATTTAAAATTACACTTGCAAAAGGTTTTCAATACTTGTATTTTTAATACAAAACAATAATGCATGCAGTAAATAAATACAGTTAAACATAAATTAAAAGTTGCTACAGAATGCGATCACATTTTTAGTACAGGGTACATTCCTGACTCAGCAGGTAGTTAATCTTAATACTGTTTGGCAAAAGTCAATATCTGAAATAAACGTGTTCAATTACCATGACTGTACCAAGCACACAATGCTGGCATTTTTTTTTTACATTCAACTAGCTACATATGTGTTTAAAGAGTAGATACCCTATACAAGGGGCTAATCATGAATTGATTGACTTTCCTGCACTCTTTAAGTGCCTCTTGCCTAATGTTAAAACAAGCTTTTGGAAAGTGTTTGGAGTCTATGGAGTTTCACATAATGGAAAGTAAATAAAAAACGAGGTGACTGTTCTTAATACCAAGCGTACATGTGCTCTGACTTTTGCATTGTTGCTCTATTTTTATTAATATACTATTATATTTCATTCTTAATACCAACAATGTACTGTTGCCTTTGGTGTATCTTATAAAAACATATGAAGTACATTATGCGTTCTTGTTGTTTTTTGATGAGTTACTACATCAGTTAGCTAAAGTTTTTAGCACCCATTAATTCATTTTGCATTACTTTGCATAACTTTTATCATAGTTAGCCACTGTGTTCATACAAGTCTGTTCTCATGACATTCTGCTTACCCACTTACTCTAAATTTAAAACGTTTGATCTCAATGATCAAACAGAATCAGAAAGGTTCATCTTAGCCGTGAACCATGGTTATGAAACGTGCACTTTCTGTACTGTAAAATCTCAAACTCTTGTCCTTTTCGCTTCTCTGCACTGCTCATCCAATCGCTGAAATCACTGTTAATAACTGCCTTGCAAACCCTGCCTTTCTCATTTCTAAGCAGAAGCCAAATGAGTCATTAATTTAAGAGAGGAACAGCTGCTTCTTTGTAAGAAAGCGACACAATCAATATCCCGTCATGTAGCAATCTAGTGTCCTGGAAAGTTTACTGTGAGTGGCACTAAGGCATCGTGTGATGTGTCATTCATTTAGTTGGCCTTTTGTGAATGTGTGAGATATTTGTTTCTTCAAATTGCACAATACGCAATTAGGTGCAGACCTGTTTGCTAATTTGAACTCAGATTTAAAGTCATCAGACATGCATACTAATGATAAGCCAATGTTGCTTCAGTAGAGCATCACATAATATCTGGTTTTAAAGCATCTAATAAATTGATCAAGTATCTTTTTAATGAGGTATCACGCCCTACAGGGACATATAAAAACTCAAAGTACTGTTTTGAAGTTGCAACACCTTTCAATTACAATTTGCATTCTATTATATTAACACATTCGATTTTAATATTTGTAACATTTATTTTTTTTAATGGAACATTGCTCCTGTGATGACTCAAAAAGTTCTGATTTTTTTTTTTTAAAGATCAAATAAAACTAAAAGCTTGTGACCTTTAAATCTCAGTATGCCATAAAGTATTCATTAAATGTCTGATGAGACAGGAAGATTGTGCTTAAGTTCAGTTTATGCTCAAGAAGAGTTTAACCCAATGTGAAATATCCATGGCTTGACCTCAGACACCTAGGCAAAGAACAACAGATAGGGTATGGGCAAGACAAAGCTGACCTACTGAGTCATGCCCAATGTCTGCTGTGGTAATGTAGGCAAGTGTATTGTTGGTTTACGTATCTTGGTAGAAACACAAGAATCGATACGAACTTATTGGTCCAAGAAAAATAGTCAAAATATGTTTATGATACCTTTAGGGAACCAATATTTATAGGGTGAGATGTAGAGGGATGTATGTTTTTAAGGCTTCAGAGACCCTGTATTCAGATGTAGCATCTTGCTGCTTGGGCATGTTGGTTATCACCTTAATGCTTCCAATTTTCAGCTGTTACAGATCCCAAGCTATATATATTTTATCAATATCCCTGCACACCAATATAACAGCTACAATCTAGAAATTTGTTTAGGGTCGCCTCATATAATGTAAAACGGAAATGACCATTGCCGTCACACTGGTGATTAACAAGAAACCCTTTTTTGTCCCTGTAATGGACATTTGGCTGGACAGAGCAGACATGGAATACCAATTTGGCTTTTAAATATATAAATCCAAAATTTACATAACGATATAACATAGCAGACAGGTCTGCACCACAGTAAAGTAACTTGCATAGCAATCATTTCAAGCTTGATATATTTCTTATACATGAAAAAACAATGTATATAGATACAAAATAAATTCCCACCACAATGGTAGCAATATATATCACATATTTGTCACGGTATAGTTTTATACAAAAATAACTTTAGTATTTATCTGTAAATAAGTTTTTTTTAGCAATAGATATTATAGATGAAAACAGCTTCTTATAATAATATACATAGCTTATTAAAGCGGGATATTAGCTGGAATGCCACAGTGCTATTTTGTCAATGAAGTAACAGTCTGTGCAAACTTCTACTTTAAGGCAAGAGCATTAAAAAAACATCGCTTTAATCTTTGTTGTGAGAACACACCATTCTGTGACTTTAAAAAAAACACAAAAAAAAAATAATTGTACTCAATGTACTTAAAACAGTGGTAATGGCCCAGCGTGTCAGCTAATTTGCTGCCACCAACCGGAACCCGTATAAACAGCGAGCTTATCCAGCAGATACCAGTGTGAAATAATACGTGCCAGCACCACACAACATATCTCCCATGTTACACAGTTCCAAATAGCTTATATTGTACATAATTTACCTTGAACAAAACAAGGGTCAGTTATCAAGGACCATTTATTGATGCAATAAAAAAAGGATTTTTTTTTTAACGAATCAGATTCATTTTTGAATGACAGATGTTCTCCTTTTAAGGATAAAACATCTACTACCAGTAGAATTAATGCAGCTTTTTAAAGCGCTTGTCCATTCACTTTGTTGTTTAATATAGTGTCATACAGTTTTATGATTTATCTTCCAGATTCATTTTTTGCATTTGCATGCCAGTATATTATCTTTTTGGAAATCCAAAATGGCTGCTTATTTAATTTGACATAAATCAAATGCGATCTCTAGTAAGTTATTTGAGGTAAACATTTTTTTGGGGGGGGGTCCCCTTTGCCAAGTGCTGTGAAAGTCTTAAGTGCGTTCTCCAGATACTTTATGGGCAGACTAGATGGATACTCATCTGCTGTTAAATTCTTACGACCAGTTTTCATTTTTGTAAATACAATCTGCATTGCAAATCCATTATGTTCCAAGCTTTAGGAATATGAATGCCAGTGGGAAGACATGCAGCGCATCCCCTTCAGGCACTCAAAAGGTTAACATATACACCATTTAGGTTTAGTTACTAAGACTCAATGGAAATGTTATAGTAAGTTGTATTAATGCTTTCAGAGAATAAGCTACAATTACAAATTACAACGTGAAAGTGAGTTCGGTCTTCTGCTTATGCATTAAACCGATTTCTGTTGGAATCGCTGGGGATAAAGCTCAGTGTATGATTCTTTACGAGACAGACTTCCTCATATTTCACTGAAAATTAATTCCTGCCAGTGCTGTCTAAATAGAAAAAAAAATCCTTTTAAAAATTTAATTTTCCCTTGCCATTGAGACTGGACACTTAATCATTGAAATTTCAGTATATCCAAACAAATGGTTTGAGTCATTCTCTTTATCTTTTTATCTTCACTTGGACACACACAATTTTTTTCATTTAAGGAAAGTTTCACACCCTTTCATTGCCAGCAGGGTTTAAAATGATTGTCCAGTCTTGGTGTATTTAACGATGGAGCAGAGAAACCATTCTCAAGACTTTTGTTAACATTTTAGAAACAAAATATATTTATATACATTTGGAGAATTAAATGTACATATATATTACATATACCTAACAGAATGACCAGACTAATAAATTACTGGAAACATACAAGATGCCTGGCGCCTATCCACTGTGCAGGGGTATGCAGGCAGCACCTGGTTGGAGCAGATGGTATCCATTAAATTTCTAGTGTCTGGAGTACATGTTATCTGTAAAAATAAAAAGACATGGCATTTGTAAAGTGCATGAGTATACTGAGGGATGTGAGTCTAATTGGGTCGGGTTTTCCCTTACCTCTGTGATACTCTGGATTCACATTCTCATATATAGGAAACAAGGGATTATCCTGCTCGTTGCGCAGCTTTCTTGCTCTCAAGACATCTCTGACACACTGGTGCAAGTAAAGATACTGACACTGCAGAGAAAAATATAAAAAAAAAAGTTTTAGGTAAAGTTTGATGTGCCTTAATAATTCAGCATAAATGGTCATTTATTAAAATTGCTAACATAATACACT
Source organism: Spea hammondii (assembly GCA_029215755.1). Classification (NCBI taxonomy): domain Eukaryota; kingdom Metazoa; phylum Chordata; class Amphibia; order Anura; family Pelobatidae; genus Spea; species Spea hammondii. Next base: position 48,883,079 of record JARDYJ010000004.1, read on the forward strand.
GTTCTCACAACAGAGGGCAATGCTTTTAAGGGGATGTGGATAGAGACAAGGATGACCTATTGACAGTTGTTTATTTACACTAATTAAGCATACTAATTGTTATTAAGTACAGTTGCTTCTGCTAAGGTGCACACTAGTGAGCTTGGTGATACCTTTGTCCATTCCAAACTAGAATGGAAGGCCACCAGGCTTTGACTTAGAAACAGAATTTTGTATTAATAGAGTGTTGGACTATTGGACTTATTGTGAAGGTCCCCCTTTTGCCACCAAAAAAGCCCTGACCTATCGAGGCATGGAAAGACGTTAGCAGCAGATTGTTTAAGTCCGGTAAGTTGCGAGGCGGGGCCTTAATGGATGCATCCTGGTGCCATGTGTTCTCCAGGTGAGTGACCCACATGCACCCGGCCATCCACGTGATATCAAAGAAAACGTGATTCATCAGACCAGGCCACCTTCTTCCATTGCTCTCTGGTCCAGTTCTTATGTTCACCTGCCCATTTTGGGTGCTTTCAATAGTGGACAGGGGTCAGCATGGGCACCCTGTCTGGTCTGTGGCTATGCAGTCCAATATGCAACAGGTTGTGATGCACTGTGTGTTCTGACACTTTTCTATCAGAACCAGCATTAACGTTTTTAGCAATTTGAGCTACAGTAGCTCATCTGTTAGATTTGACCACACGGGCCAGCCTTCGCTCCCCATGGTTCACTACTTTTCCTTGGATCACTTTTGAAGATTAACCTCTCTTACCTCTGTTTGCACCATGTGAACCCGGTGAAGTCGGAGATCATACACTGCTCCATAAATGTCAACTGAGTCTTTTGTGTCCATCTGTTGCAAGATTCTGTCCAATGCAATAAATGTGCCTGTTCGGCCAACACCAGCACTATAAATAAACCCATAAGACAGGCAACTTCAATTTCTGCCCTCCAGTTTTGAAGTTTTATTTATGTCTACTTTATTTTTTTATGTTACAGCTTTTGCAAGTTCTACATCAACCAGAAATTGTATTTTGGAATGTAAGTGTCATTAATCTATCACTACGGAAAAAATATCCCAAAATATTATGCATCTGACAGCAACATGACAAAAAAGACTACACTTTTTATCAGTCAAAACAATTGGGTCCTCTTTGCTAATCAAAGCAAAGCATACGGTCTGCAGGAGAGACATAACAACACTAGAGTATGGGGTAATTGATATGAAATAAAGACACAGGATGGGTGTGGGTATAATGAAGGCTAGATATGGGTAGAAGGAGATACATAGCGAGAGAGCTTGTTCAATGGATGGGGGATGAGAAAGTAAAATAGGATAAACTGAGGCATGAACACTTAACATAAATGAAATCAAGCAGCAGGTTCAACTAGAACGCTATTTTAAATAAGGTATATATTAGATATCTTATCTCGGGTTGTACCTGCAGTGTACCACAGTAGGGCCAGCTCCTGGGGATCTGTTAATGTAATCTCTGACAGTTCTAACAAACTGGATCAAAGATTGAGTGGTTTCTGGAACACCATGGTCGGGCCACACTGTGTAATGGAAATGACGGACTACCCGGGCAGAATCCAATTGATCTTCCTATAAAACAAAAGTTAAATGAGATGAAACTGAATTGAGGTAAGCATTGTAATCATGCAGCATTGACAACCTATGCTCATAAATAAAAATGTTTAAATAAGTACATTCTTCTTCGTGGCTGATTCTGTTACATAAATAACTACAAAAAAAGAAAGTACACCCTCAGTTTTACATATCAGGACTATTCCTTAGCAGTCTAAAAATAGGTAAAAACAACCTCAGATGAACAACAGCACATGACATTGCAACACGTCATGATTCAACAAAAACCTACAGGTCACAAAGACACATAAGAAGTCTTGGTAAAGCCCCCCAGCCACATGTCCTACTACACCCCCTAAAACAAAGGGGTCCATTTGAAACGTTGGTTGGTATGTGGTAAGGAGTGGCGGGGCAGTGTTCGTAAACGTATCCCAGATCCTTTGTTGTATCTGTTTATGAATGTTACATGTTAAGTTAATTCTAGGATCGTTTGTATTTAGAAAGTTAATAATATATACCATGCATTCAGTACAGTACTCTACATAATGTCTGAAAAGCTGCAAGCAAACTAGGTTATCAGAATAACTTTTATCTTCACTGTTATGTTAACTGAAACCTGTGACAGCCCCTTTACATATAGAAAAGGGCACAAATCCCGGTGATAAATGACCCAAAAGTTTTGCAGAGTCAGAATTACATATTGTGAACTTTTACATCGATTTACAGCACTTGATAAATGAGGTCCGGTAGCTGCGGAAACGTTCACGACATTTAACCTCAGTACAAGAGAGAATATCTTACTGTGCAAATTCTGAATTCCCTTATCGTCCATTCAGGAAGCACAGACTCAGACAGCATCTGGACGATGAGGTCCCCATAATACAGCGAATCTTGGTCAAATGGCCAGTAGTGGTCACATTTTACCTGCATGACAACAAAACCAGTTTAGCCAGTTTAGGAAATGACTGACAATGTGTAAATTAATAGAATGTTTTTTTTCCACAACATAGAAAACATCATCTAATCACTCGTGATTGAAGTTCTAAAAATCGTTTTGCTCTCTGCATTTCCGATCTGGCACACATTAATATATGCACCCTGAGTATTACTATAGCCCAGAACAAAAAAGGTGAACAGCAGGAATGGACTTAGAGACTAATGTTTAAATCCCATTTATTTTGCAGCATAACACACGGAAAGGCATTTTAAAGGTTATGCTGACATTTAAAATCACATATCTTACAAACATTAAAAAAAAAACAAATTACACAGTAAAAAAAACAGTATATTTTGAGGTTTGGGGAACATTCTATTTTGAAAAATTTGGACACAAAAATATGCAAATATCACAGTATCCCAAGTGCTTTGAACCAGTAAATCACTCTTGGGTGACTATGTTTATAAAAATACACTTTGTTTTAATTGTCCCTGTGATACATTTGCATTTTAATAATCTATGATATGGCATCTATCCACCATAATACCTCATTTCACTCTGTTCTGCATTTTTTAGCTCCTCACTCATTGTCCTTTCTCGTATTTTGGATATCTAGTTCCTGACTTTTGGACCGTCACTGTCTTCGGGATTACAGCCTTGTCCTCCAGTCCTGTTGTTTTGTCTTATCTCTGTACTGTAATACTTTACCCAGCTCCAGACCATTCCCTTCATTTAGGATTTCTGATGAGGTGTTTCAAGGCCCTGTGTTTGAAATCTATCTTTAAAGCGCTTTGCAATAGGTGTCACTTACCCTTCCTTTCTCTACACACTGTGTCACCATCACAATGTTGTGAACATTTTGCTCCCACGCCATTTTCCAAAAGTCATCTTTGGTACCAGGAAGCGGGCCTTGTGTGGCAATATATTCCCTACGGAAGCTGTTACCCTATAAAAAGAATTAGAAATACAAATAAATATATAGTATATAGTATAGTATATAGGTAAACATAAGAAACTCTTTGTGTTTTTTGAGTGTTAATGAAATAAAACAGTTAATACAATTAAAAAACAAAAATCCCATACCAGTGGGTTATATATGTATATATATATATATAAATATATATATATATATGTACATTTATAAAATAAATGGCCTTTTTGACCACATATGAGTAGCTTAGATTAGTTGGTAGCCAGTGGCGACTCTAGAAACAATATATAGGGGGGGCACACAAGATACCACAGTCAAACTGGGGGGGCATTAATAATTTCCAAAAGTAATGTGCTATGGAATTATACTTTTGTTATTGGGCTAAAATAATACTTGATCATTCAACATGGAAAGCCTGAAGCCACAATTGAGTGCGACTAATCCTTGAAATAAATAGTATAACACAATAAATAACTTTTCCACTAAATGATTTCAGGGCCTTGTAACGTTTTGTCCCCTGAAGTCACTACAACTTCAGGAGGGCATTTTATCTCTGGATAAATATAAATTAAATAATTCCTACTGTAAGTTAAGTGCTAGGAAACAGATGACCAAACACACACACCAACACAGGCTCTGTCACACCGACACCCAGACACACACACCAGGACAGGCTCTGCCACACCGACAACCAAACACACACACCAGGACAGGCTCTGACACACTGACACCCAAACACACACACCAGGACAGGCTCTGCCACACTGACAACTGAACACACACCAGGACAGGCTCTGCCACACAGACACACACACACCAGGACAGGCTCTGTCACACCGACACCCAGACACACACACCAGGACAGGCTCTGCCACACTGACAACTGAACACACACACCAGGACAGGCTGTGTCACACCGACACCCAGACACACACACCAGGACAGGCTCTGTGACACAGACACACACACCAGGACAGGCTCTGCCACACCGACAACCAAACACACACACACACACCAGGACAGGCTCTGCCACACAGACACACACACACCAGGACAGGCTCTGTCACACCGACACCCAGACACACACACCAGGACAGGCTCTGCCACACTGACAACTGAACACACACACCAGGACAGGCTGTGTCACACCGACACCCAGACACACACACCAGGACAGGCTCTGCCACACAGACACACACACAACAGGACAGGCTCTGTCACACCGACACCCAGACATACACACCAGGACAGGCTCTGCCACACTGACAACTGAACACACACACCAGGACAGGCTCTGTGACACAGACACACACACCAGGACAGGCTCTGTCACACCAACACCCAGACACACACACCAGGACAGGCTCTGTCACACCGACACCCAGACACACACACCAGGACAGGCTCTGTCACACCGACACCCAGACACACACACCAGGACAGGCTCTGTCACACTGACACCCAGACACAGACACCAGGACAGGCTCTGCCACACAGACACCCACACACATCAGGACAGGCTCTGCTACACCCACATCCAAACACACACACACACACACACACACCAGGACAGGCTCTGCCACACCAACACCCAAACACACACCAGGACAGGCTCTGCCACACCAACACCTATATACACACACCGAGGACAGGCTCTGCTACACTGATAACCAAAAACACACAAACAGCAGGACACAATCTACGTCACAGACGTCTACATCAGGATGGATTTTTCACACTGCATTGTCGTTTATACCCCCCTTAGTGTTTTTGCCCCTTGTGTATTGATGCCCCTGCTGCCCATATATATTAACATTAGCCCCAGTTGCAGATAGCAGGTATAGATCAACACATGAACACACAAACCAAGCTTTGCATGTATAGATCAACTGAAATTCACCTGTGATCTCAAATAAACAGAATCAGACATACAAATCCTGTATTTGCAGGTATACAATAGTATATGAAACGTAGCATTGCAGGTATAGATCAAATAAATACATGGAAACAGCATTGCAGGTATTAATCAACTGAATAAGACATATTAACCCTGTATTTGCAGGTATACATAAATAATGTATGGAAACAGCATTGCAGATATGGATCTACAGAATAACACAAAAACCCAGCTTTGCAGGTATAGATCAATTGGAATTCACAAAAAAACACGTAATTAAAAGGTATATTTAAAACCCCCTAAATTACACGCATAGATCACAGGTTGCATATCCCAAAGCCAGCCCTGGCGTCCACACTGCAATCACACTCCTATCATACCCAGGCAACCAGTAAATGCTAGTACCTAGGCATGATGGGACTGTGCTTGCTGTTAGCAATCACACTCCTATCATGCCAAGTCAGCCAGTACATGCTGGTACAGGGTGGCTGTAAGTGATGTGTAGACCCCATACTGCTGGCAGCATAAATACACAAAGGGGGCAGCTAGCTAGGTTTCAGCATGTACTGGCTGACTTGGCATGATAGGAGTGTGATTGCTAAGAGCAATCAAAGTCCCATCATGCCTAGGTTCCAGCACTTACACATCCAACCAGTAAATGCTGGAACCTAGGCATGATGGGACTGTGATTGCTGTTAGCAATCACACTCCTATCATGCCAAGTCAGCCAGTACATGCTCGAGGTGCGGCCCGCGTAGGATCGGTTGCACTGGCTGGCGATCTTATGCGGGCCGCACCTCGAGGTCTCGCGGGACGCATGTTGGACGCCCCTGCCTTATTACTTTCTAACCCCCTCTCCCTCCCTTATCACTTTCTAACCCCTCTCCCTACTCACTATCTACCCACCCCCTTTGTAGTTCTCTCACCTTTAGGTCCAGCGATGGAGCACGAGACTTCTGTCTTCGTTCTCTGCTGCGGTGGCCGCTGCTTCGCGCCGAAATATGACGTCATATTTCGGCGCTCAGGATGAAATGCCGGCACCGCGATGGAGGTAGAGGCCTCGTGGAGGAGAATGAGGGGCGTCGAGCGGTTGCTTGGCGCCCCTCTCTCTCCTCCACATTAAAAAAAAAAAAAAAAAAAGACGGGATTTAAAGTCGCATTGCGACTTTTTTCCGAATTCGGCAGGGGGGCAACAGGGGGGGCAAGGATTAACCTGGGGGGGCAATTGCCCCCCCTTGCCCCCCTGTAGCGACGCCACTGTTGGTAGCTCACACCAACAAAAAATCAAGTATGAAAATGATTAGAGATTATAAATAAGTACATGGAGGAAACACCAAATCCATGGGTATAAAATATTTTTTTGTATTGCTGCAAAACAATGAAATAAGACATTCTACAGAAACTGAACCGGCGTATACCGGTGTATAGCTTGCATTGATGTAATCCGAGCAGGGGTCATCATCCACATTGGAAAGTTTCACTCGTGTCGAATCATCTGCAGAAACAAAAGAATGTAACTATTACCAGAGCAAACACATTCACAGATATAGACCATGTTAATGATATTCGGATTGCTTGTTAACATAAAATAGCTTGATATATGTTATATGTTTACAGCATTAATAGGGCATAAATACACATTGATTTACAGGACTACAGTGTCACTTTCTGAAGCTTATATGTACAGAATATAAATGAGTATTTCAGTGTAGCACAGACCAATGCAATGCATGATCAGTTATCATACTTAAATCTGCAATGGTGGAAACCTCTAACGTATGTATTATCATGTAGTGAGACAATTCTAAACAACAGTTGTTTATTTATATCTTTGTCATTTATGCAAGTACATAAACATATTGTAAAGTTTTAAATCACACACATAATTTGTATTATTAAAAGCATAATCCATTTGTGATTGCTTAAATGTCTGTTCACGTGCATTAAGAACGAGTCTGTCCAAGTGCAGTTTTGCATACGAAAAAGCTTAACAAACATATAAACTGTATATAATTAGTATAGTTTATTTGTATAATCTTGTATAAATGCCCCATTTAGTTTCCTGTATACGACACTGTAGTAGTAATTGGGATTTTAGACTATTGGATTTACTGGAAAAAAACTGTTTAACTATTACTAGTAAGGAAACATTTGCTCAACATTTGGCAATGTTGGCAATATCAGTAAATGCTGCTTTAAAGAAGAATAAAAAGCTGCCACCAAGAATCATATATATGTATGTAATCGAAACAAAGAAAAGAATAGCACAATGATTACTTTAAAACAAAAGAACTCACAAGGTAATATGTTGTTATAACGATTTTTCCCTCTGTTCTCTGGTAAAAGTGCTGTATCAAAAGACTGGTTCCTTCCAACATCTTTAAGATCCTGAAAGACACAATGCAAGCTCAGTGCCTTTGCTCTCACACATCAGTTGGGTTGCCACCAAACTCAAGCATTACCCTTTTTTGTGGCTTAAGGGGATCTCACCTCATATTCTTCAGACAGCAAGTAGTTAGAGTCTGCTTGAAGCTTCGTGAAGTGCACTTCAAATTGGTTTGTCTTGATTGGGCTACAATATCAATATAAAAAAACATGATTATAATTCAATCTGCTATATATATCGATAAATAAATATACATATATATCCTTTTTACATTTTAAGCTTGCCTTACCTGGATGTTTTTCTGTTCCTGTAAGGAAAATAATAAAACAAATGAATATTTCTGTAATGTTTGGGCCTTTTTCATTGCGTGGAAATAAGGTAAGATATCTCTTACCCTTTATGTCCAACATTTAGGTGTACCGACGATGACCTTTCTCCCCTTAGTCGGGCACTCATTGCATCCTGATTGTTCCTGTAATTTAAAGGGGATTTATTGTACCTCACTGAAATAAATTATACACTGAAATAATAATTTTCAAATGTAAAGAAGCATTTACTCTGCATTATTTTCTGTAAATCAGAGAAAAGAATAGCTTGTTAATATGCTTATTGTAATTCCACTTTACTTTGCTTGGTGGTTGCATGTTTCTTATTATTCAAACCCTAGAGAGAGTTCGAAAGCTCTGAACATCATCAGCACAGAATTGTTCTTGGCTCATTTTAAAGGGATTACTTGCTGATATGTTAGAGCAAATTAATTTTTGTTGTCTGTTTGGGATTAAACAGCTATAACAAATCAGTAAAATAGGTTACCTAATTTGTTAGAAAATAGAGTTCAAGTATTTTGGAGAAATTGTTAAATCATATTCTTGCACAGAATCTTTCTGTTATTAAGAATGGTACGCTAAATGCTTTCTATAGAAACAAAGATTGATACTTTTTATGCGTGATTTGTAGAAAGTTAGCTGTGTTATATGTGTACTTACACTCTTCTGAATTTCTGTCGGCAGATTAGTAATAAAGTGACCGCAATAAGCATAACAACCAGGAATAAGCCAGCACTGACACCTTCTATAACTCCGACCAAAGGTTCTGGAAAAAAAAGAATTTTGGGGTTTTTCAAGAAAAGATGTTAACGGATTGCTCTTTACAACATATAGGTGCTATATGTAAAATATAATTATTATTAAATATAATTTATTATAATAAAACGATTTTTGTAAAAATATTGATTTCATATATATATATATATCAGGGTCTGGTATTAAAGCTACTCTGGGATTTTTTTAATGCTTGAAAGCACATGGTGTGTGGGTGACATGCTGTGCAAAGCCTTTTTCTTGAGTTTATCTTACAGCTGTCTTTGCCAATTAATAAAACTCATCACGATGTTCTTGCAGTGGATATAATGATGCTTATTAAGTAAAGCATATATTATTCTGTAAAATTGTCTTCTTTGAATACTTTCGTGTGGAAGGGAGTATATGAAATCGATTCTCACCTGCTTCTGTAGTGATTGGCAAAGAGAAGTACGTTTCTGTATACAAGGGTTCTGGGAACTCCCGCAGATCTTCAGAAAAGAGTTGAGTAAAAGCTCTGATGCTAATTCTGAAATTTGAAAGAACTGCTATTTATGAAGGAATACTGAAAATTATCATAAAAGTCTCAACACATTTATGAAGTTTATAAATCTCACAATTCTCAGAGAGGTTCAGGATGACTCCCTCACTTAGTAATTTGTGTAGAACATTCAATTATTTATGTATAAACTAAAAGTGTCCAGTGGTTTATGAATCAACTTCATTACACACCAGGTCTCATTTTTGTTATTCATTATCTACAAAGACTTGCTTTTTCCTTTACACACAGGCGTATCAGTGTTTGCACTGACCCACAAAAAAATTATCACATATTATTTTACAGTTAGCTCCACAGCTTGGAGAGATGTACAATGTGTGTGTGTGATGTTAAGAAATGTGCATAGGATAAGACCCTTTCTGGCAAAAGCAGAACATCTCTTAATCTATCATCTATCCATTTCTCTCTGCAGAAAAGAATAAAAGGAAAGAGATGGCAGACACGGCGTGATAGAATACATAAAGGTGGGGCAGCAGGCATAGAAGAATATGAAGGCAGAAATAGATGCCAGGCATGGAGGATTATAAGACAAGGGGAAAAAGAGGGTAGAAAATAGAAATGGAAAAATAAAGGACAAGAAAGAAGAGATAGCAGGCATGGAGGAATATAAGGCATAAAGGTGGGGTGGCAGGCATGGAAGAATACAAGGCATATATGGTAGCGGTGGAGGGAGAGATGCAATGGATCTAGGAAATGTGGGTGCAATCTGTTGCTGTGGGTCACGCTATGGTGTTGTATCTGGTGCCGTGGGGTTACAGCTGGTGCTGTGGAGTTATGTTGAGTGCTCTGGATATTTCTCTGGTGCCGTGAGTTTATATCATGTGCTGTGGTTTTACATTCTGCATGTTTTCTTTTTTTATAATTCAGTTGCAGTGCCTCGATCACTATGAATAATGTGGTGCATTCAATAGTATTAACATAAATGGCAACACTCAGATCAAACAATGGCAGCTTGATCCTTATATTAGGCTTTTATATCAGGCTTCTCAACTCTTTTTATGCCTGTGGTGTATGTGATAATGACTATGCCCCTCGCCTTCATGATATGGTCACAAAGGGGTGCATAACTAATGAAAAATATTAAAACGTATGGATCCCAATACATTAGTAATAGGGCCTTCCTCTGAATAAACACTATTAACCACAACCTTCTGTCTTCTATTACTCAACCATTGCCTTATCCATACTTTGTAAATGTATGGTTATTCAGCTACTATAACGTATAGTAGTGTTGGTAACCAAAAAGAAGATTTTATCTAATCCATCTGTAACTTTGGGTTGTCATGGAGAAATAACAAATTCATTGCTTCATAATCAAAAGTAAATTTAACAAAAAGCTGTAATCTTATAATATATGGGTGCCAAACAGCTACTGTAATTCTAACCTGTAGGATGTCCTAGGCTTCAAAGGTCCATCACAAAATGTATTTTGGTTTTGGTCACATTTTCCTCCCAAAGTCTCCATTTCACCTCCCAATTTAATTTTGAAACTCTGGATACTGAAGTCAGGGTTTTCAGCACATCTACTTGCAAAGTAGTTGGTCTGGTAAGTTTTGATAGAACTATTTGTTTTATAATCGGTATAAGATGGCAAAGGATGGCTTATTTCTGGGTGCCTATCTTCATTGCCTATGAATAGAAAAATTGTTATAAGGTCAATCAGAGCAAGTATAACAGCAGTTTAGGAATTAGATTGTATTCCTGATAAGTTTAGCCTCATCAGCAGGAGGGGGGAGACACTACCTATATATGCCTCACCCCTTGGACAAGGCTAATATTTTGCCCCTCCATAAAAAAATTCTGTGGAAGCCCATGACTAGCCTTTTTTTAAGTAAATGTGGAGTTTTTTTTACAAAAAAAAATAAATCATTGCTGATCATTGGAATGCAAATATTGTTCTTACTGTGGTTGTTAAGTGTGTAACCCCATTTGTGGGAAAAAATAATATTAAGTTCAAAGAAAGAAAAAAAATACAATTCATTTTATTGAAAACGTACCATCTGCTTCTGAAACAATCACGGTAAAGTATTTAATGGCTCCATAGGTGTCACTGAACCAGCTACAATTAAAACTGAAGTGGATTGTTGATTTACTAATGAATACGTCTTTTTTATTCACTCTGAAATGCAGAGAAGGTCTAGGAGGCCCTGAAAAGCAATGATCAAGTTGTATGTTAGAGAGATAAATAGACACACAAAAAGTAGTATATAATATCCATAGTTATCTCATGAAAAATCCCATAAATTGAAACACATCGATTTTCCCTTCACTTGTTTTCAAGTTTATGATTTTACCCTTTGAATCATATTTGATTGATTGACATAATCAGAAGTCTAAATTGGTAAAGAAATACTATCCTGACAACGTGTGATGAACACTTTTTGATAATCTGAGAATTTTTGTTATACTTACAATATTTTGTATTTTGGGCTCTTTGTAGAAAATAAATATTATGCACAACACGTGATTGCAGACAACAACAGCAGAAACAGAACAAATCAATATTTCACGACATGGCAAAATAATCAGTACTCACTATCTATCATGGTTATGGTGCTGTCTTCCACCACTTCGCTGGTCATGTCTGCAGAATGAACTTTAATGGACACCACATATTGTTTGTGAGGTACAAGAGTCATTATAGTGAGCATGGATTTGTCTTTTTCAATCCTTTTAGAGAATTCCACGTCATTTGTGCCATTTTTCTTGCACTCGATACTGTATCCA